>CM062296.1:801638793-802323173 GCA_031216915.1 Pictodentalium vernedei
AGGCCTACCATACATTAGACCTGAAAAAGTAACACACAGCTGAAACACTGCTATGAACTTAAGCGGCTATAGTCCAGGGGCCTGGTTGATTCACCCGTAACAGCTAAAATTTGTTCTGGCACTGTGATTTTCAAAATCAACCACGAAAGCACACGTGTCGTCACAGTGACGAAGCTGTGAAATCATTTTTTTTTTGTTTGAGGTGGTGTGTTCAGCACTGTGATGTCATTTCAACATGGCTTCTGCTTACAAAAAATTTGTTACAACACGATTACTGATTAAAAACAATAATGGTTGGGGCAAATGTAAAGTTTGAGCTTGACTCTAATCAAAAATATATATTGGCATTCTTTAAAATGTGGTGCAAACTTATTTATGTTAATGATTAAAAACAGTCCTTTTACCCAATAAAACTCCCAAATTGATCGATAAAAAATAGAAAAAACACAAAATTGAACAACATGGAGTTGTTTTTATTTTGACATTCAATGTGAATCAATTGGAATCTTTTAGAATGAGCTGTTCTTCTGACTCATTCCGAAACATTGTCACTTGAAGGGCATTTTTAAAGTTTGCCAACTTCACAGCAAATTAATGCTCTTATAGGGACAAGCCAGAAAATAAGCAGACTAGCATCTGCAAAATGAGGTCTCGTATTTATTGATTTAAAACATTAACCCTTTACCCAATATAATGGTCAAAACCGGCCAGCGCTATTCTCAAAGATTGCCAGATAATTTTCATTAATTTTTCATTTTTTGTCTCAAAAACATAACCTATGTTTTTGAGACAAAAAATGAAATAAATCCGTTGTTCAAGAATTTTTTTTGCAAGTGTTGTCTGCTTTTCATGTTAGGTAAAGGGTTAAATATATAAAAAAGATGAAAGAAAATACTATTTGTAGTCCTCAAAGTTCTTTGTTGTTTTTACGTACTTACGATTTTTTTATGCTGAAGCAAACATTTTTTTGACAGTTCATTCAACAGATTAAAACTGATTTTTTTGAACAATTAAAAGTGATTTGTTAACCCTTTTCACGTGGTAATGACAGTAAATTTATGTAAGGGTATTTCAGATATGCTTATAGTGATAAGTTTTACAGTGGAACACTGTTAATTGAATAGCCACTTTGCCAATGAAAATTATTCATTTAACAGGAGTATTCAATTAACAGGGATTGTGTCACTTTCCTGTATTCTAGAGACAAACTTAGCATTTAATCTATTATATCTTGTTTGACAGAGCTCCATGAGCTCTGTCAAACAAGATATAATAGATTAAATGCCTATATTGGATGTACTGAGGCCAAATAGGTCTATAAACAAAGGAAAACTGGGGAGAGTCAGGGTAATTTCTCGACAGGTTACAAGATATTTTATTCAATTAACAGGAGTTTACTCTATAACCTATATTCAATTAACAGGTCAAATTTGTACTAGAGGTATGGTAAATGGTTTTGTGTTGGGAAATTATATTCAATTAACAGGGATATACAATTAAGAGATATCCAATTAAGTGGGCTCCACTGTATTTTGTAAACAAATATCGCACTTGGAACAGCGTTGATTGTTTGATGTTTCTATGGATATGTATTGGTGCCAGTTACTGTTGATGATTCTGCGTGGTGCTGTTAATAGCGGGTTCTAAAAAATAAACGTCTGGTAGTTCTTTGTTTCCAAGCCTGAAAATAATTTTCTTTGCACTTCTAGACACAATGTCAGACACCAAATGAATCATGTCTGTCATTTAAGAATGATATCTGACATATTACAAAATGGAGTTTGAGTCTTCGAAATTATGTGTTTTGGGTGTACATGTACCTTCATCTTAAAACTGCTCTCTGTTCATCCAACAATACCTTGTTTGGCAGGGCTCAATGAGCCCTGCCAAACAAGGTATGATTGGTTTCATTCAGGGGCATAGCGGAAAATCTTGTGCCCCCCCCCCCCCCCCCTGCGAGAGAGAGATGGGGGCCCTTTCATAATGGTGGTTGCCTTTAAAACGGGGAGCAAATTTAGTGTTGTTACAGTGCACAGCATACAGGATTTCACGTAGTACATACGCCATAAATTAAATGAAGGTATAGCCTATAGGATCGATTCTAAAAGTAAGACTCTAAAGATTTTTTCATTACATGTTTTAAGTTTCACCCCTACCATCCAAAGATACACACATGCACCCCCAAGTTGTGTGACTTGAGAGGGCACCATGTATGTATATTGTTCATTTCTCACCCCTATCAGTTACAATGATGTAGCATTCACTTAAAAGAATAATACATAGACTACAAAGAGTATGTCGTGTGGAAGTGAGAGTTTGAAATTATGTGTATTTGGTACACCGTGGACTGTGCAACAGTCACACAGGTAAACATATCAATACATACACAACCTGGCACCATCCTCTACTCTTTTTTACTATCTCTCTCTCTCTCTCGCTCTCTCTCTCTCTCCCTTTCCCTCTTTCTTCCAGCTTTGGACGTCCTTCAAGAAGGGGGCCGGGGACCCCCTTCTAGCTGGCCAGCCCCCCCCTCCCCCCAGCCCCCCCCCCCCAATGCAGGCCCTGCGGGCCCATCCCCTACGCCACTGGTTTCATTCTAAATTGGAACACAATTAACCTTCAGACATAATTTAGATACACGTATGACTATATCAAATCATATTCCTTCACATGCTGTTGATACTGATGAGCTGTACAGTCACTTTCCTGACATTGTCCTTGCCTGACCACTTATTCTCTTCTCAACCTACTCACAATAGTTTACAATTGGCTGTAACAAGCCGCTCCTGCACATGTTACAGAAAACTTGTTCCCATCTTATCCACCAGAGTTATGGTCCCTACTTTGTCAGTTTTTCATGATTTCTTTCCATCAGGAGCAATATCTATAGTAATATATAGTAAGTGGATGGAAATCAATGAAAGTTGGTACGAGGGATCCTATTGACAAGCTGCTCCTGAACATGTTATAAGAAAGGCCATTTTTTTCCATCTGTTCTGTCCAACCATCCATCCACAGCGATATCTCAGCAGTGAGTGGACGGATTTCATTGACATTTGGTATGAAGGATCCTTGTGACAAGCCACTCCACTTCACCAGTGTTACGATACTTGCATTTAAAAAAATATGTGCCAAATGATTTCTTATCAACCTACCTTACAATTGTTTACAAAAGGCTTGCATTACAGTGGAAGTCCCTAAGTCGGAAAAATACTCTCTATTTTCTATATGGGCTATATTTACCATTGTTATGGGAGGGTCAAGAATTTTTGCCCTGCCCAAAATTTCTATTTTCCAAACCGAGAGGCTGATTTGAACCAAATTTGACATGAGGCTTTATTGGGACATAAGTAGTTAATTTATGCCAAAAAATTTTTTCATGTCTCCCCATGGGAACCGCAGGAGCTAAAAATAGAAAAAAAAATTAAAACGCCCATATCTCCAAAACTATACTGCACTGAGGATTCTTATTTGGTGTGAAGCTTCCTTAGGACCAACAGAATGGAATGGTAAAAAAAATTGCTTTCGGTTTTATCATGGGGTACTTTTTGGGGACTTTGAAAAAGTGCTGAGTCAGCATTTTTTAACACTGTGGATAATGGGAAAAACATTTAAGACTTTCAAATTTCACATATAACATCTTTGGAAGATTGTTTCACATGTTTATTGAAATCAATTTCCTGGGTCCATATTTGGGCTCTCTATAGGAGCCCAAATGTTTAAATTGGTGCAGTATGAAGAATATTCTTTAAAAATCTTCTTCTTCAGATCGACCAATATGAATCTTTTGATATTTGGTATGCAGCACCCTTGGGGGGGGGGGGGGGGGGGGAGGGGGGGAGATTCAAGTTTGTTCAAGCCAAGTACCTGGGTTCCTATTTAGGCTGAAAATTTGGGGTCCCGGTCCAGTGTCCCATGGTATCATCCACCCCCCACCCCCCTGTGTATCTTCCCCAGGGGAAGATACACTAGTGCATCTCCCTAGGGGAAAATACACTAGTGTATCTTCCTCACCCCACCCTGGGTATCTCCCCCCCCCCCCTCTAATTTTTTTCCAACATGGATTTGAGTACCCTGACCACATTTATTATTTTTATGACATTCAGTGGAAGATACACAGAGTGGGGGGAAGATACCCTAGTGTTGATATAGGGCGCAGAGGGGGAATTCTTAGATTTGAGTACCCTAACCACATTTATTATTTTTTATGACATTCGGTGGAAGAGATACTCTGTTACAATGGTATCTTCCCCTCCCCTCCCCACCCACCCTGGCTATCTTACCCCTCTAATCTTTTTCAACATGGATAACATCAGACACGTGTTGATATAGGGCGCTGAGGGGAATTCCTAGATTTGAGTCAAGATCTGAGGCTGTCACTAGGGCTATGACTCCTCACTTTGAGCCGACGTTGGTTGCTCTCTCTGCCTTTGTCAACAGCTACTGATGTATCCAATTCCTGCTGCTGCTCCGTCAGTGATGTCAACGATATCCGTTTCAGCCAGCCTCAGCTCAGGGTCTGCAGGGATTTCTGCTTCTTTGGACGAGGGATATCGACCTCAACCTTCCCTGGCTTCAACTGGGCAAAGTCAGAAGTGGCTGCTGGCCATCGCTCTGCTGTGGTCTCTCAGCCGTCAAGCCCAGCAGGTTTTGATTTGGATTCAGGTGTCCATGGTGGGATTACCGGACTCTGCTGCACTTCCGTCCATGCAATCTGGTCCTTCGGCCAATTTTGCGGGACCGGCACATTTTGTGCAGCCTGGACCTTCTATCCATCAGAGGTACAGGGCGACTCTCCCGAGTTCCCGCACTTCAGATCCACAGGGTATTTTATACCCCTATAAGCATCTGTATTCAGATGTTTCAGTTGCCCCCCATCACCCTGTGTCAGGTGTTCTAGAGGATCGTGACTCCCTGAGTATACTTTTCAAATTCCATAGAAAACAACCAACAAATAAATGAGAAAATGATAATTAAATTCCTGACCACACTTTTTCTATGACATGGACACAGACTACACTTTTTAATGTGTCTCCTATATGAGCGACTTTTACTTGATAAAATTTTTATTGTTGGGCATAATTTTTTAGAGTTTGTCGGGTTACCCTTAACACAGGTATTGGGGGGTGGGGGTGGGTAGCTAATTTTGCAACAGGTTCAAGGCAAAAATAATTATTCTCAAACTTGAAACTCTTGAGATAATTTTTGCAAATACATTATGCTTCGGAAATCAGAGTACCGGTATATTACACAGGTGCATTGTCCTGGAAAGCGAGTCCCTGTGACACTGACTGGCACCAAATACATCTTCCTATATGCAAATGCAATGTATTGTTATGTTTGTACAATGAAAACCAAAACCGAAAACCTGACTGTTTCAATGAAACCGAAACCGGAACTGACATGAAATTTGAAAACTACCCATTTCTAATACAATCTCCAGGCAGGTGGCACAAAGCTTGATTAAAAATTAATTTAGGAAGAGAATAAGGCATTGACAGGTGGCTGCTTGCTTCTTACGAAAGGGCTGCCTTCAGACATGTCAAGTATCACTATTTTAGAGGGAGACTCACTATTTTCCAGAATAAATTTTTGTTAAATGAGTCTAAAATTGTGATTTTTAACAGAATCTCACTATTAAAGTCAATGAATTGTATTCTGTTGATTTTATACAAATGTTAACCCTTTACCCATTGTAATGGCCAAAAGCAGCCAGCGCTATTCTCAAAGTCACAAATTAATTTTCATTATTTTTTTTCTTTTTTTGTCTGAAAAACATAGGTTATGACCCTTCGTTGGAATGAGCTCATCAAGCTTGTTCCAATGAGGGGTCATAACTTTGTTTTGAGACAAAAAATTTAAAAAAATTTTAGCAAGTGTCGTCTGCTTTTCATGTTAGGTAAAGGGTTAAGGTCATATAAAATTCAAAATTTCACTTTTTTTCGCTCAGAAATCTCACTATTTTATAATTCATCAGCTTAACCCTTTACCCAATGCAGACGATATCAAAATTTATTATTCTAAATATAATGTTTTATATTTTTTCAAAAAATTTCAACAAAACCATATCATGTGACCCCTCGTTGGAACGAGCTCGACGAGCTCGATCCAACGAGGGGTCACATGATATGGTTTTGTTGAATTTGTTTGAAAAATAATATTTTTTCAATTGCTGAATTTGCATATTACGCGGGCGGATGCAGGCAATTTGTTGGGTAAAGGGTTAACATGTCTGGCCCCCTTTTGCTGTACAGACCTTGCACAAATGATTGTAGATTTTGCTATTTTTATAAATTGAGGTGAGCTAACTATGGCAATAAAAATTATGTAATAAATATCTTTTTTCTACTTGTCAGGACTATCAAAGAGATTAGATGAAAGGACTGGAGAGATTAGAAAGCTGACAGAGGTATTACAACACAAGATGAATTTTCTCAATGAAGTTTTGACTATCGTAAACAGAACTCAAAATGGTAATAACCTAACTGCAATTTGTCCCCAGAGTGCTAGAAGGCTTTGCAGTGCTGAAGCATTGTAAAGCCTTGTTGCACTCAAGGGACAAATTTATCAATTTTATTAACTTGGGTAAAGTATCAGACACAAACCATTTATTTTTTATTTTTTCTGTCTCCCAACATTTTGTCGGAGCACAATTGTAATCAGCTGCATCCGTGCATCCATCTGTGTGTCCAGAGTGACAACTAATGTTTGGATTATCGAATCAAATTTACTCCAATAATTAGGTGAATTCTGAATATCATCTGGTTCTGATCATTTCTGTTGGAGTTATACCCTTTTTTCACACTTTTCCACCCAATTTCACAAGTTTGGAAATCTGGTGTTTGGATGATAACTTCAGTTTGAGTTATTGAATCAACACCAAATTGTGTACATAGGTTCGTCTCCAGAATATGCAGGTCAAGTGCGAATTTGGGTTTGGTCAGACCAATTTTGGCTGAGTTATGGCCCGTTTTCCATTTTTTGGATTGAAAATTGGACGTCCGGATGATTACCTCAGTTTGAGTTACTGAATCAACAACAAATTTTGTACATAGGCTTGTCTTATGAATATGCAGTCTGATTAATTTTGGCATTATGGCCCGTTTTCCATTTTCTGACTTTGAAAATTTGTTCTTTTAGTCTTCAATATATCCAATGTTAGAACTTGCTGTTGGGGGGGGGGGGGAGTACAAGCCTGGAAGTGCACTTGTTTAGTTTGCATTGGCTATAAAAAGAGGGTGGGGGGGGGGGGGCGGAGTCCAAGTCTGGAGGTGCACTTGTTTAAGTTTGCATTGGTTATAAAAAGAGAGCATGCAGCAGCCAAAAAGAACTTGGAGGTCCTGAGAAAACAGATTTTAAACTTTTTTAGGCATAACTATTTGATCTACAATCATCAAACTTCACACAGTTATAAAGGCAAGTGGAAGGATGTGTCACACACCACATGTGGGTCCATAACTCCAAATTCAAAGTCCCATTTCAAGGTCACACTTAACTGGGTCTCGGCCAGAACTCAGAAACAAAGTAAACCACAGTTATCAAACTTCATACAAATGTTCCGGTCAGTCAGAAGATGTGTAGCACTAAATACCTATACTTGATCTCATTGGTTGTGACATTTGTGGCACTGTGGTAGAATGATATGAGGACAACTTCTTCTGTATTTTCCTGGTGTGAATTCCCCTTCGATACTATCAGAAAATATCAGTCAAGTCAGATGCTGAATACCAAACCAACAGCAGGGTATACCCCTTAAAACCAACACAAAATTTCAATAAACCCATCTCTGTTAGGTAACAAGGATTCAAATGTGTTAACAGATATGTGTACCAACATCAGGAATGAATGAAATAATTTTTGGCAGGAGTGCAGGAATATGCTTGAAGAATCCCCTCCAAAATATGAACTTGAAGGTCCTGGAGCGTTCACTTCTTTGAACCCTGTATGTGCTTTTATCCCTTTACCTAACATGAAAAGCAGACGACACTTGCAAAAAAAATTCTTGAATAACTATTTATTTTTCATTTTTTGTCTCAAAAACATAGGGTATGACCCCTCATTGGAATGAGCTTGACAAGGAGATTCCAAAGAGGGGTCATAACCTATGTTTTTGAGACAAAAAATTAAAAAATAATTAAAATTAATTGGCGGTTTTTGTGAATAGCGCTGGCCAGTTTTGGCCGTTACGTTGGGTAAAGGGTTAATAAAGATATTTGATAAAGTAGCCTGTCCTTAATCCTTTACACAACTTAACGACCAAAACCGGCAAGTGCTATTTGCAAAAATCACTATTAAATTTTCCTTATTATACCCCGGCTTCAAAGAAGTGGGTGGCTATATTGTTGATGCCCTGTACGTCCGAACTTGTGTGTGCAACTCCTCCATTATTGAACCGATTTTGAAGAAACTTCTTCAACATTATGACTACCAAATGAACATGTGCATATTTTTATACAACAACCAATGGCCCAGACTAGCTGGTGCTAACTCAAAATTTAATCCAGGACAAAACACAAATTTTGACCCCCAATCCCCAAAATTTGCATGCAAAACCAAATATGTAATGTCCTATCTGGTCCTCCATACTTTTTTGATCTACGCATGCACAGTATCTAGAAAGACACCAAAATTGGCGCAAACCATCATTCTTTGTTTGGCCCTGAAGTCAGCAACAATGAACTGACATCTGTGCTTTTAAATTTAATTTTTGAGGATGTCAGACACAAATCAGTGGTAAAATTGGTGGATCCAAGGACACAATTGGATGAAGGAAGTGAACAATGGTGGTTTAGAGCGTTCAGGGCTGTAACTTTATAATTTTTATCAAAATTATTTCATGTTTCCCAATTTTGGGACATGGGCCTGACGTTATCTTTCTTGCTAATGATTTATCCACTGTTTAAGTGTTCCTTCCCTATCCTTCCTTGAAGCCCTCCTGTTAAACTCCCAAGCTTTTTTGGCTTATTTTTATTGAAATTTTTTATTAAATTTCTTGGGAGTTTAACGTGTATTACAGATTGTTTATTCTGTGTATCCCTAGGGTTACATCCTCATCCTAGGGGTTTTTGGGCATTTGGGTGATGCATCTTCTGTTCGATGTATCATTTTTTCTTCATCTGAAGATCTTACTTTACATCGAGTAGCTTTAAAATCTGTTACTGACTTCAGGCCTTTTTTATTCAGTGCCTGGGGTCTTGTTTCCGTTTTTATCATTGATGTTGTTTACTTTGGCAACGTCGTATAAATATATGTAGTTTCAACGTATTATTACTGTAGGATTGTTGTAAGACACATGTTATAATATTCCGGTAGTGTAGCAATTATGTTTGGAATTTTATCCACACTTAGGCTCTATTGGGATACCCTTGGGCTCGTCATGTTCCCTTTGGGAACATGGGCTTTTGTGAAACTTTTTTCGAAAATTTTTGTTTAATTTAATTTTTCTATTTGTATTTTGAATGTTGATTATTATGTATCTTTATTATATATTTATTGTGGAGTTGTGGGAGTTCTATTGACTTGGTTTGATTAATCATGAAAGCTTATTGCTCAAAATGCAAGGCGAGGAAGTCTTCCTTAGATTTACTTGCTTGTTGCCTTGCTTGTAGTCGATGTACTCTCGCTACTTCATATCCAACATGTGTTGGTTGAGATGACAAGGTTTGCACGCGGGTGTTGTTAGCGGTGAGAGGCCAATGCCGGTCCTCTTGCCGCAAAGTCATTCATTTTTCTCAGTTTCTTCTTCAGAGGAACAAGAATATGGTGATGATTATGTGACACCTACCAAAAGTGTGCTACCGTTGTCGCTCTCCGATGAGCAAACGGAGCTAGCTGCCATGGTGCTCTTGAATATTAGGCAGGGAATAAAGCCTCTAGCCGGTGGTTTTAATCCCTTGTCAGCAGCTAGCTGGACCGGTGAAGTGGTTACTCCATCCGTGAGTACTGTGATGCCGGGTATGTCCAGTGTAGTCAAAGGAAGTGTAGTGGGTAGAGCGAGCACCCTAAAATCCAAACATGCTCATCTAGCGACGACAGAACTAGGGAAGAAGCCAGCAAGTGTTTTGGGAAGCTCGGCGAGGTCTGAAAGGACTGCAAGCGGGAGAGGACTCTCTCTATTCCAGCAACATCTGGAGCCAGATGTTGTGGTGAAGGACTTGCACAGACTGGAACATACGTCCACACCTTCCGTGCGGGACGCTCCGTATAGATTGCAGCCAGTCTCGGCTACAGTCATGGCTTCTTCTGCTTCAACTACTAAGCACACACGACCGCATCCTAGCTACCCATCTTTGGATATCCAGCTTGCTACACGAAGAAGGAACCATGCTTCGCCCATGAAGTCTGACCATCCAGTAGTTAGGAAGGCAAGGCCTCGATGATCGGGACTTGTGGAGAAGAGAGTCATCTCAAGGGGCCAAGAAACAGAAGACCACAGACTCCGATCCTGAGCTGTCGGACAGTGCTGGGTCGGTCCAGTCATGTGTTCACGCAGATGCAATGGACCGTTATTCACAACTGATTCTCTCGGATGGTGAAAGGGATAAGGAAGAGAATTACCCTTCCCTATCAGAATGCTGCAACGACAAGGAAGAAACTGCTGGCATCGTTGGACGCAGACTTTATCCGGACAAAGGAGGAAGTCCTTTATTTTCCGGTCCAGTCTAGGCAAGTGTCGCAGGCCTTCGGCCATATAGACGATGCCGTATTTAACCTATCGAGTGCAAGAAGGAAAGGCGGTTTCTTAACTTAATCTTCCATAAACATACCGTTTTGTGGACCACGTTCATTTAAAACGGTCGGGGAAGATGTTCAGAGAGTTCCTCTGCATTTGGATGAGCAGGCCGAGGATCTAGAGGTTTCCTTACCTGATTCATTCACAATTTGCTCCGACACAATTGAGACAGCAATTTCTTCAAATAGAATGAATTTGGATGCTATGTCTTACGCAGATCACCTTACAAAAGCTATGGCGCAACGTCTCAATGGAAAGGACTTTGAGGAAGTTCGTACCTCTCTTAGAGTTCTTTCCAGGGCAATTATGTATAATTATGTATAACTCTGCCCTAACGGAGGCTAATCTGGAGTTAATCAGACGTGATGTTGCCCTTGTGCCGTCATCACTGATAGATGACAAGGTGAAAAGCTCTCTCCGAGTCGCTCTGGTCTCCAGAATACTATTTTTGATGACAAGCTTTCGTTAGTCTATGATGAGGCTACTAAGAAAGCGTCTAGTACTCTGCTTTTGAATTCGGTATCTCAAAAACCCACTTTAGCAGACAAGAGTAAAGGAGGACATTCCAGACAAAAATCGTCAAAAGGAAACTCCTCACGAGGGTACAAGAAACCCTCATATAATTACTCTGGAGGTCGTCAGTATAGCAACTCGGGAAAGGGGCAGAGGTCTGATCGGGACTATCGGTCAGACGCCCCTAGGCCGACGGGACAAGGTTCTTCGTGGGGAGGATGTGGTTTCTCCTCCTGTAAGCCTCACAGGTCATACAGGTGATGGTCAAGACCTCTATTGCTTGCCAGTTGGCAGAAGGTTATCAAGCTTCGCGAAAAACTGGATAGCAGTCACGGATGACCAGTGGGTGAGAAGTGTAGTCTCGGATGGCCTTTGGCTATCATTCCGAGCGAAACCCCTACTAACAAGATGTCCGTATGGGACAAATCTTCCGTCAGATCCTTGCAAAAGAGAGTCTCTCCTAGCGGAGGTACAGGCTCTCTTATCAAAGGAAGCAATAGAAGTCGTCGAGAATCAACGTTCACAAAGTTTCTACAGTCACCTGTTCCTCGTACTGAAGCCAGACAGCTTGTTCTTACCGGTAATAGACTTGAGCTGGATAAACAAGCTTATTGTGGCTCCAAAGTTCTATGTGGAGACCATTCAGTTGGTAAGGGCGAGCGTTCGAGTGAATGACAATGTGGCAAGTATAGATCTGAATGATGCGTACTTTCATGTCCTGGTATATTCGGTATTCAGAAAGTACCTACGGTTCACCATACAAGGGAAGGTGTTTCACTTCAGACAAATGTGCTTTGGCCTGAACCTGGCTCCCTGGGCATTCACTCGAATAATGAACTCGGTAATGTCACATTTCCAAGCTCATTCGTCTGCGGTAATGTCGGCTTACTTGGATGACATTCTACAAAGATACGGCAACAGAATTATTCTTCAGAACGATGTGTCTGCTTCTATTACATCGACATCTCGGTTTCATCGTGAAAGAAAAAAATTCGGATCTAGCTCCATCCAAGTTATTCATTCACTTGGGAATGAGCTTCAAGATTCACAACAATCTGGTTCATCTGCCGTTACCCAGAGCGAAATTAGTCAGTTGTTATGCTCGCTTTTGTCTACACTCAGACGCATTAACAGCGAGGGAATTCATGCAACTGTTGGGGCTGTGCTGAGCAGCTGCGGATCTTATTCCGATGGGTCGTCTGCGCATGCATCCCCTCCAGATATTCTTTACTCAGAACTGTAGTGTGCAGACGCATTCGCTCGAAACCAGTATTGCTCTAATGGACCTGGTAAAACAAAGGGTTCAGATTTGGGCAGATATTCAGTGGTTAACTCAGGGAGTTCCACTTCAACTGTCGTTTCCAACTTTCACAATTATGACGGATGTGAGAGAGATAGGTTGGGGTGCGACCCTAAGTCCCACAGACTTGAAGTGTCAGGGTCTTTGGGACCTTCGGTTCCTAGAGAAGCACATAAACATCAAAGAGATGATGTCAGTATGGCTAGCGCTACAACATTGGATTCACATAACCGCGGACGCTCATGTTCAGATTTTGTCAGACAACTCAACAGTAGTAGCATACATCAGGAACCAGGGCGGTACTCATTCGATTCTGTTATGCGAACTAATGGAGCAGATTCTTCTATATATCATGAATCATCATGTACAGCTTTCTATTTGTCATATACCGGATTGTCTGAACGTAATAGACTTGCTCTCTCGGAAAGGTCACCTGTTGCCATTGGAGTGGACGCTCAACAAGCAAGTATTCAGGCAGATTTGCTACCAGTGGGATCACCCCATGATAGATCTGTTTGCGACGCACCTGAACAATCAGTTACCGATGTTCGTGTCGCCATGTCTAGACTATCGAGTGTACGTAGTTGCTTATCTCAGGAACCAAGGTGGCACTCATTTGATTCCATTATGCGAATTAATGGAGAGGATTCTCCTATTCGTTCTGAATCACCACGTTCATCTCTCAGTCCGTCATATACCGGATCATCTGAACGTATTAGCAGACTCACTCTCTCGAAAAGGTCGCCTGTTGCCATCTGAGTGGACTTTCAACAAGCGAATATTCAGGCAGATTTGCTACCAGTGGGATCGTCCCATGATAGATCTTTTTGCGACACACCTAAACAATCAGATACCGATGTTCGTATCACCATGCCCAGATCATCGAGTGCACGCAGAAGACGCTCTGTCGATCTCATGGAACGGAATGATAGGATATGCGTATCCTCTAACTCCGTTGATTCAGCAGATTCTGTTAAAGATCAAACAGTCTAGCAAAATTCTACTAGTAGCACCTCTGTCGACAAAGAAACATTGGATCAATCTTCTCAGGTGTCTGTTATGGGATGTTTCCCAGAAGCTTCCTCCACGAGAGGACCTTCTTTATCAGGGGAGTCACGTGCACTGCCTCACAATCCAGAAGGTCTCAACTTTCACATATTTCCATTGTGCAGTCCTTCTTGCATGGAAAACAGTTTGTCCAGTCAGGGCTATGTGCATATATAAATGTCAATCAGATTTTATAAGAAAAGGAAGAAAACGTTTCTTTCCATATACTTCTGTTCATTCAGTTGCTGGATGGATTCAATTGGCGCCTATGAAAATCTGTTTTCAGATCAATGTTCTGTAAATAAGATATCAGTGCATGAAGTTAGAGCGCTGTCCACTTCTTGGGCTTATTCTAACAGCATAGCCATTACTGATCTCATGAAGGCTGTGTACTGGACACACATTTACCAAGTTTTACTTGAGAAATTTGGAGTCCATCTCCGGTGACCTTAGATCTTTAGGCCCTCTTTCTGTTGCTCAGAATGTCATCCATTAATGGTTATATCTATAGTTATTTAGGCAGTCCGTTCCAGAAGTGACGCTGTTCGGCTGCCCTCTTCATTCTGAGGTCTCGTATCTCAGAACAAGGGGAGGGGGGGGGTATGTTTTTTTCCCCTTATGATCATCTGGCTTTATAGCTTTATAGTGAAAAGCAAGGGAAGACCTCCTCCAGGGTCAGTACTCCTGAGTCAGTGCTGGGATGGTTTTAATGTGTAGCTTGGTGTGAAGTAATAACTATGTCTCATTTATGTACTGTTTTTAAAGAGTAGCTCACTGTGAAGCATTTGTATATGTTACGTGTCAAACAGGCGTTAATACACAATCCTTGGACACTTTTAAATGAGTATAAAGAGTCTCATTCTCTGGACTATCTTTATATATTGGCTTTTCTTCACTGAATTAGCATAACAGGTTATGCTGGCATTAAATGGAGAATTATATATTATGTAATACTCAGTTACATTGTTGGTGTTATGTCTTTCTCGTATCTCGTAAAGGAGAAAGACATATATAATTCCTTTCTTCTCCTTTTCTCCTGTAGGAGATATCCTTTACTGAAGTGATTGAGAGATTGGATTTTCCTTTATGTCCTAGGCCCTCAAGCCTTTTAACGATTCAGCTAGTCTGGGCCATTGGTTGTTGTATAAAAATATTAGAAATTTTAAGTAATTTGTATATTTTTTATACTTACCAATGGCCCAGACGGGTATGGCCCTCCCATGAGTGGGCACTCATACCTCCCCGCTGTTTACAACATTTAACAGGCAATTATAGAAAGAATGATGGTTGGCGCCAATTTTGGTGTCTTCCTGGATACTGCGCATGCGCAGATCCAATAAGTATGGAGGACCAGATAGAACATTTTCAGTTTTGCATGCAAATTTTGGGGATTGGGGGGCAAAATTTGTGTTTGGCCGTGGATTAATTTTTGAGTTAGCACCAGCTAGTCTGGGGCATTGGTCAGTATAAAAAATATACAAATTACTTAAAATTTATAATATTTTATACTGTACCAATGACCCAGACATAGCTGGTGCTAACTCTTAAAATCTAGGGCCAAACACAAATTTGGCCCCCCAATCCCCAAAATTTGCATCTAAAACCAAAAGAAATCATGTCCTGAAGGACCTCCATACTTTGCCCCCACTGCGCATGCGCAGTGTCAAGGACGTTCCGAAATTGGCGCCAATCATCATTCTTTGTTTGGCCCTTCATCAGTCAACATCTCACTGATCTTTGTGCTTGTAAATCTCAGTTTAAAGGATGCCAGACACATAATTATTGGAGAAATGGTGGTTTTAAGGAGGATATAGAAGGAGGAGAGGAAAAAGAAGTGACAGAAAATAATCAGGGCTGTAACTTAAAATTTTTTAATGAAATTATGTTAAGTTGCCTATTTTCGAGGCATGGGCCTGTTGTTGTCATTCTTGCTTTTAAGTTGCACTGCTTATTCAGTGTTTCCTCTCCCCTGGTCTTCTAAGTCCCCCCTTGCTATTCTCCCATGCTTTTGGCATATTTTTGAGAAAGATCATTTCTAAATTCTCTTGGGAGAATTAGCTTGGTTACAGAATGTATTTTGTTATTTTCCCCATGTTTACGTTTTCACCCATGGGTGTTTAAACGTTGTGTTAGGCATCTACCATCTGATGTTCTGCAGATTCTCCCCTGGGAGTCTCTGTTTTGCATCAGATAGTGTGTAATTTTGATGACTGATTTCGGGCCAGTTTTGTCAGTGCCTGGAGTCATGTTTTCTGGTGTTTTTACACTGTTTGTTTACATTGGCAACAGTCTCTTTTGAGGGGGGCTGTTTGCCTTTGGAGTAGTTTATCTCACTATAAGATACATTATTATTATCGGTAAGTGTTGCATTAATTATTTAATATAATTTTAAAATTTTTGACCACACTTAACCTTGGGATCCATTGGGGCTCAACGTTACTTTTCAGAAACTTGGGCTTCGCTGAAAAAATATTTTTCAAAATTTATTTTGATTTTCAATTGTTTTTTCATTATTAATGGATCATGTTATTATGTATCTTTGTGTTTAGGTGTTTGTGCGAGTACTAGGACTTGTTGTTGACTTTTCACAATGAAAGGATATTGTTCAAATTGTAATAGGAAGAAATCTTCCTCTGACTTTCATGATCATTGTATTAATTGTAGTCAGTGTACTCGCACTAACTCCTGTTCAATATGTCAATATTGGGATGACAAACATTGGAAACGTGTGTCACGATATGTTGTTAGTGGAGAGAGGGCTATGCCGGCCCTTCTCCGCAGGGTCACTCTACTCTATCAGTTTCTATTTCAGAGGAACAAGAACAGGGTGATGTTTCCATGTTATCTTCCGCAAGTGCGCTTCTGTCGTCACAATTGAATGCAGAGCTAGCGGCAAAAGTGCTCATGGAGATTCGACAGTTGCCTAAGAGGTCCCTAGTAGGATCGACGGCGCTGTCATCTGCTAGCTCGCCTGGTGTAGCATCCATTCACCGAATGGTTCGGCAGCCGGGTTCGTCCGATGCGGTCCAGGAGGAAATGTTGGGTGATGCGAGCACTATAAACATTCAAGGTGCACACCCAGTGACGACGGATAGTAGGAGAGATCTGAGGAAGCCTTCTAGTCCGGTTCCTAGCTCGTCCAGGTCCATCCGGATTGCGAGTGAGAGAGGCCCCTCTCTCGTACAACAACATCTGGGACCAGATGTTGTGGTACAAAATGTGTCGTTAGCGGAGCACAAATCCGTCGCTCGGGACGCTCCATTGTATAGGCAGTCCGCTGAGACTGCTCAGGCTTCTACTTCCTCTCACCAGCGCACACGACCGCACCTTGGTTACGTGACCGCCGATATTCTTCCAGCTTCGCCGATCAGGGATTCTTCGGCGACCAGATCACGCCATCCGGTAGCCAGGGACACGAGGCCGGTTGACTCCGGACGTTCGCATAGGAAGAGTATGCGGGAGTCGCTAGATGCGGAGCTGCCCTCGGCGAAGCAGCGAAAGACTGCGCCTCCGCAGGCCTCGATGTCGGACGTGCTTGCTCAAATAGCACAGCTTATCGCAGCATCCCAGCAACCGACAGAAACAGTGTCGGATCGGGAATTATCCGACGGCGCTGGGTCGGTACGCTCCGCCGAAGCATCGGGTGCGGACGACCGGGAGCATCATGAGGTCCGACCGGATGGTGAAAGGGATACGGATGACTTGGAGTTATCCCTTTCGGAACAACATAAAGCTGCCGTGGACTTCATCCGGCACTTTCTTCCTCAGGTTGTTCCGTCGGGCCAGACTGCTGCGGTACCGGACAAGAGAATTATAGCGTCATTGGACACTGATTTCTTCGAGCGGTTCAAGGACATTGCTCCTGAGTTTCCGTCTCAGTCCAATAATGTCAAAAGGACATTTGAATTATTGAACGACGCTATATTCAGGCTTGCTTCCAAAACTGGAAAAGCGGGTTTCTTGTCCGCCAATGCTCTTAACCTGCCTTTCATTAATGCAAGGAATTAATTCGATACGGCAGGACAGGGTATCCCGAGAGTTCCTCTGCGTTTGGACGACGAGGCGGAAGACTTAGAATTATCATTACCGTCGTCTACGTCTATCCCAACCGCGGTGTTGGATACGACTATTTCGTCTAACAGAGCCAGTTTAGATGCTTTATCTTACGCAGACCACCTTACAAAGGCGTTATCACTGCGTCTTCAAGGGAAAGAATTCCAGGATGTTCAATCCTCTTTAAGACTTCTTTCAAGGGCAGTAGCTTATTCCACGTGTAACTCCGCCCTTTCAGTGGCAAATCTGGAGTTGGTTAGACGTGACGCAGCCCTAGCTACATCCACACTCGTGGATAGTAAGGTGAAGAACTCTCTCAGAGTCGCTTCAGTCTCCGGAGAACTTCTCTTCGACGGCAAGCTTTCTGCAATTTACGATAAAATTACTAAGAAAGCTTCGGATTCTCTGCTCTTTAAATCCGCTTCCAAGAAGACGGACACGGCAGATAAGAGTAAGACAGGCACTTCTGGGTCTAATGCGCCCAAGAGAGGTTCCTATAGAGGTTCCGGTGCGTCCTCTTGGTCTTATTCAAGAGACTGTCAAGGCAGCGACTCACGTGCGGGACGTCCTTCGGGCCGGGACAATCAGTCGGACGCCCCGAGGTCGACGGGACGAGGTGCGGGTCGTGGAGGACGTGGTTTCTCCTCCCGCAGGCCTCGCAGATCCAGGAGGTGATGGCTTCAACCTCTATCGCGTTCCGGTTGGCGGAAGGTTGTCGAGTTTTTCAGAAGAGTGGGCGTCGATTACGGATGACCCTTGGGTGAGAGGGGTGATTTCGGAAGGTCTAAGAATATGCTTCAAACGAAAGCCTCCATTAACTCGAAGTCCAAAATGGACTCAACTTCCGTCAAATCCGCAGAAAAGAGACGCTCTGTTATCAGAGGTGCAGTCTCTTTTAATGAAGAATGCGGTAGAGGTCGTAGAAAACCAGGAAACACCGGGATTCTACAGCCATCTGTTTCTGGTTCCGAAACCAGACGGCTCGTTCCGTCCAGTCATAGATTTGAGCTGGATAAACAAGCTGATCGTCGCTCCGAAGTTTTATATGGAGACGATTCGATCGGTCAGAGCGAGTATTCGGGTGAACGATTATGCTACAAGCATAGATCTCAAAGATGCATACTTTCACGTCATGGTACATCCGACATTCAGAAAGTATCTACGCTTCGCAGTCCTAGGAGTGGTGTATCAATTCGGGCGATGTGCTTCGGATTGAACCTAGCACCCTGGGCTTTCACTCGGGTAATGAACTCGGTAATGATGTATTTCCGAGCTCATTCGTCTGCGGTAACGTCGGCCTACCTGGACGACATTCTACAGAGGTACGGCAACGAGTTAACGCTTCAGAACGATGTGCAGAATCTGCTTCTATTGCTCCGACGTCTCGGTTTTATAATAAACGAGGAGAAGTCGGATCTGGTGCCGTCCAAGTCATTCACACATCTGGGAATGAGCTTCGAGATGCACAACAATCTCGTTCGTCTGCCGTTAACCAGAGCGAAATTAGTCAGTTGTTATGCTTGCTATTGTCTTCACGCGGACAAAGTCACAGTGAGGGAGTTCATGAGACTGATAGGTCTGTGCGGAGCCGCTGCGGATCTCATTCCAATGGGGCGGTTACGCACTCGTCCTCTCCAAATTTTCTTGACTCAGAATTGGAGTGTGAAAATTCATTCGCTCGACATAGACATTCTATTGTCAGATCAAGTGAAACGAGAGATTCAGACTTGGGCAAACATTCAGTGGTTAACTCAGGGAGTTCCGCTGCAGTTGCCGAATCCGAGTTTTACGATTATGACGGACGCCAGTCAAACAGGTTGGGGTGCATCATTGATCCCAACGGATTCGAGATGCCAGGGTCTTTGGGATCCGCAATTCCTACGCAAGGACATAAACATCAAGGAAATGATGTCAATTTGGCTTGCGTTACGTCATTGGATGGACATTATTCACAATGCTCATGTCCAAATCCTGTCCGATAATACGACAGTAGTGGCATATATACGGAACCAGGGAGGCACTCATTCAGATCCGTTATTCAATCTAACGGAAAGAATCCTTATGTTTGTTCTAGAACATCAAGTTCTACTTTCGGTCCGTCATATACCGGGTCATCTGAATGTACTAGCAGACTCCCTTTCACAAAAGGGTCGCTTGTTGCCGTCGGAGTGGACTCTCAACAAACAAGTATTCAATCAGATTTGCTACCAATGGGAACGGCCAATGATAGACTTATTTGCGACACATCTCAACAATCAATTGCAGACGTATGTGTCTCCGTGTCCGGATCCAAGAGCATTTGCAGTAGACGCTCTGTCGATCCCTTGGGACGGAATGATAGGATATGCGTATCCTCCAACGCCGTTGATTCAGCAAATATTGCTAAAAATAAAACAATCTCAATGCAAGATTCTGTTGGTAGCATCTCTGTCTCCACAGAGACCGTGGATAAATCTACTCAGGTGTCTGTTGTGGGACCTACTGCGAAAGCTTCCTCCACAGGAGGATCTTCTTTCGCAGGGTAAACCGCGTCAATTTCATCACAACCCGCAAGGTCTCAACCTTCACGTTTTTCCGTTATGCGGTCCTTCTTGCATGGCAAGCACTTTACAGGACGAGCAGTGGACTCGATTTCTAAGGACCTCCTCTTTGCTAAATTATGCGGCTAAGTGGAAGGTCTTTCGTCGTTGGTATAGGGATCATTCTGTTGATATTTTCGATCCCTCCATACCAGACATTGCAAACTTTCTAGTATACTTGTTTGACAAAATCAAACTGCAGCCTGTTACTATTAAGGGTTATAGGTCTATGTTATCTCATACCTATGCACATCATGATAGTTTACAAATTGGATCTAATGTCTCTTTATCTAAGTTAGTTAGAAACTTCTCGATAAATAGACCCAGAACTCTTAGGTTAATTCCTAAGTGGAATTTAGCTTGGGTTCTTCTTAAACTGAAGGAAAAGCCATTTGAACCTCTTGGGACAGTAGATTTCAAATTCTTGTCTTATAAGACAGCTTTTCTCTTAGCTTTCTCTTCTGCTAGAAGAGTCAGTGAGCTTCATGCACTGTCGGTGGATGATTCTCATTATCGTAGTGTCGGGAACACTATCACCTTCACTACTAATGTTGGATTTTTAGCTAAGAATCAGGCTCCTAATAAATATCCGGAACCTATTGTTATTAAGGCCCTTCCGTCTTCAGACGGGCGTAGGCCTTTACTCTGTCCTGTTAGAGCGTTACGTATTTATAAACAGAGATCTCAGTTTATCAGAAAGGGACGAAAACGTTTCTTTCTGTCTCTGATGCCTAATAGAAAGGACATTTCGGTCCATTCTATTGCTAGATGGATTCAATTAACTATCCGTACTGCTTATGAAAATTTATCTTCTTCTCAGCAGTCTGTGCTTAAGATTTCGGCCCATGAGGTAAGAGCTCTTTCTACATCTTGGGCTTACGCAAATAGTATTGCTATTACAGATTTAATGAAGGCTGCTTATTGGTCTCAGCCATCCACATTCACGAATTTTTATCTCAGAAATATTGAGTCCATTTCTGGAGACCTGCATTGTTTAGGTCCATTATCTGTTGCTCAGAATGTCGTCCACTAAACAGTTGCAACTATAGTTATGCAGGCTTTCTGTTCCGGAAGTGACTCCGTCCGGCTGCCCTCTTCGCTCTGGGCTATTTGACCCAGGGCAAGGGGAAGGGGGGGGGGGGGGGAGGGTGTTCCCTTAGGTCACCTGCTTTATAGTGAAAAGCAAGGGAATTCCTCCTCCGAAGTCAGTATTTCTGAGTCGTTTCCGGGATGGTTTTAAAGTGTAATATTAATGTTAGAAATTCATTCATGTCATGTTTTTAAAGTGTAGCTCGGTGTGAAGCATTTGTATATGTCAAGTGTCAAACGGGCGTTAATATACAATCCTCGGACACTTTTAAAGAATATAAAGAGTCTCAATTCTCTGGACTAACTTTATTTATTGGCTTACTTTAAAAATAATTAGTATAAAGGGTTATACTGGATGTTAATAGAGAACATGAATGTTATTGTGCTCAATTACGAAGGGTATTGTATCTTTCTAATTTATCATAAATAAGAAAGAAAAATGTAAAGCCTAATACCCCTTTTCTCCTTAAGGGGTTGTCTCTATATTATATAGTTGAGCTTATTGGATTTTCCTCTATGTCCTAGGCCCTCCAGCCTTTTTACTATTCAGCTATGTCTGGGTCATTGGTACAGTATAAAAATGTTAAAAAATTTATAGTAATTTATATATTTTTTATACTTACCAATGACCCAGACGGGGATGGCCCTCCCAGGAGTTGGGAACTCATACCTCCCCGTTGAGTACATAGCGCTGACCAGGCACTGCTTGCAAGAATGGTGATTGGCGCCAATTTCGGAACGGCCTTGACACTGCGTATGCGCAGTGGGGGCAAAGTATGGAGGTCCTTCAGGACATGATTTCTTTTGGTTTTAGATGCAAATTTTGGGGATTGGGGGGCAAAATTTGAGTTAGCACCAGCTATGTCTGGGTCATTGGTAAGTATAAAAAATATATAAATTACTATAAATTTTTTAACTTTCCAAACAATTTCATCTGTGGTAATTTTAACCTGGTTATCTCCCCTGATCTTAGATTTATTATGGATTTTCAGATGAGATTCCTGTGTGTGCAACTCCTCCAACATTTTTTAACCAATTTCGATGAAACTTCTCAAACATTCTAACTAGTATGTGAACATGAGCATATTGTAAAAATTTTCATCTGCGACAATTTTAACCAGATTATCTTCCCTGAACTAAGATTTATTATTATGCCTCACGTCTGTGACATCAGCTGTGATTGGTTAATTTGAACCTTCTAAAAGTCCTAGTACTGGAGTTTTTGGACAAAAAACAAGAGTAATATCAGAACGTTCTTCCCTTGAGACATGAGAAAAAAGAAAATGTAAGCTTCACTTCCATTGATCAGCGTCGATTAGGCATGCTCTGATTGGAATTTCTCAACAACAAATGCTGGCACCATGTCTGTTCAACTTTTTTTCGTCACCGATAGACACAAACTTACCAACAAAAATGTCATCTTCAGTGGGTGTGTTTTCAGTTTTAACTGCAAACAATGAATTCAAAAGAAACAGAAATATTAAAAACTCACGTGTTGTTCACCACTTTAGTGAATCATGAATGTGACTTCAATCAATTATATTTCCACAAGTTTAGTATTACTTCTCAACCTCACTGAATCTCTGCCTCAAGTTCAAAATAAATTGTTTCACTCCACTTAATTCTGACAACTGTCGTCATCCAAGAAACATGAATTTATATTCCATTATACCACTTATCACACAAGCATGAATACTGAATTTTAACATGTACAGCATGATGCAGTTGTAAACACTGACATTTGGTGATTTAGAAACTCCCAAAGCAATGGCACTTGTAACAAGTCATTTTCGAATTTGGTGATCTGGAAACTCCTAAAGAGACTTCATTCGATCAAAATGATGTCACTAAAAGCATGTTTCTGGATTCAACTAAGCATTGTTACAAAATTGATGGCATGTTGCAGTTATTGCTTAACAATGAAAGCTATTTTTTGTTCGGCATAATAAAATAATTAGCATGTTTCTTTTCATGTTTACTGCTTCAGGTTTTATTTCAGAAATCACACAAACTCAGGTACTATCGACCGATAGAACATGAATAGAAACATTCTAATATTATATTACAGATTTTCAAATAAGATTCTTGTGTGTGCTCTATTGAACCAATTTCATTGAAACTTCTCAAACATTATGACTAGCAAGGGAACAATCGCATATTCTACAATTTTACATCTGCAAAAATGTTAACCAGGTTATCTCCCCTGAACTTAAATTTTTTATGGATTTTCAAATGATATTCTTGTATGTGCAATTCCTCCAACATATTGGAAACGATTTCGATGAAACTTCTCAAATATTATGACTAGTAGTTAAACACGTGCACATTCGAAAAATTTTCATCGACAATTTTAACCAAGTTATCTACATTGAACTTGGATTTATTATTGGTTTTTCAAGCTAAATATTAAGAGGTGCATTCTAGTAAGCCGGAAGTGGGGGTAATAATCATCTTCAGTGATAATTCTCGTTTCTTCATTTTTTGCCTCAAAACATAGCTTATGGCCCCTCATTGAAGTGAGCTCATTCCAACGGTGGGTCATAAGCAGTGTTTTCAATCCAAAAAAACAAAATTGTTAGTTATTCAAGAATTTTGTTTGTTTTCTGACTTTCATGTTAGGTACAGGGTGAAATATGGGACACAGTTCTGATAAGTGCACTGCCCGGTAACACATTTACTTTTTCTTTCTATCAGAGAACACAGAGAAATTGGAAGAGAAAATTGAAGATAATAAAAATTTGATTGGACAATTGAAACATGAGATATCTTTACTCAATGGTACGATGAACAGATTACAAAAAACTGTAAATGGTAAGACAGGAATACCGTATTTACTCTATGTATTGGGACACTCTATGATTTGGGACACACATTTTTTCAAGAAAACTATATTTTTTTTATGCTCCAAAGTTTGGAACATTCAGGAGATTTGTTTCCAGTTGGCCCGTCGCTAGTAGCAGATGACACTCATAAAAAAAATTCTGGAGTACCTAAAAATTTTCATTTTTTCCCAAACATAGCTTATGATCTCTCATTGGAATGAGTGCAATGCGCCCGTTCCAATGAGGGATCATAAGCTATGTTTTGGAAGCAAAAAATGAACATATAAAAAAAAATTGGATGTTGATTTTCATTTTTAGTGATGGAAAACGAATCACACACAACTTTATTCAGCATCAAATCAAGACCAGGCTGTGTTCTTTCCCCTTTTTCTAAGTATTGGGACACCTGTGAAAATAATTATTTTTAGCTGTCCCAATACATATAGTAAATATGGTAACTAATAAAACTGAATAAAGTATGGTGTTTCATTCCATTCCACTGGTTGAAATGATCGGATACCACATCACCAAATATGACTGGATTTCTTAATTAGTGACTCACTTAACCACTAGAAACAAGCTATTAACTGAAAATAGAATATGTTTTTATTTTTGGAATTCAGTGTAAAACAATTGCCACAATCCAGTGTAAGTACAGTGGAGCCCTCTTAATTGGATGTCTCTTAATTGTATATCCCTGTTAATTGAATATAATTTCCCAACACAAAACCATTTACTATACCTCCAGTACAAATTTGACTTGTTAATTGAATATAGGTTATAGAGTAAACTCCTGTTAATTGAATAAAATATCTTGTAACCTGTCAAGAAGTGACCCTGACTCTCCCCAGTTTTCCTTTGTTTTTGACCTATTTGGCCTCAGTACTTCCAATACAGGAATTTAATCTATTACATCTTGTTTGACAGAGTTCATGGAGCGCTGTCAAACAAGATATAATAGAATGATGTTAAGTTTATCTCTAGAATACAGGAAAGTGACAATCCCTGTTAATTGAATACTCCTGTTAATGGAAGAATTTTAAGAGGTTATTCAATTAACAGGGTTCCACTGTACTTCCATTTGTTCCTTGAATTCTGCACCTTATGCACAACATGTAACAAACTAACCAATGGCGGATCCAGGGGAGGGGGGTGGGGGGGCTTTGGGGACTAGTCCCCCTCCCCGAGCTCACTAAAAAAAGTCATGCTCTTATTCCACACAATCTTGTCCTATAACACCCCTCCTTAACTAATGACATCACGTTGCCAAATAAGGGACATGATCCTCTTTTTGAATTTGCAGAATATCGGTTATTTATAGAACTGACGACAGTCACGTCTGCAAGTGTCCACTGTCTACAAAATTGATAGTCGAAAGCGGGACGCAATGAAGCAAAGTATAAAAGAATATTTTGTCTCCACAAGGCCGAAGAAATGGTATGTTCCTGGTATCATTATTTTTACATTGCATACCCCAAACTTGAAGTTAATGTTAATGGGGAGCCAATATTTTCAGTCGCGTATGTTTCCCAGTTCTAATTTTATTGAGGGCTTCTGGCATTTGCCGGGTCAACTCAACTGGCCATTCGCCCAAATCTGCAAATGGCCGGTTGAGTTGACTGGTCGAGTTCTCATTGTGGCACACCGCAGTGCCTACAACAATCTTTAAACTTATTATACCCCCACTTTTTGAAAAAGTGGGGTATACTGGATTGCATCTGTCCGTCGATGGGTCGGTCGTTTGGTGGGTTGGTGCGTCGGTCAGATGTCCATCGTGATCCGGGCCATAACTCCTATAATAGCAGAGGCAAATTGATGAAATTTTGTATAGGTGTGTGGTGTGACATGGCCTTTCTAACAAATATCGAATTCCGTACGCCGTTCTTCCTACCCAAGAGTTATGGCCCTTGATCTTCGTCGAAATAGATAGTTTTTGTCTGTCCGATCTATAACTCGGCCTGCCAATATGCAAGCGATGTCCATGAAATTTTATATTTATGTAAATGATATTACCGTTAATATTCATATAAAGTTGCGCTGCCTGCTCATTCCATCCATGAGTTATTTTCCCTTAAGTTTTCCATTTTTTTTTTTCATTTTTTTTTTGTCTCTTGACTCAGCCTCATCCTTGGATTTGGCCACCATGGGGGTGTGCCAGCTGAGCAACCTCTGGTTCAGCCTCTTGTATTTATACTGTTTTACTGATGCAGTTAAAATATTGCATTGTTTTAATTCACCAGAGAATTCCTGGATGTGTTCTCCCAACTTCTCTGATAAACTACATTTGTGAACAGTCTATGCCATATGATAATAGGTTTAATTGCAAAAATTACCTCATTGAAACATTTTTACTGGCATAAGTGTGTCATAAATGCTTGTTTTATAATCTTTCTGTCTGTCTCTCTGTCTGCCCCCTCTCTCTCTCTCTCTCTCTCTCTCTCTCTCTCTTGCTCTCTCTCTGTCTGTCTCTCTCTGTCTCTCTCTGTCTCTATCTCTCTCTCTCTTTCTTTCTCCCCCTCTCTTTCTCTTTCTCTCTTTCTCAGACGTACACACATTTACTTGAAGTATACCAAAAATCCGATATAAATTGTTATCCCTTGGGTTCCTTTTCAAATTATGTCATGGCTGCTTCTCAGCAGTCGTGATATAATTTGTCAAAGAATTTAAAATGTTTTAACCGATCTGAAAATCAGCACCAAAAGAGTCTGTGGCAATATTTGCCCAATAGACCAAGAATGCCAACAGCTAAGTATACAGTAAGAAAATGTAAGGTAAAAGAGGTTTCTTGTTTCTGCGTTTCCGACGATTGATGTTCCCATGATGTCAAAGATCACTAATCTGTCGTGGACAAAATATGACACAGATAGTCACCTATTCGTGAAAGTCACTTTCGTAAATAGGTGACTGTCATATTTGGCCATGACAGACTTTCATCAATTCATATTCAATTGGAGGCCAGAATGCATTTAGAAGCCACCTCAGAGCACCCCCCACACAAACACATGTCCATTCGACACATGTGACAGTTGCCTTCGGCGACTGATGCTAGGACTCTGTCGGATCCCAGCAGTCCCCCCGTATTTTAATTCCATGATCTGCCCATGCTAATCCTGTGCATTTTTACAGTCTTAGTCAACTTAATCAGTTTTATTAACTTGGGTAAAGTATCAAGACGTGAACCTTTTAATTTTTTTTTTTGTCCCCCGACATTTTGTCAGAGGAATATTGTAATCAGCTTCATCTGTCTGTGTGTCCGTCTGTGCATCCAGAGTGACAACTAAAGTTTGGGTCATCGAAGAAAAACCAAATTTGATGTATATGTCCCTTACGTTAATGATTAGGTGAATTCTGAATATCGGCTGGATCCAATAATATTCATTGGCGTTATACCCTTTTTTTGCCGTTTTTTAGCCCAATTTCGCAACTTTGGAAATTTGGTGTCTGGATGATAACTTCAGTTTAAGTTATTGAATCAACACCAAATTATTTTGTATGTAGGTTTGTCCCAAGAATAGGCAGGCCAGCTTTGAAATTGGGTTCGGTCCTACCAATTGTGGATGAGTTATGGCCCTTTTTCCATTTTTTGGACTTTGAAAATTGGATGTCCGAATGATAACTTTAGTTTGAGTTATTGAATTAACACCAAATTTTGTTTATAGGTTTGCCTCATGAATACTCAGGTCAGTTTCACATTTTGGTTCAGTCTGACCAATTTTGGCTTAGTCATGGCCCCTTTTCCATTTTTTTGACATTGGAAATTGGATCTCTGGATGAGAACTTTAGTTTGAATTACTGAATCAACATCAAATGTTGTATGCGGGTTTGTCTCATGAATACACAGGTCAAGTTCGAATTTGGATTCAGTCCGACAAATTTCGGCTGAGTTAATGTCCTTTTTTAATTTTTTCAACTTTAAAAATTTGTTGTTTTAGTCTTCAGTATGTCCAGTGTAAGAACTTACTGTCAGGGACAGCCCACACCTGGCAGTACACTCACTTCAGTTTGCATTGGTTATAAAAAGAGAGCATTCGTCAGCCAAAAGGACCATGCAAGAGGGTTTGATAGACAGATTTTTAACTTTTTAGGCCTAATTATTGGTGTTACAATCATCATACTTCACACAGTTATGAAGGCAAGTGGACGGATGTGTCACACACCACAGGTGTGTCCATAACTCCCAAGTTCAAAGTCCCATTTCAAGGTCACTCTTAACTGTGTCTTAGCCGTAACTCCGAAACAAAGTAAACCATAATTATAAAACTTCATACAAATCAGAAGGTGTTTAGCACTTATTCTGTATTTTTTTTGAGTGAATTCCCCTTCAGTTTTATCAGAAAATATCAATCAAGTCAGATACTGAATACCGAACCAATACTATGATATACCCCTGAAATCAAAAACAAAAATATGCGTACAAACATCAGGGATGAAAGAAATAATTTTGGGTAGGAGTGCAGGAAGATGCTTGAAGAATCTCCTCTAAAATATGAACTTGAAGGTCCTGGAATGTTCACTTCTGTGAACCCTGTATGTGCACTTAACTGGGATATTTGATAAAGTAAACAGTCCTTAATCCTTTACCTAAATTTAACGCCCCAAACTGACCAGTGGTATTCGCAAAAATCACTATTGAATTTTCCATACTTTTTTTCTTTTTTGCCTCAAAAACAAAAACATAGCTTATGGCCCAATGAGGAGTCATAAGCTATGTTTTTAACACATGAAAAAGAAAAACTGTTAGTTATTCAAGAATTTTGTTTGCAAGTGCAGGCCTGGCATTTTCAGGAGAGCGATTTATTCGCTCGCCTACTGCTTGCCTTCAAAAAATTAAGGAGGGTGAAAACTAGCCCTCCTGACCTTAGAAAATAATGATTACAATAATAGCCTATTCCGAAAACCCATATCTTTTCAGATATATGGTATGTCAGTGGTCGTTGTAAGATGGTCATACTGCCCCTCCCTCACTTCCGGGCCTCATCGAGGCCCGGAGGTGTGGGAGGGGCAGTGTAGTCGTCTCACAGAGACTACCTTGTTAGCAGCACCACATAATATGTGCAAAGCCCACTAGGCAGAATTCATTAATAAATAGTAAATCTTCATTTTCCCACTTTTAGCTTGAGGACCACTAATTGCTCACCTAGGCCATGCGAGGGGAGCGATTTTTAGCCCTCCTGCATTTTTAGCTCACCTGACTTTCAGTCAGGAGAGCTATAGTTATCACTCACCGTCCTCCGTCTGTCGTCCGTGAACATGGTGTTTGCGTCTTCTCCTCCCAAACCGCTGAACCAATTTAATTTGATATTTGAGATAATAGTTTGTTATGACATCGCAATTTGATTTTGTTCAAATCAAGTTGACTCACCCCTCGGTAGGGCCATGCCCAAAAAGTGTGCTTAAATCTTAAAAAATCTTTTTCTCATAAACCAGCAGTAGCAGAGACTTGATATTTGGTGTGCAGCTTCCTTTTGAGGTGTAGACTCAGTTTTATTCAAGAGAAGTTCGAGGAGTTATATTTGCCTTTGTTATGGGAGGGGCAAGAATTTTCGCCCCGCCCAAAATTTCTACTTTCCAAACCAAGAGGCAGATTTGAACCAAATTTGATATGAGGGCTTGTTGGGTCATAAGTACTTACGTTATGGCAACATTTTTTTTCCTGTCTTCCCATGGGAACCGCAGGAGCTAAATATACAAAAAAACTAAAACGCCCTATCTCTAAAACTACTTGGCACTGAGAATTCTCATTTGGTGTGAAGCTTCCTTAGGACCAACAGAATGGAATGGTCATAAACAAATTGCTATCGGTTCTATCAAGGGGTACTTTTTTGGACTTTGAAAAAGTGCTGAGTCAGCATTTTTTTTTAACACTGTGGGTAATTGGAAAAACATTTAACACTACTTTTCACCCAAACCACTGCTCCAAAAGCTCTAAAATTTCACATATAACATCTTTGGAAGATTATTTCACACGTTTATTGAAATCATTTCCCTGGGGCCATATTTGGGCTCTCTATGGGAGCCCAAATTTTTAAATTAGTTCAGTCTGAGGAATATTCTTTAAAAATCTTCTTCTTCAGATCTGCCAATAAGAATCTTTTGATATTTGGTATGCAGCATGCTTAGGGGGGTGAGATTCAAGTTTGTTCAAGCCAAGTCCCTGGGTTCATATGTGGGCTCACTGTGGGAGCCCGAATTGTAACTTAGTTCAAAATGAGGAATTTTTTTTAAAAATCTTCTTCTTCAGATTCAGCAGTCGGAATGTTTTGATATTTGGTATGTAGCATCCTTAGGGGGTTGAGATTCAAGTTTGTTCAAGCCATGCCCCTAGGTCCATATTTGGGCTCACTGTGGGAGCTCGAATTGTAACTTAGTTCAAAATGAGGAATTTTCTTAAAAAATCTTCTTCAGATCCAGCAAACAGAATGTTTTGATATTTGGTGTGCAGCATATCTGGGCTCCCTGTGGGAGCCCGTATTATAATTTAGTTCAATATGAGGAATTTTTCTTTAAAAATCTTCTTCTTCAGATTCTGCAGTTGGAATGTTTTGATATTTGGCATGCAGCATCCTTAGGTAGGGAGGTGGGGGGATTCAAGTTTGTTCAAGCCAAGTCCCTGGGTTGATAGTTGGGCTTCCTATGGGAGCCTGAATTATCACTTAGTTCAATATGAGGAATATTCTTCAAACATCTTCTTCACATCCACCAGTCAGAATCTTTTGATATTTGGAAAACGGCATCCCACTGGAGGTGAGATTCAAGTTGGTTCAAGCCAAGTCCCTGGGTTCATATTTGGGCTTCCTATGGGAGCCCGAATTATAACTTAGTTCAATATGAGGAATATTCTTTAAAAATATTTTTTTTAGATCCACTGGTCTGAATCTTTGGATATTTGGTATAAGCTTTTCTAAGGAGGGGCAGATGCAACTTATTGAAATCAATTCCCTGGGTTTTATATTCAGGCTACCATGTCAGGTGTGCGCCCTCAGGCCCCCTGGTGCCTCTTGTTAATAATGCCAGGCCTGCAAGTGCTGTCTGTCTTTCATGTTATAGGTAGAGGGTGAAGTATAGGACACACTACTAATAAGTATGGCTGCGATATAATATACACTACCCAGTAACAGATTTATTTTTTACAGTTAAAACTAGAAGTCCTGTCACGAATAGTGCGCTTATCTAGGCTTAATTGCACGTTGGAATTGCGCGCAATTGCCATATCGAATGGCATCCAAAGCATGGCAGGTTCTCCTGGTTACTCATAGCAAACACATGCAATGTTTCTGCCAATGGACCTCCGGTTTATCCGGAGGTCCATTGGCTGAAACATTGCTTGTGCACAGGTCATATGTGCAGAATATGATAGCTTCATTTGGGCCATAACACACACATTAACGCGCATATCAACTCGCTATTTGTGCACATTTCATGACAGGACTTCTAGTTTTAACTGTATTTCTATCAGAGCACACAAAGACATTGGAGGAGGAAATTGAAGATAATGAAAAATCGATTGGACAATTGAAACAGAAGATATCCTCACTGAATGGTAAGATGACCAGATTACAGAAAACTGTAAATGGTAAGACTGAAATAACTAATAAAACGAAATAAGGCCACACAAAGTAGATGCTCTGTTTCTCAGGCCAAGTTTTATAAAATTGCATGTGGGCGGGCGGTTTTTTATTTTATATTTTATTTTTGTAATTATTTCTTTGCCATCAGAAGTTCATATTCTTGGTTTATTTTAGGTTTTTGGCCTCATAATCAACATAATAACAAGGGTGGTGGTGTATTTCGTCCCTTGGGTGCAACAAGGCTTTGCAATGCTAAAGCATTGCAAAGCCTTGTTGCACTCAAGGGACAAATTTATCAATTTTATTAACTTGTGTAAAATATCACACATAAACCATTTAATTTGTATTTTTTCAAGTTTGCATTGGTTATAAAAAGAGAGCATGCGGCAGCCAAAAGGACCATGCGGGAGGGCCTGAGAAACAGATTTTTAATTTTATTAAGCCTAAAGTATGGTGTTTCATTCCATTCTCCCCCCACTGCATATGTAACATACGTCTGTCCAGGGTGAGATAGCAGGGAGAGACAGATGTATCCCACCCCACCCACGTGACGTTATACATTTACAACATTATTATGACGTTATGCATATCGTATCAGTTTCTTGCTACCAACTAATTCATATTGACGTCATCAGAATGCCGTGTGATCAAAGTTTGATGCTCTAAAACTCTTTAAACCCCAAGATGCCACCGTTCCTAATTGATTTCGTGGTATATACCTTTGGTATATACATAACTTTTGCATGCTCTTTCTGATGGTGTCATTAGTTTTTCAAAACAACGAATACCAAATGAGTTGATTATATCAGCATGTGACTGCCGATTACCTCTGGCTAGCATAACCGCTGTATGATGGGGGAGAAAAATAATCCTTGATGGGTATGGGTGTGGGATGGGAAAATCTCACCATCGGGACAAGATATTTGGTCCAGACACGAGGCTTGTATCTTGCCCTCGGGTGAGATTTTCCCATCCCACACCCATTAGGGATTATAATATTCCATTGGTTGAAATGACCACATACCACATCACCAAATATGACTGGATTTCAGAATTAGCAACCACTTAACAGCTAGAAACAAGCTATTTTTTGAAAATAGAATATGTTTTTATTTTGGGAATTCAGTGTGAAACAATTTTCACAATCCACAATAAGTACTACCACTTGTTTCTTGAATTCTGCACCTTATGCAACATGTAACAAACTAACACTATGCATTGTTACAGCCTTAGTCAGTCAAACTATTCATCTAGGGTGTTATATGGCAGTTACCATTTTTTTATAACCAGAAAGTGTGATTAAACCTGTGCAATGCAAAGGGTTAGTCACACTTTCTGGTTATAAGAAATATTTTTAAGTGAGTAACTAACCCTGTGCACTGTACAGCCTTAGTATAAATCTCATCTAAATACCCAAAACCAGCCAGTACTATTCAAACTCAGCTTAACCCTTTACCCAACGAATCGCCCGCATCCGCCCATGTAATATGCAAATTCAGCAGTTGAAAAAATATTATTTTTCAAAAAATTTCAACAAAACCATATCATGTGACCCCTCGTTGGAACGAGCTCCTCGAGCTCGTTCCAACGAGGGGTCACATGATATGGTTTTTTTGAAATTGTATGAAAAATTTGAAAAAATTATATTTAAAATAATAAATTTTGATATCGTCTCCGTTGGGTAAAGGGTTAAACCCCTTATTGGTTTTTTGGTTGAGTTGTGTTAACAACCGAGACCTAAGGTTTGGCAACAGTTGGTGTACATCTGGGTGGGCAGGCATCAAGGCGTCCTCACACTGTTAGAGCAATAACTTGAACAAATGTTCTATTTGACTAATATTTGCCATACAGGTCTTTTACAATATATCTCAAGTGAGTTTGAAAACTGGCCTGGCCCAGTTTCTTGTTACAGATTTATGGACCTTTCTTAATGTGTCAGTCTTTACAAATGTGGAGTTCATTAGCACAATAACTTGAACAAACTTTCTCTGATTTGATTTATATTTGCCATACAGGTCTTTTGCAATAATATCTCAAGCTAGTTCGAAAACTGGCCCAGTCAGATTTTTCATTGCTGATTTATGGGCTCTAATTAAATAATTTTTACAAATTTTGAACTTGTTAACATTATAACTTGAACAAAGGTTCTAGATTTGACAACTGGGATATGATTGATAACCAGGTTACGGACATGCAACACTCTCCGATTGCCACCACAACTCAACACCTGCCTCTCTTGTTTAGTGAATTCCGAAAAGGAAAACATAATATTCTGTTTTCAATTTATAGCTTGTATAGAGCGCCAAATTATTTTTGGTGACCCAAATTTGTTCACAATTACAATTTGAATCCCTAGTGATAGCCAAAAATCATCCCCTGAGTTCCAATGTGTTCTATGTGCCAATAGGCACATAGAATATGTTGGAACTCAGGGGATGAAATGGCAACTTGGGTCCCCTCGCAAATTTGGTGGGCGATAAAATGTGTTCTTTTTGTTCATAGTTGTCAAATGAATTGCTGAGTGTCCTTCTAATAATTGTTTTTATAGACGTGAAGGCATGCATGCAGTAAACAGAGAATAACACGTGTGTGAATGGGTTAGTCGATATGACACTTGTGCCATCGCGGGAGGATAAAACTCTAGGCCGGTGGACTCTCGTTCTATCCTTCCGAACTGGCAATCGTGTATTTAGAGTATACCCTGAGACTGCATGTGGGGGAACCCATTCTGCTGCTGTAAAATGTATTAAAGGTCAGAATTGGGTCATTATGGGTTGACTTATTGAGTGCTGGAAGCCCAAGTTTTGGTTTTATTCTGAAGTATGGGTACCACAAGCTGAAGGCTTTATATTTTTGGTCAAGTTGTGTTAACAACCGAGACCTATGGTTTGGCAACAGTCGGTTTGTGTCTGGCTGGATGGGCATCCTGACACTAGTAGCACAATAACTTGAAACTTTCTCCGATATGACTAATATCTACGAAACAAGCCTTTTACAATAATATCTCAAGCAAGTTCAAAAACTGGCCCAGTTTTACAAATTTTGATCTTGTTAGTGCAAAAACTTGAACAAATGTTCTCCGATTTGACTAATATTTACCATACAGGCCTCTTGCGATAATATCTCTTGTATTAATGTGCTTCATATCTTACAACTGACATTATAGGCACTCTCCCATAAACTGTAACAAGGAAAAGACATGTGAACAAATTTTACTGACAAAAAATAATTTAGCATTCGACCAGCTAGGCTTTTTAAATGCAGTGAGGAAAAGAAATAAGACTAAACTTTCCATGATCTGTTGACAAAAGCACACCCATCTCATTGGTTCTCTGTGGAGTTCTTGCAATCAAAATTTTGTGCAGTTGTTCAGTGTGACCCTGTGAACTGAATATCAGCTCTGCCAATGGAAAATATGCAACAAGCAGGAAATTCAATTAACTAGAATTTGGATGATGGACAGAAAGTGATTAGTAAAGCTCTCTCTCTCTCTCTCTGTGAACAGGAGAACAGTGATCTACAGTTGGTCAGTATACCAAAAGTATCATTTGGTGTTGGTATTGCTGTTAGTATTGTGTAAATGCCAAATAACGTATCGAACCATGGTAGAACATCAGGGTTGCCTCTGAACTGAAAATCCTTTTTTGCAATTTTTTTTTAGCAGAAAAAAAGTTTTCTTTGCAAAATCCCCCCAAAAATGTGCAAAACATTTTGACACAAAATTTAGTTTCTCTACACATGTAAAATTGAATTATTATTAGTTTTTTTTTAAAATTTTATTATAGGTTTTGATTACAGATGGGGTGACAAAAATACCGGGTACACGTTAAAAGTGAAACATACCGTATTTACTCCATGTATTGGGACAGCTAAATATAATTATTTTCACAGGTGTCCCAATTCTTAGAAAATGGGGAAAGAACACAGCCTGGTCTTGATTTGATGCTGAATAAAGTTGTGTGTGATTCGTTTTCCATCACTATATACGAAAATCGCCGTCCAATTTTTTTTTATATTTTCATTTTTTGCTTCCAAAACATAGCTTATGATCCCTCATTGGAACGTGTGCATTGCACACGTTCCAATGAGGGATCATAAGCTATGTTTTGGAAGCAAAAAATGAAAATTTTTAGTTACTCAAGAATTTTTTTATGAGTGTCGTCTGCTACTAGTGACGGGCCAACTGGAAACAAATCTCCTGAATGTCCCAAACTTTGGAGCATAAAAAAAATATAGTTTTCTGGAAAAAATGTTTGTCCCAAATCTTAGAGTGTCCCAATACATAGAGTAAATACGGTAATACATAAATGGCAATTCAAATAAAAAAAAAATTTAAATTGGCTATAGCATCGTTCGATGCCACACACTTTTCATGATTAAAAAATCACATTCTACCCTAATTGTATTCAAGAGGTAATTGGATTTAAATTTCATGATCCTAATAACAAAGATTAATATATACGATCATAAAATTTGATTGTTGACAATGAAGCCCTGTAAAATAATCACTGTCAAACTGATGGCTGAAGACAAAAGCCATAATACTAGACAAAGGGGATGAACTGAATTATTCAGGAGTTTTACGTAATCCTTGAATTATTTTTGTACAGCCCCTCACAAATCAGGGTCGAAGAGAAGGGTTTTTCTTTTTTTTGCAAAGAAATTTGCAATGGAATTTCTTTTCAACCTACTCACAATTGTTTACAATTGGCTGTAACATAAGTGCAAGCCCTACTTCGGAACTAACTCAAGCTTTTAGAGAACTTTTCCAAACAAGTTGGAAAAGTAATAGAGTACAAAAGCACGAAAAAGATCGAAAAAAGGGTCGAGCGAGACCAGCGCTTGAAATTACAGGTACTCCTACCCTAGCAGGATGGGGTTGGGACGCTGGCATCCAGGGCCTGCTGTTCGGCAGCGGTCAGTGACAGCCCCTGTTAGCTGTCACTCTTGGAACCTTCCTCCGGTGATTCCTCACTGTGTTCCAAGTCTGGGTGTCGATCGATGCTTGCCGTCGGTCTCAGAGGATGGGTAGTTCCTGTCATTCTTGGGACGATCCTCCGGTGTCTTCTCACAGTGTCCTAGGTCCAGCTACCGATCGATGTGCGCCGTCGGTCTCTTTCGAGGATTTGCAGGCAGGACCTTCTGTTTCGCAGAGGTCGGTGATGGCCCCTGGGCGTCACAATCGGGACTGTCCTCCGGTGTCTTCTCACCATGTCCCTATTTTGTCTGCCGTTCGACGTCGGTCTCTTCTGAGGATTTGGGTTCTTCTACCAGAAGGGTCCATTGGGAGGACACTCCGTCGGGCGATTCTGCTGCAATGGATTCTCAGGGTGACCTGTGTCAGGCCGTTTTGGCGCTCACCCGATTACTTTCTGGCAACCCTCAAGTTGGCCCCCCTGTGCCTCCTGAGGCACAACCTCCTTTGGTCGGTCGCCGAGATGTCTCGCCTGGCCCCTTGGATACTGCTCAGTCTTCCCAGGAGGTTTCTGCTGGTCAGCCCGAGTTGGGCTACGTCTCCTCTGCTACGGCGGATGACGATTATCCGGAAGGTGATGGGGCCCCCCTCGTCCGTCTTGGGGCAGGCTTTGGATTTCGTCTTCGGCTTATTGCCGGAAGTTCAACCTTCAGACCAGCCATCTGTGACCGTCCGGCCGCGGTCCACTGTGGAGCGCCGTAACCCTGTTGAGCCTTCTAGCTCTGGGGCTTTGCGTCCTCTGCAATCAGCTCAGGTTGTTGAGTCCTTCCAGGGCTTAGACGCCAAAATGTGTTCTAAGGCCCTCAAGGGTTCCTTCTTTTCTAGAGCTGATGCCTTTCTGCCTCCATCGCGGTTTTGTGTTTACGATTCCGTCTGTCCACCAGTCTTTCAAGGGATGACTACTGTGGATGAGGATTCTTCTTCCCTCGGGTTAACTAAGCTTAAGTCTGCAGTTCTCCCGATGTCGGTAGTTGAATCTATGGTGGGCCTGTCCCGAGAGATGCTGGGTATGTTATCTCTCGCGGACCATGTCGTCGCTGCTCTGGCTGAATATTTTCCTCCAGGGAAGTTTGATGACGCTCAGGTGCCTTTTCACATTTTGTCACAGGCTCTCTTGTCCAGATCCTCTGGCATTTGCAGTCGACGCTCTGTCTATGGACTGGACAGATTGGATCGGCTATGCCTTTCCTCCTGCACCGATTCTTCCTCGTGTATTAGCGAAGATTCGTGCTTGCAGTTGCAGGATTATTCTGATCGCACCTCTGTCTCCACAGAGGGTGTGGATCAATCTGCTGCGGCCTCTGTTGGCAGATCGGCCGATTCGTCTATCTCTACGTCGCGATCTTCTTTCCCAGGGTCATCCCAGGAAGTATCACAACAACCTGGCGAGCCTGTCCCTTCACGCCTGTCTTTTATCAGGTCCAGTCTCCGACGTAGAGGTTTTTCAAGACGAACAGTGGAGTGCATTTCTGCATTGCGGTGACATTCCACTGGCATGACTTATGCTGCGAAGTGGAAGGTTTTTTGCTGCTGGTGTGCAGATCACAATGTGGATTACCGTGATTCATTAATCGCTCAAATTGCAGATTTTCTGGTATATCTTTTTGACTCCAAGGGCCTTCAGCCTATTATGATTAAGGGCTATCGGTCTGTTCTGTCTGATACTTTCTCTTATGTGCGAAAGCGGTGCATCGGTCGTAATCTTTTTTCTCTCCAAACTCATTCGGCACTTTTCTTTGAAGAGGCCTCAAGTTTTGCGTCTCACACCCAAGTGGAACTTGGCATGGGTGATGCATTGTTTGGAGGGGGCGCCATTCGAGCCTTTATCTGAGACCGATATGCATTTTCTCACCTATAAGATGGCTTTTCTTTTAGCGTTTGCTTCTGCTCGACGAGTCAGTGAGCTTCATGCACTATCTGTTGATTCTGCCTTCTTCAGAAATGAGGCTAACAGTGTCATCTTCACTACTGATTGCTCTTTTCTGGCAAAGAATCAACTTCCTGATTCAGTACCTCCTCCCATCTGCATTCGGGCTCTCCCTGCTGTCGATGGCCGGAGACCTCTTCTTTGTCCTGTTCGTGCGATCAAGACTTACATTACTCACAGTCAGTTCATTAGGAGGGGGTCGGAAGAGATTCTTTGTCTCTCATTCCTAAGAGGCAGTCTATCTCTTCCCATTCTATTTCCAGGTGGATCTGTCTTGCAATCAATCTGGCTTATTCCCGCTTGTCTGTGTTGGATCTTGTTTCGAACCGGTTTAATGCTCATGAGGTTTGTGCCATTTCTACATCCTGGGCATTCTCCAATTCTGTTTCGCTCCGGGATGTTATGAATGCGGCTTACTGGAGGAATGCCTCTACCTTTTCTTCCTTTTATCTCTGCCACCTTCAGCAGCAATCTGAGGACCTTTATTCTTTTGGCCCTCTCGTTGCTGCTCAGGCTGTTGTGCACCCTCATTAAAATTGTTTTTATCGAGGTTGTGCTTCGCTCAGCCTTGTTCTTTTCAGGTGCCTTCTCTCTATCTTCATTACAGGTTTCGCTATTGTTCTCTGTCATCCTTGCTTTTCTTTCTGCTACTCTTGTTGGTATTGGTTATGTGATTCACCTCCTCCTATTGTTTATTCAGCCAATTGTAAACAATTGTGAGTAGGTTGAAAAGAAATTAAAATTTTTTAGTAAATTTTGTTTCTTAACATACCTACCACAATTGTTTACCGGAGGCCCACCCTCCTTGGGGATATCCTTGATATCGATGCCTCCCCGCTAAATCACAAACTTCTTGTTGGCAGAAATACGGAATTGACGTCACGGTTGTTGCACATGTGCTCGGTAAACGCAAGAGGTGTGCAGAGAGAGTACCTGTAATTTCGAGCGCTGGTCTTGCTCGACCCTTTTTTCGATCTTTTTCGTGCTTTTGCACTCTATTACTTTTCCAACTTGTTTGGAAAAGTTCTCTAAAAGCTTGAGTTAGTTCCAAAGTAGGGCTTGCACTTACGTTACAGCCAATTGTAAACAATTGTGGTAGGTATGTTAAGAAACAAAATTTACTAAAAATTTTTAATTTTTTTTTGCAAATTGAGATTTTTTTTGCATTTTGAAAATGGCAGCACGAACCCTATAAAACATCCTCAAAATACTGGTACTGACACCAAGCCTGAAAGTTCAATACCGTGGAGCTTTAAACAGGTTGCATTGGTTATCACCAATAAAAATTCAATCATTTTCTCTTCACAGATGAAAAAGAAATCCCAGTTCCACCTTCTCAAAATGCAGCAAATACTGGAGTTAATGGAATGGTATATATCTATTAGTTATTTGCACATAACAAAGACAAATATTTTGATGAGAATGTTTATTAGATTCACTGGATGGGGTTGAACACTCACCCCCTCTGTTGACGTGCATGGCTGAATTGCAGAGATAATATTACAAATTGGAAGCACAGAGACTTATTAGTAGTGCATTGAACAGATCAAAAAGTCCAAAGGTTAGGCCTATCGGAGTTGTGTCCTTGGTCAAGGCACTTCATCTTAAATTCCTGAGTAAAACAGGCTTGGCAATTTCAGGAAAGCGATTTTTTAGCTCTCCTTACTGCCCTCCTGAAAGAATTAAGGAGAGCGAAAAATTGCCCTCCTAAAAATTTTGGTCTGGGATGATTGAGATTTCATGTATTATGCTCACATTAAATTTTTGTTGTAAAGCAAAAATGTAATTTAACTTTGAAGTCACATAACATCACGTAATTTCATTTTGAAACTGGTTTAGTGGTAAAAGGTAATGGCTGCAACCATACCCAAACACAGTTGCAATCATTTGAAGCAAAATGGGTCACAGCGATATTTTTTTTCTGTCAGTTTCAAGATAAAACAACTGACATCACAGTTTGAGGGGTAATCATTCAAGGAATTCTGACACTATAATATACTACCATTACTACTATCCTGTCACTTGAAGCACTTGCACCAGGTAAGATGACTGTAGATTCAAGCAGACCTGTTGTCCAAGAAAGTCATACGCCTACCACTACCACCTTCAACCCCCTAGGGGGGTTGAAGGTGGTAGTGGTAGGCGTATGACTTTCTTGGACAACAGGTCTGGGTACACACACAGGTCTTGTCAAGTGTGTGTTCGGTTGTTGAGTGAGACATCTAAATGTCTAAGAGATTTCGCTTTACCTTAGTAAAGTTAATAAAATCACTGATGTAGTCTGTTGGTTTCAGTTTCAATGAGTTCGTTCAACTGGATACTTAAAATGCTGTGTAAAGCTAATTGCTCTCCTAAGCTGATTGAGGAGAGCGATTTTTTGCCTTCCTGCATTTTTCAGAATGCCAGACCTGGTAAAAGCTTAGTGGCTCGGATTGCTAAAGCATGCATAAAAACTAACACACACATATACTAAAAATTCATGTGTGAATCAATTTTGAGAAAATGTTCATTTGATTCTCGTCATAGATTATGAAATTGTCCTTGAAGGCCTGTAAAATGCTACTTATCTTTTGATCTCTCATCATAGGGCAATATGGTACCTTATCAGTGGTGTCTAGTGGAGTTTTGGCTGCCTTTACAGGCTTCACTAGAAACCCCTGCCAGAGTACTATGTCCCGATACCAACTGCAATACCTTGCAGTGATTGGTCAATGCCTCATTGATTTTATTTTATGTCGCTGGGCACACACATATATCTACTGTCAGCGATTCTTATGTCCACTGTCAAGGAAAGCGTCTCAGTGCCATAAGCAACGGTTCATCGTAATGTATTTTTTTGCTTGAATTCAACTGAGACAAATACATTTAACTGAAGTAAAATACACACAAAAGTACTGTTATTACGTACAAAAAGATTAGTTATGTAAACACGGGTAATTATTTATGAAACCAGTTAGATTATAAGGTCTCTTTTCATTAATTTACTGTAACATAAACTGAAACGAATCGAGAGCATCTCGCCCCGTTGATTGCATACGTAAACAGTGAATAAAGGGAAATCACTCCAGTCTGTTATGATAAAAGTTAACACCTTACCGAAACAATGTCTGCTTTCTAATATTCGCTGTACAACAACAAATTTTAAAATGATTCGAATGAAGCGATTTGCGACCCACACACCTGAAGAAATACCCGCTAAATGGGACATATACGTTATTCTGTTTGTTGACAGGGGACATGGTCTCACGTTCCCTCCATGAAACATATATTCAACCTCGGCTGACGCCTCGGTTGAATATAAATTTCATGCAGGGAATGTAAGATCATGTCCCCTGTCAACAAACAGAATAACTTATAATATCTACCAACAGCAAGCTCACCAAAATCCTGTATGAGGGAACAGTGTTCTAGATGGACATATAAGACCAGAAACTTACCAAAAGTGGAACTAAAAAAAAAAAATAGCACACATTAGCTTTAGCTTATTTTTATATAATAAATTCAACTCACAGCTTCTACTCAGTTTATAGAATGAATAAATTGAGCACGCTATTTCTTTATAAACACTCCCAATTGGATCCCAATGTTTAACTTAGTCCAATATAAGGAATAATCTTTAAAACTCTTCTTCTCCAGAACCAGAAGTCAGAATCCTTCAATATGTGGTATACAGAATCCTAACAGGGGTCAGATTCAAGTTTGTTTAAAACAAGCCCTTTGGTTAATAATTGGGCTCTCTATGAGAGCCTGAATTTTAACTTAGTGCAATATGGGGAATAATCTTTAAAAATGTTCTCCAGATCCATTGAGTCAGAATCTTATGATGTTTGATAGACAGCTTCCTTACAGGGTCCAGATTGAAGGTTGTTCAAATCGAGTCCCTCAGTTAATATTTGGGCTCCTAACTGGAGTTCAAATTTTAACTTGGTGCAATATGACGAATATTCTTTAAAAATCTTCTTCTCAAGAACCCCAATCAGAATCTTTTGATATATGGTATATTTGTTCGTAAAAATCATGTCCTTTGATTAATATCTGAGCTCTTTAACCCTTTACCTAACACGAAAAGCAGACGACACTTGCAAATAAAATTCTTGAGGCACTAATTTTTTTGATTTTTTGCATCAAAAACATAGCTTATGACCCCTCATTGGAATGAGCTTATTGAGCTCGTTCCAATGAAGGGTCATAAGCTATGTTTTTGTGACAAAAAAATAAAAAAGTAATAAAAATTGATTGGTGAATAGCGCTGGCCAGTTTTGGCCGTAAGGTTGAGTAAAGGGTAAACTTAGTCCATTACGAGGAATAATCATTGAAAATCTGCTTTTTTCGGACCCATTGATCAAAATCCTGATTGGGTGGGGGAGGGTGGTGTACTTAGTCAGTTCTAGTTTGTTCAAATCAGGTCCATACAGTTAAAACTAGAAGTCCTGTCATGAAATGCGCACAAATAACACGTTAATGTACGTGTTATGGCCATAGTAAAGCTATCAAATTCTGTTCATATGGCCTGTGCACAAGCAATGCTTCAGCCAATGGACCTCCGGGTAACCCGGAGGTCCATTGGCAGAAGCATTGCATGTGTTTGCTATGAGTAACCAGGAGAACCTGCCGTGCTTTGGATGCCATTCGATATGGCAGTTGGCAACGCGCAATTAAGCCTAGATAAGCGAACTATTCGTGACAGGACTTCTAGTTTTAACTGTAGATGGAGGCTTCCTATTTTCCTTTATTGGAAATCTGGTCATTATTTGTGTGATAGCATCTCAGTACCAGAAAAAATCATCTTACTGGACAGCAGGACAACAGATTTATGAATAGTTATATGACTTCATTCCTCTGTGGTGATTACTGGTTATAGTCGCTAATTAAATCCTTCTTTAACCCTTAAAGGCCCATTTCAAACTTTCATCACTGAAGAACAAGTGCCCTCAGCATGCCATCATGAGAAGATTCTCTAAGACAGCGGAAAGTTACATAGGCAGTGATTTCTAGTCAAGTCTTGGCTGCCTTAACGGATAGCCAAGACTGGACTAAATACCATTGCTTTGCCATTGGATTGTTACAGTTTGTCATCGGCTGTAAATTCATGATAATTGTCCTGGCCCTGAAGATAAACAAATGTAGGCTGTAGAGAGTATTGGAATTTTGGGTGTAGTATCAGTTTATTGCGGGTTATACCACATTATTTCCAAATGAAACAAAATTCTGCATTTTGATTGGCTGTGAGGTACAGTGTAACTTGCAATCCACAGTGGGTTGTTTTTAACTCTGTGGTTAACCACGGTGTAAAAACAAGAATATACAGTAGCAGGCTATATGGCTAAAAAAAGTACCAATTTTTAATTATTAATTCATACCTTCTGCTCAGTTATGTTAGAACAAAAATAAAAATACAGGAAGTTTAATATTTATGTGCAATAAAATATTACAGATATGGATGTCATTGGAACTGGCTCATTGAGCCAGTTCCAATGATATCCATATTTGTCTGGTTTTATTTATTAAGAAACTTACAAAGTACAAATTTTCTGTCAGTTTTTTCCCACAATGTAGGTTAAAGTATTAACTACATCAAAATTCTTGGAAATAAATCTGTTATCCTTGTGTTTTCCAGGGTGTATGGGAATTTACACCGGTTTGGGAACTCATACACCTTCGGCTTTGCCTCAGGGTGTATGAGTTCCCAAATCGGTGTAAACTCCCATACACCCTGGGAAACACAAGGATAACTAATAGTATCGGTTTGGTATTCAATACTTGACCATAGCACCACAAATGCCACTGCTAATGAGTTCAACATTGACATTCTTATGCCAACACAAATCATTTCTACAGTATAGGGCTATTTTAGGCTTTTGCGATCCCAGTGTTTGTGTCCTTAACATGCCATCATTTGGAGGTGCAGCTGACAATAGACAAATCACTTGGGCTGTGATTTTTAGCTGAACCCTTTGATACTTTTGTATGTCTTATGACGTACGATATCAAACAGCGCGTTGATACTTTGTGGTCATTTGTCTTGTTATTATTTTTCGATTTTTTAAAGTTTTAACCTCAATTCCTATTTTCTCCCGAATAGTGCTCAATAACAACCGTTGAGCCAAATGTTATCGCAGCTTAAAATACTAATATAATCCTGCTGTGAAGACTTCTTAACTGGTTGAGTGCTAGAAGCCACTATCAGGGCTTTCAAAAATGAGGATACCAGAGCAAAAGCCATCACTTTCCTTGCTCATATTTCATATTCAGTCAAACACAAATGATATTTTGTTTATATAAATTTGTTTTATTACAAATTATTGGAGTGTGCCTGAATGCACACTCCAATAATTTGTAATAAAACAAGTTTTGAATAACAAATTCAGACCACTAAAAATAATCTAGCCCTCAGCCAGTTAATCACTAATGTGAAAAATATCTTATTTGTACTTTCCGACGTTTGATGTCACATTTTGAAAAAAACGTTGAAGAAACTGTATTCCCAGTGACGTTTGAACATCAGGATAATTAAAGTCTCAAAGGGATAACTTGACAATGTCAAAAATGAGTTATTGGGATGAGCTGCGATACGTCGTCCATTTGAAAAGTACATCTTGCCATCCATCCGTCCATCCACCCACCCATCCATAATTCCTTCAGCACACCCTACAGCTCTCACCTGATCAGTTCCAAATTTCATTTGTGGCTTTGGGGCAAAGTCTAGATGGCAGCTATTGATGTTTTTTTCATTTCGTTAAAAAACATGGCCACCAGTGGCCATCTTAGATTTGGCATATAAATTGTGAATTCCATTGGCACACCTTACATGCGGCATCTCTTATTAGATCAGTTTCAAATTTCATATGTAGATTTGGTGTGATGTCTAGATGGCATCTATCAATTTTTTTCCGAATTTTGTAGAAAAACATGGCCGGCAACATCTATCTTGGATTTGGCACATAAATTGTCAATAATTCCATTGGCACACCCTCCAGGTCGCATCTCTCACCTGATTTGTTCCCAGATGTCATATGTGGCTTTAGGACAATGTCACTGAAAAACATGGCTGCCAGCAGCTATCTTGAATTGCTCACGTAAATTGTCAACAGGTCCATTTATTTATTTATTGGTGTTTAAGGTCACATACTTATGCACAATGGCTAATCGTGACCGTGACAGTTTTATGGGTGGAGGAAGCCGGAGTACCCGGAGAGAACCACCGAGCAACGACGAGCAGCTGTCAGCTCTCCAACATCGTAACTCTGAACTCCGCAGCACAGGCAGGGTTAGATTGGTTGAAGACATGCGCACCATCGACGTGCAGTACGCCTCAGTACACAGCGTCATCGTGCCCCCATGTAGACAATCAGGGTGAAGTGTCTTGCCCAAGGACACAACGCGGTTGCCGCAGGTGGGATTCGAACCGAGGACCTCTCGGCTTGCAGCCTGCACCTCTACCAACTGAGCCACCGCGCCCCCAACAGGTCCATTAACACACCCTACAGGCCACATTTCTCACCCAATTGTTTAGTTCACCTGGCCTAAAAGGCCATGTGAGCTTTTCTCATCACTTGGCATCCCACGTCCACTGTCTGTGAACTTTTCACATTTCCATCTTGTCTGAAAAATTTTAGCACAGTCTGCAGGTCATGTTTAATATGGAGGGATTTCATTGTAACTTGGTAGGATGACTCCAGATGATGTCTAGATAAGAACTTCCCCATTTGGGCACGGATCTGTCAACTGTGACGACTGCCCGAGTCCAAAACCCGAAAACCTTTAGCACAGTCTATAGGTCATATTTATGAAGGGATTTTATTGTAATTTGATAGGATGACTCCAAATAATGTCTAGATGAGAACTTCCCCTTCGCGATCATTCAGCCTTGATGGCTGCCCGAGCCCAAAAACCTTTAGCATAGTCCACAGGTTGTATTTATGTAAGGATTTCATTGTAACTTGTTAGGTTGACTCGATGTAATGCCTAGATGATGACATCTCCTTTTGGTCGTGGTTGGTCAACTGTGATGGCTACAGGTGCCCGAAGCCCAAAAACCTTGAGCACAATGTACAGGTCATATTTATGAAGGGATTTTATCGTAACTTTGTAGGATCACTCCAGGTGATGCCCAGATGAGAATTCCCCTTTTGGTTGCGATCATTCAACCATGATGGCTGCCCGAGCCCGAAAACCTTGAGCACAGTTTACAGGTCATATTTATGAAGGGATTTCATTGTAACTTGGTAGGTTGACTTCATATAATGTCTAGATGAGAACGTCCCCTTTTGGACACGATTGGGCAACTGTGATGGCTACAGGGGCCCGAAGCCTGAAAACCTTTCGCACAGTCTACAGCTCATATTTGTGAAGGGATTTCATAGTAGCTTGGTAGGATGACTCCAAATAGTGTCTAAGTGAGAACGTCCCCTTTGGTTGCGATCATTCAGCCTTTATGGCTGCTCGAGCCCAAAAACCTTTAGCATAGTCTGTAGGTCGTATTTATGAAAGAATTTCATTGTAACTTGTTAGGTTGACTCGATATAATGCCTAGATGATGACATCCCCTTTTGGTCATAATTGGTCAACTGTGATGGATACAGGGGCCCGAAGCCTGAAAACCTTGAGCACAGTCTACAGGTCATATTTTTTAAGGGATTATTTCATTGTAACTTCATAGGATCACTCCAAATGATGCCCAGATGAGAATGTCCCCTTTTGGTTGTGACCATTCAACCATGATGGCTGTCCGCGCCCGAAAACCTTTAGCACAGTCTACATGTCATATTTATGAAGGGATTTCATTGTAACCTGGCAGGTTGACTTCATATAATGTCTAGATGAGAACGTCCCCTTTTGGATGCGATTGGGCAACTGTGACGGCTACAGGGGCCCGAAGCCGAAAACCTTTAGCGAAGTCTATAGCTCATATTTATGAAGGGATTTCATTGTAGCTTGGTAGGATGACTCCAAATAATGTTTAGATGAGAACGTCCCCTTTTGGTCGCGATCATTCAGCCTTGATGACTGCCTGAGCCCAAAAACCTTTAGCATAGTCTATAGTCATATTTATGTAAGGATTTCATTGTAACTTGTTAGGTTGACTCGATATAATGCCTTGATGATGACAACCCCTTTTGGTTGTGATTGGTCAACTGTGACGGCTACAGGGGCCCGAAGCCCAAAAACCTTGAGCACAGTCTACAGGTCATATTTATGAAGGGATTTCATTGTAACTTTGTGGGATCACTCCAGATGATGCCCAGATGAGAATGTCCCCTTTTGGTTGTGATCATTCAACCATGATGGTTGCCTGAGCCCAAAGCCCGAAAACCTTTAGCACAATCTACAGGTCATATTTATGAAGTGATTTCATTGTAACTTGGCAGGTTGACTTCATATAATGTCTAGATGAGAACGTTCCCTTTTGGACGCGATTGGGCAACTGTGACGGCTACAGGGGCCCGAAGCCCGAAAACCTTTAGCACAGTCTACAGGCGATATTTATGAAGGGATTTCATTGTAACTTGGTAGGATGACTCCAAATAATGTCTAGATGAGAACGTCCCCTTTTAGTCGTGATCATTCAGCCTTGATGGCTGCCTCACACCCAAAAATCTTTAGCACAGTCTACAGGTCATATTTATGAAGGGATTTCATTGTAACTTGGTAGGTTGACTTCATGTAATGTCTAGATGAGAACGTCCCTTTTGGACGCAATTGGGAAACTGACGGCTACAGGGGCCTGAAGCCTGAAAACCTTTAGCACAGTCTACAGGCCATATTTATGAAGGGATTTCAGTGTAACCTGTTAGTTTGACTCCAGATAATGCCTAGATGATGACATCCCCTTTTGGTCGTGATTGGTCAACTGTGATGGCTTCAGGGACCCGAAGCCCAAAAACCTTGAGCACAGTCTACAGGTCATGTTTATGAAGGGATTTCATTGTAACTTCGTAGGATCACTCCAAATGATGCCCAGATGAGAATGTCCCCTTTTGGTTGCGATCATTCAACTATGATGGCTGCCCGAGCCCAAAAACCTTTAGCACAGTCTGCAGGTCATATTTATGAAGGGATTTCATTGTAACTTGGTAGGTTGACTTCATATAATGTCTAGATGAGAATGTCCCCTTTTGGATGCAATTGGGAAACTGACGGCTACAGGGGCCCGAAGCCTGAAAACCTTTAGCACAGTCTACAGACCATATTTATGAAGGGATTTCAATGTAACTTGACTGGATGACTCGTTTTGGAATAATTTCACTGTAACTTGGTAACTTTCATTGATATACGTTAACTGTGAGGGCCACATACATTAACTGTGAGGTCATATTAACCCACCCCTCAGCTCTTTAGTACAGTGTACACCTCATGTTATTTTTATCAAAAACATAGCATACAGGAAACAGAAATTAACATATTCCCAATTATCACAATTCTTGTCTTATTTCATAATCCTTTCATAAACATTGAACATTATCCTTTTCATCAAACACAACACACAAGTTAAGCTACAGTGTCATTGACACTTTCATTTATCTTACAATCAACATGTGTTTTGTCTGTATTAACCCCGCAACTGTTGTGTATCCGACCCTTTGATCATGATACAGATGGATACAGACACGTTCCTTTCGCGCCAGTTCCATTTTTTTCTTTTTGTTCATCTGTACAAATAAATAGTTCGTTCGTTATATATTCGTCTACATTCTTGACTTATCCCCAATATATTGTAAGATAAAATGATTATTACCATTATGTGGATGTACAAAATATGTATCTGAGTCTCGCTCCGGGTTCTAAGGGTAGATCACGACTCGTCTTCGCCTCTTTGTGATCTGCACTTAGAACCCAGAGCTCGACTTGGATACATATTTTGTACATCCACATAATGGTAATAATCTCTATATACCAAAAATTACTCGCAGCTGATTCTTAAGAATGACGAATATTTTGATTAGATAAGATTGAGGACACTCAGTGAAGTTTTTTGCTTGAAATTTGTCACTCCTGCAAAGAGATCAGTGAGTCTTGTACGTCTTTAGAGAAAAATTTAATGTTGTTCGCTGTAAATTTAAATTCAACCAAATATACTTGGAAAAGTCATCTTGAAAGAGTTCTATCTTTCCTGACAGTGGAAGCAAGAATAAGGATGAGATGTCACTTGTGCACACAATTGACACTGGCAACTTGGGCAAGCATGCCCCATAGATCAAAAACATAAAACTTGAAATAAACTCCCCTTTAACTGGTAGAGTGCTGGAAGCCCATATTTGGGCTTTACTTTGAAGTACAGGTTCCACAACCTAAAGGCCTCAATTTCAGAAGATGTGATTTGCTTTATCTTTGAAGTAAAGTTATTTGGTCTGTTAGGATTTGCCTTGTCACAATTTATGGGAGAGTGCCTATGGCACTCTCCCATAAATTGTAACAAAGCAAAGACATGGGAACACATTCTGATGACCAAACATAATTCAGCACTCTACCAGTTAACATTACAGACTTTCAGCTCTTGGATGGTCTAGAAGCTACATTTGTAAAAATCTCCCAGCACTTAATGCCCCATTTTGATGTTTTAGAATTTCTTTTTAAGCTCAAGTATGAACTATTGGGGAGGGCTGCGATCTGTCCTCCATCCGTATGTCCATACATATGTCTGTCTATGACCATCCATTTGTATGGATGTCCCACCCACCCACCCTGGCTGTCCGCAATTCCTTTAACATACCCTACAGACTGCAACTCTCACCCAATCAGTTTCAAATTTCATATGTGGCCTTGGGATAACGTCTACATGGGAGCTATCCAATTTTTCTGAATTTTGTTGAAAAACATGGCTGCCAGCAGCCATCTTGGATTTGGCATATAAATTATCAACAATTCCAATAGCACACCCTACAGGCTGCATCTTTCACCCCTAATCTTTCTGAAATTTCATATGTAGCTTTGGTGTGATGTCTAGATGGGGGGGACTATGAAACTTTTCTGAATTTAGTTGAAAAACATGGCTGTTGGTGGCCATTTGGCATATAAATTGTCAATAATTTCATTAGCACACCCTACAGTCCACATCTCTCACAAGATCATGCAGTTTCAAATATCATATGTGGCCTTGGTGTGATGTCTAGATGAGAGCTATCACATTTTTCTGAATTTTGCTGAAAAATATGGCCCACCAGTGGCCATCTTGGATTTCGCATATAAATTGTCAACAATTTCATTAGCATACCTTACAGGCCACACCTCGATCTTTTTTCAAATTTTATATGTAGCTTTGGTGTGATGTGTAGATGGGAGCTATCAAATTTTTCTTATTTTCATTGAAAAACATGGCCACCAGTGTCCATCTTGGATTTGGCATATAAATTGTCAGCAATTCCATTAGCACACCCTACAGACTGCATCTCTCACTCGATTTTTTTTCATTTTCATATGTAGCTTTGTTGTAATGTCTTGATGGGAGTTATAGAATTTTTTTAAATTTCATTGAAAAATATGGCCGGAGTGGCCCTCATAGATTTGGCATATAAACTGTCAACAATTCCATTAGCAGACCTAAGAGGCCACATCTCTCACCCGATCTTTTTTGCACATAGATTTGGCATATAAACTGTCAACATTCCATTAGCAGACCTAAGAGGCCACATCTCTCACCCGATCTTTCTCAAATTTTATATGTGGTTTTGGTGTGATGTCTAGATGGGAGCTATCAAATTTGTTTGAATTTTGTTGTAAATAATTGAATATTTGAACATTTTTTCTGGCCAAAGTGTATGAACCCTGTATGAGTAAAGGACTATATTATACTTTTTTTTCTTTTTGCACAGAAGAGAGTCTGGACAGAATATCTATATATTCTTTGGATGTCTTTCATCTTCAGATGGATATGGACAACTTGAACTAATGTGATACAGTTCTCCAGAACACAAGAGTGTATTCAACCTATGATTGTGATAAGCCAGAAAATAAGCAGACTGTCACCTGCAAAATGGGGTCCACAGAGGGTGAATTTAATGATGCTACCCTGCATAGCAGGGTAGCATCACTAAATTTACCCTCTGTGAACCTCAAACTGAATCAGGATCTCAAAACTAAACAGAAAGAGGTACCCATAGGATAAATTGGCCCACTGTATGGGATAACATCATCAAATTCACCCTTTGGGGACCTCATTCTGCAAATGAGATTGCTTATTTTCAGGTTTGGATTGTGAAGATTTTGTCATATATGGTGTATTCCATTCATAAATAGGCAGACATTTTAACTCTCCCGGAATTCCCGGGAAAATCCCGAAATTTCAGTGTAGTTCCTGGCCTCCCGGACGGGAATCAGTTTTGGACTAAAAATCCCGGAAAACAACAGTTGAATATTTCTTTCTCGTTGAAACTTATGTAAAATGTTCGGAGTCAAATCACATGCATTTCAAACTCTGGTAAAAACTCTGGGATATATATCCCAAATACATGCCAAATATAAAGTCATTCCATCAAGTATTTCAAAAGTTATTGAGTTTTGAAACTCATTGGTCACAGACAGACCGACATGAAACTCGTTGGTCACAGACAGACCAACCGACAGACCGACATTGCCACTTATAGAGCTGCTAGTCGCAGCTAAAAACAAAAATCAGGTAAGGCCACACAAAGTAGATCTTATGTTTCTCAGGCCATTATTTGTAAAATTGCATGCAGATGAGCGATTTTTTATTTCTGTAATTGTGATTATTTGAGACTTTGACTTTGATTGGTCGATAAATCCATTCATAGGTTAAAGAGGAGTGGTGGATAAGAGAAAATGTGATGCGGACGACGCAAGACGACAAAAGTAATCCCTATATGTCGCTCCCCACTTCGTGGGGCGGCGACGCAACAAAAAGTAATTTATATTGACAGCTCAAACTTTTCATGAATATTAGTGACTAAAAGCCAGACACCATCTTTAACCCTTTGAACCTGCGAAGCCGCTTTTCCGGACAAAAGTTTTAATATCATTAAGTAGGATGACTGCCAAGTGAATATGCAGGGAAGACCAATCAATATTTTCAATGTGCAGCCCCAAGGCTGCACTTTGAAAATATTACTTGGTCTACCCCCAGATAATGAATATGTACTGTTCCAGATAGTACCATTGAACAGATGTGGAAAATAACACCAGTGTTCAAACGTTAAATATTTAACAGAGCAATATGATAAATTGGCCTACTTATTATCCTCCGCCAAAACGGGGTTTGCGGGGAAAAAGAAATAGCTTCTGCCTGTCCGTCCATAATAACTTTGGTCCTTCATATCTCAGTCAGTGGATGTTGAATTTACATTATCTTTGGTATGCTGATCGACCACCATGATGGGAAAGGATATTCACAAGTAAGAGGTTTCGTCCATTTTCTTTTTATAGAGTTATGGGCCTTTCCCCGTTTTTTCAACTTTGGTCCTTTTTCCACTTTTTCAAATTGGAATTCCTCTTTTTAGTAAACCACTTCTCGGTGGGGTATACCAGTGGCACTGCACTTTGGTATTTTTGTTTTGATGTAAGGAAGGAAATCACTGTAACTGGAACATGTTACGAAAGCTGAAAGATTCCACAATGACAAATTCATTAAACACTTACAGTGGAGCCCACTTAATTGGATATCTCTTAATTGTATATCCCTGTTAATTGAATATAATTTCCCAACACAAAACCATTTACCATACCTCTAGTACAAATTTGACCTGTTAATTGAATATTGGTTATAGAGTAAACTCCTGTTAATTGAATAAAATATCTTGTAACCTGTCGAGAAATTACCCGGACTCTCCCCAGTTTTCCTTTGTTTATAGACCTATTTGGCCTCAATACATCCAATATAGGCATTTAATCTATTATATCTTGTTTGACAGAGCTCATGGAGCTCTGTCAAACAAGATATAATAGATTAAATGCTAAGTTTGTCTCCAGAATACAGGAAAGTGACACAATCCCTGTTAATTGAATACTCCTGTTAAATGAATACTTTTCATTGGCAAAGTGGCTATTCAATTAACAGGGTTCCACTGTATTTGGCAGAGTGTTCGGCCCCATGCACCGAAAAATTGTATGATCTGAACAGCTCAACATGGGTGGATTATGCAATGATCTGCAGTGCTCTTGTCATTGAATGTCACAACAAGGCTTGCATTATTCAAGTGGGCGAAGATGTAACAGCGATGGCCAATTCATGCTAAAATAATTGCTTAGTTCAGGGTGTTCACCCCTCCCCCTTTGGCCATAACAAATATACAAATCGGAGATGTTGTTATATGTCGCCTTCTCATTTAGTGACAGACATCGGGCCTAAAAAAAAGGGTTAAAAATCTGTTTCTTTGGCCTTTCTGCATCATCCTTTTGGCAGCTGCATGCTCTCTCTCTCTCTTTTTATAACCAATGCAAACTTAAAAGAATAAAAATTAAATGGGTTATGTCTGATATTTTACCCAACTTAATAAGATTGCTAAATTTGTCCCTTGAGTGCAATGTGGCTTTGCAATGCTGAAGCATTGCAAAGCCTTCTTGTACTCAAGGGACGAAATACATTACCACACCTGCTATTCTGGAGATTATGTGTCCTAAAACATAGAACAAACCAAGAACATGAACTTTTGATGGCAAAGAAATAATAACAAAAATAAAATAAAAAAATGCCCACCCACATGCAATTTTACAAAACAATGTTCTGAGAAAACAGATGATCTACTTTATGATGCATTATTTATTTATTGGTGTTTAAGGTCACATACTTATTCACAGTGGCTAATCGTGACCGTGACAGTTTTATGGGTGGAGGAAGCCTGAGTACCCCGTAGAGAACCACTGAGCATCGAAGAGCAACTGTCAGCTCCTCAACATTCTAACTCTGTTCAAGCTCGGCTCAAGCAGGGTTACAGCGGTTCAAGACATGTGCACCATCGACGTGCAGTACGCCTTAGTACACAGCGTCATTGTGCCCCCATGTAGGCAACCAGGCTAAAGTGCTTGCCCAAGGACACAATGCGGGTTGTCTCGGATGGGGATTGAACTCGGGACCTCTAGCATAGAAGTCCAACAGTCTACCACTGAGCCACCACGCTCCCTTATGACGCGTTACATGTGATCTTTTCATCAGTTCACCTGACTAAAAATCAGCATAAGCTATTGTCGTCACTGGGCGTCAGTCAACTTTTCATATCGATGTTCTTTTTCAGAACAACTGGCCCAAATCCAACCAAATTTGACACAAATTATCTTTAGGGGATCACTTCAAAGTTTGTTGGAGAATAGATGTTAAGCCAGATGGGCTTTGGATAGGGCTAAAGGGTATATCGATAAACCGATACATACCAGTATTCAAACCAGTATTCGTTGAATACCGGTATAATTGCAAAAATATTGGTGTATCGTCAATATTTATTTACCCACAGTTCAATTTTCAAGATGTCCTGAGTTTTTTAACTGTAGTCCTGAACAAATAATATTATCAAACTGTACCTAACGAAATAGCCGCATCCTCCCGGGTAATACACAAATTGTACAGTAGAACAAATATTATATTTCAAAAAAATTCAACAAAACCATATCATGTGACCCCTCACTGGGACGAGCTCAACAAGCTCGTTCCAATGAGGGGTCACTTGATATGATTTTGTTGAATATTTTCTGAAAAAATCGATAAACCAATATTTAAAAGAATACATTTTGAAATAGTCTGCGTCAGGTAAAGAGTTAGTCGAACTGTATCATTAAGACATGCTGGTTTGTTCTGATTTTGAACGATCAAGTCCTGATTATAGTACGTGTGTCCAGATATCTGAACAGTTTTTCGATATACCGCAGTATTTTTTTGAAAACCGATACCGGTGTGTAACAGGATATCTTCCCCCCGGGGAGGAAGATATCCTAGTATATCTTCCCCCCACCATGGATATCTCCCCCCCCCCCCCCCCCCCCCCCCCCCCCCATAAAAAAATTTTGGGATTAATTTGACTTAAGAACTGTGCCATCTTCCCCTCAACTTCATTTGACATTCCTACACATGAATTTGTTCAGATTTTAAATACTGGTGGCAACCATTGGGTTACTGTGAGCACCATTGGTTGCGCTTCAGGGACTGTTGAAATTTACGACAGTTTATGTAGATCACTCCCCACTTCAATGAAAAAACTTCTGAGAGACCTCATAACCAGCAGAGTGAAAGTTGTTTTTCCAGAAGCAATTAGGCAGACAAACACCTCAGACTGTGGACTATTTGCAGTTGCTCATGCCTTTCATATTTTAAATGGTGACATTTGCTGACATTGTGGGACGACAATTTTGTACTAAAAAAAATACGCCAGCACCTTGCCATTTGCTTCAACAAAGAGTATCTTTCTCCATTTCCTATCACCACAAATGCTTCTATGTTACCGAATAAATGTATAACCATATAGATTGTATTTGGCTTGCTATCAGTTATCAGGTAAAGCATGGTTTATGAATGCATGCAGAGTGCAAGAGAACACAGTGTTTATCCGAAACCATTTTTAAAGTCCCAAATCTATTTCTCTCACCATTTCATTATCAATTAGTGTCAAATGTTTGACAAAAATCTTTTTGTCAGGTGGGGGAGGGGTGGGGGGGGAAGATATCCAGGCCTGGATATCTTCCCCCCCACCTCCCATTCCAACCAATCCTAACTCAGTGTTTATCCGAAACCATTTTTAAAGTCCCAAATCTATTTCTCTCACCATTTCATTATCAATTAGTGTCAAATGTTTGACAAAATATTTTTTGTCATTAAGTGCTATAACAAATTACATTGCTTTGTAAGGTTGTTGTTGTTGATATAGTCTGGAGTGAATAAAAATATCAAATGGGTAGTTAATTTTCTCATTGTTTATATCCAGGCCTGGATATCTTTCATTATCAATTAATGTCAAATGTTTGACAAAACATTTTTTGTCATGGTGGAGGGAAGATATCCAGGCCTGGATATCCCCCCCCCCCCCCCCCCCCCCATCTCCCATTCCAACCAACCCTAACTCAGTGTTTACATCCGAAACCAATTTCTCTACCCAAAACAGTTACACTTCATGTCACATGACAACATGAACCAGAATAGTAGAGAAAATATTGAAATGATTTTTTGTCACAGGTTTTCAACTGGATGAGAGCAAAATATCCAGGTTGAACCTGAAAAAAACAACATTCTGCCAAAAAACCCCCATTTTTCTCGCCATTTCATCATCAAATAATGTTAAATTAATCCAAAAATTTTTTTCGTGGTTGGGGGTGGGGTTGGGGGGGGGGGGGGGGAAAGATATACTAGGATATCTTCCCACCCAGAGGGGAAGATATGCTAGGCTATCTTCCCCCGCGGGGGAAGATATCCAGGGGGGGGGGGGGGGAAGATGATGTGTGACACCAGTATTCAGTGGCATGGCCACGGGGGGGGATTGGGGGGGACACATCCCCCCCACTTTTTCCCAAAGTTGGTCCTCGAAATATGTCCAAAACTGGCATAAAAATCGTAGGGGGGGTTAGGTCCAGGGGGGTTAGGTTGTAGATTTGTTAAATCTTGCGATTGTATTTCCTTGAAAAACCCAAAAATGTCTGCTCAGATACAAGGAAATGAAGATTTTGGGACCCTGGAATTCCAAAATTTTCTATCACGGGCCGAACCATGGTCGGCCTGTGGTAGCGACGATCCTTTACTACCCGATAACTGACTCATTTATTGTCCCTGGCAGAAAGCTTCATTATTGTGAAAAACACATTACATCTGGGAGGAGGAGGGGGAAGAGAGGGTCTGGGGGACGCAAAATTTTAAAAATGTGAAACCCTACAAAACTTTTCCTGTATCTGGGAGTGGTTTGTAGATTTGTTAAATCTTACGAATGTATATCCATGAAAAAACTTAAAAATAACTGCTCAGATGCAAGGAAATGGAGGTTTTCGGACCTTGGAATTAAAAAATTTTCTACCACGGGCCGAACCATGGTCGGCCCGTGGTAGCGACGACCTATGGCTGCTCAATAACTGACCTATTTATTTCCCGGATACTCTCATTATCGTGACAAAAAACATTACATCTGTATCTGTGTTTTGTGAGGATTGGGGGGGGGGGGGGGGGGGGGGGAGGTGGTAGGGGATGCACCAGTCTGGAATACTTTTCCGGCATCCCCCCCCCTCCCCCCCCCCCCCCCCCCACACACACACACACACTTATTAAAACGGTTCTAGCTACGTTCCTGTATGTGTATGAATTTGTCCCCCTCACTTGCTTTGGGCTGGCTACGCCACTGCCAGTATTCAGTTTCGAATACCATGCAGCCCTAGCTTTGGACAATGCCTGAAAAGCAACAAAATTCTTGAAAATTATTGTTCTTACAAACCACCCGTCATAATGCTTTGAAATCTGGTGAGTGACTTCCCTGTGGGAACCCCGGGTTGTGATACAGTTCTTGTTTACTGTGGTAAACAAGTTCTTTGTATCGGTAAAATAGGGCTCAGGCACCAATGCTTGGGTGGAAGTCCCCTAAAATGAGCAACACAGTTATAAACAATTAGCTGAACATGAACTTTATCTCCAAGTTGCTGTCACAATTAGCCATTGTGCAGAAATACGTGACCTTAAACACTAATAAATGGTATGCAACTTTATTATGTGCTGAAGATTCAAGTTTGTTCAAAGAAAGTTTCTCGGGCAATATTTGAGCCTGTGCTGCTGGGGGGGCCAAATTTTTTCCCTCGCCTAAATTTTCGTTTTACAAATTAGTGGACCTTTTTGAACCAAATTTGTTATGATGCAGTATTAGGTGATATGTACTTAATATATTACAAAAGATGAAAAATGTTCACGCCTCCATGGGAACCACAGGATTTTAAAATAGAAAAATTTCAAATGCCCATATTTCTGAAGCTGCACAGAAAAGCGAATTATTTGGTATGGCATTCCTATAGGACCAGTAGAATCAAATGGGTATACAATTGTAATCGGTTGTGTCCTGGAGTACCATATGGAACACTGTTGGTAATAGAATTATGCTCAGCTTTGCTCTTTTTTTTGTTTTCAAAAATTAGAAAATATTCCTGACCCACCAATCACAATCTTTTGATATTTGGTGTACAACATCCTTAGGAGATTCGAGTTCAAATCAAGTCTCTGAGTTTATATTTGTGCTCCTTAAGGGATTGGTAAAATATGAGGAATATTCTTTCAAAATCTTCTTCAAATCCACCATTTATTAATCTTTTGATATTGAGTACGCAGCATCTTGATTTGGGTCCAATTCAAATTTGTTCCAATCAAGTCCCAGAGTTCATGACTGGAGCCTAATTTTAACCAGTGCAAACGATTCTTTCAAAATCTTCTGCTTCAGATCCACCTGTAAAAATCCTTTGACATTTTGTATACAGAATTCTTGGAGGTGGGAGTTGGCAGATTGAAGTCTCTTTAAATCAAGTTCCTGGATTCATAATTTGGGATTTTAACTTACATTAAATGTTTTAACTATCTTCTACAGATCCACCAGGCAGAATCTTTTTAACTGGTTGAGGGCTAGTTTATTTTTGGTTTAAATTTGTTTCAAAATTTGTTTTTTTTACAAATTATTGGAGAGAGCCCACAGGCACTCTCCAATAATTTGTAATAGAACAAACTTATATGAACAAAATATATTTTGCATTTGACTGAATAGGAAATATGAGCAAAGAAAATGTTGGCTTTCACACTCCACTCGTACCCTCATTTCTTTTAACCCTTTACCCAACGAATCGCCCATATCCGCAAGCGTAATATGCAGATTCAGCAGCTGAAAAAATATTAATTCTTTTTAAATTTCAACAAAGCCATATCATGTGACCCCTCTTTGGAACGAGCTCGTTCCAATGAGGGGTCACATGATATGGTTTTGTTGAAATTTTTGCGAAAAAAATTAAAAAACGATATTTAAATTAATAAATTTTGATATCGTCTGCATTGGGTAAAGGGTTAAATCCCTGATAGTGGCTTCTAGCACTCAACCAGTTAAACTGAATGTGAAATTAGGTGATTCCTAGCCATTATTATCATGATACCAGTCTTTATAATTTATACCTTGAGGGCAAGAACCCGCTACCACAGAAGCAGGTCCGACGAGCAGCTTCTCATATGTCTGTGCCTCTCCACGTCACACAGATGCAGTTTCCCGAGATTTCGGCTGCTATCCTTGCTCTTATGTGGTTCCTTTTTAGAACCCCTAAACTGACACAGGATATCACAGTTTTGGGCTTCTTGGCATCTTATGGGGTGCCGGGGTTACAGCTCCCTTGTTGGACCTGTACACCAATCCTCAATCTCTGGAGGCTGGGGCTGGCTCTCTGTAAGAGGATTATATGTCCTCCGATTCCCACTGGAAGACGATTTTATCTTTGAAGCTTTCATGCATTTTTTATCTCCCTCCTGAGGTCAAGCCCTTGAGCCAGCCTTAAGTATCTGCCAGGCCTCGCTCTTCTGTCTAGTGCTGTGAAGCCGTTGAACAGTCCAGAACTGTGTTTTAATAGAGCTGATACTTGCCTACCTCCAGCGCATTACCGTTCTTTCGTTTCTGCCGATCTCCTGAGTTTCAGAGTTTGACAATCTTTGGACACTGACTTTGCCTCTCTTGGGCTTGTTAGACATACTTTGGCAGTTATTCCCACTTTTGTTTCCGGTTAATCCAGAGAGATGCGCTCTCTCTCAGATCACATTGCTCCCTCTCTCAGATCACATTGTCTCCAATGCATACGGCTGCATATCTTCCAGTGGAAGATTTTAGAGATGGCAGGCTCCATTGCATGTGTTGTCCAAGGCCTCAATGAAACTTACATGTATGCACATGTGTATGAATGATTTTGGCACCCAAATTACATTAATTATCAAAACTTCAGTCTAAAGCATATTTTTAGCTAAAATATTGATAATTTTTCTACTATTTTGCAAAATTTTACCAAATAAAAAGCTCAAACTTTTCCTCAGCAATAAATTTTCTGCCAAAATATTGAGTGGCAGAAATGGCAAGCTCCTCCACCCTCCTATCTGTATTATTGAAAATTGTTAGCACTTTTGTTCTCCCAATATGAAATTGACATTATCCACCAGGGAAAAAATCCAATTCTTGGGTTATATTTTTTCCTGCTAGTGTTTCACTCTTAACTCTTCTTCTCAGGGATGCTAAAATAATTACAAGACCTACAAAGTGATATTAACTGACACACCTTTTATCTTTATTCTCCAATTAACCCTTTACCCATCGCACACAATATAAAAAATAATTATTTTAATTATTGTTTTTTAAAATTAAAAAAAAAATTTCAACAATACCATATCATGTAACCCCTCTTTGGAACAAGCTCGATGAGCTCATTCCACTGCCAGGTTACATAATATGAATTTGTTGAAATTAAAAAAAAAAAATATATATATTTCAACAGTTTAATCTCTAATTTATCCAAGTGGATACGGCCGATTCGATAGGCAAAAGGTTAAATGGGGTTTTGGTTGGTTTGTAAATGCATTTATCAATATTCATTGGGAAACATGGTGGTTTAGTAGTTGGATTCAAAGCTGAAAGGTCGCCAGTTCGATCCTGACCAATGGTAACTACATTGTGTCTTTGAGGAAGACACTTAATCATGGATGCATACATGGTGGTACTGTGTAATACGGCATACTGCATGTCAATGATGCACCTGTCTTTACCCGAAGCTGACTCTGCTTATGCAGTTAGTCAGATGGAGAGTCTGACAGTTCCTCAATGGTTCTTTCCAAGAACTCCAGCTTCCTGTAAAACTGCCCGACATGATGCCACCCGGGGTTTTGAAACGGGATGCGTATGCAGATCCAGAATCTTGAATGTCCTGGAATTTGGCATTTTTTAATTCCAGTTCTGGAAAAATATACGTTTTGTAAGGTTAATCTTGACTGATCAAACACAAATGCTAGATGGGGTATTATCCAATAGAAATTGTTATGGTAAACTCACTCTTTGAAATGAACGTTTAAGCAACAAAACAACACAGAATCTAGCTTATACACGGAGTCAAAAAAGAAAGTATAATAGAAACAAATGTAAAAAAATACCATAAACGATGAAATATAATAGTTCTTATGTGGCATATTTGTGGACATGAAGTCGTGCAAAGAGTTTAATGACATGTTGTTGTTGTCCACCCAACCATATACAATTGTGCTACGGATTTCAAAATAGCATGAGAATGTCAAATTGAATGGGTGACAAACGATTTTCTTTGTGTTATATTGTGCTAGAGAGCCAGGGTTATTGAGAAAACGCGATAGTTTTTGTCTTCCGACATTTTAAAAAATGCCAAGGTTAACCGAAAATCAGAGGTTGCATGCCATCTGTATGCATGAGGCTGCGATACCTCCAGATGAGCTTGCTACTGAGTTTGGAGTTACTGTGGACACTATTTACCATCTCATTAGAAGGTATAGAACCACTGGATCTACTGCCGACCGACTGCATTCAGGTCGACCAATAGTGACAACCCCTGCACAAGACACACCATGATGTCTCACTTGCAGGATTGCTTCCTTCCGGCAATGGGGACAGCAGCAATTACTTCTGGTAGAACTAACAACAGAATCAGTGCACAAACTGTCCACCACAGTCTCGCTGAACACAGCATCCGAATTAGGCGTGCATACCACGGACCAATCCTTACCCAACATGATCATACCATCACAATGGAATGGGTACGTCAGCATGCTCGCTGGACTCAGCAGCATTGGAGCACAGTTTGTTGTAGTGATGAATCACGATTTTGTCTACGGCGCGCTGATGATTGGGCAAGAGTGTATTACCAACGAGGAGAAGCGCCGTTGATGTCTTGCCATCCAAGAGGCAAACGGTGGACATACATGCTATTGGCTGTATGTGTGAACTTTTCATGTCTGAATTTCAACGTCCTAATGTGACGCTGGCAACAGGAAGAACATGAAATTATGCAAATTCATACAGTTAGACTCAAAATATGAATTTACATTAATTTGTTTGGGATTAAAGTCGATAATACTAAAAAAATTGCTCCTCAAAGTTTATTATACTTTCTTTTTTGACTCATTATATTTTATTTCTTTAACGATAAACCTAAACACATCATTTGACCTTTTTGAGGGTGACCTGGTCTGTTTCACAATACAGTTAAAATTTATAAAATTATCAAAAGTGATGAATTGACTTGGTCTGTTCCACAATACAGTTGAAAATTCTAAAATCATAACAGTGAGATGCAAGGCTGTCAGTCATGGATGTAATACAGATTCTCTCAAGAAAATGCCCTTAAAGAAATTTGTGTGTTATTACTTGGATGCAAAGACCACCGTGGGTATTACAGACCAGGTAACAAAGAGAACTGGAGAGGAGAGGCTGAGAACATATGGTGCTCTCTGCCTTGCCACTGCTGCCAATAAGAATATTATTCTGCAAAGGGAGTCACTAGAAAGGAAAGGCAAAGTACAGTAATGTCACCATGGATGGGTCATAATTCCACACATGAGCAGTGATGCCCACGCATTCCTTTACTGGGCAATAAAAATCATCATCAGTAAAATTTTAATTAATGAAGCACCGAGTTGTATCCGGTGCTTCATTAATTACATTTTTTATGATTATTCCCATTAGTGTTTGGAATCTAATATAACTGCATCTGTGGAAATGGCATTGTGGTAACCAGTTCTCGTCAGATCACCAACGTTAAGTAACGTCGAGCCCGGTTAGTCCTTGGATGGGTAACTGTCTGAGCGATTGATTCGGACTTCTGCATTGTGTCTTTGGGCAAGACAATTAATCCTGATTGTCTGCATGGGGACATGATGCCGTGCACAAAGGCATACTGCACGACGATGGTATGCATGTCTTCAACCAATCTAACCCTGCCTGTGCTGCACTGCAGAGTTACGATGTTAGGGAGCTGGCAGCTGCTCATCATTACTCAGTAGTCCTCTCCGGGTACTCCAGCTTCCTCCACCCATAAAACTGTCACCGACACGATATTTTCCTAAAATGGTATTCAACCTGGATTGTATGTTTATAATTTTTAATCTCCTAGAAACTAATTTTGCACGTAGGCTAAAAATTACAAATATCAAAACCCCAAAATGTTGATTGTGTGAATTGTTTCTTTTGTTTATAGTGAAAAACCTCTCAAAATGCTTCAAAACTCATTTAATAAAGGAAAGAAAAACAAGATATGTCTCCACCTAGACAGCTCCGCCAAGGGTCACTGCTTTTAGGGGAAGGTAAATACAAGACAAGAATCCAAGTGTTACTGCTAGTGACCTTAACCTTCAGGATATTACAATGGGTCACGGTCATGACACATAGGTTATGGGCAACAACTGTGTGAAGTATGAACAAGATCTGTCACACAGATTCAATTATAGACCAGCTCAGGGCTGTATAACAATATCAAAGTCTTGCTGTCTGTGACCTTAACCTTAATGATATGGCCTTGGATCAAGGTTCCGACACACTTATGTGTCATAACAAATAATTGTACTAACTATAAATAAGATCTGTCAATCATACAAAGTTATATGAACCAGACAAGGGCTGTATAACAATATAAAAGTTCTGCTGCCTGTCACCTTGACCTTGATGATATGACCTTGGATCCAATTCATGACTCACATTGGAGTCATGAGCAACAATTGTTCCAAGTATGAACAAGATCTGCTGATTGGATTAAATTATATGGACCTGTCAAACAAAATGTTGACAATGGACAGACAAGGGGCAACTTTGCATTAGAAAAGCTCCACTGACATTCTGTCAAGCAGAGCTAATATTCAGTGGCCTGGACAAACAAATATAAAATCAAAAGACAGTAGAAACAAATAAAGTTTTTCTAAGTGTCACTTTATCATAGGGCCTGTGACCTTGACCTTGAGGGGCATGTACCATATTATAATTCACGACACACTGTCTTTTGATATTACATATTCTTATAAAGTTTCATTAAAAAATATTCAGTGGTCTGAGTGGTTAAGAAATTATGGCCCAGACAAACAAATGTCAAAGTTTTTCTAAGTGTCACCTTAATCATAGGGCCTGTTGTACCCTCACAATATAACCAGAGGGACATGATTTGAACAAACATGAACAAGCCTGAAAATAAGCAATCTGTCATTTGCAGAATGAGATCCCCAGAGGGTGAATTTGATGATGCCATCCCATAGAGTGGGCCAATTTATCCTCTGGGTAACTTTCTGTTTAGGCTTGAGACCTTGATTCAGACTGAGGCTCAGAGAGGGTAAATTTGGTGATGCTACCCTATGCAGGGTAGCATCACCAAATTTACCCTCTGGGGACCTCATTCTGCAGATGGCAGTCCGCTTATTTTCTAGCATGAACATGAATCTGATCCTCCTGAGGATGCCACATCTCACATATCAAAAGATTCTGACTGAAGAATATTGTAATGAAAATATTCCTAATATTACAGAGTTAAAATCTGACTCCAAGGTAAAATGTAACCTCAGGAACCGTGGAACAAACTTGAATCTAACCCCCACTAAGGATGCTGCATACCAAATATCAAAATATGCTGACTGGTGGATCTGAGAAAGAAAATTTTTTAACAATATTCCTCATATTACATGAAATAAAGTTCTGGTTCCCTTTGGGAGCCCAAATATGAATCTGGGGACTTGATTTAAACAAATTTGAATCTGACTCTACTATAGATGCTGCATACTAAATATCAGATAAAGACTGGTGGATTTGAAGATTTTTTTTAAAGCGTAGCCTTCATATTGCAAAAAGTAAAAATTTGGTCTCCCATAGGGAGCCCAAATATGACAACAGGGACTTGATTTGAACAAACACGAATCTGCTCTTCCTAATTGTGTTGCAAATCGAATATCAGAAGATCCTGGCTGTGGATCTGAAGATGTTTGAAAAATATTCCTCAAGGTACTTGATGTGAACAAATTTGAATGTTTCTCCTGCTATTGGAAAAGGATCCTGGACCCTTGTCCTTCGGAACAATTGAATCATAGAGAATGACACATGGGAACTTCTGTCTGAGAAAGTGGGCATTTCAATTCCAGCAAATTCACAGCAGTTCCCAAATTACAAGAATGTTCCTAAATTTGAGCGCATAAAACAGAGTTGTTTCGTTTTTATCCAATTTTATAACCAGAGATTTATCCCTAAAAGGCCTGGAGATTTTTAAACCGCTGTGTTCCACACTGACAGTAGACATCGTGTGGCTTTCAGTAGTTTCTTGGAAAGTCTTGGCTGCCTATAAAGATAGCCAAGTCTTGCCTAGAAACAACTTCCATGATGGTGAAGTGAGATATGCACAACAATGATACAGTATTTACAGTTAAAACTAGAAGTCCTGTCACAAATAGTGTGCTTATCTAGGCTTAATTGCGCGTTGGAATTGCGCGCAATTGCCATATCGAATGGCATCCAAAGCACAGCAGGTTCTCCTGGTTACTCATAGCAAACACATGCAATGTTTCTGCCAATGGACCTCCAGGTTACCCGGAGGTCCATTGGCTGAAACATTGCTTGTGCACAGGCCATATGAACAGAATTTGATAGCTTTACTATGGCCATAACGCGTACATTAACACGCAGATCAACATGCTATTTGTGCACATTTCATGACAGGACTTCTGGTTTTAACTGTAGCTCTACCCTTACTGTTGTCAGTGGACTCCCAATTCTGAAACACTAGCGGTTCCGCCCTTCCCAGGGTAGGAACGCCCATCTGCGACGGAACAGTAGCCCATTAAATATCAAGGGAGATAATCAGAGATGGAATTTTTAGCTTTTAAATAATAGGCATGTACCATTTATGCTCGTACCCTTGTAAGTTTGACTAGCTGAATGGATTAGAAATTTTGAGGTCGATAAGGAAAAATCATGCCCAGATTTTGTAGGCAGTTGGGCGCTATTCTGGCCCCTGTCATCACCCAGAAAATTCCCTGATATAGATATTCCGTAAATGGTAAAAGTAGGTGTGGCAGGTTTGTGAATCTACAAACTTCGTGTTGAATTGCATCACACAGCTGATTTAAAACCAAATCAAATCTCATGAATCTTTAAACTGTCAGTGAGACATCTTCTTACAACTGTAAATAGTGCCAGTCTCCACTCAAGTATTGTATTCAATGGCATCTTATCTGTTTGGGTAAGTCATTGAAAAAAGTAGAATATTTGCAGAACGGAAACAAGAACAATGCTACAGCATGTGCTGATGCCCCCGAAGGTAGCAAAGTCGGACTTGCATGTAAATAAATAACTTCTGAATGTTTGAAGAGAATTGGTTCATCCAAACAACTTTGAATGAACGGAATTAAAAATTACTATGATTCTTGTGTCATCCATATTTATATGAATATATCAACATGTAGTAGGTTAAAATGACATGCAAACCTGCCCTGCAAACACTGGGCAGTACAGAAATAGTGGACTACAAAAAACTGGGATAGTGGACTAAAAAAAAATTAGGCAGCACTTCCCCTTTTAGACAATGGCCAGTAAGAATAAAGCTGAAATTGGCATCCATATTTATGGTTATATCGATATGTAGTTGGTTAAAATGACATGCAACCTCCCCACCAAGCACTGGGCAGCACAGAAATAGTGAACTAAAAACAATTGGGCAGCACTTCCCCCTTAGACACTGGCCAGTAAGAATAAAGCTGAAATTGGCAATCATATTTATATGGTTATATTGATATGTAGTTTAAAATGACATGCAACCTCCCCTGCAAGCACTGGAAGTACAGAAATAGTAGACTAAAAAAAATCGGGCAGCACTTCCCCTATAGGCACTGGACAGGAAGAATAAAGCTGAAATTGGGAAATTTGTTATTTTTTAATTCAAAAAGAGGCATAACTCTTGCAAGAATGGTCAGAGTGAACCTCCAAATCGAACTTGACCTGTATTTTAACATTAATAATAAGCAAATAAAATTTGAAATCGATTGGTGCGGTGATACAATTTTAAATGGTCTGGAACCAAAATCACTATAATTCTTGTGTCATCCATATTTATATGGGAACCAAAATCACTATAATTCTTGTGTCGTCCATATTTATATGGATATATTGATATGTAGAGGTTAATATGTCATGCAACCTCCCCTGTAAGCACTGGGTCGCAGAAAAATAATGGAACCAAAATCACTATAATTCTTGAGTCATCCATATTTATATGGGAACCAAAAACACTATAATTCTTGTGTCATCCATATTTATATATGTCGAGGTTAAAATGTCATGCAACCTCCCCTGCAAGCACTGGGCCACAGAAAAATAATGAACTAAAAAAGATAATTGGGCAGCACTTTGCCCAAGAGGCTATGGTACAATTTACCTTAGTCAGAAACAGAGGCCAAAAACAAACAGGGGCCATAACTCTACCAAACATGAATGGATGAAACGCTAGGTATGTGGGCATCCGTCCCCCCAAGCTGCCCTATCACCATACCAAAGAACATTAAAATCTGATAACTGATGCTCGAGTTTTAATACAAAATGTTCGTTTGGACGGACGGATGGATGTACGGATGGAGACCTCGACTATATACCCCCTCAAACATTTTTCAGGGGCATAACAAAGTAGTTATGGCAGCAGAAGAAGAGTTTAAGGGGAGACATTTTGTAGATTTTTGACAGTTAAAAAATTTCTGAATCAGTGAGATTTGCCTCGAATCAAATCATCAGGCTGATTTAAATCAAATCAAATTTCAAAGCTTCTCATGGACCAACAGTTGAAACTAGAAGTCCTGTCACTGTATCGTGAACGATTTTGAAGTAATAGGGAGCTGAGTGAGTGCAATTTTTGTTCCTATCAACCCTTTACCCAATGCAGACGATGTCAAAATTTATTATTTTAAATATCATTTTTTTAAAATTTTTTTCAAAACTTTCAACAAAACCATATCATGTGACCGGCTCATTGGAAGGATCTCATTCCAAAGAGGGGTCACATGATATGGTTTTGTTGAAATTTGTTGAAAAATACTATTTTTTCAGCTGCTCAATTTGCATGTTACGCAGACGATGTGGCCGATTCGTTGGGCAGGGTTAAACTCAAACTGCCCCATTATCGTAACTCAATTACTGCAGAAAAACAGCATGCCCAACAATTCTATACTAGTAAATAGGGATCATTCCTAACCTCCACTGGGCTTCATGTATATGTAATGATGTAAATAGATATTACAATTCGACTGCATATACAGAATGAAGAGAGTGGATTACTACTTAATCGCAGCACCATATATTCACCACTCGAAAAGTATTTATAATTGTTCATAACAACACAAGAAACACCTGCAAACTTTCATCACATGGACCACCGGGTATAACCCGGTGGTCCATGTGATGAAAGTTTGCAAGTGCTTCTTTAGCTTTGTCCTCAGAAGTTGTAAATAATTACTAAGTGACAAAAATCTATCCCACAGTGATTTAGTAGTAATCCATCTTCCACATACAGTGCCGTATTAACCCATGGGGATCGAACTCGGGACCTCTAGCATAGAAGTCCAACAGTCTACCACTGAGCCGTCGCGCTCCCAGTGCAAGTATCAAATCTAGCCTTATAAGAAAGTACATAATTACTAGCAAGTGTGAACTTGTTCATACAGTTGAAGCTAGAAGTCATGTGACTATATTGTTCACTATTTTGAAGTAACAGCGCATTGAGTAAGTGCACTTTTGTCTCCGCTAAAGTGCATCATTAGCGTAACTCAATTCCTATAGAACTATGTACAGTTCTGTGCTTGTAAATAGAAATCATTAACATCATTCCTAATCCCTACCGGGATACATGTACATGTAATGACGTAAATAGATATTAAATCTGACTACATATACAGAATTAAGAGAGGGGATTGCTACTTAATCACAGTACAATATATTCCCCACTTGAAAAAGTATTTATAACTGTTCGTAATAGCACAAGAAACACTTGCAAACTTTCATCATATGAAACAGCAACTGAAACCTGGTGGTCCAAGTGATGAAAGTTTGCAAGTGTTTCTTGTGTTTTGTCTTCAGAAATTGAAAATAATTACTAAGTGAACAAGCCAAGACCAATACTGGGTCTAGACCTGCGTCGCTGCATGCAATTGAATCGGCAAACAGGAAGTGGCTGCACGGCAGATCTGAAAATTGCATACACGATACAACTGATCATTATCAGGCTCCAGATGAAATATAAAATCAATCCCTTGCAGAGAAGCCGAGAAAAGTTTGACGAAAAATTTCAATGTTCAGTGGGTACAGTAAAATTTCAAAGTATCGGCAAACAGGAAGTGGCTGCATGGCAGATCTGAAAATTGCTTACATGATACAACTCATCATTATGAAGCAGCAGACCAAATATATAATCAATCCCTTGCATAGAAGCCGAGAAAACCTTGACGGAAAATTTCAATGTTCAGTGGGTACAGTAAAATTTCAAAGTATCGGCAAACAGGAAGTGGCTGCACGGCAGTTCTGAAAATTGCTTACACGATACAACGCATCATTATGAAGCAGCAGACCAAATATAAAATCAATCCCTTGCATAGAAGCCGAGAAAATGTTGACGGAAAATTTCAATGTTCAGTGGGTACAGTAAAATTTCAAAGTATCGGCAAACAGGAAGTGGCTGCACAGCAGATCTGAAAATTGCTTACACGATACAACTCATCATTATGAAGCAGCACACCAAATATAAAATCAATCCCTTGCATAGAAGCCGAGAAAACCTTGACGGAAAATTTTAATGTTCAGTGGGTACAGTAAAATTTCAAAGTATCGGCAAACAGGAAGTGGCTGCATGGCAGATCTGAAAATTGCTTACACGATACAACTCATCATTATGAAGCAGCAGACCAAATATACAATCATTCCCTTTCATAGAAGCGAAGAAAACTTTGACGGAAGAAGTGTTTCGGACAGACTGACGGACGGACTGGCAGATGGACTGACGGAGTTAAGCGGTTACTAGACCTGCTCTGCTGCTGGCGACGCAGGTAAAAATCTATTCCACAGAGATTTAGTGGTAATCCACCCTCCACATACTGTAGTCTCAATATTTCTTTTTATTTGATCAGTTCATTTCATGCTTTCACAACTGACCTCGCTAACAGCGCATTATATTTTGCTCTGCATAGCGCAAACGCTCTTGTGAATTTTAGACTACTTCATTCTTCTGCCGTGACAAACAAGCACTTTCTGTGCTAATTCTGACAGGGTTTAAGTTCTAGTTTCAACCGTAGAGGCAGAATAAAGATTAAACAAGTGTTTGACCACCGAGGTGGTATTAGTCCCCTACGGCGCTTTTGTGACATAAGGTGTTTTTGTCACAGAAGACACTAGAGTATATAAGCATCTTGGATTTTGAAAAAAAAATATTGAGCGTGCATAATCCCCTCACAACCCTTTATCCATGTACCATATATGAAAGTTGTAGCTTGAAGCATATTAGAGGGAGAGGTGGTAACATAAAAACAGACAGACAGACAGACAGAGACAGACAGACAGACAGACAGACAGACAGACAGACAGACAGATGTTAGATTTTGAAAAAAAATATTGAGCGTGCATAATCCCCTCACAACCCTTTATCCATGTACCATATATGAAAAGTGCAGCTTGAACCATGTTGGAGGGAGCAGTGTAACATAAAATAGAGAAAAAGGCTTAAAAAACACAACAGAAATGGTTGCCATGGCGCCATCTTGAATTTTGGAAAAAAAATATTGAATGTGCAACATCCCATTACAACCCTCTATCCATGTGCCAGATATAAAAAGTGTAGGTTGAACCATGTTGGAGTGAGGGGTGGTAACATAAAATAGAGAAAAAAGATTAAAAAATACAACAAAAATGGCCGCCATGCCGCCATCTTGGATTTAGGAAAAAAAATATTGAACGTGCATCATCCCCTCTCAACCCTCTATCCATGTGCCAAATATGCAAAGTGTAGCTTGAACCATGTTGGTGGGAGGGGTGGTAACATGAAAATAGAGAAAAAAATCTTAAAAAACACAACAAAAATGGCCGCCATTTCGCCATCTTGGATTTTGAAAAAAAAATTTTGAGCGTGCATCATCCCCTCAGAACCATTTATCCATGTACCAAATATGAAAGGTGTAGCTTAAAGCATATTGGAGGGAGAGGTGGTAACATAAAAAACAGACAGACCGACAGAAATGGTTGCCATGGCGCCATCTTGAATTTTGGAAAAAAAATATTGAACGTGCAACATCTCATTACAACCCTCTATCCATTTGCCAGATATAAAAAGTGTAGCTTGAACCATGTTGGAGTGAGGGGTGGTAACATAAAATAGAGAAAAAAGCTTAAAAAACACAACAAAAATGGCCGCCATGCCGCCATCTTGGATTTTGAAAAAAAAATATTGAACGTGCATCATCCCCTCCCAACCCTCTATCCATGTGCCAAATATGCAAAGTGTAGCTTGAACCATGTTGGTGGGAGGAGTGGTAACATGAAAATAGAGAAAAAAAGCTTAAAAAACACATCAAAAATGGCCGCCATTCCGCCATCATGGATTTTGAGCGTGCATCATCCCTTCAGAACCATTTATCCATGTACCAAATATGAAAGGTGTAGCTTAAAGCATGTTGGAGGGAGAGGTGGTAACATAAAAAACAGACAGACAGACAGACAGACAGACAGAGACGGATGGATGGACGGACGGACGGACGGACGGACAGATGGATGGACGGACGGACAGATAGACGGACAGTCAGACAGAGACGGACGGACGGAGTGCAATCCTATAGTCCCCTTACGGTTCCCGTAGGGGACTAATAACCTCCTTAATATATGCTTACATGAATGTTTTTTCATTTATCAGATCTGAGAGTCAGGTTTTCCAATACAGTGGTGCCCAATCGACCCTTTACCCAATGTAATGGCCAAAGAGGGGGGGGGGGGGGGGGGGGGGTGATAAGCTATGCTTTTAGCCAAGCCAGAAAATAAGCAGACTAACATCTGCAAAATGAGGTCCCCAGAGAGTGAATTTAGTGATGCTCCCCTGCAGGGTAGCATCACTAAATTTACCCTCTGTGAACCTCAATCTGAATCAGGGTCTCAAAACTAAACAGAAAGAGGTACCCAGAGGATAAATTGGCTCACTGTATAGGATAGCAATTCACCTTCTGGGGACCTCATCCTGCAAATGTCAGACTGCTTATTTTCAGGCCTGCTTTAGCATAAAAAATACAGAAATTAGTTATTCAAGAATTTTGTTTGCAAGTGTTGTCTGCTATTCGTGTTACGTAAAGGTCTAGACCCAGACCTTCAATACAGATTTGACCTGTTAACAACATAAAGGTTACGGAGTAAACTCCCAATTAATTTAACAAAACATTCTTGTAAGATGTTTAAAAATTCTAACAATCACCAAATTCCCTTCGTTTATAGATTTATTTGACCTTAGTACATTCAACACAGTTGTTTAGTGTTTGAGCTCTGTCAAACAAGATATAATACAATAAACGTTCAAGATACATATAGATTACTACAACAATAAATTGATCTGTGTTGTTGTTGTAGTCTGTCGAGTTGAGGAGGCAGGAGTTTGATCTGGCCGATCTCATCTCGTCAATGAGATGGAACACAACACACATCAATTGACTATTATAGTAATTTGATGATTATATGACAAGTAGTATTTTAACCCTTTGATACTTTTGTACGTCTTATGACGTACGAAATCAAACAGCGCATTGATACTTTTGTACGTCTTATGACGTACGAAATCAAACAGCACGTTGATACTTTGTGGTGATTTGTTTTGTTATTATTTTTCGATTTTTTAAAAGTTTTAACCTCAATTCATATTTTCACCCGAATAGTGCTCAGTGACAACCGTTGAGCCAAATGTTATCGCAGCTTAAAATACTAATATATCCTGCTGTCAAGACTTCTTAACTGGTTGAGTGCTTGAAGCCACTATCAGGGCTTTCAAAAATTGAGGATACCAGAGCAAAAGCCAACACTTTTCTTGCTTAAATTTCATATTCAGTCAAACACAAATAATAATATTTATATAAATTTGTTTTATCTCAAATTATTGGAGAGTGCCTGTGGGCACTCTCCAATAATTTGTAATAAAACAAGTTTTGAATAACAAATTCAGACCACCAAAAAATAATCTAGCCCTCAACCAGTTCATCACCAATGTGAAAAATATCTTGTTATTTGTACTTTCCAACGATTGGGGTCGCATTTTGAAAAACTTTGAAGCAACTGAATTCTGAGTGACGTTTGAACGTCAGGATATTAAAGTCTCAAACTGATCACAACACCTGCAAAATCAAATTCAACAAGAATTGTATTAGCCAAACAACCATTAACAGTTTATGGAATTGGAGAATCCCAAACGCCTGGTAATATCGAACTTTCGTGTCAAACATGAACTTGAAAGTCAAAACAATGGAGGTAAGACTTGAATTTCAATCGGAATCGTTTTCGATAACACTGATTCTCCTACGTTTTATTGGATTCACATCTTGAAAATAGCTGTTAATTGTTATTTTGCAATTGTTCAGCACAGAATTTTCAAATACACGTTGACTGGAATGTTTGTCAATGGAGTTTAATGAGGAGACACTCGTGTTTATAGGTCACTCGTAGAGATAGTTCGTTCACATGCGCCTCGTTTGAGACAGGCATGATAACGATCTGGAAAACTTGACACCCTTGTTTTCTAGAGAGCTGGATTTGATGGGCAAGCTACTGTGGTATTGAGTGGCTATTTGTGGTAGTCATATAATAAAATAATTGCTCAAGATATAATACAATAAATGTTCAGTTTATCTTCAGAATAAAAGAAAGTAACCAAATTCCTGTTAGCCCCCACAAAGTAGATCTTCTGTTTTTCAGGCCATTTTTGCTTAAAATTGCATGTGGGCGGGCATTTCTTTTTTTTGGTAATTATTTCTTTGCCGTCAAAAGATCATGTTCTTGGTTTGTTATGTTTTAAGCCTCATAATCTATAGAATAGCATAGATGGTGGTGTATTTTGTCCCTTGAGTGCAAGAAGGCTTTGCAATGCTAAAGCATTGCAAAGCCTTGTTGCACTCAAGAGACAAATTTATCAATTTTATTAACTTGGGTAAAATATCGAGACATAAACCATTTAATTTTTATTTTTTTATGTTTGCATTGGTTATAAAAAAACAGAGCATGCGGCAGCCAAAATGACCATGCGAGAGGGCCTGAGAAACAGAATGTTAACTTTTTTAGTCCTTAACTGAAAACTCCTGTTAACTGAATAATTTTCACTGGTAAAGTGGCTATTCAATTAACAGGGTTTTAGAATAATGTTTAATTCCTCTGTGTAAGTGGATACATAATCTTCAATGAAATGTAATACACTTCATTTCCAAAGCTTGTCAGATTGAACTGGCTTGTGAAATTAAGTATCGAGATAATCCAAATTCAGCTCCTTAAACTGCACCTGCTGCTCATACCATTTTGCCACCTTCAGTAAATTCTCATCTTGAAAATTCTGCCCTATGAATTGTAAGCTGATAGGCAAGTCATTTGAGGACAGGGTGGATGGGATAACCACAGCTGGTATACCTGAAATAAGATTTCAAAGTGTTAGTGTCAGTTAGCCAGTTTGACAAATATATAACTATCAATTTATACAGTAGAATCCTCTTAATTGAATATCCATTTTGCCAGTGAAAATTATTCATTTAACAGGAGTATACAATTAACAGGGATTTGGTCAGTTTCCTGTGTTCTGAAGGTAAACTGAGCATTTATTCTATTATATCTTGTTTGACAGAGCTCATAGAGCTCTGTCAAACAAGATATAATAGAATAAATGCCTGTATTGGATGTTGTGAGGGCAAAAAGGTTGATAAATAAGGGGAATTTGGTGCATGTCACAGTAATTTTTTCGACATATTACAAAAATTTATATACAATTAACAGGAGTTTACTCTACAACCCATATGCAATTAACAGATCAAATTTGTACTGAAGATATGGTAAATGGTTTTGTGTTTGAAAATTATATTTGATTAACAGGGATATACAAATAAGAGATATCCAATTAAGTGGGCTCCACTGTATTATATCTCACGTGACTTCCTTGCATTCTGATTGGCTGAAAGATGATACCCTATTTCGTGTAGTTTGCATCCACAGAACTGACCAGGCACTACATCCAGGCACTACACATTTTCTATTTTTAGCACACTACTATATCAGATTTCTTTTCATACTGGGCGAATAAAACTGATCAGGCCAAATTTAAAAATCAATTCACAGAGGCAAAACATCTACAAAACGACCCGGAAAGAAATCTTTGTAGAAAAATGTATCGCTTTTCCATTGTTGAAGTTGCATTTTTCGGGGCGTTCATTTTATTCCTTGAGAAGATGATCCATATCTCGTTTCGAAGAGAATGATCCATACCTGGGTCCAACTTTCATGAGAACCTGTCCGGATATGAAAAATCGTTTGTTTCGCTGCTCATATTATTTCGCTATTTAATTGTATGTTTTGGGCAGTAAACGAATAAATAATGGAATTCAATTGAATCTTTGGAGTTTGTATCCCGTGCTGACCCATTTGGTAATGTATATGGGTGACAAATGTGTGGAAATTATCAAACTGCATTGTCAAATTTCGAAAATTTTAGTTTTCATTCGCAAGTTGCACGATTCTAGAATACACAGTTCCATTTGGAGGAAATGTTTTGTTTACCCTTGCTGACCGATTCAAAATCTGTCTTCTGCTCATATCAATAATCCAAGTTAGCCGTGTTTTGGAAGAAGAAAATGTTTTTTAAAAACTACATGGTATTTTTTTCTATATGACGCTGAATGGTAGGGCTGCTACCTTGGTAACTGATTAACAAATCGGAGAGATGTTTTTCTTGATGGGTGTTCGATATAATATAAGGATTAGTGCATGTCTTGTTGTTGACTACGCCCATATAGTGTCCAGTGAGGTGGTGTAGTTCCCTCCGCTTCGTGGCGGGAACTACACCACCTCACTGGGCACTTTTTGGGCATAGTCAACTCCAAGCCATGCACTATTCCTTAAATATTTATTGATGTTTAAGGTCACATATTTATGCACAATAGCTAATCATGACCGTTGACAGTTTTACGGGTGGAGGAAGTCGGAGCACCCGGAGAGAACCACCGGGCAACAACGAGCAACTGTCAGATCCCCCACATACTAAATCCACACAAGCAGGGTTAGCAATGGTTGAAGACGGGTGCACCATCGATATGCAGTACGCCTTAGTTCACAGCATCACTGTGCCCCCACGCGGGCAATGGAGATGAAGTGTCTTGCCCAAGGACACAACGCGGTTGCCGCAGGTGGGATTCGAACCAAGGACCTCTAGGCTTGCAGCCTGCACCTCTACCTACTAAGCCACCGCGCTCCCAATATAACTATCAAACTATTTTTGACAGTCTGAGCACTTTGCAATGCATTTTCATTTCCCTATTGAACATATTGTCCAATCAAATTGTTCAAAATGTTGACATGAACTAATCAGATGACATTAAACCTTTACCCAACATAACAGCCCAAACTGGCCAGCGCTATTCACAAAAATTGCCAGTAAATTTTCATTATATTTTCATTTTTTGTCTCAAAAACATAGGTTATGACCACTCATTGGAACGAGCTCGACAAGGTTGTTCCAATGAGGGGTCATAACCTATGTTTTTGAGACAAAAAATGAAAAATATTAGTTATTCAAGAATTTTGTTTGCAAGTGTCGCCTGCTTTTCATTTTAGGTAAAGGGTTAATGTCAAGGCAAATTGATCAATAAATACCATTTTCTCCAATCTTATTTTTGTAACCATTAATGAATATCATGCTACGGCCACTCCCAAGCTAGCATTGCTACTGGCGTTTCTCCATTCTTCTTTTCAGTCTGACCAGGCTCCCCCATTTGACTTGTCCTGTCCTGTCCTGGGCGGAGTCGAAAATCACCCTCTGATGCGCTTAGTAAATTGGAAGCTCCAAGTCATCCTGTAACATCAACAAGTTTAGGGAGCATCAAACCTTTGCCACTTATGACTGTTCCGTGTGCTACAGGTGTACTTCGGTGGCAGCGGGCCTGACTGAGCCGGGGTCAGACTGTACTCTTGAACATGGTTCATACACTTTTAAGAGAATCAAATTTCTTTGTTGTATTGATGTACCGAATAGTTAACTTTTTTTATCATTTGATATTGTAATTATGAATGGTAATCAGTTCTTTTATCTTTTCATCTCAATGTTGTCACAACAGACACAATTTACTATAAATATCAGATTCAGGGGCATGATGATCATAAACATATGCATAATGGCAGGTATACAGAAGGTGGAATTTATTACATCTCAACATGGTGGTACACAAGTACTTTTTGATGGGTTTAGATATCGACTTTATGTACACCGTAAGTCTGCAAATCACTGGAAATTTGTTTTTCAAAACTGTAAAGGACGAATTAGTACTGTCAATGACTGTTGCTAAAGTAACCAAACATTCACATCCACCAATGGAACAACCCTGTGTTCTTCGACTCATGAGTAACATGAGCGAGCGTGCTAGAGAAGAAGCAACCCCCATGCATCAGATATTTAAAGAAGAATTCAACCAATTGACCGAGGAAGAAGCGGCCGTTACCCCTTCGTTCACAAGCATAGATTCTGACTTCTACAGACACTGCTGTAAGAGGATGCCAAAGCTTCTGACTACACTTGCCGAAGTTGATCTACAAGACCAGTGGACATCCACTAAGAATGGTAGGAAATTTCTTGCTGTGGATGATGGAACCCATAAGATCATTGTTTTTGCCACTGATGAGATGTTAGACATGATGCAGTCAGCAGACACTTTGTTCATGGATGGAACCTTCTATTCATGTCCCAGCCTTTGGAACCAGTTATACGCCATCCATTGCTTGTCTGGCAGTGCAATGTTCCCTGTTGCTTTTGCACTAATGCCGAATAGACAGAAGGTTACATATGTGCGACTTTTCAATGAACTCAATAGTGTTGTGAATGAGAAGACTGGTTCACCCTTATCTCCCAGTGTTATTCAAACAGATTTTGAAATTGCCGTGATCAATGCCGTCGAAGAGGTTTTTCCTGACACAGAGCTTCGTGGTTGCTTGTTTCATTACAGCCAGTGCATGCTACGAAAAGTTCAAGGACTCGGGCTTGTAAGTTAATACAGGAACGATGAAAGTGCACAGACATTAGTGAGACGTGCGGCATGCTTGCCACTTCTCCTTGCAAACCAGGTACAGGATGTGTGGATTGACGTTATGAATGAAGGGCCAGACACACAAGGTATGTCAGACTTTAAGGACTATGTCACATCCACCTTGGTTGACTATGATACAGTGTTCAAAATTTCTATGTGGAATCAGCATGAAAATGTTGGCCCTAGATCAAATAACCATCTTGAGGGGTGGCATTCAAAACTCAACAGATCACTTTCAAAAGTTCACCCCAACCTGTATGAATTCATCACTCAACTACAGACAATCGAAGACAGAGACAGGAAGACAAGGGCACAGCTAGAGCACGGTGTAGCTCCTGCAGCACGGAAACCTGTATACAGAGAAATTGACTCTCGCCTAGCCCGACTGAAAGATAAACTCAGTAGTGGACAGAAATCTCCACTACAGTTCCTTGATGCAGCGAGTCACCTGATGAAACTCCAATTGTAAAATGGTTAAATGTTCACATGACAAATCTAGTCCCAGAGTACATATTTGGATATGTCTCCATAAAACCATGCAAATATGAATACCATTGGAACTGGCTTATATGGTTTTAATTGATAATCGTTTTTAAAAAATTGGTCTAATACAACTTGGTGCAAATCTACAGTTAAAACCAGAAGTCCTGTCATGAAATGCGCACAGATAGCATGTTGATATGCGCGTTAATGTGTGCGTTATGGCCCAAGTAAAACTATCAAATTCTGTCCATATGGCCTGTGCACAAGCAATGTTTCAGCCAATGGACCTCCGGGTAACCCGGAGGTTCATTGGCAGAAACATTGCATGTGTTTGCTATGAGTAACCAGGAGAACCTGCCGTGCTTTGGATGCCATTCGATATGGCGATTGCGCGCAATTCCAATGCGCAATTAAGCCTTCATAAGCACACTATTCGTGACAAGACTTCTAGTTTTAACTGTAGTCCCCGAGTTCAATAAAACCATGCAAATATAAATACCATTGGAACTGGCTCAATGAGCCAGTGCTAATGATATCCATATTTATATGGTTTTATTTAATATTTTTTAAAGCTTGGTCTATTGCAAGTTTGTACAAATGGAGTCCCATTGGTCTTATATGCTTGTACAAACTTATAAATACTGAACAAGAAAGTTCCAATTATATCCATATTTATAAAATTTATAAATCGTTTTTTTTTTATCAAACTCCCTGTTTTCGGACAAGTCCATAGAACTGGGGGATGTGAGGTTGTTTGAGTGTAGGCAAAATGAGTTGTAGGAAATATGGGTGTAGGCAAAATGGGGTGTAGGCATAATGAGAAGACACCACCCATACGAATCCTGCTAGAATCATCACCATCTTCAAATTCCTGAAGCAGGCTAAACTTGTCAATGAAGGAAGGGGATCTTCTCAAAGAGCTATATTATATAAGTGGCAGACTTTTCTTGCCTGAAGAAAAAAGAACCTACTGCACTCAACTGCAGGTGATGGACTGGGTCCTGGTGGCTCTCCTGACTCCCTTGCTTCATCTCCTGTGTGGTCTCGGGACAAGCCAGAAAATAAATCTGTCATTTGCAGAATGAAGTTCCAAGAGGGTGAATTTGCTGATGGTATCCCATACAGTGGACCAATTTATCCTCTGGGTACCTCTTTCTGATCAGGTTCGAGACCCTTAATCAGATTGAGGTTCACAGAGGGGAAATTTAGTGATGCTATCCTGCTGTGCAGGATAGCATCACCAAATTCACCCTCTGGGAACCACATTTTGCAGATGACAGTCTGCTTATTTTCTGGCTTGCCTCTGGATGTGGATCAGTACCACTGTACTGCTAAAGGGGTCATAAGGAATTAGTTTATCCCCACACAGTTCCTGTGCATCCTTGGCTCAAAAAAACAGTGCTTGCTTCAATAAACATTCATCACAATTACATCACTAATCAGAGACCACTGTTAGGCATATTATTGCACAAACGGCCATGTCAAATCACATTAACAGTTTAATGAAGCCTGACAAAATTCAAAGAGCTTGTTCGTAGAGATGGGCAATATACTGAAAAACCGAACTAATACCAATTTCACAGGAATACCAAAAAAAACAAAACAAAACTGAACCAATCACTGAATAAGAAAGCCTCTTGCATTTTCAAATTTTCCGACATTCGCTATTTATAAGGCCTTGTTGAGGCTTGAAAGCAGGTGAAGCAGGGGTCAGCCTGGCAGCTGATTTTAGGGAGAAGTGACTTCTCCCTCCAGATGCTTTAGGGAGAAGTCAGGGGCCAGGAGGGAGAAGTCAGTGGACATGAGGGAGAAGTCAGAAAAAACCCATAAAATGTATATGACATCGTGACAAAATAAATGCACATAGAGAACACAATTGTGGAGACAAAAATAAATAAAAGTTATAAAAACATACATACACACACAAAACTAAGTCATGTAGGTTAAAATCCTCCCCCTCCCCTACAAAACATTGTGTCATTCATGGTTTCTGAATACCCTAACTCTTTCCCTAACAGTGAAGACCATGGTTACCATGTAGTTGATTTAGTGTATTAGCCTCAATGCAGTGGATTTTAAATTTAGCATTACCCATGGAGAGTGTTCTTCTCTGTAGTAGAAGGAATATTCGTTTAAAAAAATTATTTGAAGTATTTAAAATAAATTTCAAGTTCACATAAGAAGCTGGGTCATCATTATGGTTTCTGAATGTCCTAATTGAATTGAAAAGCGTAGTTAAAAAAAGTTTTCTATATCCTTCGTAAATTAAGCGTCATTAACAATTTGAGTTCATTTATTTCTAAGGTAAATGACAAAATATTTCAGCTGTCTCCCTTCCCTGCTGCACTGGGTGATAAAACACTGTTCAGAAAAATGAAAAAATTTAAAGTAATTTATATATTTTTTATACTTACCAATGACCCAGACTTAGCTGGTGCTAACTCTTAATTATTCAGGGCCAAACACAAATTTTGCCACCCCCCCCCCCCCCCCCCCCAATCCCCAAAATTTGCAACCAAATCTAAAAATTCAATGTCCTATATGGTCCTCCATACTTTTGTCCACTGTACATGCGCAGTGTGAAGGAAGTACCGAAATTGGCGCCAAATCCTCATTCTTACAACCAGTGCCTGGTAAATGTTATATGATCAGCGGGGAGGTAAGAGTTCCCAACTCTTGGGAGGGCCATCCCCATCTGGGTCATTGGTAAGTATAAAAAATATATAAATTACTATATTAAAATTGTTTCATATTTTTATACTGTACCAATGACCCAGACTTAGCTGAACAGAAAAAAGGCTGGAGGGCCTAGGACATAAAGGAAAATCCAATAGGCTCAATTACATATATACAGAATTATCCCCTCAAGGAGAAACGGAGAAACAGGATTTACATATATCTTTCTTGTTTATAGAAAATAAGGAAGACATATTACCAATCCGTAATTGAGCACAATAACATCAATGATCTCTATTAACATCCAGTATAAACCATTATACTAATTTCTTAAAGGAAAGCCAATAAATAAAGATAGTCCAGAGAATGAGACTCTTTATACTCATTTAAAAGTGTCCGAGGATTGTATATTAACGCTCGTATGACACGTGACATATACAAATGCTTCACACCGAGCTACACTTTAAAAATATTACATAAATGAGATAGACGTTAGCTTCACACTTTAAAACCATCCCAGCACCGACTTGGAATTACTGACTCCAGAGGAGGAATTCCCTTGCTTTTCACTATAAAGCAGGTGATATAAGGAACACCATTCCCCCCCCCCCCCCCTTCCCCTTGCTCTGGGTCAATCACCTCAGAACAAAGATGGCAGCAGGACAGAGTCACTGCTGAAACAGAAAGCCTGCATAACAAAAGTTGCAACTGTTTAGTGGACGACATTCTGAGCAACAGATAACAGACCCAAACATCTAAGGTCGCCAGAAATAGACTCAATATTTCTAAGGTAAAAATTTGTGAACGTAGAAGGCTGAGACCAGTATGCAGCCTTCATCAAATCCATAATAGCAATACTATTAGCATGAGCCCAAAATGTAGACAGCGCTCTAACTTCATGCGCTGAAATCTTAAGCACAGACTGCTCAGTAGAAGATAATCTTTCATAAGCAGTACGAATAGTCAACTGAATCCACCAAGAAATAGAATGGACCGTGATGTTCCTTCTATTAGGAAGCAGAGACAGAAAGAAACATTTTCGTCCCTTTCTGATAAACTCAGATCTACGTTTGTAAATACGCATAGCTCCAACTGGACACAGCAAAGGCCATCTGAGGACGGAAGAGCCTTAATAACAATAGGCTCAGGGTACTTATTAGGAGCCTGATTCTTAGCCAAAAATCCATTGGTAGTCAAAGTAATAGTATTACCAACACTACGATAGTGAGAAACATCAACAGATGGAGCATGAAGCTCACTAACTCTTCTAGCAGAAGAGAAGACTAAGAGAAAAGCTGTCTTATAAGATAAGCATTTGAAGTCTACCATGTCAAGGGGTTCAAGTGGTGCTTCTTTTAGCTTCAGAAGAACCCAAGCTAAATTCCACTTAGGAATTAACTTAAGGGTTCTAGGTCTATTTATCGAAAAGTTTTTAACTAACTTTGATAAAGAGACATTAGATCCAATTTGTGAGCTATCATGATGAGCATAAGTATCCGATAGCATAGACCTATAACCCTTAATAGTTATTGGCTGCAGTTTGATCTCGTCAAATAAGGAGACCAAAAAATTAGCAATGTCTGGAATGGAGGGATCATAGATATCAACTGAATGATCCCTACACCAACGAGAGAAAACCTTCCACTTAGCAGCATAATTTAGCGAAGAGGAGGTCCTCCTACAGTTAGAAATTGCGTCCACTGCTCATCCTGTAAATTGCTTGGAAATATGTGAAGGTTGAGACCTTGCGAGTTGTGATGCAGTGTGTGCGATTTCCCCTGTGAAAAGAAGGCCCTCCCATGGAGGAATCTTCCAAGGAATGTCCCATAACAGACACCTGAGTAGATTTATCCATGTTCTCTGGGGTGACAGAGATGCTACCAACAGAATCTTGCAGTGAGATTGCTTGATTTTTAGCAATATCTGTTGAATCAATGGAGCTGGAGGATACACGTATCCTATCATTCTGTCCCAAGAGATCGAGAGAGCGTCTGCTGCGAATGCTTGAGGATCTGGGCATGGCGACACATACGTCTGCAACTGATTGTTGAGATGCGTCGCAAACAAGTCTATCATTGCACGATCCCATTGGAAGAAAATCTGATTGAATACTCGCTTGTTGAGAGTCCATTCTGACGGCAACATACAACCTTTCCGAGAAAGGGAGTCTGCTAGAGCGTTCAGACGACCCGGAATATGACGGATCGACAGAAGAACCTGATGCTCTAGGACAAACAGAAGGATTCTTTCCGTTAAGTTGAACAACGGAATGGAATGAGTGCCTATCTGGCTCCATATGTACGCTACTACTGTCGAATTGTCGGACAGTATTTGAACATGTGAATTCTGAATTATGTTCATCCAAGCCAAATTGACATCATCTCTTTGATGTTTATGTGCTTGTTCAGAAATTGCGGATCCCAAAGGCCCTGGCACCTCGAATCTGTTGGGCTCAATGTCGCGCCCCAACCTGTTTGACTCGCATCCGTCATAATCATAAAAAACGGATCTGGCAGTTGCAGTGGAACTCCCTGAGGTAACCACTGAATATCTGCCTAAGTCTGAATCTCTTGTTTTACTTGGTTCGACAATACTATGTTCGTTTCAAGTGAATGAATCTTCACACTCCAATTCTGAGTGAAAAATATCTGGGGTGGACGAGTGCGTAGGCGCCCCATCGGAATAAGGTCCGCGGCGGCTCCACACAAACCTATCAGTCGCATAAATTCTCTTGCTGTTACTACATCTGAGTGTAGACAAAAGCGAGTGTAACAACTGACTAATTTCGCTCAGGGTAACGGCAGATGAACCAGATTGTTGTGTGTCTCGAAGCTCATTCCCAAGTGAATGAACGACTTGGACGGAACTAGATCCGACTTCTTTTCGTTTACTATGAAATCGAGACGTCGGAGCAATTGAAGCAGACTCTGAACATCGTTCTGAAGAGTTAATCTGTCGGTGTACCTCTGAAGGAGGTTGTCCAAGTAGGCCGACGTTACCGCAGACAAATGAGCTCTGTAATGAGTCATTACTGAGTTCATTATACGGGTGAAGGCCCAGGGTGCTAGATTCAGTCCGAAGCACATTGCACGGGACTGATAAACGACTCCTAGGACAGCGAAGCGAAGATACTTTCTGAACGCCGGATGTACTATGACGTGGAAGTACGCATCCTTGAGATCTATGCTCGCAGCATAATCGTTCACTCAAATGCTCACTCTCACCGATCGAATAGTCTCCATATAAAATTTCGGAGCCACGATCAGCTTGTTTATCCAGCTTAGATCTATAACTGGACGGAACAAGCCATCTGGTTTTGGTACCAGGAACAAGTGACTGTAAAAACCGGGAGATTCCTGGTTTTCTATTGCGTTCTTCTCCAGAAGAGATTGCACCTCTGATAGAAGCGAATCTCTCTTCTGAAGGTTTGACAGAAGCTGAGTCCATCATGGTTTTTCTCTGAAGGACAGTTTTAGACCTTCCGAAATAACCACCTGAACCCATCGGTCAGCCGTAATTGACAACCAATTGGTTAAGAATCTTGACAGCTTTCCGCCCACTGGAGCACAATAGAGGTTCTGACCTTCATCTCCTGGACCTGCGAGGCTTGCAGGAGGAGAAACTATATCCTCCCCGCCCCACACCTCGACCAGTCGACCTAGGGGCATCTGACCGGTTGTCTCAGACAGCATTATGTCCCCTACCTGAGTCGCTACTCTGAAGGTCTCTGGAGTAAGAAGTACAGGCTTTTTTAAATCCTCTATAGGAGCTTCCCTTGGACATACTTGCCCCAGAAGTCCCTGACTTACTCCTCTCTGCTGAGTCCGTTTTTTTAGAAACGGACTTAAAGAGCAGAGAGTCTGAAGCTTTCTTGGTAATCTGATCGTAGGTTAATGAAAGCTTACCATCAAAGAGAAGTTCTCCTGAAACCGGAGCGACTCGAAGAGAGTTTTTCACCTTAGAATCCACCCTAGTGGATGAAGCCAGGGCAGCATCACGTCTGACTAACTCCAAATTTGCCACTGAAAGGGCAGAGTTATACGTGGAATATGCAATTGCCCTAGAAAGAAGTCTCAAGGAAGTTTGAACATCCTGGAATTCTTTACCATCGAGACGTTGTGCTAACGCTCTGGTAAGGTGATCTGTGTAAGATAAGTCATCTAAACTGGCTGTTAGACGAGATTGTCGTCTCCAATGTACTGGAGAGAATCGACATAGATGCCGGCAATGACAACTCCAAGTCTTCTGCCTGGTCGTCTAAACGCAGAGGAACTCTCGGAATGCCCTTTCCTGCCGTTTCAAATTTATTTCTACTGTTGTGAACGGCAGATGTAGAGCATGTTGAGATAAGAAACTGGATCTGCCAGTCTTAGAGTCTAGCCTAAAAATAGGGTCATTCATCAATTCAAACGTCCGTGAGACATTTCTGGACTGGACCGGAAACTCAGGAGCGACGTCCTTAGTCCGGCTGAAGAAGTCTACGTCCAGTGACGCTATCAGTCTCTTATCTGGTATAGCAACTCTCTGGTCCGGTGGAACAATGTGTGGAAGGTGTTGCCGGATAAAATCTACAGCCACTTTATGTTGTTCCAGAAGGGAAAAATCCAGCTCCGCCGATTCTCTTCCACCATCCGACTGGACCAAATGCGAATGTCGGTCGTCCCTATCTGACACTGCAGGGGAACGTACCGACCCAGCTTCCTCAGACAGTTCCTGATCTGAAAGAGTTTCCGAAGGTTGCTGGGATGCTGCGATGAGTTGCGCTATCTGCGATAGCAAGTCCGTCATGGAGGCCTGTGGAGCTGCGGTCTTACGTTGTTTAGCCGCTGGAAGCTCCTGGGACGGTATCTCTTGTATAATTCTTTTATGCGTACGTCCCGACTGGTAAGGCGTCGTGTCCTTGGCTACCGGATGGAGTGACCTGGTCGACGTGGAATCCTTTGTCGGCAAAGCAGGCTGGATATCTGAGGTCACGTAGCCAAGGTGCGTTTGTGTGTGCTGGCGTGTGGAAGAGGAAGCCAATAGAGTAGCCGACCCCGGCTGTCTATGCGACGGAGCGTCCCGAGCAGGAGGAGTGGACGTATGCTCTGACTGACAAACGTTACGTACAACAACATCTGGCCCCAGATGTTGTTGTAAGAGAGAGGGGCCTCTCTCGCTCGCGGTCCGGGTAGACCTGAACGAGCTAGCTACTGGACTAACTGGCTTCCTCTGATCCATCCTCCGATCCGTCGTCGCTGGGTGTGAGTGATCTGAGATTATAGTGCTCGGAACACCCCTTCTCCTCTCTTGGACCGCAACGGACGAACCTGGCGTCACATCACCCACATTACGAGTGATAGATCCGCCGGGCGAGCTAGCTGGCGACAAGGTCGTCAATCCTCCTAAGGATCTAGGCACTTGTCGAATTTCCTTGAGCATTTTTGCTGCTAGCTCTTCATTGGTTTGCAACGATGGCAGCACACTTCCGGAAGACATCATGGAAACATCACCCTGTTCTTGTTCCTCTGAAAAAGAGACTGAAAAACTAGAGTGACCCTGAGGCGAGAGGACCGGCATGGACCTCTCACCACTAACAATATACCGTGACACACATCTCCAACGTTTGTCATCCCAACTGGCACACACTGAGCAAGAATTAGTGCGAGTACAGTGACTACAGCAAATACAATGAGCATGAGAATCAGAGGAAGACTTCCTCGATTTACAATTTGAACAATATTCTTTCATATTTAAAAAATATTATACAGCTGTAGTACTCGCACTAACCCTTGAAAATACAAAGGTACATAATAATAATATAATTCATAACAAAAATTTCGAAAAATAATTCAAAAGAAAAAATTTTCAAAACATTTTTGACATTAGCCCAAGTTCCCAAAGGGAACGATGAGCCCAAATGGATCCCCAAAAAGCCTAAGTGTGGACAAAAATTTTAAAACATTTCTAAAAATTAATGTTACACTTATGGACAATATTAAGGTATCTGGCTATACAATGAACCTTACAGAAGACAAAGAATCACTGACAGAAGTGACCGTTGTCAACGTAAACAAACGTCAATAAAAACCGGAAACAAGACTCCAGGCACTGAAAAACATGGCCTGAGGTCTGTAACCAATTTAAAACACTATCCGATGTAAAACAGAATCGTCCACAGAAGAAGCTGCAATACATCGGATGGTAGATGCATGACCAAAATGCCTAAACACCCCTAGGGTGAGGACGTAACCATGGGGATAACAGAATAAACATTCTGTAACTATGCTAAAACTCCCAAGAAATTTCAATGAAAGTGTCAATGACACTGTAGCTCAACTTGTCAAGACAAAGACATGTACATGTATAGTATGTGACACAGCAATGACAAACATCTAGGTAATGACCTGATAACAAAGGTACATATAAAGTATTGGAACGGTCTGTACATAAATACTGGCCTTAGCCTGTAACAAATGTATAGGTAAAGTATTGTAAAAGTAGGTGACACTCAGATGCTAAACTAGAAAAAAATCTTTGAGTCCCAGAGTGGGTCTGACTGAACCCCAAAATATTTGTTCTCAAAGCACAGTGATAACAGAGGCACCCCAAAACACACTCGTTCCTGTCCCAAGGTGAAAACAAAGGTACCCAAGAAGTTTTGTGAAGATCAGTTCATAAATACGAGCTGTATAGAACTTGTGACAAAAAACTGATTGGACCTAATTTCGGTACAAAATGGCCACTGGCAGCCATCTTGAATTTGGACCGCACCCAGAAACACTCATTCTCGTCCCAAGGTGATAACAAAGGTACCCAAGAAGTTTTGTGAAGATCGGTTCATAAATACAGCCTCAACCCTGAGCCATATTGACATGTGTGCTTACATTGTGTAAGTAGCACTGAATAAATCAAAGTTCATCTACTTTGCATAATTTCTGCACGAAAAAAAACCCCTTACCCTTACAATATGTGATATATTCCATGTTACTAAACATTCATACAAAAATTTATTGAAATCAGAACTTTCATACAGAAGTTCTGTACAAAAGACTGATTGCACTAATTTTGGTACAAAATGGCTGCTGGTGGCTATCTTGAATTTCGGACCACACCCCAAAACACTCGCTCTCATCCCACAGTGATAACAAAGGTACCCAAGAAGTTTCGTAGAGATTGGTTCATAAATATGGCCTCTAGTCTGAGCTGTATAGAAGTTGTGTACAAAAAACTGATTAGACCTAATTTCGGTACAAAATGGCCACTGGCAGCCATCTTGAATTTTAGACCGCACCCAGAAACACTCGTTCTCGTCCCAAGGTGATAACAAAGGTACCCAAGACATTTCGTGAAGATCAGTTCATAAATACAGACTCTAGCCCGAGCCATATTGACATGTGTACTTACTGTGTGTAAGTCGCACTGAAAAAAATCAAAGTTCATCTAATTTGCATAATTTCTGCACGAGAAAAAAACCCGTATTATATGTGATGTATCCCATGGTACTAAACATTCACACAAAAAATTATTCAAATCAGCGCTTTCATATTGAAGTTCTGTGCAAAAATCTGATTGCACCTAATTTTGTACAAAATGGCTGCCATCGGCCATCTAGAATTTTGGACCGGACCCAAAAACACTCGTTCTCGTCCCATGGTGATACCAAAGGTACCCAAGAAGTTTCGTAATGATTGGTTCATAAATACGGCCTCTAGCCCGAGCCTTATTGGCATTTGCACTTACAGTGCTGAAAGTAACACCAAAAAACATCAAAATTAGTCTAATTTGCACAATTTACGCACGAGAAAAAAACCTGTATTATATGTGATGTATCTCATGGTACTAAACATTCATACAAAAAATTATTCAAATCACAGCTTTCATATGGAAGTTCTGTACAAAAAACAGATTTCTGATTCGTCGGTACAAAATGGCGGCTGGCAGCCATCTTGAATTTCGGACCGCACCCAAAAACACTTGTTCTCGTCCCATGGTCATAACAAAGGTACCCAAGAAGTTTCGTAAAGATTTGTTCATAAATACGGCCTCTAGCCCGAGCCGTATCCAATTGTTGACGTATGGACGGACGACAGGCCATGACAAAAGCTCAAATTTGGCTTTGCCAAAGTTGAGCTAATTAAAAAATTTAAAAAATTATACCAAAAGCATGGGAGATTAGCAAGGGGGGTATCAAGGAAAGGGAGAGAGGAAACACTTAACAAACAGTGGAGATTTCACAGCAAGAATGAAAACATCAGGCCCATGCCCCGAAATTAGGGAACATGAAATAATTTTACATAAAAATTATAAGTTACAGCCCTGAACACATCCTTCAACTGTTTCGTCCTCTCATCCTCTTATTTCATCCTTGGACCCACCATTTCCTCCATGATTTTGTGTCTGGCATCATTTTAACTGAGATTACAAGCACAGATATCAGTGAGATGTTTCTGATAGAAGGGCCAAACAAAGAAAATGAGGATTTGGCGCAATTTCGGTACTTCCTTGACACTACACATGCGCAGTGGACAAAGGTATGGAGGACCATATAGGACACTGAATTTTTGGATTTGGATGCAAATTTTGGGGATGGGGGGGGGGGGGGGGGGCAAAATTTGTGTTTTGACCTGAATAACAAAGAGTTAGCACCAGCTAAGTCTGGGTCATTGGTACAGTATAAAAATATGGCAATTTCTGCCAACCATCTTACATTGACACCTGCAATTGGTGATATAAGGCCTTCAATTCTTATCCATCCTAATATGTGTGATTTCTATCGTAGCCTTATTACATTTAACCCCCTTTGAACACATGTTTTCAAAGAAAAACTTTCAATGCAAATTGCAGGGCGAATTTCAATGCAGCCAATTTTTCAGTGGAACAGAGCGTAACCGTAACCAATTTCAATGTTTTTATGGATGAACTGTCTCCTACACATTTTTGGAAGGTTTTGAAATGGCGGTTAACTTTAATAAATTCTAATTAACTGGTAGAGTGCTGGAGGCCCATATTTGGGCTTTATTCTGAAGTGGAGGAACCACAGTCTGAAGGCTCATATTCAGTACATGTGCTTTGTATTATCATTGAAGTAATATTATTTAGTTTGTGAGAGATTACCTTGTTACATTTTTTGGGAGTGTGCCCATAGGCACTCTCCCATAAATTGTAACAAGGCAAAGACATGTGCACAAGATTTGATGGCCAAAAATAATTTTGCACTCAACCCGTTAACTCGATGCATGTCTTGTGTGATTCGTTGTTTTTGCTGGCACTTTTGTTTTTAAATAGCATTTTCTGCTGGTTGCCATCAGTTGGGGCGTATTGTTCAAATGACTACGCCATTACAAGTCTTTTCAGAAATTTAAAATTGGGCTAGTTTAGGCTTTTTTCAGAGCTGTACAGTTAAAACTAGAAGTCCTGTCACGAATAGTGCGCTTATCTAGGCTTATTTGCGCATTGGAATTGTGCGCAATTGCCATATCGAATGGCATCCAGAGTACGGCAGGTTCTCCTGGTTACTCATAGCAAACACATACAATGTTTCTGCCAATGGACCTCCGGGTTACCCGGAGGTCCATTGACTGAAACATTGCTTGTGCGCAGGCCATATGTACAGAATTTGATAGCTTTACTTGGGCCATAATGCGTACATTAACGCACATATCAACGTGCTATTTGTGCACATTTCATGACAGGACTTCTAGTTTTAACTGTAGGACAGATTTTAACAGCAGCCATGTTTACTTTTTTTGCGAATGCAGAAGGGTTTTTTGGGGGAAATAAAACATAAGAACTTAAACAGTAAACGGCCATGTCTCCCAAGGAAGTTTTGAAGGGCGACTTGAATTTTGCCTCCAATGTAAGCCAAGGTGACTTGAGGAATGACAAAGCGACTTCTTCGCCCTAGTCATCCACTCGGCTGATCCCTGAGGTGAAGGGTTCATTTTCATGAAAGAAATGACTGAGTTTATTATTTATCCCTTAAGGATTTGCTACAATTTAGGCCACACAAAGTAGATGTTCTGTTTCTCAGGCCAAGTTTTGTAAAATTGCATGCGGGCAGGCGGTTTTTTATTTTATATTTTATTTTTGTAATTATTTCTTTGCCATCAGAAGTTCATATTCTTGGTTTATTTTATGTTTTAGGCCTCATAATCAACAGAATAGCAAGGGTGGTGGTGTATTTCGTCCCTTGGGTACAACAAGACTTTGCAATGCTAAAGCATTGCAAAGCCTTGTTGCACTCAAGGGACAAATTTATCAATTTGATTAACTTGTGTAAAATATCAGACATAAACCATTTAATTTTTATTTTTTCAAGTTTGCATTGGTTATAAAAAGAGAGCATGCAGCAGCCAAAAGGACCATGCGGGAGGGCCTGAGAAGTTAAAAAATTTATAGTAATTTATATATTTTTTATACTTACCAATGACCCAGACATAGCTGGTGCTAACTCTTAAAATATAGGGCCAAACACAAATTTTGCCCCCCAATCCCCAAAATTTGCATCTAAAACTAAAGAAAACATGTCCAGAAAGGCCCTCCACACCTCGCCCCCACTGCGCATGCGCAGTGTCAAGGACGTTCCGAAATTGGCGCCATTTATCATTCTAATAACCAGTGCCTGGTAAGCGCTATGTACTCAGCGGGGAGGCAAGAGTTCCCAACTCCTGGGAGGGCCATCCCCGTCTGGGTCATTGGTAAGTATAAAAAATATATAAATTACTATAAATTTTTTAACATTTTTATACTGTACCAATGACCCAGACATAGCTGAATAGTAAAAAGGCTGGAGGGCCAAGGACATAGAGCAAAATGGAATACGCTCAATAAAATAAAATAGAGTCATCCCCTGTAGGGAAAAGAAGTAATAGGCCTTACATGTATCTTTCTTATTTATGATAAATTAGAAAGATACAACACCTTCCAAAAATTGAGCTTCATACATCCATGTACTCTATTAATATCCAATAATCCTTATACTAATAATTTTTAAAGTAAGCCAATAATAAAGTAAGTCTAGAGAATAGAGACTCTTATACTCCTAAAAGTGTGTGAGAATTGCATAATCATGTCCGTTGACATATGCAATATTCAAAAGCTATACTTTAAAAACTAAGACTTGAATGAATTTTATAAACTTAAACTTCTCACTAAACAACCATCCCAATAACAGCTCAGAATTACTAACTCCGGAGGAGGTATCCCCTTGTTTTCATAGTAAAAACAAGTGACCCAAGGGAACACCCTCCCCCCCCCTTTTTCTTGCCCTGGGTCAAATAGCCCAGAGCGAAGAGGGCAGCCGAACGGAGACACTGCCGAAACAGACAGCCTACCTAGCTATAGTAGCAACTGTTAAGAGAATGATATTCTGAGCAGTAGATAATAGACCTAACAATAGAGGCCTCCAGAAATGGACTCGATATTTCTGAGATAAAATTCATGAATGGATGGCTGAGCGCAATGAGCAGCCTTCAAAAATCTATAATAGCAACACTATTAATGTAAGCCCAAGAAGTAGAAGAACTCTTACTTCATGAGCCGAAATCTTAAGCACAACTGCTAAGCCAATGATATACCATAAGCAGTACGCTAGTTAATAGAATCCATTAAAAATAAAATGGAGCGTAACGTCCTTCTACTAGACATCAAAGACAGAAGAAGCTTACGCCCTTGTAATAAACAGATATCTGTTTATAAATACATAAACTGTACCCGGAAAGAGTAAAGGTCTATGCCCATACGAAGACGGAAGGACCTTAAATAATAGGTTCCGGAAATAGGAGCCTAACTCTTATGCAACAATCCAACCTAAATAGTAACGGAAGTATTGACTCCGAAACTATGAAAGTGAAAATCATCCATCGATAGTGCATGAAACTCACTGACTCTACAGTAAAAGAGAAACCAACAGAATTACTGTCTAAAAGGTCAGAATTTGAAAACTACTGTTTCCAGAGGCTCAAATGATTACATAGCTAAATAAGAACCGAAGTTAAAATCCGTATAGGAATTTAATCTAAAGATTCTAAGTCTATTTATCAAAAAGTTACTAACTGACTTAGATAAAGAGACAAAAGACTCAATTGTAAACTATCGTAGAGTGCATAGGTATGAGGTAACATAAACCTATAACCTAAATAACAACAGGCTGCAGTAGATCTTGTGAAACAAGTATACTAAAAACTAGCAATGCGTAGTATGGAGGGATCAACCATATGAACATAATGATCCCTACACCACGACGGAAGAGCCTCCACTTTAGTCGCATAGAATAGCGAAGAAGAGGATCTCCTATAGTAAGAAATCGCGTCCAAAGCTCGTCCAGTACAGTGCTTACAATGCAATACGGACCACACAACGGAATACATGAAGGTTGCGACCTTGCTGGTTGTGATAAAGATGACACGATTTACCCAGTGAAAAAAGATCCTCACATAGAGGAAGATTTCACGTTAAGATCCACAGTAGACAAGAGAGTAAATTACTCATGATCTCTGTGAAGATAGAGATACTATCAACAGAAATGTATTGTGGTTGTTTATCTTAGCAATACCTGCTAAAACAACAGCGCCGGAGGATACGCGTATCCTATCATTCCGTCCTATAGATCAATAGAGCGTTAACAGTATTAGCTCAGAGATCTGGACAAGCCAACACATACGTCTGCAATTGATTAGCAAGCTGTGTCATAAATAAAACATCATTGGGCGCTCCCATAGATAGCAAATCTGATTAAATACTTGTTTGTTGAGAGTCCATTCTGACAGCAACAAGCGACCCGTAAGAGAACGGGAGTGCGATAAAACAATCAGACGACCCAGAATATGACGGACCAAAACTGAACTTGGTGTACTATAACCAACAGACGGATTCTTTCCATTAAATTGAATAACGGAAACGAAAGAGTGCCTCCCTGGTTCCGGAGATACGCCACTACTGTCGAATTAAAGGACAGGAATTTGGGCATGCGTTTCTGAATAATGTTCATGCAATGACATAAAGCAAGCCTAAAAAACATTATTCCGCGGAAGTTAAACTGATAGCTAAAAGACTGCGGAACCCAAAGACCCTGGCACTTCGAATCCGTAGGGATCAGAATATCCCAATCTGTTTGACTGGCAACCGTCATAACAGCCACACTAGGGTCCGGCAACTGCGGCGGCACTCTCTGAGTCAACCACCGAATGTTTGCCCCAGTCTGAATCTCTTGTAATACTAGATAGACAAGAGAATGTATAAATCAAGCAATTCATGGATTGCCGGAAAGTTGCCGTCGAAGAGAAGCTCCTCCGAGAACGAAGCGACTCTGAGAGAGTTCTTAACCTACTATCCACGCGTGGATGTAGCTAGGGCTGCATCACGTCTAACCAACTCCAATCAGCCACTGAAGGGCGGAGTTATACGTGAACAAACTACTGCCCTCAAAAGAAATTACATTGAGAATAATATCCCGTAAATCTTTTCTTGAAGACGTAATGATAACGCCTCAGTAAGGCGGATTACGTATAATAAAGCGTCTAAGTTAAGTCTACTATACATAATGTCGTTTCCAACATTGAAGTTGGAAAAGACATAAACGGCGAAAAAGAATATATGCAGTCTTTAATCACACCGTCTAGACGCATATGAACTCTCGGTATGCCCTGCTCTGCCAAAATAAACTATATGTAAAAAAGATAAAATGGCAGAAATGAGCCACGCGGACAAGAAACTAAACTATCATGCTTAGTAGCAGGCTTGTATATATATATAATATATAGCGTCGAAAAATAAAACACATGTTGTAATGACAATATTGGACTGCGTCGGTAAGTCAGGGACAAAGTCCCTGTACCGATCGAAAAATCCGAGTCCAATGACGCTATAAGTCTCTTATCCAAGATCGCAGCAATGAAGTCCGAACAACAATCACTGGAAGAAATGCCAGAAGATATGAAAGGCATCTTCCGATACTACTAAAGGGAAAACTCGAAATCTTTCGAATCCCTTTCGCCATCCTGTCGGACCCTATAAAGCGTTCGGTCGTCCGTAGCTTGATGCAACCGCGGACCGCACCGACCCAGCGCCGTCGGATAATTCCTGATTCGACCGAGAAACCGTCAATTGCTGGGATGCTGCGAAACAACTGTGCTAACTCGGATAGCACGTCCGTCACTGAGGCCTGAGGAGCAGCGGTCTTACGATGCATTGCCGCAGGAAGCTCCGAGATCGTTACCCCGTGCATACTTCCAATATGCGAGCGAACGGAGTGTATAGGCCTCGTGTCCTTTGGCTACCGGATGGCGCGACCTATTCGCTGTGGAATCACTGAATGCCGAAACTGATCGGATACTCGAGGTCACGTAGCCAATGTGCGGTCGTGTGCCCTGCTGTGAGGATGAGGAAGCATTAAAGACAGTCTCTCGGACTGTCAATATAACGGAGCGTCCCGAGCAACGAACATATGCTCCGAATGTAAAATATCTGAACCACAACATGCGATCCCCTATGTTGTTGGCTTCCTCCGATCCGTCCTCAATCTGCCGTCACTGGGTGAGTACTAAAGTAATTAAAGTGCTCGCATCACCCAAATCTCCTTCCTAGACCGCAACGGACGAACCCGGCAGCCGAACCATTCGATGAATGTACGCTACACCGGGTGAGCTAGCGAATGTCACTCCGTAAGCGATAGACATATTCCATGAGCACTTATTGCCGCTAACTCATCATTAACTATGACGACAGAGGCACACTTTTGAAGACATCTCCATAACTCTTCGAACAAGAAACCAGAAATGCTTGGATAGCAAGCATAAAATAATAATATATATAGCGTCGTTCAATAATTCGAAAGTTTGTGTGACATTATTGGACTATGTCGGAACTGAGGGACGATGTCCCTGAACCGAACCAAAAATTTCTAAGTCCACCGACGCTATCAGTTTCTTATCCGACATCGCAGCATATGTTGTTCCGAAAGGGAAAGCTTGAAATCCACCGAATCCCTTTCGGTATCCCGTCGGACCGGATGAAACTTTCGGACGTCCGTACCCGCTTCCGCGGAGCGTCCCGACCCAGCATCGTCGGATAAAATATATGCGACAGATTCAGTTGATGCTGGGATGCTGCGATAAACTGTGCTATTAAGGAAAGCACGTCCGTTCCCGAGGCCTGTGCAGTAGCGGACTTACGATGCATTGCCGCTGGAAGCTCCGTGTACGTTGACTCCCGCACACTTCCTATGCGAACGTCCGGAGTCTGCAGGCCTCGAGTCCCCGGCTACCGACCCAGCGCTGTCGGATAATTCTCGATCCGACGCCGTTTCTGTCGGCTGCTGGGATGCTGCGATAAGCTGTGCTATGTGCACAAGAATGTCCGGCGTCGAGACCTGCGGAGGCGCAGTCTATCGGTGCTTCGCCGAGGGCAGCTCCGCATCAGATGGCTCCCGCATACTTCCTATGCGAACGTCCGGAGTCCATCGGTCTCGAATCCCTGGCTGCCGGATGGTGTGACCTGGTCGCCGAAGAATCCTTGATCGGCGAAGCTGGTAATATATCGGCGGTCACGCAGCCAAGGTGCGGTCGTGTGCGCTGACGAGAAGAGGAAGCCTTAGCAGTCTCAGCGGACTGCCTATACAACGGAGCGTCCCGAGCGACGGACGTATGCTCCGCTAACGACACATTTGTACCACAACATCTGGGGCCAGATGTTGTTGAACGAGAGAGGGGCCTCTCTCGCTTGCCGTCCGGATGGACCGGAACGAGCTAAGAACCGGACTAAAAGGCTTCCTCCGTTCTCCCTCCGATCCGCCGTCACTGGGTGTGCATTAAGTTAATTTTATAGTGCTCGCATCACCCCAAAATTCCTTCTAGACCGCAACGGACGAACCCGGCTGCCGAACCATTCGGTGAATGGACGCTACACCGGGCGAGCTAGCGGACGTCAAAGGCCGTCGAACCTACTAGGGTCCTCTTAGGCAATTGGCGTATTACATGAGCACTTTTCCGCTAGCCCTTCATAATTGTGACGACGGAGGCACACTGTTGGAAGACATCACAGATACATCACCCTAATCTTGATCGTCTGAAATAGAAATTGATAAAGTAGAGTGACCCTGCGGGGAAAGGACCGGAGTGTCCAAATCCCCAACAACATACCGTGACATACGCTTCCCATATTGTCATCGAAATCATACGATACAGAACAGGAGTTAATGCGAGTACACTGACCACATATAGAATGAAAATAAGGTCAGAGGAAGACTTCCTCTTAAAACAATTGATCAATATCCTTTCCATGTGAAAAGAAAACAAGTCCTGGTACTCGCACTAACCCCTGGCAATCAAAATACATAATAATAATATGATCCATTAATATAGAAAAAATAATTGAAATCAAAATATTTTGAAAAAATATTTTTTCAGAACAGCCCAAGTTTCTGAAAAGTAACGTTGAGCCCCAATGGATCCCAAGCCTAAGTGTGGACAAAAATTTTAAAAATATTTTAAACAATTTATTCAACACTTACGAACAATAATAATGTATCTAGTTATGATTAAAATAACATAAAGATATTATTATTTAGAAATCCCCCCCTCACACAGAGGGCTGTTGTAAATGTAAACAATGAGTGTAAAAACACTAAAATAAGACTCCAGGCACCCAGGCCCGAAATCAGTTACCAAAAATACCCCATCTGATGCAAAACAGAGACTTCCAGGGAAGAAACTGCAGAACATCAGATGGTAGATGCAGAACACAACGCCTAACCACCCGTAGGTGAAGACGTAAACATGGGGAAAGAACAGAATTCATTCTGTTATTAAGCTAAAACTCCCAAGAAATTTTAGTAATAATAATTACAGAAACTATGCCAAAAGCATGGGAGAATAGCAAGGGGGAATTAAAGGACAGGGAGAGAGGAAAAACACTTGAAAACACAGTGTAACTAAATAATCAGAATGACAACAAAATGGCTGCTGCCTTGAAAATAGGTAACTTAACATAATTTCATTAAAAAATTTTAAGTTACAGCCCTGATAATATTCTGTCACACATTCTTTTCCTCTCCTCCTTTTCTATCCTCCTTAGAATCACCATTTCACTAATATTTATGTGTCTGGCATCATTTAAACTGAGATTTAAAAGCACAAAGATCAGTCAGATGTTAACTGATGAAGGGCCAAACTTAGAATGATAAATGGCGCCAATTTCGGAACGTCCTTGACACTGCGCATGCGCAGTGGGGGCGAGGTGTGGAGGGCCTTTCTGGACATGTTTTCTTTAGTTTTAGATGCAAATTTTGGGGATTGGGGGGCAAAATTTGTGTTTGGCCCTATATTTTAAGAGTTAGCACCAGCTATGTCTGGGTCATTGGTACAGTATAAAAATACAGATTTTCAATTTTATTAAGCCTTATGGTAATTATGGTAATTTATGCTTTTGATAACATGCCCATGATTCAAAATTTTGAAACTGAATCATTGGGATGGTTTTTAACTGAATCAAGGCTTTGTGGAGCCCCTGTTCTAGATGCCAGATATAATTTGAAGGTGTACACCAGTCTAACTACCGTATTTACTCTATGTATTGGGACAGCTAAAAATAATTATTTTCACAGGTGTCCCAATTGTTAGAAAATGGGGAAAGAACACAGCATGGTCTTGATTTGATGCTGAATAAAGTTGTGTGTGATTCGTTTTCCATCACTATATACGAAAATCGCCGTCCAATTTTTTTTTATATTTTCATTTTTTGCTTCCAAAACGATCATAAGCTATGTTTTCGAAAGCAGAAAATGAAAACTTTTAGTTACTCAAGAATTTTTTTTATGAGTATCGTCTGCTACTAGCGACGGGCCAACTGGAAACAAATCTCCTGAATGTCTCAAACTTTGGAGCATAAAAAAAATATAGTTTTCTGGAAAAAATGTATGTCCCAAATCATAGAGTGTCCTAATACATAGAGTAAATACGGTAGGAAAAGTTTTAAAAAATGGAAATCTAATAGAGGCAGTCTCTTTAATTCTAACTGGAAACTGGCAATTCACTCTTGTCCATTTTAGTTTTATTTATACACATGTATGTGCCATGACCAAAGAACTAAAACTTAAAAACAACACTGCAAATTTTCAGGACATCTGTGATGGAGACACTAGAGAAAAGTGGAAAAGAATTGATTCTCATGAAATATTCTCCCAATGAAAACAATGAGAATCAACTTTTCACAAAATGTTTGAAACAAGCTATTAACTGAAAGTTAAAAAATTTATAGTAATTTATATATTTTTTATACTTACCAATGACCCAGACTTAGATGGTGCTAACTCTAAAAAATCCAGGGCCAAACACAAATTTTGCCCCCCCAATCCCCAAAATTTGCATCTAAAACCAAAAGAAATCATGTCCTAAAGGACCTCCATACTTTGCCCTTACTGCGCATGCGCAGTGTCAAGGACGTTCCGAAATTGGCGCCAATTATCATTCTTACTGGCAGTGCCTGGTCAGCGCTATGTACTCAGCGGGGAGGTAATTGTTCCCAACTCCTGGGAGGGCCATCCCCGTCTGGGTCATTGGTAAGAATAAAAAATATATAAATTACTATAAATTTTTTAACATTTTTATACTGTACCAATGACCCAGACTTAGCTGAATAGTAAAAAGGCTGGAGGGCCTAGGACATAGAGGAAAATCCAATAAGCTCAACTATATAATATAGAGGCAACCCCTCAAGGAGAAAAGGAGTATTAGGCTTTACATGTATCTTTCTTATTTTATGTTAAATTAGAAAGATACAATACCCTTCATAATTGAGCACAATAACATTCATGTTCTCTATTAACATCCAGTATAACCCTTTATACTAATTATTTTTAAAGTAAGCCAATAAATAAAGTTAGTCCAGAGAATTGAGACTCTTTATATTCTTTAAAAGTGTCCGAGGATTGTATATTAACGCCCGTTTGACACTTGACATATACAAATGCTTCACACCGAGCTAGACTTTAAAAATATGACATGAATGAATTTTTAACATTAATATTACACTTTAAAACCATTCCGGAAACAACTCAGAAATACTGACTTCGGAGGAGGCATTCCCTTGCTTTTCACTATAAAGCAGGTGACCTAAGGGAACACCCTCCCCCCCCCCCCCCCTTCCCCTGGGTCAAATAGCCCAGAGCGAAGAGGGCAGCTGGACGGAGTCACTGCCGGAACAGAAAGCCTGCATAACTATAGTTGCAACTGTTTAGTGGACGACATTCTGAGCAACAGATAACGGACCTAAACAATGCAGGTCTCCAGAAATGGACTCAATATTTCTGAGATAAAAATTCGTGAATGTGGATGGCTGAGACCAATAAGCAGCCTTCATTAAATCTGTAATAGCAATACTATTAGCGTAAGCCCAAGAAGTAGCAAGAGCTCTTACTTCATGAGCCGAAATCTTAAGCACAGACTGCTGAGAAGAAGATAAATTTTCATAAGCAGTACGGATAGTTAATTGAATCCATCTAGCAATAGAATGGACCGAAATGTCCTTTCTATTAGGCATCAGAGACAGAAAGAAACGTTTTCGTCCCTTTCTGATAAACTGAGATCTGTGTTTATAGATACGTAATGCTCTAACAGGACAGAGTAAAGGCCTACGCCCGTCTGAAGACGGAAGAGCCTTAATAACAATAGGTTCCGGATATTTATTAGGAGCCTGATTCTTAGCTAAAAATCCCACATTAGTAGTGAAGGTGATAGTGTTCCCGACACTACGATAGTGAGAATCATCCACCGACAGTGCATGAAGCTCACTGACTCTTCTAGCAGAAGAGAAAGCTAAGAGAAAAGCTGTCTTATAAGACAAGAATTTGAAATCTACTGTCCCAAGAGGTTCAAATGGCTTTTCCTTTAGTTTAAGAAGAACCCAAGCTAAATTCCACTTAGGAATTAACCTAAGAGTTCTGGGTCTATTTATCGAGAAGTTTCTTACTAACTTAGATAAAGAGACATTAGATCCAATTTGTAAATTATCATGATGTGCATAGGTATCAGATAACATAGACCTATAACCCTTAATAGTAACAGGCTGCAGTTTGATTTCGTCAAACAAGTATACTAGAAAGTTTTCAATGTCTGGTATGGAGGGATCAAAAATATCAACAGAATGATCCCTACATCAACGACGAAAAACCTTCCACTTAGCCGCATAGTTTAGCGAAGAGGAGGTCCTCCTACAGTTAGAAATCGCGTCCACTGCTCGTCCTGTAAAGTGCTTGCCATGCAAGAAGGACCGCACAACGGAAAAACGTGAAAGTTGAGACCTTGCGGGTTGTGATGGAGTTGACGCGATTTCCCCTGCGAAAGAAGATCCTCCCGTGGAGGAAGCTTTCGCGGTAAGTCCCACAACAGACACCTGAGTAGATTTATCCACGGTCTCTGTGGAGACAGAGATGCTACCAACAGAATCTTGCATTGAGATTGTTTTATCTTTAGCAATACTTGCTGAATTAACGGCGCTGGAGGATACGCATATCCTATCATTCCATCCCAAGGGATCGACAGAGCGTCTACTGCAAATACTCTTGGATCCGGACACGGAGACACATACGTCTGCAACTGATTGTTGAGATGTGTCGCAAATAAGTCTATCATTAGCCGTTCCCATTGGTAGCAAATCTGATTGAATACTTGTTTGTTGAGAGTCCACTCCGACGGCAACAAGCGACCCTTTCGTGAAAGGGAGTCTGCTAATACGTTCAGACGACCCGGTATATGACGGACCGAAAGAAGAACCTGATGTTCTAGAGCAAACAGAAGGATTCTTTCCGTTAGATTGAACAACGGAATTGAATGAGTGCCTCCCTGATTCCGTATATACACCACTACTGTCGTATTGTCGGATAGGATTTGGACATGAGCATTGTGAATAATGTCCATCCAATGACGTAACGCAAGCCAAATTGACATCATTTCCTTGATGTTTATGTGCTTGCCCAGGAATTGCGGATCCCAAAGACCCTGGCATCTCGAATCCGTTGGGATCAATGATGCACCCCAACCTGTTTGACTGGCATCCGTCATAATGGTAAAACTCGGATCCGGCAACTGCAGCGGAACTCCCGGAGTTAATCACTGAATGTTTGCCCAAGTCTGAATCTCTCGTTTCACTTGATCTGACAAGAGAACGTCTATGTCGAGCGAATGAATTTTCATACTCCAATTCTGAGTCAAGAAAATTTGGAGAGGACGCGTGCGTAACCGCCCCATCGGAATGAATTCCGCAGCGGTTCCGCACAGACCTATCAGTCTCATGAATTCCCTCGCTGTGACTTTGTCTGCGTGCAGACAATAGCGAGCATAACAACTGACTAATTTCGCTCTGGTTAACGGCAGACGAACGAGATTGTTGTGCGTCTCGAAGCTCATTCCCAGATGTGTGAATGACTTGGACGGCACCAGATCCGACTTCTCCTCGTTTATTATAAAACCGACACGTCGGAGCAATAGAAGCAGATTCTGCACATCGTTCTGACGTGTTAACTCGTTGCCGTACCTCTGAAGAATGTCGTCCAGGTAGGCCGACGTTACCGCAGACGAATGAGCTCGGAAATACATCATTACCGAGTTCATAACCCGAGTGAAAGCCCAGGGTGCCAGATTCAATCCGAAGCACATCGCCCGGAATTGATACACCACCCCTAGGACTGCGAAGCGTAGATCCTTTCTGAATGTCAGATGAATGTCAGATGTACCATGACGTGAAAGTACGCATCTTTGATATTTATGCTTGTTGCATAATCGTTCACCCGAATACTCGCTCTAACCGATCGAATCGTCTCCATATAAAACTTCGGAGCGACGATCAGCTTGTTTATCCAGCTCAAATCTATGACTGGACGGAACGAGCCGTCTGGTTTCGGAACCAGAAACAGATGGCTGTAGAATCCCGGTGTCTCCTGGTTTTCTACGACCTCTACCGCGTTCTTCATTAAAAGAGACTGCACCTCTGATAACAGAGCGTCTCTTTTCTGCGGATTTGACGGAAGCTGAGTCCATTTTGGACTTCGAGTTAATGGAGGCTTTCGTTTGAAGGATATCTTTAGACCTTCCGAAATCACCCCTCTCACCCAAGGGTCGTCCGTAATCGACGCCCACTCTTGTGAAAAACTCGACAACCTTCCGCCAACCGGCACGCGATAGAGCTTGAAGCCATCACCTCCTGGACCTGCGAGGCCTGCGGTAGGAGAAACCACGTCCTCCACGACCCGCACCTCGTCCCGTCGACATCGGGGCATCAGACCGGTTGTCCCGTCCCGAAGGACGTCCCGAACGTGAGTCGCTGCCTTGACGGTCTCTTGAATAAGACCAAGAGGACGCACCGGAACCTCTATAGGAACCTCTCTTGGGCGCATAAGACCCAGAAGTGCCTGTCTTACTCTTATCTGCCGTGTCCGATTTCTTAGAAGCAGATTTGAACAGCAGAGAATCCGAAATTTTATCGTAAATTGCAGAAAGCTTGCCGTCGAAGAGAAGTTCTCCGGAGACCGAAGCGACTCTGAGAGAGTTCTTCACCTTACTATCCACGAGTGTGGATGTAGCTAGGGCTGCGTCACGTCTAACCAACTCCAGGTTTGCCACTGAAAGGGTGGAGTTACACGTGGAATAAGCTACTGCCCTTGAAAGAAGTCTTAAAGAGGATTGTATATCCTGGAATTCTTTCCCTTGAAGACGCAGTGATAACGCCTTAGTAAGGTGGTCTGCGTAAGATAAAGCATCTAAACTGGCTCTGTTAGACGAAATAGTTGTCTCCAACACCGCGGTTGGAATAGACGCAGACGACGGTAATGATAATTCTAAGTCTTCCGCCTCGCCGTCCATACGCAGAGGAACTCTCGGGATACCCTGTCCTGCCGTATCGAATTTATTCCTTGCATTAATGAAAGGCAGGTTGAGAGTATTGGCGGACAAGAAACCTGCTTTTCCTGTTTTGGAAGCAAGTTTGAATATAGCGTCGTTCAATAATTCAAATGTTCTTGCAACATTATTGAACTGAGACAGAAACTCGGGAGCGATGTCCCTGAACCGCTCAAAGAAATCAGAGTCCAATGACGCTATAATTCTCTTGTCCGGAACCGCAGCAGTCTGGCCCGACGGAACAACTTGAGGAAGAAAGTGCCGGATGAAGTCCACGGCAGCTTTATGTTGTTCCGAAAGGGATAGCTCCAAGTCATCCGTATCCCTTTCACCATCTGGTCGGACCTCATGATGCTCCGGTCGTCCGCCCCCGATGCTTCGGCGGAGCGTACCGACCCAGCGCCGTCGGATAATTCCCGATCCGACACCGTTTCTGTCGGTTGCTGGGATGCTGCGATAAGTTGTGCTGTTTGAACAAGCACGTCCGACATCGAGGCCTGCGGAGGCGCAGTCTTTCGCTGCTTCACCGAGGGCAGCTCCGCATCTGGTGACTCCCGCATACTCTTCCTATACGAACGTCCGGAGTCCACCGGCCTCATGTCCCTGGCTACCGGATGGCGTGATCTGGTCGCCGAAGCTGGTAAAATATCGGCGGTCACGTAGCCAAGGTGCGGTCGTGTGCGCTGATGAGAGGAAGAAGCCTGAGCAGTCTCCGCGGACTGCCTATACAACGGAGCGTCCCAAGCGACGGACGTGTGCTCCGCTTGCGACACATTTTGTACCACAACATCTGGTCCCAGATGTTGTTGTACGAGAGAGGGACCTCTCTCGCTCGCAGCCCGGCTGGACATGGACGAGCTAGGAACCGGACTCAAAGGCTTCCTCCGATCTCTCCTACTATCCGCCGTCACTGGGTGTGCACGTTGAATGTTTATAGTGCTCGCATCACCCAACATTTCCTCCTGGACCGCATCGGACGAACCCGGCTGCCGAACCATTCGGTGAATGGACGCTACACCGGGCGAGCTAGCGGACGACATTTGTCTTATCTCCATGAGCACTTTTGCCGCTAGCTCTGTATTCATTTGTGACGACGGAAGCGCACTTGCGGAAGATAACATGGAAACATCACCCTGTTCTTGTTCCTCTGAAATAGAAACTGATAGAGTAGAGTGACCCTGTGGAAAAAGAGCCAGCATAGCCCTTTCTCCACTAACAACATATCGTGACACACGTTTCCAATGTTTGTCATCCCAATATTGACATACAGAACAGGGATTAGTGCGAGAACACTGACTACAATTAATACAATGATCATGAAAGTCAGAGGAAGATTTCTTCCTATTACAATTTGAACAATATCCTTTCATTGTGAAAAGTCAACAACAAGTCCTAGTTACTCGCACAAACCCCTAACACAAAGATACATAATAATATGATCCATTAATAATGAAAAAACAATTGAAAATCAAAATAATTTTTGAAAAATATTTTTTCAGCGAAGCCCAAGTTTCTGAAAAGTAACGTTGAGCCCCAATGGATCCCAAGGCTAAGTGTGGTCAAAAATTTTAAAATTATATTAAATAATTAATGCAACACTTACGGATAATAATAATGTATCTTATAGTGAGATAAACTACTCCAAAGGCAAACAGCCCCCCTCAAAAGAGACTGTTGCCAATGTAAACAAACAGTGTAAAAACACCAGAAAACATGACTCCAGGCACTGACAAAACTGGCCCGAAATCAGTCATCAAAATTACACTCTATCTGATGCAAAACAGAGACTCCCAGGGGAGAATCTGCAGAACATCAGATGGAAGATGCAGAACACAACGTTTATACACCCATGGGTGAAAACGTAACTATGGGGAAAATAACAGAATACATTCTGTAACCAAGCTAACTCTCCCAAGAGAATTTAGAAATGATCTTTCTCAAAAATATGCCAAAAGCATGGGAGAATAGCAAGGGGGGACTTAGAAGACCAGGGGAGAGGAAACACTGAATAAGCAGTGCAACTTTATAGCAAGAATGACAACAAGAGGCCCATGCCTCGAAAATAGGCAACTTAACATAATTTCATAAAAAATTTTAAGTACAGCCCTGATTATTTTTTGTCACTCCTTTTTCCTCTCCTCCTTCTATATCCTCCTTAGAATCACCATTTCTCCAATAATTATGTGTCTGGCATCCTTTAAACTGAGATTTACAAGCACAAAGATCAGTGAGATGTTGACTGATGAAGGGCCAAACAGAGAATGATAATTGGCGCCAATTTCGGAACGTCCTTGACACTGCGCATGCGCAGTAAGGGCAAGGTATGGAGGTCCTTTAGGACATGATTTCTTTTGGTTTTAGATGCAAATTTTGGGGATTGGGGGGCAAAATTTGTGTTTGGCCCTGGATTTTTTAGAGTTAGCACCAGCTAAGTCTGGGTCATTGGTACAGTATAAAAATATAGAATACGTTTTCATCTTTGGAATTCATTTTAAAAAAAATTTCCACAATCCAATACAAGTATTTTCATTAGCTCCTTGAATCCTGCACCCTATGTACCCAGCTAACCCTCTGCCTTAGTCATTATATTTTTAATTATTTTCATCCTATGTAACATGTAACCAACTAACCCTGTCCCTTAGTCAGTGTATAATTAATTTTATTATATGCCAAATGATAGATTATCGAAAAAATTGCAGAAAGATAGAAATTTAAATTTTATAATAAATTTCTTTTCTTATTATACCTACCACAATTGTTTACTACAGACTTGCACTACAGTGGAAGACCCTAACTCAGAAAATATACTCTCTATTTTGATCTCTCCCAAGCGATTTGGGAAAGAAAAGTGGTGCAAAAGCACCAAGAAAAAATAAGCCAAAACTGGGTCGAGTGCCGTCGGCGCACAACCAGTATGGGGTGCTCTTCTCTTAGTACAAATCCATGGCTTCCAGTGCGCAGACAGTACCTAATGAATCATTCTTTTGAATCCGCCAACATTGGAGTTCTGTGATCAGCGGGGAGGAAGGATTCTTAACTGAATGAGACGACGGGAGGGCCTCCATGTAAACAATTGTGGAAGGTATGAGAGGAAATTTACTATAAAATTTAAATTTCTTATCAACCTACTTTACAATTGTTTACTACAGGCTGACATAAGGATGGAGAGAATCTCAGAACCAACCCCCCCACATAACCCAACTGCACTGGAACCGTGGACAGAGGAAGAGGTCCCTAGGCCTATCAAACCATAGCATCACAATCATCAGTAAAAGACAATGAGAGATGAGGCGTACCATTCTGTGTGATGCGCAGACAGACAGGTCAGTAACAGAACAGAGCTGGAACTGACCTTGTAAGAAGCTTAAAGGCTCCTGCAACTGACGCAGATAAAAGGTGGAGAAAGTAGAAGCATTTCTCCAGTAGGCTACCTGCATAACATCCAACAACTTGAGAGAGTCAGTATAAGCCCAGGAGGTAGACAATGCACGCACTTCATGGGCAGAAATACGATTGGTAATACAACTGTCAATCGCTAGACGTGCATAAGCCACGTGAATAGCAAGACAAATCCATCGAGAAAATGAATTTAGGAGAGATCTTCTGTTGACAAGGAATAAGAGGCAGAAAAAATCGTTTCCTGCCTTTCCTTATGAACTGCATCCGATTGAGATAAATGCGAATTGCATGAACCTGACAGAGCAAAGGGTGGTTACCCTCAGCAGAAGGAAGAGCCCTGATACAGATAGGAGGTGGAGACATTTCTGGTATCCGATTCTTGGACAGAAAGGAGCAATCAGTGGTAAACATAACACTGTTGGGAGAGCTCCTGAATGAAAAAGGCTGGGTCAACCGAGAGGGTGTGAAGCTCACTAACCCATCTGACTGAGGCAAAAGCAATCAGAAAAGCCATCTTGTATGTGAAGAAATGCATATCCATCTGGGATAAAGGTTTGAATGGTGCCCCCCCACCCCCCCACGAAGCAAAGCAGCACCCCCCCTCCCCCCCACCAAACAAAGCAGCACCCACGAAAGATTCCGTCTTAAGGTAAGCTGCAAAGTCCTAGGCCTTTCCAAGGAAAAGTGCCAAACAAACTTGGAGAGGTATGGATTAGTGCCGATACGACGCTGTCCCACATACGAAAAGGTCTCCAAAAGCATGGACATGGTCCCTTTGATGGTATCAGGCTGGAGACCTCAAGAATTAAACAGATATACCAGAAACTCCACAATCTTTGAAATCGAAGGATTGGCATAATTAACAGAGTGACCAGCACATCATCGACAGAAGACCTTCCACTTAGCCGCATAGGCTAAACCAGTGGAGTGCCTCCTTGAAGAAGAAATGCACTCCACTGCCCATCTCAAAAAACCTCTACGAAGGAGACAGGACCTGACAAAAGATATGCATGAAGGCACAATGAAGTCGGGTCGATATGAAACCTCCTCGGGTGATCTTGGCAAAAAAGGTTGTGACGTAGAGTGAGACGTACCGGAACCGCCGCCAACAGAGAGCGGAGCTGATTGACCCACACCTGCTGAGGAGACAGGGGAGCGATCAGAATGATTCGACAACTGCAGGTTCGTATCTTGGCTAGAACCTGAGGCATCTGATTCCAGAAAGGCAGCATTGGAATGCATCTGGAGGATATCGTCTAGATATGCCGAAGTAGTCACCCTGGACTGTGTGCGATGGAAGTCTATCACATGCGGCATCAGTCGGGTGAAGGCCCAAGGAGCAAGGTTGAGGCCAAAAGGCATGGCATTGAACTGGTAAACTCGCCCCAGAAAAGCGAACCCTAGATACTTTCGCGATGTCCGATGAATCGGAATGTGAAAGTAAGCGTCTCGCAGGTCAATGCTGAAAGCGAAATCTCCCTGGTGAATGGAACGGCGAACCGACCTGAATGTTTAGTGTCAAAAATTGGAAAAAAATTGGCTGGCGATTTTTGTGAACAGTGCTGGGCAGTTTTAGTCATTACTTAAGGTAAAACATAAATTACACAATTATGTGATAAAAAGAATCTCATTACCTGCCATGTTGACAGATTGTGTATACACATCTTGTTGGGCCCTGGTGCTCTTATCTGCCTCAATAAATTCTCTATAGACTGGAGCATCACTCAGTGTGACAGGTGTAAGCAATACATCTATACTATTGCTATATACATTCTTAAAATCATTACTTATCAACCTTCGAATTCTCTGTGCTTTGAGGAAATGATTTTCATAGTTTCTGAAAAAAAGCAGCAATCGATAATTATATAATAAGACACAGAGCCGGACAGTGTGTTGAAATTTCAAGTTTGGTTTTGGGATCGGTTTATTTAGAAGGAATTATCTTGATGTCGGTATTGCATTCGGTGTCAACAGCATGTATGTACTCAAATGATACCAATATCAAATGGTCTTTTTGGTTCAATTTTACAGCAGACAAAGCTGCCAAAAGTGTCAAAATTTTGGAAGCAACACATACACTTGCCATTGGTCATTTGACATACACAAAGCTGAGAGAAAATACCCATGGGGTATTTTCTCTCAGAATTTCCGTTATGTACAATGACCAGTGGTGACTGCCTTCAGAAATACATAGTCTATGGGCTTTTTTCTTACCACAAATTTGTTTGTCCTTTTATTTTTTACCTAATGTTGGGAAAATGTTTTGAATTTTTATCATATGACTATGTAATTTAACCACTAGATATCACTACAGTAGAATCCTCTTAATTGAATATCCATTTTGCCAGTGAAAATTATTCAATTAACAGGAGTAAACAATTAACAGGGATTTGGTCAGTTTCCTATATTCTGGAGGTAAACTGAGCATTTATTCTATTATATCTTGTTTGACAGAGCTCATAGAGCTCTGTCAAACAAGATATAATAGAATAAATGCCTGTATTGGATGTAGTGAGGTTGATAAATAAGGGGAATTTGGTGCGTGTCACATTAATTTTTTCGACATATTACAAAAATTTATATACAATTAACAGGAGTTTACTGTACAACCCATATGCAATTAACAGATCAAATTTGTACTGAAGGTATGGTAAATGGTTTTGTGTTTGAAAATTATATTCAATTAACAGGGATATACAATTAAGAGATATCCAATTAAGTGGGCTCCACTGTACTGTTTGAAGATCTTTTCCTGGTCCCCTGAAAATCTACATTGTGAAGTCCAATTCCATATCACTATAGTATGACAGACTATTTATGGGTGCATTCAAATTTGCATAATTAGCTGTTCTGTTTACAGGGAGTACTTTACTCTGAGCTGGAATGGGTGTGCTGGAATGGTGGTCTGGCTTGTTTATCGTATTCATGATATTTTTTTTATCATATTCATGCACATCGGGGGATTTCCTGGAAATGTACACCTGTTACAAAAATAAGTGTAAACAAACAGTTCATTTTTACTTCAATCCAATTTACCCAAAAAAGGTTGGGGGAATTGTTAATTCCAGCGGTGACATGAGATGTTGAACTATAAGTCATATAATCAACCTTTTATTGCTACAGTGAATTGATTTGGGTCATTGCATCAATCGAGTTGAGGTCAGATCATCAGATCAAACGAGCTGCCGCACTTCACTGTAGCAATAATATGTTTCAATCACGATTCAACTTTAGTTAAGTGGACAAAGCTAAGATTTTCAAAGAAAAATCTAAATTTCATAGTAAATTTCCTTTCCTATTATACTTACCACAATTGTTTACTACAGGCTTGCACTACAGTGGAAGTCCCGAACTCGGAAAATATGCTCTTTTGATATCTCCCAAGGGATTTGGGAAAGAAAAGTGGTGCAAAAGCACCAAGAAAAAATAAGGCAAAACTGGGTCGAGTGCTACCGGCGCACACCCAGTAGGGGACATTCTTCTCCTAGTACAGATCCATGGCTTCTGGTACCAGTGTGCAGTCAGTAACTAATGAATCAGTCTTTTGAATCCGCCAACATTGGAGTTATGTGATCAGCTGAGAGGAAGGATTCTTACCCGAATAAGAAGATGGGAGGGCCTCCATGTAAACAATTGTGGTAGGTATAATAAGAAAGGAAACTTACTATAAAATTTAGATTTCTTATCAACCTACCCTACAATTGTTTACTACAGGCTGAATAGACAATACGAGGAGGGAATCAACCCCCACATAACCCGATTGCACTGGAACCGTGGACAGAAGAAGAGTTCCCAAGGCCTATCAAACCTTAGCATCACAAACATTAGTAAAAGACAATGGAAGATGAGGCATATGGCACTGCGTGACACACAGAAGAAAGGACAGTAAAACAACACAGGGCTGGAACTGACCTGAGCAGAAGAAAGAGGGCCCAAAGAAAAAAGGTCCTCAGACTGCTCCTGCAACTGACACAGATAGAAGGTGGAGAAGGTAGAAGCATTTCTCCAGTAGGCTGCCTGCATAACATCTGACAACTTGACTGAGTAAGCATACCGTACTGACTCGGGTCAAAGCCCAGGTGGTGCTTGCAGTGGATAAATTGCAAAGTGGGTGGGTGGGGGGGGGGGGGGGGGGGGGGCTTCGGGACGAGTAATAGTGCTTGCAAGTCGCCTTGGGATATGTTGGAAATTGGTGATATAAGACAAGTAAGTATCCACTGAGTATGTTACGTTTCTTTGGAAACCGCTTACCAATTTTATAGAATTTGCTTTAAAAATTCTCATAATTATCTTGTACATACGTTTCAGATTTTGGGTTTTAATCCTCAATTTAATGAATAAAACAAACAGAAAACCATGCGGTGTTGTTTTCATTTTTTTTTTGTGCAGGTTACTCTCGAAGCCAGAAATGAACATAAGTTTGTCAATCAACACTGCAAACCACACCCTTGAAAACAGACAAACATAGTCTGTTTAAAAATAGCAGGTTTTTTAAATATGTACATTTATTACGAATAAAACAAAATATAGCTTCACACAAAATCAATAAAAAAAATCTTAATATGAAGACCAGATAAAATTTACACAGCGGAATATGAATAACAAAATAGTTGCCTCCCTTGGCAACATTTGAAAAATTGATTTTACACTGAAAGTCATACCTTCACATGTTGCAGAGTATGATGAAATGATAAATGAGCATGTTTTATTGAACCAATAAGTCATAAATCATATCCCTGGTTATATTGTTATATAATTCTCAAATACCAGAGTTGTAATTATTTTTTATTTTTAATTACCACACTTCTCATTAATTTCTGAACACCCGCTCGAAAGTGGCAATGTTCTTTCACAATGAGTTGTGCACCGCAGTGTTCAATCAGTATCTTTCTGATGATATTCAACCACTGTGAAACTGTGAAAACTATATGTTGTGGGCGTGTTTCAGACAACTATTGACAGCAGCCTGCACACTCATTTGAAACAAGTGACAGCTTCCAAAAACGAGGTCGACAAAAAAATAAACAAGTCAATTTTGCTTGGGATAATTTTTAATAAAGACTTATTACACTGAACACAGACATAATGTATTACACAAAAGACGAATTTAACAACACAAAAACCTCAACTCCCAAAAATATGCATAATACAGTATTACAGTTCTATTTGGTAAGTACAGTGTTGCAACAAGTCACCTATTTTTCCATTTGATGACTGTAAATTTGACGTCTTGTCTCAAACAACTTTCGTCCAATTTGAAACTTGACCCTGGTTCACAAATCTGAAAAAGTGGGGGATGGGCTTCGGCAAGAGTATGGGCTTTGACACGAGTCAGTACGGTAAGCCCAGGAGGTAGACAAGGCATGCACCTCATGGGCAGAAAAATGCACAAATAGCAGAAGCCGCACAAATAGCAAGACAAATCCATCGAGAAATGGAAATGGATTGCGTCCATTTGAGATAAATGCAAAGTGCATGAACCGGACAGAGCAAAGAGCGATTATGCTCAGCTGAAGGAAGAGCCCTGATACAGATAGGAGGTGGAGTTGTTCCTGGTATCTGATTCTTGGCCAGAAAGGAGCAATCAGTGGTAAAAGTAACACTCCTGAAAAATGCTGGATCAACCGAGAGGGCATGAAGCTCACTAACCCGTCTGGCTGAGGCAAAGCCATCCGAAAAGCCGTCTTGTATGTGAGAAAATACATATCCAACTGGGATAAAGATTCGAACGGCGTGCCCCCCTCCCTCCCCCCATCCCCAAGCAAAGCAGTGCCAAGAAAGATTCCATCTTGGGGTAAGCTGCAAAATCCTAGGCCTTTTCAAAGACAAGTGCTGAATAAGCTTGGAGAGGTATGGATTAGTGCCGATATGACACTTTCCCACATACGAAAAGGTCCCGAAATCATGGACCTGTACCCTTTGATGTTAACAGGCTGGAGACCCTGGGAATCAAACAGATATACCAGAAACTCTGCAATCGGTGGTATCGAAGGATTGGCATAATCAACAGAGTGATCAGCACACTATCGACAGAAGACCTTCCACTTAGCTGCATAGGCTAAACCAGTGGAGTGCCGTCCTGAAGAAATGCACTCACTGCTCATCTCGAAAAACCTCTACAGAGGAGGCAGGACCTGACAAAAGATATGCGGTAAGGCACAATGAAGTTGGGTCGACGTGAAACCTCCTCAGGTGACCTTGGCAAAGAAGGTCTCGATGTAGAGGGTGACGCCGGAACTGCCACCAACAGAGAGCAGAGCTAATTGATCCACACCCGTTGAGATGACAGGAGAGCAATCAAAATGATTCGACAACTGCAGGTTCTGATCTTGGCCAGAACCTGAGGCAGAATCGGAACCGGCAGGAATGCGTAGCTGACTAGACCATTCTAAACGAGTGACAGAGCGTCCACGGAGAAAGCTAGAGGATCAGGACACGAGGACACGAAAGTGTCCACCTAATGGTTCCAATGGGTCACAAAGAGATCGATGTGGGGACGACTGGAACACTGCCCTGTGAAGCATCCACTTGGTGGAAATGACCCCGCCCCGTTGTGACAAGGAGTCGTCTAGGATGTTCAGACGACCGGGAATGTGACGAAGAACCACTCCAGTGTTGACAGTGTTGAAGATCCCGAGCCAATTCGTACATGGGAACCAAGTGTGTACCATTCTGGTTCTGAATGCAAGCGACCACTGTCGAATTGTCGAACAACAGAAGGACCTGAAGATTTGAAAGGTGGGGGAATCCACTGCCAGAAACACAGAAGAGCGAGAAGTTCCTTCTGGTTTTTGTGAAGAGCTGCTTGATCCTGGTCCTATACACCGTGAAGGGAAAGACCAAGAGGATCCAATGTCGCACCCCATCCGAGATCGCTGGCATCTGCCTTCAGAACACGATAGGACTGGGCAAGTCCAACGGAACTCCTTGCATAATCCACTGAACATCCATCCGTCCAGGGAAGAAGGTGACGATGAAGAATTCTGGTAACCAAAGCACCAGATCCAGAGGATCGACATTCGGCCTCCAACGACTGAGCAGAAAGTGTTGGAGAGGTCTGACATGAAGCCAACCAAGAGGAATGAGATCCGTCACCGAACCGCAGAGACCGAGCAACCGGAAAATACACCTGAGCTGTCGCGGACTTGAACTGGGACAGAGTCAGGGCGAAAGCTAAGAGAATCACAGCCCTTGCCCGGGGAACCGCCACCACATTCTGCGGAGTACGGAAGTCCATCCCCAGATGTCAAAACGACTGAGAAGGGACCAGGTCCGACTTCTCCTCGTTGACCCTGAATCCTAGCGACATGATCAAGCTCAACAATGTACCAACATCTGACTCCAGAAGAGCAGCACTGGAGTGCCTCTGGAGGATACCGTCCAGATATGCCAAAGTAGTCAGCCTGGACTGTGTGTCATGGAAGGCTATCACATGCGATATCAGTTGGGTGAAGGCCCAAGGAGCCAGGTTGAGGCCAATAGAAATGGCCTTGAACTGGTAAACTCGCCCCAGAAAAGCGAACCGGAGATACTTTTGCAATGTCCGATGAATCGAAACGTGAAAGTAAGCGTCTCGCAGGTTGATTCTGGAAGCGAAATCTCCCTGGTGAATGGGGCGGCAAACCGACCTGAAAGTCTCCATGCTGAACTTGGGAGCAATGATGATAGGCTGGTTCAGGATAGTCAGATCGATAACCAGTCTGAGTCGACCGACCTTCTTTGGCACCAAGAAAAGGCGGGAATAAAATCCCACTGAATGACTGTTCTTGACGACCTCGATCACCCCCTTTGACAGGAGATTGTCTATATCCATGATCAGAAGATCCCGACGTGAAACGTCAGAAGGAACTTGTGTTGGAAGAGGCACTCTTGAGAGAGTGGGGTGTCTCCGAAAGGATATTTGAACAACGTCGAACCCCCAAGGATCGGATGTGACGGTGACCCAATGGTCTGTAAACCCTGATATCCTTCCTCCAACCTGTGACCCAATGGTCTGTAAACCCTGATATCCTTCCTCCAACCTGGGACGAATTGAGGTGAGGATCTTTATCTCGAGGCCTGGCGAGGCCCACGAGAGGAGAAACCACCTCCTCTATTAGATGAATGATCCTGAGTCCTCCCTCTGGTCTGCTGAAGCTTACCCTTCTCGCGTGAGTAAGAAGTAGAAGCAGTGGCAGGAGGATCAGCCCTCGACTTTGCAGAGGAAAGAAGGGCGATTGTTAAGTTTTGAACGTCCCCTGCCTCCAACAGAAGGCTGATCAAGTTGGCAAAGCAGCAGCTGATCTTTAGAATGACGTAGGACATCATCCCGAACCATCACCACAGAACCATGGAAAAATCGCGGACCTGGCAATGAAGCAGATCGAAGAGCAGTGTGCTGACCCTCAGGAAGGGAATGGCTTGTGTCCAACACAACGTCCCGGCGAACTAGTTCCAAGTTAGCCATGTTACAGAAACGCGTGTGAGTAAAATGCATGAGCGCCTTGGAAATCACAGGCAAAGGAGTCTGTACGTCGTCAAACTTATCTGGAGACAGATAAGCACCCAAAGCAGAGACGACATGATCTGAGAGAGAAAGCATGCCCAGCATCTGTCTCGATAAGCCCAACAGGGACTCCAGAGTCGCCATAGGAAAAGCCCAAGGGAGGTGGAGTCCTGATCCAAGACTGTCAAAGTCTGGCAGACTGATGGATTGGCGGAATCGTAGGAATGATAATGCACTGGAGGCAAAAAGGTGTCAGCCCTGGCGAAGAACAAAGTCTTCATAGCTTTGGAACGCAGCTTACAGTCCAAAGCTGTAAACGCTTCAATCACCTGTACTGACTGGAATGGTCGGAGGCACCCAGAAGCGGGTTGCTTCACAGGCTAGAAGTGTGAGACTGATGATTGCATCCTGCCTGACATCCCACGTGTACACTACCAGACATTTCTGCAGACCCCTGCAGGGATAAGCCGAGGCCGGCTGAAACGGTGTCCGATGACGTTGCAGATGGAACAGCAGTAGCAGCAGATGTGATGAAAGCTGTTGAAACCGGTGGAAAAAGTGGAGAGAGCAACCGGGCTTGGCTCCAAAGAAGGAATCACAACCCTAGTGACAGCCTCAGATGTCGACTGGAGAGGGACTGGAACCAGACATCTCTTCACCAGACAACTCAACATCTCCCGCAGTATCCAACACAGTTAAAGACTGCACATCCCCCACAGAGGGGGTATAACTCTCACCAGACTTGGTCGTGTCAGGAGGCCCGCAAATGACAGTGTTCCCCTTCCCGCGGTGCGGGAGGAACGGCTATGAGAATGCACCACATGCTTGGGCAAAAAGGCATTGCACTCAAGGAACAGGCCTGGGCATAACGGAGGTGAGAGCAGTAGAAGAAAAGGTGAACTCAACAGATGTAGAAAGTAGAACACCCTCAACTACGAGAGAAAGGTGGCAGAAAATAAAGGAACACAACTGAACCCACACGGCCGACAGGGACCCAAAAAACAGAAATTCTGCACTCAACTGAGAGGAGAAATCCTGTCCGTGCAGGCCCCCACTGACACCTAACTCCAATAATAATAATAATATCCAAAAGGATAACATAAATGTATCAACCAAAAAGTTAAAAAATTTATAGTAATTTATATATTTTTTATACTTACCAATGACCCAGACTTAGCTGGTGCTAACTCTAACAAAACCAGGGCCAAACACAAATTTTGCCCCCCAATCCCCAAAATGTGCCTCCAAAACAAAAAGAAATCATGTCCTAAAGGACCTCCATACTACGCCTCTACTGCGCATGCGCAGTGACGCAGTCGTCCCGAAATTGGCGCCAATTATCATTCTTACTGGCAGTGCCTGGTCAGCGCTATGTACTCAGCGGGGAGGCAAGAGTTCCCAACTCCAGGGAGGGCCATCCCCGTCTGGGTCATTGGTAAGTATAAAAAATATATAAATTACTATAAATTTTTTAACATTTTTATACTGTACCAATGACCCAGACTTAGCTGAATAGTAAACAGGCTGGAGGGCCTAGGACATAGAGGAAAATCCAATAAGCTCAACTATATAGTAAAGAGGTTACCCCTTTAGGAGAAAAGGAGTATTAGGCTTTACATGTATCTTTCTTATTTAATATTAAATTAGAAAGATACACTACCCTTAATAATTGAGCACAATAACATTCATGTTCTCTATTAACATCCAGTATAACCCTTATACTAATTATTTTTAAAGCAAGCCAATAAATAAAGTAGTCCAGAGAATTGAGACTCTTTATAATCATTTAAAAGTGTCTGAGTATTGTATATTAAAGCCCGTTTGACACTTGACATATACAAATGCTTCACACCGAGCTACACTTTAAAAATAAGACATGAATGAATTTAAACATTAATATTACACTTTAAAACCATCCCGGAAGCGACTCAGAAATACTGACTTGGAGGAGGCATTCCCTTGCTTTTCACTATAAAGCAGGTGACCTAAGGGAACACCCGCCCCCCCCCCCCCCCCCCCCCCCCTTGCCCTGGGTCAAATAGCCCAGAGCGAAGAGGGCAGCCGGACGGAGTCACTGCCGGAACAGAAAGCCTGCATAACTATAGTTGCAACTGTTTAGTGGACGACATTCTGAGCAACAGATAACGGACCTAAACAATGCAGGTCTCCAGAAATGGACTCAATATTTCTGAGATAAAAATTCGTAAATATGGATGGCTGAGACCAATAAGCAGCCTTCATTAAATCTGTAATAGCAACACTATTAGCATAAGCCCAGGAAGTAGAAAGAGCTCTTACTTCATGAGCAGAAATCTTAAGCACAGACTGCTGAGAAGAAGATAAATCTTCATAAGCAGTACGGATAGTTAACTGAATCCATCTAGCAATAGAATGGACTGAAATGTCCTTTCTATTAGGCATCAAAGACAGAAAGAAACGTTTCCGTCCCTTTCTGATAAACTGAGATCTCTGTTTATAGATACGTAGTGCTCTAACAGGACAGAGTAAAGGCCTACGCCCGTCTGAAGACGGAAGAGCCTTAATAACAATAGGTTCCGGATATTTATTAGGAGCCTGATTCTTAGCTAAAAAACCCACATTAGTAGTGAAGGTGATAGTGTTCCCAACACTACGATAATGAGAATCATCCACCGATAGTGCATGAAGCTCACTGACTCTTCTGGCAGAAGAGAAAGCTAAGAGAAAAGCTGTCTTATAAGATAAGAATTTGAAATCTACTGTCCCAAGAGGTTCAAATGACTTTTCCTTCAATTTAAGGAGAACCCAAGCTAAATTCCACTTAGGAATTAATCTAAGAGTTCTGGGTCTATTTATCGAAAAGTTTCTAACCAACTTCGATAAAGAGACATTAGATCCAATTTGTAAACTATCATGATGTGCATAGGTATCAGATAACATAGATCTATAACCCTTTATAGTAACAGGCTGCAGTTTGATTTCGTCAAACAAGTATACTAGAAAGTTTGCAATGTCTGGTATAGAGGGATCAAATATATCTACAGAATGATCCCTACACCAACGACGAAAAACCTTCCACTTAGCCGCATAGTTTAGCGAAGAGGAGGTCCTCCTACAGTTAGAAATCGCGTCCACTGCTCGTCCTGTAAAGTGCTTGCCATGCAAGAAGGACCGCACAACGGAAAAACGTGAAGGTTGAGACCTTGCGGGTTGTGATGGAGTTGGCGCGATTTCCCCTGCGAAAGAAGATCCTCTCGTGGAGGAAGCTTCCGCGGTAGGTCCCACAACAGACACCTGAGTAGATTTATCCACGGTCTCTGTGGCGACAGAGATGCTACCAACAGAATCTTGCATTGAGATTGTTTTATCTTTAGCAATACTTGTTGAATTAACGGCGCTGGAGGATACGCATATCCTATCATTCCGTCCCAAGGGATCGACAGAGCGTCTACTGCAAATGCTCTTGGATCCGGACACGGAGACACATACGTCTGCAACTGATTGTTGAGATGTGTCGCAAATAAGTCTATCATTGGCCGTTCCCATTGGTAGCAAATCTGATTGAATACTTGTTTGTTGAGAGTCCACTCCGACGGCAACAAGCGACCCTTTCGTGAAAGGGAGTCTGCTAGCACATTCAGACGACCCGGTATGTGACGGACCGAAAGAAGAACGTGATGTTCTAACGCAAACAGAAGGATTCTTTCCGTTAGATTGAACAACGGAACTGAATGAGTGCCTCCCTGATTCCGTATATACGCCACTACTGTCGTATTGTCGGATAGGATTTGGACATGAGCATCGTGAATAATGTCCATCCAGTGACGTAACGCAAGCCAAATTGACATCATTTCCTTGATGTTTATGTGCTTGCACAGGAATTGCGGATCCCAAAGACCCTGGCATCTCGAATCCGTTGGGATTAATGATGCACCCCAACCTGTTTGACTGGCATCCGTCATAACGGTAAAACTCGGATCCGGCAACTGCAGCGGAACTCCTTGAGTTAACCACTGAATGTTTGCCCAAGTCTGAATCTCTTGTTTCACTTGATCTGACAAGAGAACGTCTACATCGAGCGAATGAATTTTCACACTCCAATTCTGAGTCAGGAAAATTTGAAGAGGACGTGTGCGTAGCCGCCCCATCGGAATGAGATCCGCGGCGGCTCCGCACAGACCTATCAGTCTCATAAATTCTCTCGCCGTGACTTTGTCTGCGTGCAGACAATAGCGAGCGTAACAACTGACTAATTTCGCTCTGGTTAACGGCAGACGAACGAGATTGTTGTGCGTCTCGAAGCTCATTCCCAGATGAGTGAATGACTTGGACGGCACCAGATCCGACTTCTCCTCGTTTACTATAAAACCGAGACGTCGGAGCAATAGAAGAAGATTCTGAACATCGTTCTGAAGCGTTAACTCGTTGCCGTACCTCTGAAGAATGTCGTCCAGGTAGGCCGACGTTACCGCAGACGAATGAGCTCGGAAGTAGATCATTACCGAGTTCATTACCCGAGTGAAAGCCCAGGGTGCTAGATTCAATCCGAAGCACATCGCCCGGAATTGATACACCACTCCCAGGACTGCAAAGCGTAGATACTTTCGGAATGTCGGATGTACCATGACGTGAAAGTACGCATCTTTGAGATCTATGCTCGTTGCATAATCGTTCACCCGAATACTCGCTCTGACCGATCGAATCGTCTCCATATAAAACTTCGGAGCGACGATCAGCTTGTTTATCCAGCTCAAATCTATGACTGGACGGAACGAGCCGTCTGGTTTCGGAACCAGAAACAGATGGCTGTAGAATCCCAGAGATTCCTGGTTTTCTACGACCTCTACCGCGTTCTTCATTAAAAGAGACTGCACCTCTGATAACAGAGCGTCTCTTTTCTGTGGATTTGACGGAAGATGAGTCCACTTTGGACTTCGAGTTAATGGAGGCTTTCGTTTGAAGGATATCTTTAGACCTTCCGAAGTCACTCCTCTCACCCAAGGGTCGTCCGTAATCGACGCCCACTCTTGTGAAAAACTCGACAACCTTCCGCCAACCGGAACGCGATAGAGGTTTAAGCCATCACCTCCTGGACCTGCGAGGCCTGCGGTAGGAGAAACCACGTCTTCCACGACCCGCACCTCGCCTCGTCGACCTCGGGGGCGTCCGACCGATTGTCCCGGCCTGAAGGACGTCCCGAACGAGAGTCGCTATCCTGACGGTCTCTCGAATAAGACCCAGAGGATGCACCGGAACCTCTATAGGAACCTCTCTTGGGCGCATTAGACCCAGAAGTGCCTGTCTTATTCGTGTCTGCTGTATCCGACTTCTTAGGAGCCGATCTGAACAACAGAGAATCATTAGCTTTCTTTTTAATTTTATCATAAATAGCGGAAAGCTTGCCGTCAAAGAGAAGTTCTCCTGAGACCGAAGCGACTCTAAGAGAGTTCTTCACCTTAGAATCCACTAGTGTGGATGTAGCTAGGGCTGCGTCACGTCTAACCAACTCCAGATTTGCCACTGAAAGGGCGGAGTTACACGTGGAATAAGCTACTGCCCTTGAAAGAAGTCTTAAAGAGGATTGTATATCCTGAAACTCTTCCCCTTGAAGGCGCAGTGATAACGCCTTAGTAAGGTGATCGGCGTAAGATAAGGCATCTAAATTGGCTCTGTTAGACGCAATAGCTGTTTCCAACACCGCGGTTGGAATAGAAGCTGACGACGGTAATGTTAGCTCTAAGTCTTCCGCCTCGTCGTCCATACGCAGAGGAACTCTCGGTATACCCTGTCCTGCCGTATCGAATTTATTCCTTGCATTAACGAAAGGCAGGTTGAGAGTATTAGCGGACAAGAAACCTGCTTTCCCCATCCTGGAAGCAAGTTTAAATATAGCGTCGTTCAATAATTCAAATGTTCTAGCAACATTATTGGACTGCGACGGAAACTCGGGAGCGATGTCCCTGAACCGCTCAAAAAATTCAGAGTCCAATGACGCTATAATTCTCTTGTCCGGAAGCGCAGCAGTCTGGCCCGACGGAACAACTTGAGGGAGAAAGTGCCGGATGAAGTCCACGGCAGCTTTATGTTGTTCCGAAAGGGATAGCTCCAAGTCATCCGTATCCCTTTCACCATCCGGTCGGACCTCACGATGTTCCCGGTCGTCCGCCCCCGATGCTTCGGCGGAGCGTACCGACCCAGCGCCGTCGGATAATTCTCGATCCGACACCGTTTCTGTCGGCTGCTGGGATGCTGCGATAAGCTGTGCTATCTGCACAAGAATGTCCGGCGTCGAGACCTGCGGAGGCGCAGTCTTTCACTGCTTCGCCGAGGGCAGCTCCGCATCAGATGACTCCTGCATACTTTTCCTATGCGAACGTCCGGAGTCCATCGGTCTCGAATCCCTGGCTGCCGGATGGTGTGACCTGGTCGCCGAAGAAGCCTTCATCGGCGAAGCTGGTAATATATCGGCGGTCACGCAGCCAAGGTGCGGTCGTGTGCGCTGACGAGAAGAGGAAGCCTTAACAGTCTCTGCGGACTGCTTATACAACGGAGCGTCCCGAGCGACAGACGTATGCTCCGCTAAAGACACATTTTGTACCACAACATCTGGTCCCAGATGTTGTTGTACGAGAGAGGGACCTCTCTCGCTCGCGGCCCGGCTGGACCTGGACGAGCTATGAACCGGACTAAAAGGCTTCCTCCGTTCTCGCTTACTATCCGCCGTCACTGGGTGTGCATCTATTATGTTTATAGTGCTCGCATCACCCAAAATTTCCTCTTGGACCGCATCGGACGAACCCGGCTGCCGAACCATTCGGTGAATGGACGCTACACCGGGCGAGCTAGCGGACGACATTTGTCTAATCTCCATGAGCACTTTTGCCGCTAGCTCTGAATTCATTTGTGACGACGGACGCACACTTGAAGAAGATAACATGGAAACATCACCCTGTTCTGGTTCCTCTGAAATAGAAACTGAGAGAGTAGAGTGACCTTGCGGAGAAAGAGCCGGCATCGCTCTTTCTCCAGAAACAACATATCGTGACACACGTTTCCAATGTTTCTCATCCCAATGTTCACATATAGGACAGGGATTAATGCGAGAACACTGACTACAATTAATACAATGATCATGAATCTTCAGAGGAAGATTTCTTCCTATTACAATTTGAACAACGTCCCTTCATTGTGAAAGAACAACAATAAGTCCTAGTTACTCGCAAAAACCCCTGACACAAAGATACATAATAACATGATCCATTAATAAATGAAAAAACAATTGCAAAACAAAATAATTTTGAAAAAATATTTTTTCAGAGAAGCCCAAGTTGCTGAAAAGTAACGTTGAGCCCCGATGGATCCGATGGCAAAGTGTGGTCAAAAATTTTAAATTTATATAAAATAATTAATGAGACACTTTCGGATAATATAAATGTATCTTATAATGAGATAAACTACCACAAAGGCAAACAGCCCCCCTCAAAAAAGGCTGTTGCCAATGAAAACAAACAGTGTAAACACACTAGAAAACATGACTCCAGGCACTGAAAAAACTGGCCCGGAATCAGTCATCAATTACACTCTATCTGATGCAAAACAGAGACTCCCAGGGGAGAATCTGTAGAACATCAGATGGAAGATGCAGAACACAAACGTTATACACCCATGGGTGAAAACGTAACTATGGGGAAAATAACAGAAAACATTCTGTAACCAAGCAACTCTCCCAGGAAATTTTAGAAATGAAATTTCTCAAAAATATGCCAAAAGCATGGGAGAATTGCCAGGGGGGACTTTAGAAGGCTAGGGGAGAGGAAACACTGAATAAGCAGTGCAACAATTAGCAAGAATGACAACAAGAGGCCCATGCCTCGAAAATAGGCAACTTAACATAATTTCATCAAAAAATTTTAAGTACAGCCCTGATAATTTTTTGCCACTTCTTTTTCCTCTCCTCCTTCTATCCTCCTTAGAATCACATTTTCTCCAAAAATTACGTGTCTGGCATCCTTTAAACTGAGATTTACAAGCACAAAGATCAGTGAGATGTTGACTGATGAAGGGCCAAACAGAGAATGATAATTGGCGCCAATTTCGGGACGACTGCGTCACTGCGCATGCGCAGTAGAGGCGTAGTATGGAGGTCCTTTAGGACATGATTTCTTTTTGTTTTGGATGCAAATTTTGGGGATTGGGGGGCAAAATTTGTGTTTGGCCCTGGTTTTGTTAGAGTTAGCACCAGCTAAGTCTGGGTCATTGGTACAGTATAAAAATATTATATGTCCGAAGCGCATGGTACGTGAAAGTTGCGCGCGAACACTGAGAATATATAAAATACAATGAAAATGTGGTTGAAAATTAATAACGAGAATGTATAAAACAAAGTCCTGTTATTATATAATCCTCAGATCCATAATTCCAGTCACATGTAACCATTATCAACAAGTTGAATTATCACTGTTTCTTAATGCAAGTGGACGTCTTAACACGCCGGCAGACGAAAAAAGAATGATTCATTAGCTACTGACTGCACTGACTGCACACTGGTACCAGAAGCCATGGATCTGTACTAGAAGAGTGTCCCCTACTGGGTGCGCCGATAGCACTCGACCCAGTTTTGGCTCATTTTTTCTTGGTGCTTTTGCACCACTTTTTTTCCCAAAATCCCTTGGGAAAGAAGAAAATAGAGAGTATATTTTAGGGACTTCCACTGTAGTGTAAGCCTGTAGTAAACAATTGTAGGGTAGGTTAATAAGAAATATCACCTTTGACTGAGATTAGAACCTCAATAACTATCAAATTTTGGAGTCAACTTATCGTCTGATATCTCTTAATTGTATATCCCTGTTAATTGAATATAATTTTCAAACACAAAACCATTTACCATACCTTCAGTACAAATTTGATCTGTTAATTGCATATGGGTTGTAGAGTAAACTCCTGTTAATTGTACATAAATTTTTGTAATATGTCAAAAAAATTACTGTGACACGCACCAAATTCCCCTTATTTATCAACCTTTTTGGCCTCCTTACATCCAATGCAGGCATTTATTCTATTATATCTTGTTTGACAGAGCTCCATGAGCTCTGTCAAACAAGATATAATAGAATAAATGCTCAGTTTACCTCCAGAACACAGGAAACTGACCAAATCCCTGTTAATTGTATACTCCTGTTAAAGGAATAATTTTCACTGGCAAATGGATATTCAATTAAGAGGATTCTACTGTATTGTCAATAGTTGACCAGTTAAAGGCTGTTCCACCTCTCTACCAGTTAAATAGTCCATTGCCTGTATTTAGATTCACTCATCTGAAATACTTCAGCAGGAGGGAAGTGAACTGATATGGTTTGCTTTCCCAACCAACTGAAATATTCCAGATGATTGAATCTAAAAAAAAATACTATAAACATTCATATTTTTAGTCAACCCACGAAATGTTTCTCAATCGAGACTTGATTTGACAAATTCTTTGAGAAGTTTACAAAACAGGCCTGAAAATAAGCAGTCTGACATTTGCAGAATGTACGTCATCAAACTTATCTGGATGCAGATAAGCAGCCAAAGCAGAGACGACGTGATCTGAGAGAGAAGCATGCCCAGCAATATAACGGCCGCCTTGGGCTTTGAAAAGCCCAAGGGAGTCCTGATCCAAGACCAGAATGAGGTCCTCCAAAGGGTGAATTTGATGATGCTATCCCAAACAGTGGGCCAATTTATCCTCTGGGTACCTCTTTCTGTTTAGTTGTGAGACCCTGATTCAGACTGAGGTTCACAGACGGTAAATTTAGTGATGCTACCCTGCTGTGCAGGGTAGTATCACTAACTTCACCCTCTGGGGACCTCATTTTGCAGATGACAATCTGCTTATTTTCTGGCTTGTTTACAAATACTATAACAAATGTTTGTCTAATGAAGGATTATGAGAGAAGACTCATCACAGCTTCAGTTTTATGATTATGCCACATAGTTTTACAAATATTTTAATATCATTATATTTTCAAGGTGAACTAGAGATGGTCTGTCGCCGGTATACCCCCTCCGTGGCATACCGCCTGGTGTGGGTGACTGAAAAGGGGCATTCAATTTTTTAAAGTAAAAAAAAATCCAATATGGCCGCCTGTCAGCTATCTTGAAACCGAGCGGGAAAAAGAATTATGTCCCACACTTCCCCTCATCATGTTTATCATTTTTGTGAAGTTTCATGAAAATGCGGCTAAAACTGTGGAAGTAGTTCGCTCCACAAGTTTAAATGTAAAGAAATGCCGATAGGATCATCGATCCAATGTCGAGTTGTGACAGCACAAAAGTGGGTTTAATCATTATCAACTTATCGTCTGGAAATCAATTGTTTACAATTTACTATGTGATGGGTCAGAGTGACCTTGACCTTTGACCTAGTGATTCTGAAATAAATAGGGCTCTTTCTTGCACCAATGCCAACCTACCTATGAAGTTTCATGAATGTAGGTGGAACCATTGTGATATTATCATCTGGAAACCAATTGTTTATGATTTATTATGTTCAAGGTCACTGTGACCTTGGCCTTTGACCTAGTGAATCCAAAATAAATAGGGGTCTTCCACTCACCTAGGCCAACCTACCTATGAAGGTTCATGAATGTGGGTCAAACTATTATCAAGTTATCGTCCGGAAACCAATTGTTTATGATTTACTATGTTGAAGGACACTGTGACCTTGACCTTTCACCTAGCAAGTCCAAAATAAATAGAGTTCTTCTTCTCACTGATGCCAACCTACCTATGAAGTTTCATGAATGTGGGTCGAAACATTATCAAGTTATCATCCAGAAACCAATTGTTTATGATTTACTATGTTGAAGGTCACTGTGACCTTGACCTTTCACCTAGCGAGTCCAAAATAAATAGGGTTCTTCCTCTCACTGATGCCAACCTAACTATGAAGTTTCATGAACATGGGTCGAACCATTATCAAGTTATCATCCGGAAACCAATTGTTTTGATTTACTATGTTCAGGGTCACTGTGACCTTGACCTTTGACCTAGTGAGTCCAAAATAAATAGCGTTCTTCCTCTCATGAAGGCCAACCTACATATGAAGTTTCATGAATGTGGGTTGAACCATAGTCAAGTTATCATCCGGAAACCAAATGTTTACAATTTACTATGTTCAAGGTCACTGTGACCTTGACCTTTGACCAAGCAAGTCCAAAATTAATAGGGTTCTTCCACTCACCGATACCAACCTACCTATGAAGTTTCATGAACATGGGTTGAACCATTATGAAGTTATCATCCAGAAACTTGAACCATTATCAAGTTATCATCCGGAAACCAATCCGGAAACCAATTGTTTACTAACCAACCCAACCGCCCGCCATTCATCAAACTATAAGTTAAGTTTGACTTCGTCACAACTTACTAAAAAATCCAATATGGCCGCCAGTTAGCCACCTTGAAACCGAGTGGGAAAAAAGAAATTATGTCACGCACCTCCCCTCATCATGTTGATCATTTTTGTTAAGTTTTTGTAAAGTTTCATGAAAATGCGGCTAAAACTGTGGAAGTAGTTTCTTCTCCACAAGTTTATATTTAAAAAACCCCAATATGGCCGCCAGTTGGCCACCTTGAAACTGAGCAGGAAAAAAACTGTCATGTACTTCTACTCATCATGGTGATAATTTTTGTAAAGTTTCATAAAAATGCGGCTAAAACTGTAGAAGTAGTTCACTCCACAAGTTTACATGTAAAAAAAATCCAGCAAGAGGATCACAGATCCACAAGTCGAGTTTTGACATTAAATTTCGTGAAAAGTCAGAAAAGCAAGTTATTTGTTGCAACAGCAACTTCTGCCAACAGTGATAACTACAGTATTCTATTAATAGTGACAGTGACCTTGACCTTGAGGCTTCAGACCCCAAGATCAATAGGTGTCTTCCTTTCCTATGGAGTAACCTCAGATTTAAATTTGGTGAAGGTACGACAAATAGAACTCAAGTTATTGCCCGGAAACCAATTTGTTGAAAAAAGTTAAAAAATTTATAGTAATTTATATATTTTTTATACTTACCAATGACCCAGACATAGCTGGTGCTAACTCTTAAAATATAGGGCCAAACACAAATTTTGCCCCCCAATCCCCAAAATTTGCATCTAAAACTAAAGAAAACATGTCCTGAAAGGCCCTCCACACCTCGCCCCCACTGCGCATGCGCAGTGTCAAGGACGTTCCGAAATTGGCGCCATTTATCATTCTAATAACCAGTGCCTGGTAAGCGCTATGTACTCAGCGGGGAGGCAAGAGTTCCCAACTCCTGGGAGGGCCATCCCCGTCTGGGTCATTGGTAAGTATAAAAAATATATAAATTACTATAAATTTTTTAACATTTTTATACTGTACCAATGACCCAGACATAGCTGAATAGTAAAAAGGCTGGAGGGCCAAGGACATAGAGCAAAATGGAATACGCTCAATAAAATAAAATAGAGTCATCCCCTGTAGGGAAAAGAAGTAATAGGCCTTACATGTATCTTTCTTATTTATGATAAATTAGAAAGATACAACACCTTCCAAAAATTGAGCTTCATACATCCATGTACTCTATTAATATCCAATAATCCTTATACTAATAATTTTTAAAGTAAGCCAATAATAAAGTAAGTCTAGAGAATAGAGACTCTTATACTCCTAAAAGTGTGTGAGAATTGCATAATCATGTCCGTTGACATATGCAATATTCAAAAGCTATACTTTAAAAACTAAGACTTGAATGAATTTTATAAACTTAAACTTCTCACTAAACAACCATCCCAATAACAGCTCAGAATTACTAACTCCGGAGGAGGTATCCCCTTGTTTTCATAGTAAAAACAGGTGACCCAAGGGAACACCCTCCCCCCCCCCTTTTCTTGCCCTGGGTCAAATAGCCCAGAGCGAAGAGGGCAGCCGAACGGAGACACTGCCGAAACAGACAGCCTACCTAGCTATAGTAGCAACTGTTAAGTGAATGACATTCTGAGCAGTAGATAATAGACCTAACAATAGAGGCCTCCAGAAATGGACTCGATATTTCTGAGATAAAATTCATGAATGGATGGCTGAGCGCAATGAGCAGCCTTCAAAAATCTATAATAGCAACACTATTAATGTAAGCCCAAGAAGTAGAAGAACTCTTACTTCATGAGCCGAAATCTTAAGCACAACTGCTAAGCCAATGATATACCATAAGCAGTACGCTAGTTAATAGAATCCATTAACAATAAAATGGAGCGTAACGTCCTTCTACTAGACATCAAAGACAGAAGAAGCTTACGCCCTTGTAATAAACAGATATCTGTTTATAAATACATAAACTGTACCCGGAAAGAGTAAAGGCCTATGCCCATACGAAGACGGAAGGACCTTAAAATAATAGGTTCCGGATAATAGGAGCCTAACTCTTATGCAACAATCCAACCTAAATAGTAACGGAAGTATTGATTCCGAAACTATGAAAGTGAAAATCATCCATCGATAGTGCATGAAACTCACTGACTCAACAGTAAAAGAGAAACCAACAGAATTACTGTCTAAAAGGTCAGAATTTGAAAACTACTGTTTCCAGAGGCTCAAATGATTACTTAGCTAAATAAGAACCGAAGTTAAAATCCATATAGGAATTTAATCTAAAGATTCTAAGTCTATTTATCAAAAAGTTACTAACTGACTTAGATAAAGAGACAAAAGACTCAATTGTAAACTATCGTAGAGTGCATAGGTATGAGGTAACATAAACCTATAACCTAAATAACAACAGGCTGCAGTAGATCTTGTGAAACAAGTATACTAAAAACTAGCAATGCGTAGTATGGAGGGATCAACCATATGAACATAATGATCCCTACACCACGACGGAAGAGCCTCCACTTTAGTCGCATAGAATAGCGAAGAAGAGGATCTCCTATAGTAAGAAATCGCGTCCAAAGCTCGTCCAGTACAGTGTTTACAATGCAATACGGACCACACAACGGAATACATGAAGGTTGCGACCTTGCTGGTTGTGATAAAGATGACACGATTTACCCAGTGAAAAAAGATCCTCACATAGAGGAAGATTTCACGTTAAGATCCACAGTAGACAAGAGAGTAAATTACTCATGATCTCTGTGAAGATAGAGATGCTATCAACAGAAATGTATTGTGGTTGTTTATCTTAGCAATACCTGCTAAAACAACAGCGCCGGAGGATACGCGTATCCTATCATTGCGTCCTATAGATCAATAGAGCGTTAACAGTATTAGCTCAGAGATCTGGACAAGCCAACACATACGTCTGCAATTGATTAGCAAGCTGTGTCATAAATAAAACATCATTGGGCGCTCCCATAGATAGCAAATCTGATTAAATACTTGTTTGTTGAGAGTCCATTCTGACAGCAACAAGCGACCCGTAAGAGAACGGGAGTGCGATAAAACAATCAGACGACCCAGAATATGACGGACCAAAACAGAACTTGGTGTACTATAACCAACAGACGGATTCTTTCCATTAAATTGAATAACGGAAACGAAAGAGTGCCTCCCTGGTTCCGGAGATACGCCACTACTGTCGAATTAAAGGACAGGAATTTGGGCATGCGTTTCTGAATAATGTTCATGCAATGACATAAAGCAAGCCTAAAAAACATTATTCCGCGAAAGTTAAACTGATAGCTAAAAGACTGCGGAACCCAAAGACCCTGGCACTTCGAATCCGTAGGGATCAGTATATATCCCAATCTGTTTGACTGGCAACCGTCATAACAGCCACACTAGGGTCCGGCAACTGCGGCGGCACTCTCTGAGTCAACCACCGAATGTTTGCCCCAGTCTGAATCTCTTGTAACACTAGATAGACAAGAGAATGTATAAATCAAGCAATTCATGGATTGCCGGAAAGTTGCCGTCGAAGAGAAGCTCCTCCGAGAACGAAGCGACTCTGAGAGAGTTCTTAACCTACTATCCACGCGTGGATGTAGCTAGGGCTGCATCACGTCTAACCAACTCCAATCAGCCACTGAAGGGTGGAGTTATACGTGAACAAACTACTGCCCTCAAAAGAAATTACATTGAGAATAATATCCCGTAAATCTTTTCTTGAAGACGTAATGATAATGCCTCAGTAAGGCGGATTACGTATAATAAAGCGTCTAAGTTAAATCTACTATACATAATGTCGTTCCCAACATTGAAATTGGAAAAGACATAAACGGCGAAAAAGAATATATGCAGTCTTTAATCGCACCATCTAGACGCATATGAACTCTCGGTATGCCCTGCTCTGCCAAAATAAACTATATGTAAAAAAGATAAAATGGCAGAAATGAGCCACGCGGACAAGAAACTAAACTATCATGCTTAGTAGCAGGCTTGTATATATATATATAATATATAGCGTCGAAAAATAAAACACATGTTGTAATGACAATATTGGACTGCGTCGGTAAGTCAGGGACAAAGTCCCTGTACCGATCGAAAAATCCGAGTCCAATGACGCTATAAGTCTCTTATCCAAGATCGCAGCAATGAAGTCCGAAAAATAATCACTGGAAGAAATGCCAGAAGATATGAAAGGCATCTTCCGATACTACTAAAGGGAAAACTCGAAATCTTTCGAATCCCTTTCGCCATCCTGTCGGACCCTATAAAGCGTTCGGTCGTCCGTAGCTTGATGCAACCGCGGACCGTACCGACCCAGCGCCGTCGGATAATTCCTGATTCGACCGAGAAACCGTCAATTGCTGGGATGCTGCGAAACAACTGTGCTAACTCGGATAGCACGTCCGTCACTGAGGCCTGAGGAGCAGCGGTCTTACGATGCATTGCCGCAAGAAGCTCCGAGATCGTTACCCCGTGCATACTTCCAATATGCGAGCGAACGGAGTGTATAGGCCTCGTGTCCCTTGGCTACCGGATGGCGCGACCTATTCGCTGTGGAATCACTGAATGCCGAAACTGATCGGATACTCGAGGTCACGTAGCCAATGTGCGGTCGTGTGCCCTGCTGTGAGGATGAGAAAGCATTAAAGACAGTCTCTCGGACTGTCAATATAACGGAGCGTCCCGAGCAACGGACATATGCTCCGAATGTAAAATATCTGAACCACAACATGCGGTCCCCTATGTTGTTGGCTTCCTCCGATCTGTCCTCAATCTGCCGTCACTGGGTGAGTACTAAAGTAATTAAAGTGCTCGCATCACCCAAATCTCCTTCCTAGACCGCAACGGACGAACCCGGCAGCCGAACCATTCGATGAATGTACGCTACACCGGGTGAGCTAGCGAATGTCACTCCGTAAGCGATAGACATATTCCATGAGCACTTATTGCCGCTAACTCTTCATTAACTATGACGACAGAGGCACACTTTTGAAAGACATCTCCATAACTCTTCGAACAAGAAACCAGAAATGCTTGGATAGCAAGCATAAAATAATAATATATATAGCGTCGTTCAATAATTCGAAAGTTTGTGTGACATTATTGGACTATGTCGGAACTGAGGGAGGATGTCCCTGAACCGAACCAAAAATTTCTAAGTCCACCGACGCTATCAGTTTCTTATCCGGCATCGCAGCATATGTTGTTCTGAAAGGGAAAGCTTGAAATCCACCGAATCCCTTTCGGTATCCCGTCGGACCGGATGAAACTTTCGGACGTCCGTACCCGCTTCCGCGGAGCGTCCCGACCCAGCATCGTCGGATAAAATATATGCGACAGATTCAGTTGATGCTGGGATGCTGCGATAAACTGTGCTATTAAGGAAAGCACGTCCGTTCCCGAGGCCTGTGCAGTAGCGGACTTACGATGCATTGCCGCTGGAAGCTCCGTGTACGTTGACTCCCGCACACTTCCTATGCGAACGTCCGGAGTCTGCAGGCCTCGAGTCCCCGGCTACCGACCCAGCGCTGTCGGATAATTCTCGATCCGACACCGTTTCTGTCGGCTGCTGGGATGCTGCGATAAGCTGTGCTATGTGCACAAGAATGTCCGGCGTCGAGACCTGCGGAGGCGCAGTCTATCGGTGCTTCGCCGAGGGCAGCTCCGCATCAGATGGCTCCCGCATACTTCCTATGCGAACATCTGGAGTCCATCGGTCTCGAATCCCTGGCTGCCGGATGGTGTGACCTGGTCGCCGAAGAATCCTTGATCGGCGAAGCTGGTAATATATCGGCGGTCACGCAGCCAAGGTGCGGTCGTGTGCGCTGACGAGAAGAGGAAGCCTTAGCAGTCTCAGCGGACTGCCTATACAACGGAGCGTCCCGAGCGATGGACGTATGCTCCGCTAACGACACATTTGTACCACAACATCTGGGGCCAGATGTTGTTGAACGAGAGAGGGGCCTCTCTTGCTTGCTGTCCGGATGGACCGGAACGAGCTATGCACCGGACTAAAAGGCTTCCTCCGTTCTCCCACCGATCCGCCGTCACTGGGTGTGCATTAAGTTAATTTTATAGTGCTCGCATCACCCCAAAATTCCTTCTAGACCGCAACGGACGAACCCGGCTGCCGAACCATTCGGTGAATGGACGCTACACCGGGCGAGCTAGCGGACGTCAAAGGCCGTCGAACCTACTAGGGTCCTCTTAGGCAATTGGCGTATTACATGAGCACTTTTCCGCTAGCCCTTCATTAATTGTGACGACGGAGGCACACTGTTGGAAGACATCACAGATACATCACCCTAATCTTGATCGTCTGAAATAGAAATTGATAAAGTAGAGTGACCCTGCGGGGAAAGGACCGGAGTGTCCAAATCCCCAACAACATACCGTGACATACGCTTCCCATATTGTCATCGAAATCATACGATACAGAACAGGAGTTAATGCGAGTACACTGACCACATATAGAATGATAATAAGGTCAGAGGAAGACTTCCTCTTAAAACAATTGATCAATATCCTTTCAATGTGAAAAGAAAACCAGTCCTGGTACTCGCACTAACCCCTGGCAATCAAAATACATAATAATAATATGATCCATTAATATAGAAAAAATAATTGAAATCAAAATATTTTGAAAAAATATTTTTTCAGAACAGCCCAAGTTTCTGAAAAGTAACGTTGAGCCCCAATGGATCCCAAGCCTAAGTGTGGACAAAAATTTTAAAAATATTTTAAACAATTTATTCAACACTTACGAACAATAATAATGTATCTAGTTATGATTAAAATAACATAAAGATATTATTATTTAGAAATCCCCCCCTCACACAGAGGGCTGTTGTAAATGTAAACAATGAGTGTAAAAACACTAAAATAAGACTCCAGGCACCCAGGCCCGAAATCAGTTACCAAAAATACACCATCTGATGCAAAACAGAGACTTCCAGGGAAGAAACTGCAGAACATCAGATGGTAGATGCAGAACACAACGCCTAACCACCCGTAGGTGAAGACGTAAACATGGGGAAAGAACAGAATTCATTCTGTTATTAAGCTAAAACTCCCAAGAAATTTTAGTAATAATAATTACAGAAACTATGCCAAAAGCATGGGAGAATAGCAAGGGGGAACTTAAAGGACAGGGAGAGAGGAAAAACACTTGAAAAAACAGTGTAACTAAATAATCAGAATGACAACAAAATGGCTGCTGCCTTGAAAATAGGTAACTTAACATAATTTCATTAAAAAATTTTAAGTTACAGCCCTGATAATATTCTGTCACACATTCTTTTCCTCTCCTCCTTTTCTATCCTCCTTAGAATCACCATTTCACTAATATTTATGTGTCTGGCATCATTTAAACTGAGATTTAAAAACACAAAGATCAGTCAGATGTTAACTGATGAAGGGCCAAACTTAGAAAGATAAATGGCGCCAATTTCGGAACGTCCTTGACACTGCGCATGCGCAGTGGGGGCGAGGTGTTTTCTTTAGTTTTAGATGCAAATTTTGGGGATTGGGGGCAAAATTTGTGTTTGGCCCTATATTTTAAGAGTTAGCACCAGCTATGTCTGGGTCATTGGTACAGTATAAAAATATTCTATTTATAGTAACAGTGACCTTGACCTCAGGGCAACAGACACCAAAATCAATAGGTGTCTTCCTTTCCTATGGAGTAACATCTGATGTAAAGTTGGTGAATGTGCGACAAATAGAACTAAAGTTATTGCCCGGAAACCAATTTGATGAAAAAAATTCTATTTATAGTAACAGTGACCCTGACCTCGAGGCATCAGACCCCAAAAGCAGTAGGTGTCTTCCTTTCCTATGGAGTAACCTCTGGTGAAGGTACGACAAATAGAACTAAAGTTATTGCCCGGAAACCAATTTGTTGGAAAAAATTCTATTTATAGTAACAGTGACCTTGACATTGAGGCTTCAGACCCCAAAATCAATAGGTGTCTTCCTTTCCTATGGAGCAACCGGTGGTGTAAATTTGGTGAAAGTGTGATAAAAAGAACTAAAGTTATTGTCCGGAAACCAATTGTTTATGCCCACCCGAGCACCGCTTCATCAAACTATTAGTCCGAGTTTGACCTTGGAGTCCCAGATTCCGAAATCAATAGGTGTCTTCCCTTCCTATAAGGTAACATCTGGTATAAGTTTGGTAAAGGTGCGTCAAATAGAACTAAAGTTATTGCCTTGAAACCAATTTGTCACAAAATATTCTATTGATAGTAACAGTGGCCTTGACCTTGAGGTCCCAGACTCCGAAATCGATAGGTGTCTTCCCTTCCTACAGGGTAGACTGTGGTATAAGTTTGGTGAAGATACACGGAATAGAACTAAAGTTATTGCCCGGAAACCAATCTGTCACAAAATATTCTTTTTATAGTAACAGTGACCTTGACCTTGGAGTCCCAGACTCCGAAATCGGTAGGTGTCTTCCCTTCCTATAGGGTAACCTCTGGTATAAGTTTGGTAAATGTGCGTCAAATAGAACTAAAGTTATTGCCCGGAAACCAATTTGTCACAAAACCAATTTGTCACAAAATATTCTATTTATAGTAACAGTGACCTTGACCTTGGGGCCCTAGACTCTGAAATCGATAGGTGTCTTCCTGTCCTATAGGGTAACCTCTGGTATAATTTTGGTAAAGGTGCATCAAATAGAACTAAAGTTATTGCCCGGAAACCAATTGTTTACGCCCGCCCACCACTTCATCAAACTATAAGTCGAGTTTGACTTCGTCAAAACTCGACTAAAAATCCAATATGGCTATCAGTCGGCCATCTTGAAACTGAGCGGGGAAAAAATTATGTCATGCACTTCCCCTCATCATGTTGATCATTTTTGTGAAGTTTCATGAAAATGCGGCTAAAACTGTGGAAGTAGTTCGCTCCACAAGTTCACATGTGCAACAGACCGATGACAAGGAGAGACCGACTGGCAGACAAGTTGACTCCTATATACCCCTGCTAAACTTCATTTTGTGGGGGTATAGTTAAGTGCCTACTGACATATCTAAAACTGGGATTCGAAAGAATATCCTCACTGATTTGAAGAAAAAATTTGCTTTAGAATCAATTATTATAAGTTATTCTGTGTGGCCAAATTATCAAAAACGATGAAGTGAATGCTAATTTTTTAAGAACAAATTGACTGTGTCTTTTCAGAGAACATTTAACCCTTTACCCAACGTAACGGCCAAAACCGGCCAGCGCTATTCTCAAAAATCGCCAATTAATTTTCAAAATATTTTCATTTTTTGTCTCAAAAACATAGGTTATGACCCCTCGTTGGAACGAGCTCGTCGAGCTCGTTCCAACGAGGAGTCATAACCTATGTTTTTGAGACAAAAAATGAAAAAATTTAGTTATTTAATAATTTTTTTTGCAAGTGTCGTCTGCTTTTCATGTTAGGTAAAGGGTTAATGTGCACACAAACAGTAAAAGGATTAACTTATCTTCAACGATATCCAGGAGCAATATTCAAGTCCTGGCACAATAATGTTCACTGTTGGATATCAATATAGAATACAACATTTCAAAATGGCTGCACATGAATAACATCGCTGGTAGGTTTGCATATTGCCTTCAAACATTGCTCAGTGGCATGTTTCCATGACACAACTTTGCACCGTTATGGAAAAAAAGAGTCCCCAATACTCTCGCTGAACTCTTCCTCATAAAAATCTTTTTGTTTCTCAGGCACCTCCTTCATCAATAAAAGTTTGCAAAAACAATCCCCCTTCCTCCAGCTTTGTCATCAAAATTCTGCAAATTGTTTTGCACTTGTTTATTTTTAAATTTCTGAGACATTTCAAACTGTTTTCATGGATGGAATGGCTTGTGAATAACATTCAGGAAAAATTGCCTTAGAAACACGAAATTTAACTCCTAACCGGTCGAGAATTTAAAAATTATTTTCATCAAATCTATTCAGGGCTGCTGTATAGCAGCCATGACTAGATTTGATGAAAATATTTTGGAAATTTAACTCAAGAAATCATTGGTCAAAACCTTGATTTAATTTAAAGGGGGTAAATTTCATTAAAAATGACCAAATTATACTTTTTCAAGTTGCAAGAGATTTATGGTCCAAGGCAGGAATATCTGCCAGCAGCAGGTAAAGAGTTAATAGCCAAAGAGAACAGTGCCAAAATAGTTATCACAGTGTTTGGTTAAATAACAAAACATACTTTCCAAGAAGAAAATAGTTCCCTGCAAATATTCTACCTCTCACAACACTGTTGAACCCTTCATGTCTGGTAGCAGCATATAAGTCTTCAGTAGATTCTTTATCAGTAGCTCGATGACCTATAAAACATAATATTACACTGTTGCCTGATTTTTCTTATAAACTGACACTGTGAATATGAAAACAGAAATGAATGAACACAGGTTTCCAACAGCCCAACTGTGCAAAGGGCTTTTATATGGGACACACAGGGAAATGTATTTATTTATTGATGTTTTTAAGGTCACATACTTATGCACAATGGCTAATCGTGACAGTTTTACAGGTGGAGGAAGCCAGAGTACCTGGAGAGAACCACCAAGCATCGATGAGCAACTGTCAGCTCCTCAACATGCTAATGCTGTTCAAGCTTCGCTCAAGCAGGGTTACAGTGGTTGAAGACATGTGTACCATCGACGTGCAGTACACCTTAGTACACGGTGACATTGTGCCACCATGTAGGCAACCAGGATAAAGTGCCTTGCCCAAGGACACAATGCGGGTCTCCCAGACGGGGATCAAACTCGGGACCTCTAGCAAACACAGAGAAATAAGAACAATTAAATCTTACAAGTCAAATTTCTTTCTTTATCTCTTAACACGCTGACTTTTTTAAAGATATTTTTTACCAAATCTAGTCATGGCTGCTTGAAAGCAGCCATGACTAGGTGTGATGAAAAATTCATCTAAATTTAACTCAAGAAACGACTGGTGAACAAGCAAATTCAGTGAATACATGTCTCCCACTGGGGAGCAGTTTCAAGGGGAATTAATGCATCCAGTGGAATATAGTTGAGTTGCAAATGGAAGTTATTTAGAAGAGACAGAACAGACAGTGCTTCAGACAGTGGTTATCAGATTTATTTTCACGGAGGTCACTGTCACAGCAAGTAAAGTGATGTGGAGTATAACTGTGAGAATCACTAAAAATTAAGACTGTATGATAAGACATATTACATTAAACTGACGTGAAAAGTGTTAACCAACCTGTAAAGCTTGTGATTGGAAGTTAATGAAACCTTGGAAGTGATGTCCAGATAATATGGTGGTCTGTAAATGGTACTGGGAGAGTCTGACTTTGTAGAGTTGCAAAAGAAGTAATGATGAAGTCCAAAATGTTGCCATGAAAATGAGTAGGTTCATTCACAATCTGCAGAAAATTATACTGATGAAGAAAAGTGGTAAAATGTTAATTTGAAGGATCCATGTTGAAGTCACCAAAAATCAGAAGATTGTGAGAGTGTGATGTCAAATGACTCATAAGCCTGTTCAGTTGACAGAAGAAGGTGGAATTTTGTGCTGTCGGCTGTTTATAAAGCGCCACTTCTACAAAAACTGATTACACCCAATTTCGGAACAAAATGGCCGCTCATGGCCATCTTGAATTTTGGACCAAACCCCAAAGCACAAATTCTGGTCTCACAATAATAACAAAGATACACAAGAAGTTTCGAGAAGATCGGTTCATAAATACGGCTTTAAGTCCGAGGTGCATACATGCATGGGGAGACAGACAGACAGATGGACAGATTTTCGGTAAAAAATTTCCCACATTCGAACTTGACCTAGGTATTGATAAAAGTAATCCATATATGAAATTTCATTGAAATCGGTTGACTCTAAGGAAAGTTAGAGTCTGGAAACTATCAGCCAATCAAATTTAAGCAACTTTATTAAATATGCGCAGAAAATGCCCATGTTTGAACTTGGACCCACAATTGATGAAAGTGATCTACTACCCAAATTTCATCGAAATCGACTGAGTGTAAGGAAAGTTAGAGTCTGAAAACGAAAAACACGGAAGGTGTGCACTTGCTGTGTATTAGTTGTAGCACTGAATAAATCAAAGTTTCCCTAATTTGCATAATTTTTGCACGAGAACAAAACCTGTATTATATGTGATGAATTGCATTTTACTAAACATTCATACAAAAATTTATTCAAATCCAAACTTTCCTATAAAAGTTCTGTACAAAAAACTGATTACACCCAATTTTGGAACAAAATGGCCACTGGCAGCCATCTTGAATTTTGGATCGAACCCCAAAAGACATATTCTGGTCTCACAATGATAACAAAGATACCCAAGAAGTTTTGTGAAGATCAGTTCATAAATACGGCTTTTAGTCCGAGGTGCGTTGATGCACGGGTAGACAGACAGGCAGACAGATTTTCGGTACAAAATTTCCCACATTCGAACTTGACCTAGGTACTGATAAAAGTAATCCATATATGAAATTTCATTGAAATCGGTTGATTTTAAGGAAAGTTGCAGTCTGGAAACCGTCAGCCAATCAAATTTCAGCAACCTAATTAAATTTGCACGGAAAATGCCCATATTCGAACTTGGACCCACAATTGATGAAAGTGATCTACTATCCAAATTTCATCGAAATCGACTGACTGTAAGGAAAGTTAGAGTCTGGAAACGAAAAACATGGAAGGTGTGCACTTAATGTGTATTAGTAGTAGCACTGAATAAATCAAAGTTTCCCTAATTTGCATAATTTTTACACGAGGACAAAACCCGTATTATATGTGATGTATTGCATGTTACTAAACATTCATACAAAAATTTATTCAAATCCGAACTTTCATATAGAAGTTCTGTATAAAAAACTGATTACACTCAATTTTGGAACAAAATGGCCACTGGTGGCCATCTTGAATTTGGACCGAACCCCCAAAACACATATTCTGGTCTCACAATGATAACAAAGATACCCAAGAAGTTTCGAGAAGATTGGTTATAAATACGGCTTTTAATCTGAGGTGCGTTGACGCACGGGGCAGACGGACAGATTTTCGAGAACAAAATTTCCCACATTTGATCTTGACCTCGAAATTGATAAAAGTAATCCATATATGAAATTTCATCGAAATCGGTTGATTTTAAGGAAAGTTAAGAGTCTGGAAACCGTCAGCTAATCAAATTTCTAATCAAAATTAAATATGCACGGAAAATGCCCCTATTCGAACTTGGACCCACAATTGATGAAAGTGATCTACTACCCAAATTTCATCAAAATCAACTGACTGTAATGAAAGTTAGAGTCTGGAAACGAAAAACACGGAATGTGTGCACTTGCTGTGTATTAGTTGTAGCACTGAATAAATCAAAGTTTCCCTAATTTGCATAAAATTTTTACACGAGGACAAAACCCGTATTATATGTGATGTATTGCATGTTACTAAACGTTCAAACAAAAATTTATTCAAATCCGAACTTTCATATAGAAGTTCTGTACAAACAAAAGGCCCCAAGGGGCCTTAATCGTTCACCGGCCAAAGTGGTTCAAAGAATTGTTTGGGGTCACATTCAGTTAGACATGGTTCATCAACACCACAAAGGAATGAAGCCATGTAAAGGCAAATTTTATGGAAATGGATCTGAACAAACTTGAACCTAACATGCTCCCCCTGCCCCCCCCCCCCAACCCTGCCCATAGAGAGCCCAAATAATAAGCCAGGGACTCAAATTGAACAAACTTGAATCTGATCCCTCTTGAGATGTAACAAATGTATATACCAATAAAAGGCCGCTTGGCCACATGTCCCCCGAAAAAACAAGTCGAAAAAGGGGCATAACTCTAGTAAAAATTATTGGTCTGTTCCCATATTTGAACTTGACCTGTATTATTACCCCAGAAAGTCACATACCAAAATTCTTTCCGATCAAATAATCCTAACTGGAGTTGTCATCCGGCCGCCACAAATCTTGAAATTTCTAAGTCGAAAAAGGGGTATAACTCTAACAAGAGGGATGTTACATTCCAACACTCACCTACATTCGCGCTTGATAATGTCATTCCAATGTAACATGCCTAATATTTAGTTAATATAAATCATCAACTAGGCATCAAATGATTAATGTGGTTTATGTGATAGCTTTGGAAAGTCTATATTTCTGCATTTATTATATATCAATTCAACATAGAATCATTGGATATAAAAGCATTTTTTTCTTTTAGAAATGTTTATGATTAAGAATATGAATCGTGAGGCCAGATATTAAATCATAAATAAGAATTAGGAAAGGCTTTCATAAATTTATTTTTTACAAAATAAGAATACATTAGATCAAAAAAACTTAGATGTGAGTCTTCCATGGGCGACGTGTGTCGCCTGCACTATATTTTAATATTTCAGACAGAATTCTAAGTGGAAAAGGGGCATAACTCTGAAAAAATACAGCGGATCAAAAAATAAAATAGGAGGTGCACAATGCCATTATGTGATAAAGAATCACTGAAAGTTTCATCAAAATCCATTCATAGGTTAAAGAGGAGTGGCGGATAAGAGAAAGTGTGACACGGAAGACGACGCAGACGACACAGACGACGCAAGACGACAAAAGTAATCCCTATATGTCGCTCACCACTTCGTGGGGCGGCGACACAAAAATAAAATAGGAGGTGCAAAATGGCATTTTGTAATGAAGAATCACTGAAATTGTAATTGAAGTACATTCATTAGTTAAAGAGGAGTTGTGGAAAAACATTCGTTCAAGAAAGTGACTATAAGTCCCAACAAAAATACATCACATCAACAACTAAAATAAGCCTTAATGTTACTAGAAACAAGTATGAGAAAGTATTAAATAAAAAAAAAAGTTAAAAAATTTTTTTTTTAACGAAAGTGAATATAAGTCCCGAAAATCCCCCTCAAATTTCTCAAATATGCATGTAATGAGGGCGCAACGTTACCGCAATGTAGTTTAGTAACCCAAGTGTACAATATCTATTGCCTGGAAAGACTCATAGAAACAGAACTCACCTTAACACAAACTTTTAGAACTTAAAATTGAGTAAGTCAGAGAAAAACGTGAACATTATGACTGAAAAAAAAGAAAGAAATCAGTTAAATTTCTGCATACAGTAGGGTTAATACCTAAAGTAGTTATTGAAATGAGAAAATAAACAGTAATGAGAGGTGAAGGCACCACAATCTGCACAAAAGCTGACTTTAACGCAAATTCTTACAACACCTAAACCCTAATTCTTACAAGTTTTGGCAGAAAATCAAGCCTCAAATTCCTCAAATATGCATGTAATGAGGGTTAAATATTACTGCAATGGAGTTCAGTAATCCAAGTGTAGAATATTAATCGCCTGGAAAGACACATAGAAACACAACTCACCTAAACACAAAGTTTACAAAGTTTTACAACTTAAAATTTACTAAGTGCGAGAAAAACATGAAAATTTTGACTGAAAAAAAAAAAATTTCCGTTAAATTTCTGCATACAGTAGGGTTAATACCTACAGTTGTTATTGAAATATGAAAATCAACAGTAATGAGAAGTTAAAGCAGCACAATCTGCACAAAAGCTGACTCTTTAACGCAAATTCTTACAACACCTAAATGCAAATTCTTACAAGTTTTGGCAGAAAATTTTAGGTGAAATTTGGAAAAAAGTCATAGTATCAGGGTTAAATACTGTTCTGATAGTCCCCTACAACCTACATATGCAATATCAAAGGCCTGAGCCTACTGATCTTTAAGAAATTAACCTTAACATTAAATCTTACAATATTGGACATGCCAGATGCCGACACCAACGCTGACGCCGAGGTCATGACAATAGCTCACCACTTCTAATAGAAGTAGGTGAGCTAATAAAAACTAGAATGCTGTATACCAAATATCAAAAGACTCTGCATGCTGGTTCTGGAGAAAAAGATTTTTAAAGAATTAGACTTGAATTGCACAAAATAAAAATTCATACCCCCATATTGAGCCCAAATATTGATCTGGGAGGGGGGGGGGGGGACTCAATTTAAACAAACTTGAATCAGACCCATACTAGCATCCTGCATACCAAATATCAAAAGATTCTGCCCACTGGTTCTGGAGAAGATTTTTAAAGAATTTTTCTTGAACTGTACTGAATAAAAATTCATGCCCCCATAGTTAGCCCCAATATTGATCAAAAGACTCAATTTGAACAAACCTGAATCCAACCCATACCAAGATGCTGCATACCAAATGTCAAATTCACACCCCTTTAGTGAGTCCCAATATTGACCGAGGGACTCAATTTGAACAAACTTGAATCAGACCCATACCAAGATGCTGTATACCAAATATCAAAAGATCCTGCCCATTGGTTCTGGAGAAGAAGATTTTTAAATTTTTTTTCTTAAATTGCACTAAGTATTTATATTTATTTATTGGTGTTTAAGGTCACATATTTATGCACATTGGCTAACCATGACCGTGACAGTTTTACGGGTGGAGGAAACCGGAGTACCCGGAGAGAACCACCGAGCAACGACGAGCAGCTGCCAGCTCCCCAACATCGTAACTAAATTGCACTAAGTAAAAAATTCAGGTCCCAATAGTGAGCCCCAAAATTGATCAAGGGACTCCATTTGAACAAACTTGAATCAGACCCATACCAATATGCTGTGTACGAAATATCAAAAGATTCTGCCCACTGGTTCTGGAGAAGAAGATTTTTCCTTAAATTGCACTAAGGAAAAATTCACGCCCCTATAGGGAGACCCAATATTGATCAAGGGTCTCGATTTGAACAAACTTGAATCAGACCCATACCAAGATGCTGCATACCAAATATCAAAATATTCTACCCATTGGTTCTGGAGAAGAAGATTTTTAAAGAATTTTTCTTAAATTGCACTAAGTAAAAATTCACGCCCCCATAGTGAGCCCCAATATTGGTTGATGGACTCAATTTGAACAAACTTGAAACAGACCCATACCAAGATGCTGCATACCAAGTATCAAAAGATTCTGCCCACTGGTTCTGGAGAAGATTTTTTAATAATTATTCTATAATTCATACGGTGCTATCAGAGTTATGCCCCATACAGAGCCCCCAAGGGACGTGGCCATTTCTTTTGAACAAACATGAATTGCCATATAGTAATGAACATCCACATGAAGTTTCATGAAAATTGTACCAGTGGTTTCAGAACAGAAGTCGTTTTGGACCAAGCCCCAAAACACATATTCTGGTCTCACAATGATAAAAAAGATACCCAAGAAGTTTCGAGAAGATCGGTTCATAAATACGGCTTTTACAGACAGGCAGACGAACTGATTTTCGGTACAAAATTTCCCACATTCGAACTTGATCTAGCTATTGATAAAAGTAATCCATATATGAAATTTCATCGATGTTTGTTTGTTGGCGGTTAACGTCACATATTTATGCACCATGGCTAATCGTGACACAACATGGAGATGAAGTCAAGTTTAGTCAATCGTTGATCAACATGTTGCCCATTTTTGAGGACTTTCACCCCAAGCATTGGTGACTGGGTCCTATTTTACTAGTAAAGCGGAACTGGTTTACCACAGTAAACAAGTGCTGCTTACTTCCCGGGGTTCCCACGGGGAAAAAAATTTCATCGAAATCGGTTGACTGTTAGGAAAGTTAGAGTCTGGAAACCGTCAGCCAATCAAATTTCAGCAACCTAATTAAATATGCGCAGAAAATGCCCATATTCAAACTTGGACCCACACTTGATGAAAGTGATCTACTACCCAAATTTCATCAAAATCCGGTCACTGTATGGAAACGAAAAACACGGAAGGACACCCCAAATTTAATATCTCCCATTTTTTTTTCAAAAAGCGTGAGACATAAATGTATTCAATTTGCCAGGTGGAAACTGAATTCAATATCCCTATATAATACTTATTTCAGTGGCAAGAAAAATCCTGTCCTGTGTGGGAATCTCTACCAGCAGCATGCAAGGAATTATAACCAGCAATACCAGAACAACGAACTTTGGTTCAATTGATCAAAACATTTGGCTGATGTAATAAAATTCTTTAGTACCTTCAAAATTCAAACTTTCGTAATAGTATAGACTGTTACAGGGTTTCTGCAGGCAAGGACTGATCAAATGTCAGACTATTCAAAGCCATTTCTTGACATTTTGTAGCATTTTTCAAAGCCTTACAGCAACCAAATTCAAGGATTTTCAAGACTTTACCACCATGAATAATGATATATTATCACTAGTGTCCCCAACGATGAAGGTTGTTAATTACTGATATCGTCTTCATGTTTTTATTACGCAAAAATTCAAGAATTTCAAGTTTCCCATGACCATTTTCCTCGATTTCAAGTACTTGAAACACACTTTGTTGAATTAAAGGTCATTCCGTGAATCCAAGGTCGGCAAGAACCCTGTCTTAAAATGAGAAGTTGCCCGGTAAATGAAAGAATGGCACACAAACCTGGTATTATGATCTTCAAAGTTATGTGCAAGATTATCTTCTCTACTGACATGTTATCAATTTTATGGTTAAAGATATACAGATTATCACCACAGTGTGTGTCTCCGGGAATTCAGATCAAGTCGAGTTGTAGGATGTAGGTACAGAACAGTCGAAATGCGATTCTGTGCCTACAATGAGACTTGATCAGAATTTCCGGAGACACACACTGTGGTGATGATAAATTTATCTCACAATATTGACCACAAAATGTGTTATAAAACTATTTTAAGAGGAACTTTTTCATTTGCCTTAGCGATGGAAAGACACAAATTGAAAAATAGAATAGCGTTCATTGATCTCCATATTGAGGTCATTGATGACGTTACACTTCAGAGAAAATTATGTAACTGGGATTCACTTTACTGAATACAGCCTTGCAAAGTGGAGCAACTGTGTGTTTCATCAACGTGAGTTTCACTTTGGTTGTTACTTTTGCAATACTTTCTGGTGAATTAAATATCCGTCTTGGTGTAAAGGTTTATTTTATTTTAAAATATGCCGTTCATCGTTTATTGAGGTGGAGTTTTCCACATTTCATAGTGAAAGCTAATCCTTTAACTTCAAGAGAGAAGCCTCGACTCGAGCGTTCAGGAAAATCAAGGTGCTGAAAAGTGCGCATAATTTAACTATTCGTTGAGTTAACTTCCCCAGTGACATATTAGCATGCCATGCTTAAAATGTTACAGGGTGTTTAGTTGGCAGATACAGTGTCATATACGGCTCAGAGAAAACAATATTAGGTTCGGCTTCGCCTCACCTAATATTGTTTTCTCGGAAGGGAAAATCGCAAAGCGATCGAAAAATATTAATGCCATTGTTTCGGCAACAGCAGAATCACGCGCTTGTATCAAGGGCCCTTGATACAAATTCGGAACAAAGGCCCAGATACATTAAACTATAGTTGCATAACAGTGCAAAATGCCCTGATTGTGAGATAAATGATTTTAACAATGACAACATGAATACAATGTAGAACCTCAACACATATGCAAAAGAATTATTCTGTCCTCAACAGGGTTCATTGTGGTCCTTGAAAACCCTAAATTTGAAAATTCATTTTCAAGGTCTTAAAAACTGAGTAGGGTCCTTTAATTTCAGATGCCCCTTAGAAATTCATCCTTGAGACAATGAACTCTACTCGATACATCAGGTGACCATCATGCTGCAAACAGCTATACAATTCTAAAATGATTAGCTCTTTCCAATGAGGGTTACAAGCAAGGCTGGAAATAAGCAGACTGCCATCTGCAGAATGAGGTTCACAGAGAGTAAATGTGGTGATGCTACCCTGCACAGCAGGTTAGGAATACTAAACTTACCCTCTGTGAACCTCAATAAGAATCAAGGTCTCAGGCCTAAACAGAAAGAGATACCCAGAGGATAAATTGAGGGATTCTAGTCCACTGTATGGGATAACATCAGCAAATTCACCTTCTGGGGACCTGGTTCTGCAAATGACCGATTGCTTATTTCCAGGTTTAGTTACAAGTTATGTTTTTGAGACAAAACATTCAAAACAATAATAAAATCTGAATGGTACACTGGAACCCTGTCATCCCTTTACCTAATGAATTGTCAACGTATTTACAAATTAAGCAGTTGAAAAAAGCAATATATTTTCCAATGAGGGAACAAATGTCAAATTTTTTGAAAAATTAAAAAAAACAAGAGGGCCCATGGGGCATGTGGTGCTCATCTGACCAATTTGTTTAAAGAAGCATTTAATTAGCATCAAAGTACAGTAGTCAGTAGTACAGTGGGCTGAAGTCATGTAACTTTTTATAACTCTGTTGTCCAGTAAGACGATTTTTTCCTGGTATTGAGATGCTACCACACAAATAATGCCCAGATTTCCAGTAATGGAAAATAGGGAGACCAAATATCAACCTTAGGACATAACATGAACAAACTTGAACTAAGCACCCCCCTCCCCACCCCAATCAGGATTCAAACCATTGGATCTGATAGGGGTAGATTTTCAAAGATTATTTCTCATACTGGACTAAGTAAAAGAGCCCAAATATTAACACATGGACTTGCTTTTTACAAATTTGTATCTGACTCCCCTAAGGATGGTGTATAGTACATATCAAAAGATTCTGACTAGGAGTTTCTGAGATTTTTAAAGAATATTCCTCATACTGCACCAAGTTAAAATTCTGGCTCCAGTAAAAGGCCCAGATATTAATCGCGACACTTGATTTGAACAACCTTGAATCTGGTCTCGTTAAGGAAGCTGTATATCAAAAATCAAAAGATTCCAACTGGTGGATCTGAAGAAGATTTTAAAAGATTATTCCCCATATTGCACAAAGTTAAAATTCCCAAATGGCTTGTTTTGAACAAACTTTGATCCAACCCCTGTAAGGATTTTGTATACCATATACTAAATTATTCTGACTAGTGATTCTGGAGAAGAAGAGTTTTAAAGATTATTCCTCATATTGGAATAAGTTAAAATTTGGGCCCCAATTAGGAACCGAAATATTCCCATATTGCACTAAGTTAAAATTCCCAAATGGCTTGTTTTGAACAAACTTTGATCCAACTCCTGTAAGGATTTTGTATACCATATATTAAATTATTCTGACTAGTGATTCCGGAGAAGAGTCTTAAAGATTAATCCTCATATTGGACTGAGTTAAAATTTGGTCCCCAATTAGGAACCAAAATATTAACCCAAGAACTTGGTTTGAACAAAACTGTATCTGACTCCCCTAAGGATAGTGTATACTATATATCAAATGATTCGGAGCAGAGTTTCTGGAAAAGATTGTTTAAATTTTTGCAAATATGCTGACTCTGCATTTTTTCGATTCCCTCTACAGTGCACAAGAACACAACCAATGAAAACTTTTTTAACCACTTCATTCAACTAGTCCTAAGGATGCTTCATACCAAATACCAGATCTCTGTTCCACGCAATTTGGGAAATATATGCATTTGAAAATATTGCTATATTTAGTCCCTGGAAGGCAAGAATTTTTTTTTTTACAGGAATCATGTACTTATGACTCAATAGTACCACATACCAAATTCAGCTCACTGGTTCAGGAAATATAAATTTTGAGCAGGGCCAAAAGTATAGCTCCTCCCATTACAAAGGCAAATATTGCTCCATGAACTTCGCTTGAACAAACATGAGTCTACACCTCAAAAGGAAATTCAATACCAAATGTTAAGTCATTGTGCCCACTGGTTCATGAGAAGAGGATTTAAAAAAAAAAATTACTCCCCCCTCCCTATGGGGCTGGGCAAGATGATTTGAACAAAACTAAAATGCAATGTCACCTCACGCAAATAATAACCTCAAATTTAACTGTCACCGGTCCAGAAGTTTTGGAGGAGAAGTCGCAAAACCATGTTTATGACGGACAACAGACAACGGACACTGGCCGATGGATGACAGATGAAAAGTGATCACTATAGCTCACCATGACATTCAGTCAGGTGAGCTAAAAACAATATTAAAAATAATAAATTTATTTTGATATCTTGTGTGGTGGGTTAAAGAGTTAATTGAAAAGCCACTTTGCTAGTAGATGTTGGAGAAATTCTTCGACAGATTACAGTACTTTTTATTCAATTAACAGTTTATTCTAAAACATATATGCAATATTTTTACAGGTGAAAGTACAGTAAATTGTTTGGTGTTTGTAGAGTTAAAACTAGAAGTCCTGTCCCATATTCCGCACTAATTTGAAATAATAGCACGTTAGGTCAGCGCAGTAAGTCACCAGAGAATCATATCTGATGCACGGTAGCATCTCGCGATTTCTACAGAATTGTAACGCGCGGCGGCTGATTGATATTCAGTACTTATAACAGGCAATCAACAGTAATTAAGTCGCACCTCCTACTGACATAAGGTGGCAATTAAATATTAGAATGTAGATACTCAGAGGATGAGATGATGTCCATTACTCTATTTTCCCCCTTTTATCAATTCATTTCGTGATAATACAAGAAAAAACCGTGTATTGTGTGATTTCCATTTTCGAAGATTGATGAGAAGATCATACAGGTTGATTCAAGATTGCTAAACATTGAGAAGGTTGAAGTAATGACATTTTAATTCAAGAATTTTTAGCCTACTCTCAATCGTTGCCAATGGAGAAACTATGGGAAAGGCAAGCGTGGTTAGAAACAAATAACGCTCTCCACAGAATACCTGACAGTGTATCGAAAGTGTTGTGAGCGAATTACTAATTCGGAATGCTCAGCTATTTATAAAGAAAGTTTCAATTTCAAGAGATAGTTGGTGTTCTGTAAAACAATATTCATTTGGGTGAAAGCTGAACAAGAAATTAATTATTCGCCGGGAATTTTGAAAGTCAGATCAACAAAAAGATCCCCCCCCCCCCCCCCCCCGCCACATACACACTCTTTCATCAGCAAAACCAGCTCATGCATCCGTATCCCTACATAGAGAGAAGCATGGGTAACATATTCCTCAGACTCCACAACTCTTCCTCCCCACGCTAGCTTCGTTTTTTTAAGTTGAAGGTAAAAAAAAGTATTTAATTTCTGTTGGTGGCCAATGTCACCTTTGATCAAGGAGTTAAACAGGGTTAACATTATTAGTTATAAAGGAACGTTGTATGAAAAACATCGATGCGTAATTATCCCCGCATTTTAAAAAATGCGGGGATATTGTCATGATCTCCGTCCGTACGTCCGTACGTCTGTACGGCCGTACATCCGTACGTCCGTACTTCCGTAGGTCCGGTTTTGTAATTTGAAACGCTGTAACTTTCTACAGTTGTTGGATAGGGTCTGTGCAACCCAAAAATACAACTTTTAAATTTTTGTGCCACCAGGTGGCTTCTGTGGAGCCACTTAAAAAATGCGTTATTTTTTCACTTTTTTGCTGAATAGTCCCAACCTATGTAATTCGGAGTTCTAAAATTACACTAGGGTGTTGCTAAATGATCTGTAGATATGTAGGAAGGTTTCGGATTTTTCGGGTGCCACGTGGCTGTGCCACCGTAGCCACTTTTGTGTTTTCTTAGACCGTTTCCAGCAAAAGGCTCGTAGGATATGTAATTCGAAATGCTAAATCCATGCTCAGATGTTGCAGTAGGGTCTATAGATGCGCACGAAGGTTTCAGATTTTTCGGGTGCCACGTGGCTGTGCCACCGTAGCCACTTTCGTGTTTTCTTAGACCGTTTCCGGCAAAAGGCTCCTAGGGTATGTAATTCGAAACGCTAAAACCATGCTCAAATGTTGCAGTAGGGTCTGTAGATGTGCACGAAGGTTTCAGATTTTTCAGGTGCCACGTGGCTGTGCCACCATTGCCACTTTTGTGTTTTCTTAGACCGTTTCCGGTGAAAGGCCCCTAGGGTATGTAATTCAAAACGCTAAAACCATGCTCAAATGTTGCAGTGGGGTCTGTAGATGCGCACGAAGGTTTCGGATTTTTCAGGTGCCACGTGGCTGTGCCACCATTGCCACTTTTGTGTTTTCTTAGCCTGTTTGCGGCAAAAGGCTCCTAGGGTATGTAATTCGAAATGCTAAAACCATGCTCAAATGTTGCAGTAGGGTCTGTAGATGCACACAAAGGTTTTGGATTTTTCAGGTGCCACGTGGCTGTGCCACCATTGCCACTTTTGTGTTTTCTTAGACCGTTTCCGGCGAAAGGCTCCTAGGGTATGTAATTCAAAATGCTAAAACCATGCTCAAATGTTGCAGTGGGGTCTGTAGATGCGCACAAAGGTTTCAGATTTTTCAGGTGCCACGTGGCTGTGCCACCATTGCCGCTTTTGTGTTTTCTTAGACCGTTTCCGACGAAAGGCTCCTAGGGTATGTAATTCGAAATCCTAAAACCATGCTCAAATGTTGCAGTGGGGTCTGTAGATGCACACGAAGGTTTTGGATTTTTCAGCTGCCATGTGGCTGTGCCACCATTGCCACTTTCGTGTTTTCTTAGACCGTTTCCGTCGAAAGGCTCCTAGGGTATGTAATTTGAAACACTAAAACCATGCTCAAATGTTGTAGTGAGGTCTGTAGATGCGCACGAAGGTTTCCGATTTTTCAGGTACCATGTGGCTGTGCCACCGTTGCCACTTTTGTGTTTTCTTAGACCGTTTCCGGCGAAAGGCTCCTAGGGTATGTAATTCGAAACGCTCAAACCATTCTCAAATGTTCTATTGGAGTCGGTAGATGCGCACGAAGGCTTCAGATTTTTCAGCTGCCATGTGGCTGTGCCACCGTTGCCACTTTTGTGTTTTCTTAGACCGTTTCCGGCGAAAGGCTCCTAGGGAATGTAATTCGAAACACTAAAACCATGCTCAAATGTTGCAGTGGTGTCTGTAGATGCGCACGAAAGTTTTGGATTTTTCAGGTGCCACGTGGCTGTGCCACCGTTGCCACTTTTGTGTTTTCTTAGACCGTTTCCGGCGAAAGGCTCCTGGGGTATGTAATTCTAAATGCTAAAACCATGCTCAAATGTTGCAGTGGGGTCTGTAGATGCGCACGGAGATTTCGGACTTTTCAGCTGCCACCTGGATGCGACACCATTGCCACTTTCGTGTTTTCTTAGACCGTTTCCGGCGAAAGGCTGCAAGGGTATGTAATTCGAAATGCTAAAACCATGCTCAAATGTTGCAGTAGGGTCTGTAGATGTGCACGAAGGTTTCTGATTTTTCAGGTGCCACGTGGCTGTGCCACCATTGCCTCTTTTGTGTTTTCTTAGACCGTTTCCGGCGAAAGGCTCCTAGGGTATGTAATTCGAAACGCTAAAACCATGCTTAAATGTTGCAGTGGGGTCTGTAGATGCGCACAAAGGTTTCGGATATTTCAGGTGCCACGTGGCTGTGCCACCATTGCCACTTTTGTGTTTTCTTAGACCATTTCCGGCGAAAGGCTCCTAGGGTATGTAATTCGAAATGCTAAAACCATGCTCAAATGTTTCAGTGGGGTCTGTAGATGTGCACGAAGGTTTCAGATTTTTCAGCTGCCTAGTGGCTGTGCTGTTGCCACTTTCACATTTTCTTAGACCGTTTCCGGTGAAAGGCTCCTAGGGTATGTAATTCGAAATCCTAAAACCATGCTCAAATGTTGCAGTAAGGTCTGTAGATGCGCACGAAGGTTTTGGATTTTTGGGGTGCCACATGGCTGTGCTACCGTTGCCTCTTTCATGTTCTCTTAGACCATTTCCGGCGAAAGGCTCCTACAGTATGTATTTCAAAATGATAAAACCATGCTCAAATGTTGCAGTAGGGTCTGTAGATGTGCACAAAGATTTCGGATTGTTCAGGTGCCATGTGGCTGTGCCACCATTGCCAATTTCGTGTTTTCTTAGACCGTTTCTGGCGAAAGTCTCCTAGAGTATGTAATTCGAAATGCTAAAACCATGCTGAGATGTTGCAGTAGAGTCGGTAAATGCGTAGGAAGGTTTTGGATTTTTTGGGTGCTAAGTGGCTGTGTCACCGTTGCCACTTTTGTGTTTTCTTAGACCGTTTCCAGCGAAAGGCTCCTAGGGTAAGTAATTCGAAATGCTTAACACATGCTCAAATGTTGCAGTAAGGTCTGTAGATGCATACAAAGGTTTCAGATTTTTCAGATGCCACGTGGCGGTGCCACCGTTTTTCTTTCGTGTTTTCTTAGATCATTTCCGGCGAAAAGCTCCCAGAGTATGTAATTTGAAATGCTAAAACTATGCTCAAAAGTTGCAGTAGGGTCTGTAGATGTGCACGAAGGTTTTGGATTTTTGGGGTGCCACTGTTGGCACTTTCATGTTTTCTTAGACCGTTTCTGGCAAAAGGCTCCCAGGGTACATGTATGTAATTCGAAACGCTAAAACCATGCCCAAATGTTGCAGTGGAGTCTGTAGGTGCGCACGAAGCTGTGTCACCTGTGCCACTCAATATGATTTTAGTGTGTCATATAATACATTTCTTCTTTGTATCAAGCATTCATACAAAGTCAAGGATGCAAATGCGGGGATACACTATAGTGTGCTTTGCACACAAGTGACACCATCTAGTTATTTTATCCATCACGGCTGTTTGTGTGTGGTTGTGTGGTGGTGTGGGGTGGCGGGGGTAATATTATATCTTGAAACAATATTCCCCCCCCCCCCCCCCCCACCACCACCAACACACATTTCCGTCACTGCATGGTTCGGTGGGCATGCTGTGTTAACAATTTATGATTGATAAGGGTGGTCTACCCTTCACAACACTTTTTCTGGGACCTACATTCCTACTCTTCCACATGTGGTCAGTTAAGTTTGGCCTATAAATCACAGTACAGCATTTTTAAATTTTTCTCCGACACTGGCAATAACAAGAGAATATTAAACAACCCTTGACATACATGTATTTTATTCTATTTTCTTTTAGAAAGATATTCATGAAACTTTTCAAAAATCGTGATCAATGTTTAATGGAGTGTTAAAAAAGCAAAGGCAACTGAAAATTGTCTACATGCTCATGCTAGAAATCAGTTAAAAATCATTTTTCATTTTCTGTCCATGTGTGGCTTTTTTGGGTGAACTGATATTCTGACGCGGTACACTTGATGGGTTAATATGCCATGGGGAAGTATTTCCAAATGACTGAGAACAATCAAAAGCATGTAACAACTATTTATTCATCAAAAATATCTGAAAGAACGTTTTAGAAAACTTAGTGAGCATGAACATTGTGGACAAATTTTTCGTTCACATCATCACACGCGGTTTGATAAGTTGCCACATCCTCTCTGTTTCATACCACAGGTGACTCGACCCATCGTTCATATCAATTTAACATTATCAGACACCGTGAACAACTGTACTTTTGATTGTGGATATCCTGTGACCTGTCTAAAATCCATCCACGGTACATGGTGGATGCCTTTGTACAGAAGCACCAACAAAGTGAAATTTTCACGCATACTGGATTGTGTTATGCGAAAGAAACATTCTCAACTTCAAGTGAGCTTCGAACCAATATAAAAAGCCCAACCCACTGAACCATACTGTGTCTTCCTTGTGCTTGCTTTGTCACAGAAATTAAAATTTTTTAGAAAATTTTGTTTCTTAACATACCTACCACAATTGTTTACAATTGGCTGTAACGTAAGTGCAAGCCCTACTTCGGAACTAACTCAAGCTTTTAGAGAACTTTTCCAAACAAGTTGGAAAAGTAATAGAGTGCAAAAGCACGAAAAAGATCGAAAAAAGGGTCGAGCGAGACCAGCGCTCGAAATTACAGATACTCTCTCTGCACACCTCTTGCATTTACCGAGCGCATGCGCAAGAACCCTGACGTCAATTCCGTATTTCCGCCAACCAGAGATTTGTGATTTAGTGGGGAGGCATCGATATCAAAGATATCCCCAAGGAGGGTAGGCCTCCAGTAAACAATTGTGGTAGGTATGTTAAGAAACAAAATTTACTAAAAAATTTTAATTTCTTTTCAACCTACTCACAATTGTTTACAATTGGCTGAATAAACAATAGGAGGAGGTGAATCACATAACCAATACCAACAAGAGTAGCAGAAAGAAAAGCAAGGATGGCAGAGAACAATAGCGAAACCTGTAATGAAGATAGAGAAAAGGCACCTGAAAAGAACAAGGCTGAGCGAAGCACAACCTCGATAAAAGCAATTTTAACGAGGGTGCACAACAGCCTGAGCAGCAACGAGAGGGCCTAAAGAATAAAGGTCCTCAGATTGCTGCTGAAGGTGGCGGAGATAAAAGGTGAAGGTAGAGGTATTCCTCCAGTAAGCTGCATTCATAACATCCCGGAGCAAAACAGAATTGGAGAACGCCCAGGATGTAGACATGGACAACCTCATGAGCATTAAACCAGTTCGAAACAAGATTTGACGCAGACAAGTGGGAATAAGCCAGCTTGATTGCAAGACAGATCCACCTGGAAATAGAATGGGAAGAGATAGACTGCCTCTTAGGAATGAGAGACAGAAAGAATCTCTTCCGACCCCTCCGAATGAACTGAGTGCGAGTAATGTAAGTCTTGATTGCACGAACAGGACAAAGAAGAGGTCTCTGGCCATCGACAGCAGGGAGAGCCTGAATGCAGATGGGAGGAGGTATTGAATCAGGAAGTTGATTCTTAGCCAGAAAAGAGCAATCAGTAGTGAAGGTGACACTGTTAGCCTCATTTCTGAAGAAGGCAGAATCAACAGATAGCACATGAATCTCAGTGACGCTAGAAGAAAAGCCGTCTTATAGGTGAGAATACGCATATCGGTCTCAGATAAAGGCTCGAATGGCGCCCCCTCCAAACAATGCAACACCCATGCCAAGTTCCACTTGGGTGTAAGATGCAAAACTGGAGGCCTCTTCAAAGAAAAGTGCCGAAGAGTTTGGAGAGAAAAAGATTACGACCGATGCACCGCTTTCCCACGTAAGAGAAAGTATCAGACAGCATAGACCAATAGCCCTTAATCGTAATAGGCTGGAGGCCCTTGGAGTCAAAAAGATATACCAGAAAATCGGCAATTTGAGCGATTGACGGATCACGGTAATCCACTTTGTGATCTGCACACCAGCGGCAGAAAACCTTCCACTTCGCAGCATAAGTCATGCCAGTGGAATGTCGCCACGATGCAGAAATTCACTCCACTGTTCGTCTCAAAAAACCTCTACGTTGGAGACTGGACCTGATAAAAGACAGGCGTGAAGGGACAGGCTCGCCAGGTTGTTGTGATACTTCCTGGGATGAACCTGGGAAAGAAGATCACGACGTAGAGGTAAACGAATCGGCCGATCTGCCAACAGAGGCCGCAGCAGATTGATCCACACCCTCTGTGGAGACAGAGGTGCGATCAGAATAATCCTGCAACTGCAAGCACGAATCTTCGCTAATACTTGAGGACGAATCGGTGCAGGAGGGAAGGCATAGCCGATCCAACAGACCAGAGACAGAGTGTCGACTGCAAATGCCAGAGGGAAGACAAAGATCTCTACCTGATGATTCCAGCAAGCAGCGAAAAGGTCGACCTGAGGACGGCCCCACTGCCCGCAAATCGCTTGAAACACCGACCGATGTAGCATCCATTCGGTTGGAAGGACACTGTCGCGTCGGGACAGGGAGTCTGCTAGGATGTTGAGACGCCCGGGAATGTGTCGAATGGACACCCGAGCGTTCACATCCCGCGCCAACAGAAGATCTTGAGACAGTCGATACATGGGAATCGAATGTGTGCCTCCTTGATTCCGTATGTAGGCCACTACTGTCGAATTGTCCGAAAGAAGTAGGATAAAATGGTCCGACAGATGAGGGATCCAAAGCCGAAAACTCAACGGAAGAGCAAGTAGCTCCTTCTGGTTGATATGAAGGACCATCTGCTCGCTGTCCCACTCGCCGTGAGTAGACAGACCAAGAGGATCCAACGTCACACCCCAGCCCCGATCGCTGGCATCCGCAGTAAGGATGCGATCGGCCAAAGGAAGAAGCAACGGAACACCCTGTGTCAGCCAGGAAATATCGGCCCAAGGGTGGAGATGACAAAGCAGAAACCGAGGAATAGTGAGTTCCAGGTCCAGCGGATCTACATTCAGACGCCAATGATCCAACAGGAAGTGTTGGAGAGGTCGGTCAAATAAGCGACCGAGCGGAATGAGATCTGTCACCGAACTGCAAAGGCCCAGCATCCGAAGGAAAGTCCTGGCGGAGACCAAGGAAGATTGAAGCAGGTTCCGAGTCAAGGCGGAAAGAATCGTCGCCCGAGCATGGGGGACCGACACTACATTGTGAAGAGTGTCGAAATCCATCCCCAAATGACGGAATCGCTGAGAAGGAAGAGGATCCGACTTCTCGCGATTGACTCTGAAACCCAGCGACGCCAGCAGGCAAAGAAACTGCCGGACATCTAACTCCAGAACAGCAGCATCATGGTGCCGTTGGAGGATGTCGTTCAGGTAGGCTGACGAAGTCACAGCTGACTGAGTACGGTGGAAAGCAAGCACATGTGACATAAGTTGGGTGAAGGCCCAAGGAGCCAGGTTCAAACCGAACGGGAGAGCTCTGAATTGATAAACTTGATCCCGAAACGAGAACCGAAGGTATTTCCGTGAAGCCAGATGAAAGGGTACATGGAAGTAGGCATCCTTCAGGTTGATACTGGCAGCAAAGTCGCCCTGATGAACTGAACGTCGAACCGACCGGAAAGTCTCCATACTGAAATGAGGAGCTATAATGTACTCGTTCAGGATACTCAGATCGATGACAGGACAAAATTGGCCGTTTTTCTTCGGCACCAAGAAAAGTCTCGAGTAAAACTCCGGTGAAAGGGTGTTCCTGACCACCTCGATCGCCCCTTTGGAGAGGAGATTGTCGATCTCCTGCACCAGAAGGTCCTGACGCAGAGAATCGGAAGGGACCTGAGTCGGGAGGGGCACCCGAGATGAACTGGGGTGCCGATGGAAGGACAGTCGTAGACCGGATTGAATGACGTCGAGGACCCAAGGGTCCGACGTTATCTCTGTCCAACGGTCGTAAAACAGCGACAGCCTTCCCCCGACTGGAGGCGAATCGAGGTGAGAACCTTCACTTGCAGCCTTGACGAGGCCCCTGAAAGGAGAAACCACCTCGGGAAGTGACATAGTCCTGAGACTTTCTTGCCTGAGGCTGCCAGCGAGCCTGAGACTTTCTTGCCGGAGGCTGCCAGCGAGCCTAGCCACGTCGGCGCTTCTTATGTGCAGAAGGAGCAGTCAGAGCCGAAGTCGCCGACGAGGCAGATGCAGCAGCACGCTTGGCGGGCCTGGAACGACCACCACCCGCAGCAGCAGGTTGGTCAAGCTGTCGCAGCAAAAGCTGGTCCTTCGAATGACGAAGAACTTTGCCACGAACAGCTTCCACGGAACCATGGAACAACTGAGGTCCCACCAAACAGGCAGACCTCAGAACAGCACGTTGCTCAGAAGGAAGAAGACTGGTGGAGAGACGGAATCGTAAACACGAAACCGCGATGGAGGCAGAAAGGCATCAGCTCTAGAAAAGAAGGAACCCTTGAGGGCCTTAGAACGCATTTTGGTGTCGAAGCCCTGGAAGGACTCAACAACCTGAGCCGATTGTAGAGGACGCAAAGCCCCAGAGCTAGAAGGCTCAACAGGGTTACGCCGCTCCACAGTGGACCGCTGTCAGACGGTCACAGATGGCTCGTCTGAAGGTTGAACGTTCGGCAATAAGCCGAAGACGAAATCCAAAGACTGACGAGGGGGGCCCATCACCTTCCAGATAATCGTCATCCTCTGTAGCAGAGGAGACGTAGCCCAACTCGGGCTGACCAGCAGAAGCCTCCTGGGAAGACTGAGCAGTATTCAAGGGGCCAGGCGAGACATCTCGGCAACCGACCAAAGGAGGTTGTTCCTCAGGAGGCACAGGGAGGCCAACTTGAGGGTTGCCAGAAAGCAACCGGGTGAGCACCAAAACGGCCTGACGCAGGTCACCCTGAGAATCCGTCGCAGCAGCATCGCCCGATGGAGTGTCTTCCCAATGGACCCTTCTGGTAGAAGAACCCAAATCCTCAGAAGAGACCGACATCGAACGTCGATCGGCAGACAGAATAGGGATAAGTTGAGAAGACACCGGAGGATAGTCCCGATTGTGACGCCCAGAAGCCATCACTGACCTCTGCGAAACAGAAGGTCCCGACTGCAAATCCTCGAAAGAGACCGACGGCACACGTTGATCAGTAGCTGGACCTAGGACACGGTGAGAAGACACCGATTGTCCCAAGAATGACAGGAACCTGTTATTGGCCTCTGCGTGGCAGATGGCCCCAACTGCCCATCCTCTGAGACCGACGGCAAGCATCGATTGACACCCAGACTCGGAACACAGTGAGGAATCACCGGAGGAAGGTTCCAAGAGTGACAGCTAACAGGGGCTGTCACTGACCGCTGCCGAACAGCAGGCCCTGGATGCCAACATCCCCAACACCATCCTGCTAGGCGGCACACTAACAGGGGAAGGAGGAACAATAAACGATTCACTCGAGGGATGAGGAATCGCTGCCGAAGCGACCGACCGGCTCAACCGACTAGGAGCAAACCTATCCAGATGAGACGGAGCAGACACCAAACCCGCACAGCCCCGCCGCGAGGCCAGCGGAGGCTGAGAGCACACAGACACACCAGAAGATACAGCCATGGTCCCCCGAAACTGTAGACCATCCCCAGAGGAGATGGAAGAGCCACCATCAGACAGAATAGGATCTGTAGTAACAACTTCCTCAGCAATTGTCGATGGCGTAGGAGGCAGATCGGAGAGGGTCACCGAGCTGACCTCGGAGAAGCTCTCTATGAATACAGACGCCTCAAGAGTGACATCAGTAGACAAAGAGACCACAGTCTCCACGTCAGGTATCACTGAACTAACACCGTCAACAGTTGTAGAGGAACTCGCCACAGAAGACAGATCAGAATCCTGTGTGACAGAGTCACCACATGCACCAGCAGAAATGTCTGCTACAGCACAGCTACCCTTACCCCGAGAACGAGGGGTTCTAGCTCTGGACAGAACCACCTTGTTAACAGAAGCCCAGAATTTAGAGGACCAAACCCCACAAATACCACATGATTGGGCCTGAGTGCAATTGTTGCAAGTGACACACGTGGAATGAGAGTCGTCCACATGCTTCACTTGCAAGCAAGAGGTACAAGGAATAGTCTTTGGCATTATATGAATGAAAATGGAATCAAGCTTCCCACCGACGGAAAAACAGCACAAAGGTCGTGTTCACACGTGGGGGAAAAACAAGATTAAGTGTGAAGAAACAAGCAATAATGATCAAAAATAACATTAATCAAAAACAATTTTGGATAGCTTGATAAAAGGATACAATCCACTTGCACACAATGAAAAGCAGAGCACATATAATAAGTTGTTCACGAAGAATAACAGAAAAGTAGCACGAGTTACAAAAATTTCCGACCATGTACAAATGGCGGAAATAAAAGGAATTGACGTCACGGTTGTTGCGCATGCGCTCGGTAAACGCAAGAGGTGTGCAGACAGAGTACCTGTAATTTCGAGCGCTGGTCTCACTCGACCCTTTTTCGATCTTTTGCACTCTATTACTTTTCCAACTTGTTTGGAAAAGTTCTCTAAAAGCTTGAGTTAGTTCCGAAGTAGGGCTTGCACTTACGTTACAGCCAAGTGTAAACAATTGTGAGTAGGTTGAAAAGAAACTAAGTATATCATTTGGGTGGGTATTCCATCCCTGGAGTGATTTGCAGACACCCCAATTATATGATAGGGAGTTCTTTGCAGAATAACTCTGGTCATCAGGCGAGTAGATGAGTATAAGTGGAGTTTCCTCGAGCTGAAATTTGCAAGATTTCAGTCAGTTATCCCAAATGTTGGGTGGGGATGGGACTTTTATAGACCCATTCCACACAAAACCATGTATAAGCTTTCTAGCTTTCTGTCTGATCTGCCGTCAACTATGTTGTACTTTCCATCTCTTGAATAAATGTTTAAACTAAGACCTTGTCAGATCTCAAATATAGACGAACAGTTCATTTAGAGTGGATTGTCATTAGATCACCTGCACTGTGAAGTTTTTAACCCACACACTTGAAAGTTGATGCAAAGAAGTTTAGTCCTCAACCGTCCTCAGACTGACGCATGTTTTTCCTTGTTCATTATTTGTCCTTGTCGTACATACTTTGGGGGGCACAATGACGCCGTGTACTAAGGTGTACTGCACGTCGATGGTGCACATGTCTTCAACTGCTGTAACCCTGCTTGAGCGGAGCTTGAACAGAGTTAGAATGTGAGGAGCTGACACTTGCTTGTCGTTGCTAGGTGGTTCTATCCAGTTACTTCGGCTTCCTCCACCCGTAAAACTGTCACGACTAGTCATTGTGCATAAGTATGTGGCCTTAAACCTCAATAAATAAATAATAACATACATATTTTTTTCTTCAAGGACCTGTGGAAGTAGGCCTTCAAGTAAGCTCAACTTTTTGTACTTTCACTTCTGGGAGAGAGGTCTTGTCAGGTGTTAATTTTCATAAATTGTCACCAGACCGTTGTTCCTTTAAACATTCTACTTTCTTGCTCCTCATTTATGGAACAAATATGATTATTATTTATTGATGCTGAAGGCTACATCAGCAGGTCGGGCTATACTGTGCTGATGGCCACATATGTGGCATAAAGTACCAATAAATATGGTTGATGATCGCTATCCTTCTCGATGTAAACATACTGAGTGCAGTATATGTACACTAATCCTGCCTGAACAGAGTTTTTTCTCAATTTTTTTCAGGTTGCAATCAGTAATGTTGGCAATCACCAGTTCTACATTTTTTGACAGTAGAAGGTGTGAATAATCTTTGAAAACAGTCCTGTCAATATACAAAAGTTAAAAAATTTATAGTAATTTATATATTTTTTATACTTACCAATGACCCAGACATAGCTGGTGCTAACTCTTAAAATATAGGGCCAAACACAAATTTTGCCCCCCAATCCCCAAAATTTGCATCTAAAACTAAAGAAAACATGTCCTGAAAGGCCCTCCACACTTCGCCCCTACTGCGCATGCGCAGTGTCAAGGACCTTCCGAAATTGGCGCCATTTATCATTCTAATAACCAGTGCCTGGTAAGCACTATGTACTCAGCGGGGAGGCAAGAGTTCCCAACTCCTGGGAGGGCCATCCCCGTCTGGGTCATTGGTAAGTATAAAAAATATATAAATTACTATAAATTTTTTAACATTTTTATACTGTACCAATGACCCAGACATAGCTGAATAGTAAAAAGGCTGGAGGGCCAAGGACATAGAGCAAAATGGAATACGCTCAATAAAATAAAATAGAGTCATCCCCTGTAGGGAAAAGAAGTAATAGGCCTTACATGTATCTTTCTTATTTATGATAAATTAGAAAGATACAACACCTTCCAAAATTGAGCTTCATACATCCATGTACTCTATTAATATCCAATATAATCCTTATACTAATAATTTTTAAAGTAAGCCAATAATAAAGTAAGTCTAGAGAATAGAGACTCTTATACTCCTAAAAGTGTCTGAGAATTGCATAATCATGTCCGTTGACATATGCAATATTCAAAAGCTATACTTTAAAAACTAAGACTTGAATGAATTTTATAAACTTAAACTTCTCACTAAACAACCATCCCAATAACAGCTCAGAATTACTAACTCCGGAGGAGGTATCCCCTTGTTTTCATAGTAAAACAGGTGACCCAAGGGAACACCCTCCCCCCCCCCCCCCCTTTTTCTTGCCCTGGGTCAAATAGCCCAGAGCGAAGAGGGCAGCCGAACGGAGACACTGCCGAAACAGACAGCCTACCTAGCTATAGTAGCAACTGTTAAGTGAATGACATTCTGAGCAGTAGATAATAGACCTAACAAAAGAGGCCTCAAGAAATTGACTCGATATTTCTAAGATAAAATTCATGAATGTGGATGGCTGAGCGCAATGAGCGGCCTTCAAAAATCTATAATAGCGACACTATTAATGTAAGCCCAAGAAGTAGAAGAACTCTTACTTCATGAGCTGAAATCTTATGCACAACTGCTAAGTCAATGATATACCATAAGCAGTACCGATAGTTAATAGAATCCATTAACAATAAAATGGAGCGTAACGTCCTTCTACTAGACATCAAAGACAGAAGAAGCTTACGCCCTTGTAATAAACAGATATCTGTTTATAAATACATAACCTGTACCCGGAAAGAGTAAAGGCCTATGCCCATACGAAGACGGAAGGACCTTAAAATAATAGGTTCCGGATAATAGGAGCCTAACTCTTATGCAACAATCCAACCTAAATAGTAACGGAAGTATTGATTCCGAAACTATGAAAGTGAAAATCATCCATCGATAGTGCATGAAACTCACTGACTCTACAGTAAAAGAGAAACCAACAGAATTACTGTCTAAAAGGTCAGAATTTGAAAACTACTGGTTCCAGAGGCTCAAATGATTACTTAGCTAAATAAGAACCGAAGTTAAAATCCGTATAGGAATTTAATCTAAAGATTCTAAGTCTATTTATCAAAAAGTTACTAACTGACTTAGATAAAGAGACAAAAGACTCAATTGTAAACTATCGTAGAGTGCATAGGTATGAGGTAACATAAACCTATAACCTAAATAATAACAGGCTGCAGTAGATCTTGTGAAACAAGTATACTAAAAAATAGCAATGAGTAGTATGGAGGGATCAACAATATGAACATAATGATCCCTACACCACGACGGAAGAGCCTCCACTTTAGTCGCATAGAATAGCGAAGAAGAGGATCTCCTATAGTAAGAAATCGCGTCCAAAGCTCGTCCAGTACAGTGCTTACAATGTAATACGGACCACACAACGGAATACATGAAGGTTGCGACCTTGCTGGTTGTGATAAAGATGACACGATTTACCCAGTGAAAAAAGATCCTCACATAGAGGAAGATTTCACGTTAAGACCCACAGTAGACAAGAGAGTAAATTACTCATGATCTCTGTGAAGATAGAGATGCTATCAACAGAAATGTATTGTGGTTGTTTATCTTAGCAATACCTGCTAAAACAACAGCGCCGGAGGATACGCGTATCCTATCATTCCGTCCTATAGATCAATAGAGCGTTAACACTATTAGCTCAGAGATCTGGACAAGCCAACACATACGTCTGCAATTGATTAGCAAGCTGTGTCATAAATAACTCATCATTGGGCGCTCCCATAGATAGCAAATCTGATTGAATACTTGTTTGTTGAGAGTCCATTCTGACAGCAACAAGCGACCCGTAAGAGAACGGGAGTCCGATAAAACAATCAGACGACCCGGAATATGACGGACCAAAACTGAACTTGGTGTACTATAACCAACAGACGGATTCTTTCCATTAAATTGAATAACGGAAACGAAAGAGTGCCTCCCTGGTTCCGGAGATACGCCACTACTGTCGAATTAAAGGACAGGAATTTGGGCATGCGTTTCTGAATAATGTTCATGCAATGACATAAAGCAAGCCTAAAAAACATTATTCCGCGGAAGTTAAACTGATAGCTAAAAGACTGCGGAACCCAAAGACCCTGGCACTTCGAATCCATAGGGATCAGTATATATCCCAATCTGTTTGACTGGCAACCGTCATAACAGCCACACTCGGGTCTGGCAACTGCGGCGGCACTCTCTGAGTCAACCACCGAATGTTTGCCCCAGTCTGAATCTCTTGTAACACTAGATAGACAAGAGAACGTATAAATCGAGCAATTCATGGATTGCCGGAAAGTTGCCGTCGAAGAGAAGCTCCTCCGAGAACGAAGCGACTCTGAGAGAGTTCTTAACCTTACTATCCACGCGTGTGGATGTAGCTAGGGCTGCGTCATGTCTAACCAACTCCAATCAGCCACTGAAGGGCGGAGTTATACGTGAACAAACTACTGCCCTCAAAAGAAATTACATTGAGAATAATATCCCGTAAATCTTTTCTTGAAGACGTAATGATAACGCCTCAGTAAGGCGGATTACGTATAATAAAGCGTCTAAGTTAAGTCTACTATACATAATGTCGTTCCCAACATTGAAATTGGAAAAGACATAAACGGCGAAAAAGAATATATGCAGTCTTTAATCACACCGTCTAGACGCATATGAACTCTCGGTATGCCCTGCTCTGCCAAAATAAACTATTTGTAAAAATGATAAAATGGCAGAAATGAGCAACGCGGACAAGAAACTAAACTATCATGCTTAGTAGCAGGCTTGTATATATATATATATATAGCGTCGAAAAATAAAACACATGTTGTAATGACAATATTGGACTGCGTCGGTAAGACAGGGACAATGTCCCTGTACCGATCGAAAAATCCGAGTCCAATGACGCTATAAGTCTCTTATCCAAGATCGCAGCTATGAAGTCCGAAATAATAATCACTGGAAGAAATGCCAGAAGATATGAAAGGCATCTTCCGATACTACTAAAGGGAAAACTCGAAATCTTTCGAATCCCTTTCGCCATCCTGTCGGACCCTATAAAGCATTCGGTCGTCCGTAGCTGATGCAACCGCGGACCGCACCGACCCAGCGCCGTCGGATAATTCCTGATTCGACCGAGAAACTCAATTGCTGGGATGCTGCGAAACAACTGTGCTAACTCGGATAGCACGTCCGTCACTGAGGCCTGAGGAGAAGCGGTCTTACGATGCATTGCCGCTGGAAGCTCCGTGATCGTTACCCCGTGCATACTTCCAATATGCGAGCGAACGGAGTGTATAGGCCTCGTGTCCCTTGGCTACCGGATGGCGCGACCTATTCGCCGTGGAATCACTGAATGCCGAAACTGATCGGATACTCGAGGTCACGTAGCCAATGTGCGGTCGTGTGCCCTGCTGTGAGGATGAGGAAGCATTAAAGACAGTCTCTCGGACTGTCAATATAACGGAGCGTCCCGAGCAACGGACATATGCTCCGAATGTAAAATATCTGAACCACAACATGCGGTCCCCTTTGTTGTTGGGCGAGAGAGGAACCTCTCTCGCTCACAGCCCAGACGGACCTGGACAAGCCAGGAACCGGACTAACAGGCTTCCTCCGATCTGTCCTCAATCTGCCGTCACTGGGTGAGTACTAAAGTAATTAAAGTGCTCGCATCACCCAAAACTCCTTCCTAGACTGCAACGGACGAACCCGGCAGCCGAACCATTCGATGAATGTACGCTAGACCGGGTGAGCTAGCGAATGTCACTCCGTAAGCGATAGACATATTCCATGAGCACTTATTGCCGCTAACTCTTCATTAACTATGACGACAGAGGCACACTTTTGAAAGACATCTCCATAACTCTTCGAACAAGAAACCAGAAATGCTTGGATAGCAAGCATAAAATAATAATATATATAGCGTCGTTCAATAATTCGAAAGTTTGTGTGACATTATTGGACTATGTCGGAACTGAGGGAGGATGTCCCTGAACCGAACCAAAAATTTCTAAGTCCACCGACGCTATCAGTTTCTTATCCGGCATCGCAGCATATGTTGTTCCGAAAGGGAAAGCTTGAAATCCTCCGAATCCCTTTCGGTATCCCGTCGGACCGGATGAAACTTTCGGACGTCCGTACCCGCTTCCGCGGAGCGTCCCGAACCAGCATCGTCGGATAAAATATATGCGACAGATTCAGTTGATGCTGGGATGCTGCGATAAACTGTGCTATTAAAGAAAGCACGTCCGTTCCCGAGGCCTGTGCAGTAGCGGACTTACGATGCATTGCCGCCGGAAGCTCCGTGTACGTTGACTCCCGCACACTTCCTATGCGAACGTCCGGAGTCTGCAGGCCTCGAGTCCCCGGCTACCGACCCAGCGCTGTCGGATAATTCTCGATCCGACACCGTTTCTGTCGGCTGCTGGGATGCTGCGATAAGCTGTGCTATGTGCACAAGAATGTCCGGCGTCGAGACCTGCAGAGGCGCAGTCTATCGCTGCTTCGCCGAGGGCAGCTCCGCATCAGATGGCTCCCGCATACTTTTCCTATGCGAACGTCCGGAGTCCATCAGTCTCGAATCCCTGGCTGCCGGATGGTGTGACCTGGTCGCCGAAGAATCCTTGATCGGCGAAGCTGGTAATATATCGGCGGTCACGCAGCCAAGGTGCGGTCGTGTGCGCTGATGAGAAGAGGAAGCCTTAGCAGTCTCAGCGGACTGCCTATACAACGGAGCGTCCCGAGCGACGGACGTATGCTCCGCTAGCGACACATTTTGTACCACAACATCTGGGGCCAGATGTTGTTGAACGAGAGAGGGGCCTCTCTCGCTTGCCGTCCGGATGGACAGGAACGAGCTATGAACCGGACTAAAAGGCTTCCTCCGTTCTCCCTCCGATCCGCCGTCACTGGGTGTGCATTAAGTTAATTTTATAGTGCTCGCATCACCCCAAAATTCCTTCTAGACCGCAACGGACGAACCCGGCTGCCGAACCATTCGGTGAATGGACGCTACACCGGGCGAGCTAGCGGACGTCAAAGGCCGTCGAACCTACTAGGGTCCTCTTAGGCAATTGGCGTATTACATGAGCACTTTTCCGCTAGCCCTTCATTAATTGTGACGACGGAGGCACACTGTTGGAAGACATCACAGATACATCACCCTAATCTTGATCGTCTGAAATAGAAATTGATAAAGTAGAGTGACCCTGCGGGGAAAGGACCGGAGTGTCCAAATCCCCAACAACATACCGTGACATACGCTTCCCATATTGTCATCGAAATCATACGATACAGAACAGGAGTTAATGCGAGTACACTGACCACATATAGAATGATAATAAAGTCAGAGGAAGACTTCCTCTTAAAACAATTGATCAATATCCTTTCAATGTGAAAAGAAAACAAGTCCTGGTACTCGCACTAACCCCTGGCAATCAAAATACATAATAATAATATGATCCATTAATATAGAAAAAATAACTGAAATCAAAATATTTTGAAAAAATATTTTTTCAGAACAGCCCAAGTTTCTGAAAAGTAACGTTGAGCCCCAATGGATCCCAAGCCTAAGTGTGGACAAAAATTTTAAAAATATTTTAAACAATTTATTCAACACTTACGAACAATAATAATGTATCTAGTTATGATTAAAATAACATAAAGATATTATTTTTTAGAAATCCCCCCCTCACACAGAGGGCTGTTGTAAATGTAAACAATGAGTGTAAAAACACTAAAATAAGACTCCAGGCACCCAGGCCCGAAATCAGTTACCAAAAATACACTATCTGATGCAAAACAGAGACTTCCAGGGAAGAAACTGCAGAACATCAGATGGTAGATGCAGAACACAACGCCTAACCACCCGTAGGTGAAGACGTAAACATGGGGGAAAGAACAGAATTCATTCTGTTATTCAGCTAAAACTCCCAAGAAATTTTAGTAATAATAATTACAGAAACTATGCCAAAAGCATGGGAGAATAGCAAGGGGGAACTTAAAGGACAGGGAGAGAGGAAAACACTTGAAAAAACAGTGTAACTAAATAATCAGAATGACAACAAAATGGCTGCTGCCTTGAAAATAGGTAACTTAACATAATTTCATTAAAAAATTTTAAGTTACAGCCCTGATAATATTCTGTCACACATTCTTTTCCTCTCCTCCTTCTCTATCCTCCTTAGAATCACCATTTCACTAATATTTATGTGTCTGGCATCATTTAAACTGAGATTTAAAAGCACAAAGATCAGTCAGATGTTAACTGATGAAGGGCCAAACTTAGAATGATAAATGGCGCCAATTTCGGAACGTCCTTGACACTGCGCATGCGCAGTAGGGGCGAAGTGTGGAGGGCCTTTCAGGACATGTTTTCTTTAGTTTTAGATGCAAATTTTGGGGATTGGGGGGCAAAATTTGTGTTTGGCCCTATATTTTAAGAGTTAGCACCAGCTATGTCTGGGTCATTGGTACAGTATAAAAATATCCCGTTGTATGACCTCAATTAGGAAATTGATTACTTAACAACAATTATGTGCAAAATTTATATTTCCATGGGTCTTATGTTCTTTTATCATCAGTGATTAAGGATTATTGACGAAGAGTGATTGAAAAGACCTGATCCAGAGAAAAATCAGTTTTGGATAAAAAATTAAAATAGAAAAAAACAACTCATTTTTACTGGCTGCTTTATTTGTATACAGGGATGGGATTTTTCAGCAAATTCGCAGATTTCGGCAAATTCATGCCCCCAAAAGCCGAAACTTTAAAGAAATTTAGTATTTCTAAACCAACAGGTTCACTGTGTATTCATATATTTAAAAAAAAAACAAACCCTGATTTAAGAGAATTTTCACAAATTTCAGTGAATTTTGTTGCTTGCCTTTCTCAACCCTGTTGTTTACTGATAATGTTTTTAGATATGCTTTGCTCATGGTGACGACAAGACAGTTCGTTAAAGTTCAAGAGCAAACTGAGACAAGAGACCTTGTGAATAGCTCACTACATTCTGCGTTACATAGTTCAGAAGTTATCGCATGTTTAACGAGATTTACTTGACTGTTCTGCACTAGATAGCACATTAACTAACAAGCGTTTTCTGCACTAGACGTGACAGGACTTCTAGTTTTAACCGTAAATAATATACAATTAACAAGGTTATTCAATTCAGTGGACTCCACTTTAATTTTTGTGAATAGTAGTAAATGGATATGGTGGTTGCCTAAGAAAAAAGGCTAAACTAGTAGAGGACTTAGTTATTTTTGGTTGTCAAAATTTGTTCACACGTTTGCCTTGTTTCAGTTTATGGGAGAGTGCCTCTTGGCACTCTCCCATAAATTGTAATAAGGCAAAACTAGGTAAACTAAACTAAAGGTGTCACTGTCTCTGGATGGGTCTATGAATACCCCCACAACAATGGTTGTCTTATGGCAAAAATAGTCTAAGGCCACACAAAGTAGATCTGTTTCTCAGGCCATTATTTGTAAAATTGCATGCGGGCAAGCGGTTTTTTATTTTATTTTTTATTTCAGTAATTACTTCTTTGCCATCAAAAGTTCATGTTCTTGGTTCAAGTTTTAGGTCTCATAATCTACAGAATAGCATGGATGGTGGTGTATTTCATCCCTTGAGTGCAAGAAGGCTTTGCAATGCTAAAGCATTGCAAAGCCTTCTTGCACTCAAGGGACAAATTCATCAATTTTTTTAACTTGGGTAAAATATCAGACATAAAGCATTTAATATTAATTTTTTAAAGTTTAAATTGGTTATAAAAAGAGAGCATGCGGCAGCCAAAAGGACCATGCGGGAGGGCCTGAGAAACAGATTTTTTATTTTTTTAGGCCTAACCAGAACTATAATCGCAGGTGCACAGTTTCCCGTGGTGGTAAACATTCATACCAAGTTTTGATGGAATTGCCCTATAAACATCAGAGAAATGTCTCCGGACAAAATTTAGACTTAGCAGCAAATTACAAGTTCCCATGATGTTAAACAAGCATGCCAAGTTTCGAAAAGTTGAAAGGTGGCATAACTATGGCAAAAAGGTCTGACCAGAACTATAACCACAGACACACAGGTTCCCAAGGTGGTGAACATCCATAACAAGTTTCAAAAGGATTGGCCTTTAAACATCGGAGAAAACCTCCGGACAAACTTATGTCTGTGGACAGACGAATGAACAGAGAGATGGATGGATGGACCGATGGACAGACAAGATGATTCAGTATACCTTCTTCTCTATAATAGAAGGTATATTCTTTTAAAAAAAAATATTTAAAGCATTTAAAATAAATTTCAAGTTCACATAAGAAGCTGGGTCATTCATGGTTTCTGAATACCCTAATCAAATTGAAAAGCATAGTTAAAAACATTTTCGATATCCTTTGTTAATTAAGCGTTATTAACAATTTGAGTTAATTTATTTCTAAGGTAAATGACAAAATATTTCAGTTATCTCCGTTCCCTTCTGCACTGGGTAATAATACCAATACACTGTGAAGAAAAATGACAGTTTCTGATGACCATCTTACAGTGATACGTCCGGATGGTGATATGAAGGCCTGCCATTCTTATCCATCCTAATATGTGTGATTTTTATTGTAGCCTTATTACATTTAACCCCATCCAACACAGGTTTTCAAAGAAAAACTTTCAATGCAAATTGCAGGGCGAATTTTAATGGAACCAATTTTTCAATTGAATAGAGTGTAATTGTAAGCAATTTCATTTTTTTTGTTTTGAAAGAGTGGTTAATTTTAATATGATGCACGTCTTGTGTGATTCGTTGTTTTTGCGGACACTTTGTTTTTAAATAGCTATTTTACGCTGGCTGCTACCAGTTGGGGCGAATTGTTCAAACGACTACGCCATTACAACTCTTTTCAGAAATATGAAATTGGTCTTGTTCAGGCTCCTTTCAGAGTTGTATGATGGATTTTAACAGCAGCCATGTTTACATGCATAAAAAGGAAGTTTTGGAGGGTGACTTTCACCCCCAATGTAAGCCAAGGTGAGTTGCGGAATGACAAGGCAAATTCTTTGCCCTAGTCACTCACTCGGCTAACCCCTGCCCCCCCACCCCCCCTCCAACTCATTGTAGGGGAGTATAATAATTTCACTTCAAAGAAAATATGAAGCAAATCCACAGAATATGAAGCCTTCAAGTTACAAGTCCTGGTCTGGAGAATAAAGCCCAAATATGGGTTTCCAGAACTCTACCAGCTAAACGATGAGATGAGATACTGCAAGTCAAGTCTAATTAACTCAGCTCAGCTTGTTGCTTTAATCAGTTTATTCATATATGGCAGATGCCTCCAACATATTTACCAAAACACAGCAGCATTGGAGAATGGTAACTAAAGCAGGTGGACAATTGTAGTAGGTCAACCTCCAGCTGGATAGATAAACAAATCAACTTCTGTACATGTAAATGCTTGATATAACTCGACTATTCTCTTAGTTTGATACTTTTGCCCACTTTGTGAAAGGGTCAGGGGGCATGACATTGCAAAAATTTGCATTATGAGAGCTCCAACTGGAAATTTCGTTTGGTGGGGGAAAAACATACAAAGAGTAATAAATTTACTCTCCTGTAAAAATGCCGTCAAAGCAAATCCATAGAGACTAAATAATTTCATTTAACCCTTTACCCAATGCAGACAATAACAAAATTTATTATTTTAATAATTTAAATTTTAAATTTATTTTTTAAAAAGCCATTTCATGTGACCCATCATTGGAATGAGCTTGACGTGCTTGTTCCAAAGAGGGGTGGGTCACATGATATGGTTTAGTGTAATTTTTTTTAAAATAGTATTTTTTCAGCTTCTAAATTTGCATATTACGCGGGCAGATGTGGCCAATTCGTTGGGTAAAGGGTTAAAAGATAACAGGAAGGATCTCTAATTAATATAAAGCCTCTAAGTCGCAGCACCTGCACTTCAGAATGAACCCCAAATATGGGCTTCCAGCACTCTACCAGTTAAAGAAGAATTTATCATCTGCCTTTCAATTAAGAGACTTCGTTAGTAGGGATACCGTGAATAATATACTGATCGGTTAACCATTGGTTGTATGCATAACCGATTACAATTTTCGGTATTTTCTACTTTCATGTGGATCAATGCAGCATTGTGATTTTGGTCCCACTATTTGCAATTACATACTGCACAAGCCTGAAAGTAAGCAATCTGTCATTTGCAAAATGAGGTCCCCAGAGGGTGAATTTGCTGATGCTATCCCATACAGTGTGTCAATTTATCCTCTGGGTACCTCTTGCTGTTTAGGCTTGAGACCTTGATTCAGAATGAGGTTCACAGAGGTTAAACTTAGTGATGCTACCCTGCTGTGCAGGGTAGCATTATCCAATTCACCCTATGGGGTCCTCATTCTGCAGATGAGAGTCTGCTTATTTTCAGGCTTGGTTCTGCATTTTTCATTCCATGTATTGAAACAACAACTTTGGGGTAATGTATTTATTAACAAATAGTCAAATACGCACAGCTAAGACAAAGAGTCAACACTTTTGGAAGTTGGAATCTTCCAAAGAAATACTTAATGGGTGAGTGTCGTAAACCGTCAGCCATGTGTTTCATAGTGTCTCGTGTCATTCAACATTCCCCAATTCCCAAGCCTTACCACTGATGAAGTAAAATAATTCATTACAGAGGAGCCCACTTAATTGGATATCTCTTAATTGTATATCCCTGTTAATTGAATATAATTTTCAAACACAAAACCATTTACCATACCTTCAGTACAAATTTGATCTGTTAATTGCATATGGGTTGTACAGTAAACTCCTGTTAATTGTATATAAATTTTTGTAATATGTCGAAAAAATTACTGTGACACGCACCAAATTCCCCTTATTTATCAACCTTTTTGGCCTCACTACATCCAATACAGGCATTTATTCTATTATATCTTGTTTGATAGAGCTCTATGAGCTCTGTCAAACAAGATATAATAGAATAAATGCTCAGTTTACCTCCAGAACACAGGAAACTGACCAAATCCCTGTTAATTGTATACTCCTGTTAATTGAATAATTTTCACTGGCAAAATGGATATTCAATTAAGAGGATTCTACTGTACCTAGTTTATCTCTCGGGAAATCTGACAGAGATTGTTTTGAGTTGATTTCTAGTGAAATAATGCAAGTAAACTCAAGTAGTGTCAAAACCTGATGAAAATAATAACAGTGTTGAGTTACGAAATGCTTCAGTTTTCATCAACCAACAGTTCACATATTAATATTCATAAGCAGGCTTGGCTGAAGTTGTGGGAGAGTTTGTTTAGATAATTAATATTCATGACAAAGGGTCATAAAGGAGTGATATGGATATTTTTGACATTAAACCAGGGTCCTGAAAAGATATAATGGTCAAATCATCATGCTGTTCTTTTACTTCCTTGTTTATTTTGGATGTTACAGAAACAATGAAACACGATTAATTCTATAAATGTTAAAAAATTTATAGTAATTTATATATTTTTTATACTTACCAATGACCCAGACATAGCTGGTGCTAACTCTTAAAATATAGGGCCAAACACAAATTTTGCCCCCCAATCCCCAAAATTTGCATCTAAAACTAAAGAAAACATGTCCTGAAAGGCCCTCCACACTTCGCCCCTACTGCGCATGCGCAGTGTCAAGGACGTTCCGAAATTGGCGCCATTTATCATTCTAATAACCAGTGCCTGGTAAGCGCTATGTACTCAGCGGGGAGGCAAGAGTTCCCAACTCCTGGGAGGGCCATCCCCGTCTGGGTCATTGGTAAGTATAAAAAATATATAAATTACTATAAATTTTTTAACATTTTTATACTGTACCAATGACCCAGACATAGCTGAATAGTAAAAAGGCTGGAGGGCCAAGGACATAGAGCAAAATGGAATACGCTCAATAAAATAAAATAGAGTCATCCCCTGTAGGGAAAAGAAGTAATAGGCCTTACATGTATCTTTCTTATTTATGATAAATTAGAAAGATACAACACCTTCCAAAATTGAGCTTCATACATCCATGTACTCTATTAATATCCAATATAATCCTTATACTAATAATTTTTAAAGTAAGCCAATAATAAAGTAAGTCTAGAGAATAGAGACTCTTATACTCCTAAAAGTGTCTGAGAATTGCATAATCATGTCCGTTGACATATGCAATATTCAAAAGCTATACTTTAAAAACTAAGACTTGAATGAATTTTATAAACTTAAACTTCTCACTAAACAACCATCCCAATAACAGCTCAGAATTACTAACTCCGGAGGAGGTATCCCCTTGTTTACATAGTAAAACAGGTGACCCAAGGGAACACCCTCCCCCCCCCCCCCCCTTTTTCTTGCCCTGGGTCAAATAGCCCAGAGCGAAGAGGGCAGCCGAACGGAGACACTGCCGAAACAGACAGCCTACCTAGCTATAGTAGCAACTGTTAAGAGAATGACATTCTGAGCAGTAGATAATAGACCTAACAAAAGAGGCCTCAAGAAATTGACTCGATATTTCTAAGATAAAATTCATGAATGTGGATGGCTGAGCGCAATGAGCGGCCTTCAAAAATCTATAATAGCGACACTATTAAAGTAAGCCCAAGAAGTAGAAGAACTCTTACTTCATGAGCCGAAATCTTAAGCACAACTGCTAAGTCAATGATATACCATAAGCAGTACGCTAGTTAATAGAATCCATTAACAATAAAATGGAGCGTAACGTCCTTCTACTAGACATCAAAGACAGAAGAAGCTTACGCCCTTGTAATAAACAGATATCTGTTTATAAATACATAAACTGTACCCGGAAAGAGTGAAGGCCTATGCCCATACGAAGACGGAAGGACCTTAAAATAATAGGTTCCGGATAATAGGAGCCTAACTCTTATGCAACAATCCAACCTAAATAGTAACGGAAGTATTGATTCCGAAACTATGAAAGTGAAAATCATCCATCGATAGTGCATGAAACTCACTGACTCTACAGTAAAAGAGAAACCAACAGAATTACTGTCTAAAAGGTCAGAATTTGAAAACTACTGTTTCCAGAGGCTCAAATGATTACTTAGCTAAATAAGAACCGAAGTTAAAATCCGTATAGGAATTTAATCTAAAGATTCTAAGTCTATTTATCAAAAAGTTACTAACTGACTTAGATAAAGAGACAAAAGACTCAATTGTAAACTATCGTAGAGTGCATAGGTATGAGGTAACATAAACCTATAACCTAAATAATAACAGGCTGCAGTAGATCTTGTGAAACAAGTATACTAAAAAATAGCAATGAGTAGTATGGAGGGATCAACAATATGAACATAATGATCCCTACACCACGACGGAAGAGCCTCCACTTTAGTCGCATAGAATAGCGAAGAAGAGGATCTCCTATAGTAAGAAATCGCGTCCAAAGCTCGTCCAGTACAGTGCTTACAATGCAATACGGACCACACAACGGAATACATGAAGGTTGCGACCTTGCTGGTTGTGATAAAGATGACACGATTTACCCAGTGAAAAAAGATCCTCACATAGAGGAAGATTTCACGTTAAGATCCACAGTAGACAAGAGAGTAAATTACTCATGATCTCTGTGAAGATAGAGATGCTATCAACAGAAATGTATTGTGGTTGTTTATCTTAGCAATACCTGCTAAAACAACAGCGCCGGAGGATACGCGTATCCTATCATTCCGTCCTATAGATCAATAGAGCGTTAACACTATTAGCTCAGAGATCTGGACAAGCCAACACATACGTCTGCAATTGATTAGCAAGCTGTGTCATAAATAAAACATCATTGGGCGCTCCCATAGATAGCAAATCTGATTGAATACTTGTTTGTTGAGAGTCCATTCTGACAGCAACAAGCGACCCGTAAGAGAACGGGAGTCCGATAAAACAATCAGACGACCCAGAATATGACGGACCAAAACTGAACTTGGTGTACTATAACCAACAGACGGATTCTTTTCATTAAATTGAATAACGGAAACGAAAGAGTGCGTCCCTGGTTCCGGAGATACGCCACTACTGTCGAATTAAAGGACAGGAATTTGGGCATGCGTTTCTGAATAATGTTCATGCAATGACATAAAGCAAGCCTAAAAAACATTATTCCGCGGAAGTTAAACTGATAGCTAAAAGACTGCGGAACCCAAAGACCCTGGCACTTCGAATCCGTAGGGATCAGTATATATCCCAATCTGTTTGACTGGCAACCGTCATAACAGCCACACTCGGGTCCGGCAACTGCGGCGGCACTCTCTGAGTCAACCACCGAATGTTTGCCCCAGTCTGAATCTCTTGTAACACTAGATAGACAAGAGAATGTATAAATCGAGCAATTCATGGATTGCCGGAAAGTTGCCGTCGAAGAGAAGCTCCTCCGAGAACGAAGCGACTCTGAGAGAGTTCTTAACCTTACTATCCACGCGTGTGGATGTAGCTAGGGCTGCGTCACGTCTAACCAACTCCAATCAGCCACTGAAGGGCGGAGTTATACGTGAACAAACTACTGCCCTCAAAAGAAATTACATTGAGAATAATATCCCGTAAATCTTTTCTTGAAGACGTAATGATAACGCCTCAGTAAGGCGGATTACGTATAATAAAGCGTCTAAGTTAAGTCTACTACACATAATGTCGTTCCCAACATTGAAATTGGAAAAGACATAAACGGCGAAAAAGAATATATGCAGTCTTTAATCACACCGTCTAGATGCATATGAACTCTCGGTATGCCCTGCTCTGCCAAAATAAACTATTTGTAAAAATGATAAAATGGCAGAAATGAGCCACGCGGACAAGAAACTAAACTATCATGCTTAGTAGCAGGCTTGTATATATAAATAAATATATAGCGTCGAAAAATAAAACACATGTTGTAATGACAATATTGGACTGCGTCGGTAAGTCAGGGACAATGTCCCTGTACCGATCGAAAAATCCGAGTCCAATGACGCTATAAGTCTCTTATCCAAGATCGCAGCAATGAAGTCCGAAAAATAATCACTGGAAGAAATGCCAGAAGATATGAAAGGCATCTTCCGATACTACTAAAGGGAAAACTCGAAATCTTTCGAATCCCTTTCGCCATCCTGTCGGACCCTATAAAGCGTTCGGTCGTCCGTAGCTGATGCAACCGCGGACCGCACCGACCCAGCGCCGTCGGATAATTCCTGATTCGACCGAGAAACTGTCAATTGCTGGGATGCTGCGAAACAACTGTGCTAACTCGGATAGCACGTCCGTCACTGAGGCCTGAGGAGAAGCGGTCTTACGATGCATTGCCACTGGAAGCTCCGTGATCGTTACCCCGTGCATACTTCCAATATGCGAGCGAACGGAGTGTATAGGCCTCGTGTCCCTTGGCTACCGGATGGCGCGACCTATTCGCCGTGGAATCACTGAATGCCGAAACTGATCGGATACTCGAGGTCACGTAGCCAATGTGCGGTCGTGTGCCCTGCTGTGAGGATGAGGAAGCATTAAAGACAGTCTCTCGGACTGTCAATATAACGGAGCGTCCCGAGCAACGGACATATGCTCCGAATGTAAAATATCTGAACCACAACATGCGGTCCCCTATGTTGTTGGCTTCCTCCGATCTGTCCTCAATCTGCCGTCACTGGGTGAGTACTAAAGTAATTAAAGTGCTCGCATCACCCAAATCTCCTTCCTAGACCGCAACGGACGAACCCGGCAGCCGAACCATTCGATGAATGTACGCTACACCGGGTGAGCTAGCGAATGTCACTCCGTAAGCGATAGACATATTCCATGAGCACTTATTGCCGCTAACTCTTCATTAACTATGACGACAGAGGCACACTTTTGAAAGACATCTCCATAACTCTTCGAACAAGAAACCAGAAATGCTTGGATAGCAAGCATAAAATAATAATATATATAGCGTCGTTCAATAATTCGAAAGTTTGTGTGACATTATTGGACTATGTCGGAACTGAGGGACGATGTCCCTGAACCGAACCAAAAAATTTCTAAGTCCACCGACGCTATCAGTTTCTTATCCGGCATCGCAGCATATGTTGTTCCGAAAGGGAAAGCTTGAAATCCTCCGAATCCCTTTCGGTATCCCGTCGGACCGGATGAAACTTTCGGACGTCCGTACCCGCTTCCGCGGAGCGTCCCGACCCAGCATCGTCGGATAAAATATATGCGACAGATTCAGTTGATGCTGGGATGCTGCGATAAACTGTGCTATTAAGGAAAGCACGTCCATTCCCGAGGCCTGTGCAGTAGCGGACTTACGATGCATTGCCGCCGGAAGCTCCGTGTACGTTGACTCCCGCACACTTCCTATGCGAACGTCCGGAGTCTGCAGGCCTCGAGTCCCCGGCTACCGACCCAGCGCTGTCGGATAATTCTCGATCCGACACCGTTTCTGTCGGCTGCTGGGATGCTGCGATAAGCTGTGCTATGTGCACAAGAATGTCCGGCGTCGAGACCTGCGGAGGCGCAGTCTATCGCTGCTTCGCCGAGGGCAGCTCCGCATCAGATGGCTCCCGCATACTTTTCCTATGCGAACGTCCGGAGTCCATCGGTCTCGAATCCCTGGCTGCCGGATGGTGTGACCTGGTCGCCGAAGAATCCTTGATCGGCGAAGCTGGTAATATATCGGCGGTCACGCAGCCAAGGTGCGGTCGTGTGCACTGACGAGAAGAGGAAGCCTTAGCAGTCTCAGCGGACTGCCTATACAACGGAGCGTCCCGAGCGACGGACGTATGCTCCGCTAGCGACACATTTTGTACCACAACATCTGGGGCCAGATGTTGTTGAACGAGAGAGGGGCCTCTCTCGCTTGCCGTCCGGATGGACCGGAACGAGCTATGAACCGGACTAAAAGGCTTCCTCCGTTCTTCCTCCGATCCGCCGTCACTGGGTGTGCATTAAGTTAATTTTATAGTGCTCGCATCACCCCAAAATTCCTTCTAGACCGCAACGGACGAACCCGGCTGCCGAACCATTCGGTGAATGGACGCTACACCGGACGAGCTAGCGGACGTCAAAGGCCGTCGAACCTACTAGGGTCCTCTTAGGCAATTGGCGTATAACATGAGCACTTTTCCGCTAGCCCTTCATTAATAGTGACGACGGAGGCACACTGTTGGAAGACATCACAGATACATCACCCTAATCTTGATCGTCTGAAATAGAAATTGATAAAGTAGAGTGACCCTGCGGGGAAAGGACCGGAGTGTCCAAATCCCCAACAACATACCGTGACATACGCTTCCCATATTGTCATCGAAATCATACGATACAGAACAGGAGTTAATGCGAGTACACTGACCACATATAGAATGATAATAAAGTCAGAGGAAGACTTCCTCTTAAAACAATTGATCAATATCCTTTCAATGTGAAAAGAAAACAAGTCCTGGTACTCGCACTAACTCCTGGCAATCAAAATACATAATAATAATATGATCCATTAATATAGAAAAAATAATTGAAATCAAAATATTTTGAAAAAATATTTTTTCAGAACAGCCCAAGTTTCTGAAAAGTAACGTTGAGCCCCAATGGATCCCAAGCCTAAGTGTGGACAAAAATTTTTAAAATATTTTAAACAATTTATTCAACACTTACGAACAATAATAATGTATCTAGTTATGATTAAAATAACATAAAGATATTATTTATTAGAAATCCCCCCCCTCACACAGAGGGCTGTTGTAAATGTAAACAATGAGTGTAAAAACACTAAAATAAGACTCCAGGCACCCAGGCCCGAAATCAGTTACCAAAAATACACTATCTGATGCAAAACAGAGACTTCCAGGGAAGAAACTGCAGAACATCAGATGGTAGATGCAGAACACAACGCCTAACCACCCGTAGGTGAAGACGTAAACATGGGGAAAGAACAGAATTCATTCTGTTATTCAGCTAAAACTCCCAGGAAATTTTAGTAATAATAATTACAGAAACTATGCCAAAAGCATGGGAGAATAGCAAGGGGGAACTTAAAGGACAGGGAGAGAGGAAAACACTTGTAAAAACAGTGTAACTAATAATCAGAATGACAACAAAATGGCTGCTGCCTTGAAAATAGGTAACTTAACATAATTTCATTAAAAAATTTTAAGTTACAGCCCTGATAATATTCTGTCACACATTCTTTTCCTCTCCTCCTTATCTATCCTCCTTAGAATCACCATTTCACTAATATTTATGTGTCTGGCATCATTTAAACTGAGATTTAAAAGCACAAAGATCAGTCAGATGTTAACTGATGAAGGGCCAAACTTAGAATGATAAATGGCGCCAATTTCGGAACGTCCTTGACACTGCGCATGCGCAGTAGGGGCGAAGTGTGGAGGGCCTTTCAGGACATGTTTTCTTTAGTTTTAGATGCAAATTTTGGGGATTGGGGGGCAAAATTTGTGTTTGGCCCTATATTTTAAGAGTTAGCACCAGCTATGTCTGGGTCATTGGTACAGTATAAAAATGTTATTTTAGTGATTTATTGATTCTAAATATGTAAGCCTCAACTGTTCATTTGAAAACATTTTTTAAAAAAATTATCGACTTATTGAAACACTAATAACCGCAACCCCCATTCCCTCTGCAACTTCATTCTCAGAAATTCTTCTCAGTAAAAACTAAAAAGTTCTTACCAAAGAGGCATAAAGGCACATCTTATACCAGGGACTGACCTGGGCATGCGCCACTGCGTATTTGGTTCTGAAACATCAGGACCTGGCTCTTAAATCTCAGAAATAGGCTTCTCAGTTGGCGCGTAACTTCTCGGATCATATTTTGATATTCTTTCGATGGATAATCGAGAGAGACACTCTTACATGTATTATATGTATGATTATCATTTATCCTTATTGTAGAGCGCTTAAGTTAATACTTCAAGTCTTAATTATCAAGCATTACTCTTCACTGTGGTTTCTGATCAAGTCTTGGCTGCCTAAATAGGCAGCCAAGACTTGATCAGAAACCACAGTGAAGATTAATGTTTGCTATAGTGTACTGAATGAAAATGATGAGAGCTATTACATACTTGCTGTGTGTGTTACAAACAGCAGTGTGATTCCATAAATTGAAATCTGGCGCATGAATTGAAAAAATAGGCTCTGAGGCTAGAGCGTATTTTAAATAGTCCTGATCGGTCCCTGTTATACACAGACCAGTAGCAATCATGAAAGATTCAGGTCAGTTTCACTGTACCAAACCAGGAGCCTATACACAGCAGTTTTAAAGAAATGTACAGACCAACAAGAAAAGTATGATTAATCGATAAACGTTATTACCAAATGATTATCGATTATTGAAACCAATAATCGTGGCATCTCTATTTGTTAGACAAGCAATTCAATTTAAAGTTCAATTAGTGTCCTGCACAGGGTGGTCATTATGAATACTAAGACTGATACCTGAGCAACTACATGTATATTACAAGTAAGTTTTGTAACAAACAGTCACATGCAATCATGTTCACACAGTCTCTGGAGTCTTATTAAATTATTTTTGTACTACCAAAGATCTTGTTATTTGCATTTGAATTTAGGAACTTCATTAGGCGAGCAAATGAAATTGAATGTACAATCGGTGTCCCAAACTCTGGTAGTCATAAGGCCTCAGAAAACCAATGGTTTTCTGAGGCCTTATGACTACCAAGTTCAGGGCACCAGTTGTGCATTAAATATTTGTTTGAGTGGGAACTGAGATTGGGAAATTTCGGGTTAAGAATTGGGAAAAAGCATGCCCAAATGTCATTGGGAAAGGGTCCCATAAACAGTCCCCTTAGATATCCATAAGAACCCCTGGATACAACGAATTTTTACCAAATGATGTGATAATTGTAAAGAATTGAATTTCAGCAGGCACCCAAATTTAACTAATTCAGACATTTATGGAATTCTTCAAATAATGATAAACTCATCTTTTAGATGGCTACAAGAATTACTTACCAAACTCTATTCCATCATATCTGGCCATGTTGGAGGCCACTTCACAGCAACTCAGAATTCTGTAGCATGTGAGAGAATATTGGGTATGTGGCAGTGACACTTGACTGACTTTAGCACCAGCATTATCAAACATGTCAGCAGCTCTCTTCCAGGATTCCAAAACATCTACTGATGTCCCTGGAGAATGATATTCCTGTACAAAAATTCAACAGATATATACTTTCTGTCTGCATAAAACTATGCAAAATATGAGAGAAAGAAATTAAGAAATCAACCTAATTCTCTAAAGTTTGTAGTGCAGCAGGCCTTACATTTTGCCAAGACATGTGTGGACAGGCCTCCACGAGATCAACCCTGAAAATGTTCTTCAGGACTTATCACTAGACTTAAAGAAAATAACATTTTATGACCATGTTTAACCCTTTACCTAACATGAAAAGCAGACGACACTTGCAAAAAAAATTTTTGAATAACTAAATTTTTTTCATTTTTTGTCTCAAAAACATAGGTTATGACCCCTCGTTGGAACGAGCTCGACGAGCTCGTTCCAACGAGGGGTCATAACCTATGTTTCCGAGACAAAAAATGAAAATATTTTGAAAATTAATTGGCGATTTTTGAGAATAGCGCTGGCCGGTTTTGGCCGTTACGTTGGGTAAAGGGTTAATAAAAATAGCTCAAAATGACACAAAAGTTGGCCCTTAAAGTACATTTATGTGGGCCTAATGGTAGGCCCTGACATTATTTCAAACTGCAAGGCCTTGTGTAGCTTTGAATAGCCTAACTGGTTTCTTCCCTAATGGGATTAATCAGATGGCATTAATAATCGAGAATTTGACTGATCATCGGCAGCACACATAATTGACTTCAATTTTCAAAAGTCAACTTTAATTATTCTCGTGGCCACTGGAAACAACAATAAGAAAAGTGATGGGTTCACATCACTCTTTTCAAATAAGTTATTTCAGTTGCATTCCTTGAATTTGAGGTGATGCTTTGAGCACCATGCCTTAGACTTAAGAGGGATGAAGTTTAACCTTACACACATTTTTCTGGGTACCTAACCACCATGATCAGAAACAACAATAAGAAAAACGTTTTTATTACTTTCTAAAGTGTGATTTACTGGGATTTCCGGGTTTGATCATAAACCATGACTTCACAAGTGAATTATGCAATCAACAATTGGGCCATGTATCCGTGCGTGCAAATGAAGATGCTTTGCCATGGGTGTAACAGGGACTTCATTGTTTTTTGTTTTTTTAACCCTTTACCTACCATGAAAAGCAGACGACACTTGCAAAAAACATTCTTGAATAACTATTATTTTCATTTTTTGTCTCAAAAACATAGGTTATGACCCCTAATTGGAACAAGCTCGATGAGCTCATTCCAATGAGGGGGCATAAACTATGTTTTAGAGACAAAAAATGAAAAAATAATGAAAATTAATTGGCGATTTTTGAGAATAGTGCTGGCCGGTGTTTGGCCGTTGAGTTTGGTAAAGGGTTAAATAATATAATTATAGTTAATAATGAAAAGTAATAAACAGAGTAATCGCTTGACTGGACTGATTCCGTGAAATAATTCATTTGAGGCGAGGGACTCTATTGTAAAACATAGTGATGAGCCGGTATGGGTGTTATCGGTATTGCCAATATCCGATATTTCAATTCAATATTGGACAGATACCGATATTAGTTTTCGTGGTGACACAAGCTTGTGTATAAATATAATGACAATCAGACAGGACTAATGAGACATGGGGTTGTTCAGCTGTCAGCTTGACTCGAAAAGCGTGCCGGGTGGATCTCAACGTAATGTACATCTGTGATGTATAAAATTCAATATCATTTCCGAACCGTCAGTAAGCCCAGGCAAGTGAAAAAAAAATGGGGGTGGGCTTATCCACGAATGAGTCTGAATGTAAAATGAAAACTTGACAAAAAGTTTTATGTGTTTGTTTTATTCATTTTTTCCATCGGAATCATCAATCATTCAAAAATACATTTCAGTAGAAAAACATCAACAAAATCAGCACAAAATATCAACAAAATCAGCACAAAATATCAACCAAACATCAATGTTAACAAATGAGATCAAAAACGCACGTGGTCAATTTGTTTTAACCTGAAACCTGTTCGTTCAGTCATTACATTTCCATTTTGAATTGTGTTTATTAAAAAAGTATTTGAACTGTGTTTTGTATTACTCACGCAAGAGAAGGTGCCCTCAGTATTCAAAACTCCCATCCATTGTTTAAAAATAGGCCGATGAAATCGTCAGATGTGTACCCATACGCACAACTAGTAGAAAGCTGTATGACGGAGGGCCACCACGGATGCCGACATTATGTACACCATACATGATATGGGTACATATAGAAATGGATTGGAGGAGTGTCTAATTCGATGGATAAAGGGTTAATATCTCCAGATCAAATTATCAGATTTACATAAAAAAACTATACAGCACAGCACATCAGTAACCTGAATAAATATATAAAGTAACATGACAATCGGATTGATATTTTTTGAGTTATCGAATGCCAAAGGGACTGGAGGAATTGTCAATTTGAAGGATAAAGGGTTAATATCTCAGGATCAAATTATCAGATTTACACCAAAAACTATACAGCTTGGCACATCAGTAACCTGAACACAAATATAAAGTAACTTGACAATCCAAGTAATATTTTTCAAGTTATCGAATGCCAAAGGGATTGGAGGAATTTTCAATTTGAAGGATAAAGGGTTAATATCTCAGGATCAAAATAACAGATTTACACCAAAAACTATACAGCTCGGTACATCAGTAACCTGAACACAAATATAAAGTAACTTGACAATCCAAGCAATATTTTTCAAGTTATTGAATGCCAAAGGGATTGGAGGAATTTTCAATTTGAAGGATAAAGGGTTAATATCTCAGGATTAAATTATCTAATTTACACCTAAAACTATACAGCTCGGAACATCAGTAACCTGAACACAAATATAAAGTAACTTGACAATCCAAGCAATATTTTTCAAGTTATCAAATGCCAAAGGGATTGGAGGAGTTTTCAATTTGAAGGATAAAGGGTTAATATCTTGGTAACAAATCATCAGATTTACACCAAAAACTATACAGCTCGGCACATCAGTAACCTGAACACAAATATAAAGTAACTTGATAATCCAAGCAATACTTTTCAAGTTATCGAATGCCAAAGGGATTGGAAGAATTTTCAATTTGAAGGATAAAGGGTTAATATCTCAGGATTAAATTATCAGATTTAGACCAAAAACTATACAGCTCGGCACATCAGTAACCTGAACACAAATATAAAGTAACTTGACAATCCAAGCAATATTTTTCAAGTTATCGAATGCCAAAGGGATTGGAGGAATTTTCAATTTGAAGGATAAAGGGTTAATATCTCAGGATCAAAATAACAGATTTACACCACAAACTATACAGCTCGGCACATCAGTAACCCGAACACAAATATAAAGTAACTTGACAATCCAAGCAATATTTTTCAAATAATCGAATGCCAAAGGGATTGGAGGAGTTTTCAATTTGAAGGATAAAGGGTTAATATCTTGGTAACAAATCATCAGATTTACACCAAAAACTATACAGCTCGGCAAATAAGTAACCTGAACACAAATATAAAGTAACTAGACAATCCAAGCAATATTTTTCAAGTTATCAAATGCCAAAGGGATTGGAGGAATTTTCAATTTGAAGGATAAAGGGTTAATATCTCAGGATTAAATTATCTAATTTACACCTAAAACTATACAGCTCGGAACATCAGTAACCTGAACACAAATATAAAGTAACTTGACAATCCAAGCAATACTTTTCAAGTTGTCGAATGCCAAAGGGATTGGAAGAATTTTCAATTTGAAGGATAAAGGGTTAATATCTCAGGATTAAATTATCAGATTTAGACCAAAAACTATACGGCTCGGCACATCAGTAACCTGAACACAAATATAAAGCAACTTAACAATCCAAGCAATATTTTTCAAGTTATCGAATGCCAAAGGGATTGGAGGAATTTTCAATTTGAAGGATAAAGGGTTAATATCTCAGGATCAAAATAACAGATTTACACCACAAACTATACAGCTCGGCACATCAGTAACCTGAACACAAATATAAAGTAACTTGACAATCCAAGCAATATTTTTCAAGTTATCGAATGCCAAAGGGATTGGAGGAGTTTTCAATTTGAAGGATAAAGGGTTAATATCTTGGTAACAAATCATCAGATTTACACCAAAAACTATACAGCTCGGCAAATCAGTAACCTGAACACAAATATAAAGTAACTAGACAATCCAAGCAATATTTTTCAAGTTATCAAATGCCAAAGGGATTGGAGGAATTTTCAATTGAAGGATAAAGGGTTAATATCTCAGGATCAAATTATCAGATTTACACCAAAAACTATACAGCTTGGCACATCAGTAACCTGAACCCAAATATAAAGTAACTTGACAATCCAAGCAATATTTTTCAAGTTATCGAATGACAAAGAAATGGATATGGATGCCAGATGGACAGACGGACATACGGATGGACAAAGGATGGACGAACGATGGATGGCCACCCCGGATGCCGGCATTATGTGTACCATACATAGTATGGGTACACATAAAAAACAAACAAAATAATCCATTCACGTGTGAGCATTTATATGTACATGCATTGGTGGACCGCTTCTCGGTGAATTCTGTTGCATTCACTTTCTCCAAGTGCAAGATTAACATGGGGCAGTTCGCAGCCAACACTGTTGGCACCGGATAACTATCTGCACTATCCATTTCCTAGTTATTGACGTATCGACACTGAACCTGGCTGTTATTGACAGAGAGGAAAAAAAAATTGGGGTGGGGGTGGGAGGTCAGACAGGCCTATCTGTACAGGCCAATACGTTGCAAGATAGTCACAAAGAATTTCCTCAAATTTTTTCATCATTGATTCTTTCAACAAGCATCAGTGATGGAAAATCCGGAGCAAACTTCCTTGTGGTATCATGCAACGTATTTGTATTTTCACTGGTAGTGAATTGACCAATTGTTGGGGATGTTTTGACCAACTCTTGGGGACGTTTTGACCAATTGTTGGGGAAATTTTGACCAACTCTTGGGGACGTTTTGGTTTGGTTATGGGTCAACTCGTCACCGGGTCAAGTTGCCCCCGATGATTTTTGCGGGTCAACTCACCCCTCCGTCGGGGGCGAGTTGACCCGACTTTTGGGGGCGAGTTGACCTGCAATTTTTTTTTCATAAATAGCAAGAAACATTTGTAAAGAAACGGTACTAACCTCTTCGTGTAATATATTCTTATCTGATTCACAACTGACATGAAAGAAAAACGGTACATCCAACTCCACAAGAAAAATTACATAAATGAAATGACTGGAAAGGAGGAGAAAGAAAATTGATACTGATACTCACACCACAAAAGGCGGTGATTAATAGTGCTTTGATCCCATGGTAGCCCAAATTTTAACTTAGTGCTTTGATCTATTATTTGTTGGTTGCAGGCTGAACTGTGTTGAAATCACCTTGTTGTTGCAGTCCAAGATGTTTGTTTGTACTGCAACCACATTGTTGCTGCTGACCATTTTGTTTGTTTGTGTTGCAATCACACATATGTTGCTGATTAAGATGTTTGTTTGTGCTGCAATCACATGAAAGTTAGTTTTTTTCATTGCGGCCAGCTTGGATCTATTGATTGGATTTTCCTTTTCTCAGCCGATAAATTAATGAGAATTTTTCAAAATAAACCATATATTTTTACCATCACCAGTCTCAGAGTTGTTTTTTTCATTTCATCCTGTCATATCGTCTTCATATCGTCTTATTATATCGATCTTTAGTGGGAGGGGGGTGCGACTTGACCTGAGGCAACTTGACCCGGGGGGGGGACTTGACCTGGTGGCGACTTGACCCGTTCCCTTTGGTTTGGGGACGTTTTGACCAGCACCCGTAGTGGTAATGCCATAGTGATACTGCATTTACCAAAAAAAAATCATGAATCATTGTCACTTGTCCGTGATCTGCTGCCTGTAGAAGTGGAGGGAGGGGGTTACTTAATTCTGCAATGCATTGAAAAAAACACGTGGGCATGTTTCATAAATAAACAAGAGGCCCCAGGGGGCCTGAGGGCGCTCACCTGACATGGTAGCCTAAATATCAACCCACAGAATTGATTTCAACAAGTTGCATCTGCTCCTCCTAAGAAAAGCTTATACCAAATATCCAAAGATTCTGACCAGAGGATCCAAAAAAAAAGAAGATTTTTAAAGAATATTCCTCGTATTGAATCCCACAGACAGCCCATATATGAACCCAGGGACTTGGTTTTAACAAACTTGAATATCACCCCCCTATGGATGCTGCACACCAAATATCAAAACATTTTGACTGCTGGATCTGAAGAAGATGATTTTTAAAGAAAATTCCTCATTTTGAACTAAGTTACAATTCAAGCTCCCACAGTGAGTCCAAATATGGACCTAGGGGCATGGCTTGAACAAACTTGAATCTCACCCTCCTAAGGACGCTGCATACCAAATATCAAAACATTCCGACTGCTGGATCTGAAGAAGAAGATTTTTAAAGAAAATTCCTCATTTTGAACTAAGTTATCATTCAGGCTCCCACAGTGAGCCCAAAAATGGACCTAGGGGCATGGCTTGAACAAACTTGAATCTCACCCCCCTAAGGATGCTGCATACCAAATATCAAAACATTCCAACTGCTGGATCTGAAGAAGATTTTTAAAGAAAATTCCTCATTTTGAACTAAGTTATAATTCGGGCTACCACAGTGAGCCCAAATATGAACCCAGGGACTTGGCTTGAACAAACTTGAATCTCACCCGCCCTAAGCATGGTGCATACCCAATATCAAAAGATTCTGCCTTCTGGATCTTGAGAAGAAGATTTTCAAAGAAATTTGCCTGAAATGCACTAAGTTCAAATTTGTGCTCCTATACTGAGTCCAAATATAAACCCAGGGAGCCGATTTGAACAAACTTGAATCAGATCCACCTCACAATGTTGCATACCAAATATCAAAAGATTCTGCCTGCTGGATCTGGAGAAGAAGATTTTTGAAGAAATTTGCCTGAAATGCACTAATTCGAAATCGGGCTCCTATACTGAGCCCAAATATGAACCCAGGGGGCTGATTTGAACAAACTTGAATCAGCTCCACCCTACAATGTTGCATACCAAATATCAAAAGATTCTGCCTGCTGGATCTGGAGAAGATTTTTGAAGAAATTTGCCTGAAATGCACGAAGTTCGAATTCAACCTTCTATAGTGAGCCCAAATATGAATCTAGGGAGCCGATTTGAACAAACTTGAATCAGATCCACCCCACGATGTTGCTTGCATACCAAATATCAAAAGATTCTGTCTGCTGGATCTGGAGAAGAAGATATTTTTAAGAAATTTGCCTGAAATGCACTAAGTTCGAAATCGGGCTTTTATACTAAGCCCAAATATGAACCCAGGGGGCTGGTTTGAATAAACTTGAATCAGATCCACCTTACAATGTTGCATACCAAATATCAAAAGATTCTGCCTGCTGGATCTGGAGAAGAAGAGTTTTTAATGATTTTCCCATTGCCTACAGTGTTAAAAAGTGCTGACTCAGCACTTTTTCAAAGTCCTGAAAAAAGCACCTTATGATCAAACCAATAGGGATTTTTTTAACCATTCTATTCTACTGGATAAAAGTAAGCTTTATACAAAATAAGAATTCTCTGTGCCATGTAGTTTTGGAGATATGGCAGTTTTAAGGTTTTTCCTATTTTTAGCCCCCAAGGTTCCCACGGGGCAAGGAGAAAAATTTCTTTTGCATCAATCAACTACTTATGACCCATTATCATCTCATATCTAATTTGGTTCAAATCGACCTCACGGTTCTGAAAACAGAAAATTTAGGCGTGGCCAAAATTTTTGCCCATACCATAATGAAGGCAAATAATGCCCAACAAACTTCTCTTGAACAAACTTGATTCTAAACCTCAACAGGACTTTGTATACCACATATCAAGTCTCTGCTACTGGTGGTTCATTAGAAGAAGATTTTCAAAAAATTGTGACATCGACGCCGTAGGTGCGACGGGTGGTGCAATTTCACAAAATTCTAAGTTCATCAAGGGCCATAACTCCAAGAAAAATATTTGGAACACCATATGCATTGAACAGTGGCTAGACATCAATAAGATACACTTACATGCCAAATATAAAGTCATTCCATTAAGTATTTCAAAAGTTATTGAGTTTTGAAACTCGTTGGTCACAGACAAACTCGTTGGTCGCAGACAGACCGACAGACAGACAGACCGACAGACAGACTGACATTGCCACTTATAGAGCTGCTAGTCACAGCTAAAAATTTGGCCATTTTTTCCCCACCCCACTGCACAATATGAGCCGAAACCTAATTTGCATAAAAATCAAAATGCCCCTATATAACCACTACTCACATGAAATTTCATTAATATGCGGCCAGTGGTTTGGGAGAAAAAGGCCCAAACACCACCTTCACGACGGACGACGGACGACGGACAACGGACGATGGACGAAAAGTGATCAGAAAAGCTCACCCTGACTTTCAGTCAGGTGAGCTAAAAATCTATGTTTAAACTGACCGCCCTGATGTACATAATGTGTCCCCATTGTTGTAAACAATATGGCTTTGGCTTTCCCTTGTTTTGTTTTCAAAACAGCCTTTCATGTAGCATGGATGAAACTGGATATTACAACTCAGGGTATTAAATCATATTTATTTTTGAGCAGCTATTTTTGCAGAGATCACATCAGGTAATTTCTCAACTCATTTTCTAAAGTAATAAAATGAAGAATTTGGGTCACTGAACACGCTGTCATTAATAATTTAAGAACTGGGAATTTCCCAGTTGTCTTCAACATAAAGTTGATAAACACGAGGGCTAACAATAATAAATAACACAAAAGTATGTAGTTTGGGAATTTTATTAGCTGAAAATGTGAAAAGATTAAATTGACAAAAAAACAACTCCAAAACACATTCACATAATTTTATTTTGAACAACTGAAATTTTCGTGCACATTTTCGTGATGACCTGTGTGTTGAAGAATGCTTCACCGGTACCGGCAGTCAAAACTTTTATTCAGAGAAACATGGGGTGGGCTTATTTTGGGTGATACCCCCAAAATACGTTTTCTAAAAAGCCCTAATCTGAGTAACTAGTACTATTTAGTTGAGATTATCAGCGATTTGCCTGAGAACTTGATTTGAAAAAAAGACATATCGGCTGCCAATATCGGCAGAATTGGTATTTTTTGCCGATACCGATAACCCGTACCGATAATCGGCTCATCACTAGTAAAACACTCGTGTGCATTCGTGCACTCGTGTTTGTGAATTATTTCATGTAACCAGTCCAGTCAAGCGATTACTCTCTATTTCATCTTGTCACCTTTGTGATTTCCATATGTATTAGGACAGATAAACTTAAAAGTGTTGAAAGAGACAATAAGCTGTTTAACTTCAAGAGGTCAGTAGCAGGGAAACAGGTGGACATCACAATTTGTTATTCAATTAAGTAAGACATATTCTAACAACATCAGGTCGTTTAATAAAACTGAAGCAGAAACCAACACTGATAAAAAATTAAAGTTCAAGGTAACTGTCAACTTAACCTTTGGCACAATGGTCACAAAATGAATACAGTTCATCTTCTCATCACATCCCAAGTTTGGTTTCAGTCAGCCAAGCAGAATTTTAGTTAAAGAGCAGAAACCAACTCCGTCTACAGATGGACAGACAGTGCCATGGCTATATCCACCCCACCCCCTCCCCCCCCCCCCCCCCCAAAAAAAAAATTAATTTTAGGAGGGGATAAATAGAGAAAGATTGCTCTTATGAGGAAAACTCTGGTCAAGGGAAGACAGACATGATTCAGATGAGTCTGAAATTTCATTCGGAGATGCCGAAAGGTGGTTAACTGGAGTTATATAAATTAGATCTGACTTCTGTATGTTTTTGATGAACCTCAGTGACTTGAAGAGATTTAGGAGCTTCTGGACATCCTGAAGAAGAGTTTCCTTGTGAAAATGTCTTTGGAGGATATTGCCTAGGTACACCAAAGTCAGTACTGTAGAATGAACTCAGAAATGTAACATTCATGATTCAAGTAAATGCCCAAGAAGCAATGTTTAGTCTGAAGCACATCATCTGGAGTTGGTAAACTTTGCCGTTTAGAGCAAATGTCCTGAACAAATGATAATTACATGAAAGTGTGCATCTCTAAAGTTGATGCTTGCCACAAAGTTGTTGGTTCAGATGCTTCTCTTCACTGACTGGACAGTTTCCATGTAAAACTTCGGAGCAAGAATGAGCTGGTTGATCCAGCATAGATCTATGAATTTTCTGGCTTCAGTATAGGGTGCGAATATTCAAGATTTGATTTGATACTATATGTCTGCTTCGAAAATCAGTCTCAAGATTTGATTTTTTCGAATCTCTTGTACTAACTCCAATTTGCTACATTTCCAACAAAAATTGGATAAAATTGTCATTAGAAAATTCATTCAGGTAGGCTCAATTCCTATTTAATTGAGTAATTGACAATGTTTAATTGTTAGGTAAGTAGTGAATTTTGCCCTGAACATTATCCCTAGTTATAGTTTTTGAAGGCTTAACTTGTCACTATTCACATTCTTAAGAATATGAAGAGTAACAAGTTAAGCCTTCAAAAACACTTGAGGTTTGTACTTCAAGAATGGTGCTACAGAGAATATTTATTCATCGGTGTTTAAGGTGTTCACTCAGTCATGTAAGGGTAATCACAGTTTACCGTAACTTCCATTTGGTGAAATATAAAATAACTTGTCTTTTAAGATTTGATTTGGGATTCAATTCGGTTTTAATATCAGAGACACGATTCGATATTCAATTTAAAAAAAAATTTGTGATTCGCAGATCCCTACTTCGGTAACAGGACGAATCTTGAGTAGAATCCTGGAAAGGACACATTGTTGACTACCTCTATTGCCTTTTTCAAGAGCAGTAAGTTGACTACTTCAGGAAGACAACCACTTTTTGTAAGGTCGCCCAGAAGATTTGTGAACAAGGGAGTTCTTGGCAAAGGAGGTATTCTTCAAAAGAAAAGAATTTGTCTCGCATGAATAACCTTTAGAACCCATGAGTCTTTTGTAATTTTTTTCCAATTTTCATGAATTTAAAGTGGGATAACCTTCCTGGACTGGAAGACAACAGAGGTTTACAGCTTCATCTTGAGCCCCCTTGAGGCTTATGGCTTACAGTATCTGCTTTCCCCTAGCAGACTTGCCTCTGTTAGAAGATTGAGAACGTCCGCTGTTTGACTGCTGAGAGCAGACTGGAGACAGGTTATGAGGAGCCAAAGGTTTTGAGTGTGATGAGCCACAAGAATTCCTTGTTCCTGAATACATGGGTTTCTTGGAACAAGAGTTTAGTAGCAATCTAACGAGGGACAAGACTACTCATCTGTAACTTCATGCACAAAAGGGCCTTGCTCACTGAAACGTGAAGTCCATGTCAGAGGAGCTGCAAGGGAGGCTTCAAGAGCTCTTTCAAGTTAAATGTTGACATTAACTGGTAGAGTGCTGGAAGACCATATTTGGGCTTTACTCTGAAGTACAGTTACCACAACTTAAAGACCTCAAATTCAGTAGATGTACTTCGCTTTATCTTTGAACTGAAATAATTTAATCTCTTGGGATTTGCCTTGTTACAATTTATGGGAGAGTGCCTATTGGCACTCTCCCATAAATTGTAACAAAGCAAAGACATGTGAACAAATTCTGATGACCAAAAATAACTTAGTACTCTACCAGTTAAGGGAATGTCCCATCCAACAAACTCTAGACTGTCAATAGTTTTGAGCTATAGTGTGAATGAAAGTCATAATGGAGTGAGATAACACTCTCAGTGGTGAAAGAATGTCTCTGAATTCATCCTTTGTCCAATGCCCAAGTAATATGATTTGCAAAGGATAACACATTCAGTAAGCCCCTAGAGGTTTCAATAATATGATCCAATAGTGATGAATGTATTGAACACTGAGAAGGCAACTGAATGTTTAACTCAGAAGACTTCTTAACCAACAGTACTGGCATAGGCTGAATCAATGAACCGGCAATCTTGAAGAACTTCTATTCTGTAAAAGGTAATGCGGAGTCCTTTTGTGAGATAAACGAGGCAGTGTCACCTTTCTGGAGTACAAGAACAATGATTCTTCTGAATGCTTCCAGTACTTGAAGAGACTGAGTCGAAAATAAGAGAAACCTCTTTCTTGCAACACTGAACTTTGTCTAAGGAAGGTGTGAGCTATGACAGACTTTGAAGTTCTGTAGGTACAGTATTCATGAAGAACTGACAAAGAAATACATCAATTCCATGTGTTGCTTTGAGAGAGATGGACCAGTATCATCATATGAGGATTCTTCTGGATGAGAGGTGTTGAACCGTGTTCTCTTTTATCTAAGAGTTCCGATCGGAAATCTGACAAATGAGAAGCCAACTCTGATGAATAATATTGCTCTGAGGGTGCATTTCACGTAGACTTATTTATTTATTTATTGAGGTTTAATAACACTTATGACAGCCAGGGTCACCTCATGTGGAGGAAGTCGGCGTACCCAGAGAACCACAAAGCAAAGCAACTGCCAGACTCCCCAGTGTACTAAATCCACACAAGCAGGGTTAGCATTGGTTGAAGACAAGTTCACCACCATCATGCAGTATGACTCAGTACACAACGCCACCATGCCCCCATGTGGGCAATTGGGATTAAATGTTTTGCCCAAGGACACAACACAGTTGCTACAGGACCTCGCAGCTTGCAACCTGCATCTCTACATACTGAGCCACAGCGCTCCACATTTTGTGTAGAGAAAGCATGTGGGAGCAAGTCTAAAGCTTTTGCAAAAGTTTGACATGATTTGGAGTCATGTTGAAGAGGTTGATTGTGAAAATGATCTTCGCGAAAAAGACTGGAAGATGACATTTGTGTGAACGATGATGTGAAGAAGCACTGGCATCAAGCCTGAATATCAGCAAACTGTCATCTGCAAAATGAGGTCCCCAGAGGGGAATTTGGTGATGCATCACAAAATTTACCCTCTGTAAACATCAGTCTGAATCAAGGTCTCAGGCTAAAACAGAAAGTTGTACCTAAAGACTAGATTGATCCACTGTATGGGATAGCATCAGTAAATTCATCCTCTAGGGACCTCATTTTGCAAATGACAGGTTGCTTATATTCAGGCTTGGCTGGCATCACTCAAACCATCAGTAATCCACAAGAATGCTACAGATTACTCATTATTCATCAAACACTTTCAATGCCAGCTCTCCCTCAACCAAAGAATATCAGATGAAGAAAACTTATGGCAAGCCTCCTGGAATGGATGAAGATCTATGATGAGAATTAAGCTTGGGAGATAATTTAGGGGTACAATGGATCCCACTTAATTGTATATTTCTTAACTGAATAACCCTGTTAACTGAATATAATTTCCAAACACAAAACCATTTACCATACCTCTTGTACAAATTTGACCTGTAATTGAATATAGGTTATAGAGTAAACTCCTGTTAATTGAATAAAAAAAATGGTGTAACCTGTCGGGAAATTACCCTGCCTCTCCCCAGTTTTCCTTTGTTTATAGACCTATTTGGCCTCAGTACATCTAATACAGGCATTGAATCTACTATATCTTGTTTGACAGAGCTCATGGAGCTCTGTCAAACAAGATTTAATAGAATAAATGCTTACTTTATCTCTAAAATACAGGAAAGTGACACAATTCCTGTTAATTGAATACTCCTGTTAATTGAATAATTTTCATTGGCAAAATAGCTATTCAAGGTTCCACTGTATTTAGATACAAGCACAAAATAAATAGTTGAACCTTAGTCCTAACTTTCTTATGCATTTTGCACAAACATCACAAGTTCTTTGTGCATTTCAGCCAGTGTAGGTCAGGCAAGGTGGATGGCTGTCACTGCTTGAGCTTTCTGTAAAACAAATTGAACAGAAAGTTTTGATATTTTGAATGAAAGTGTCAATGACACTGTAGCTTAACTTGTCTGTGTGTTGTGTTTGATGAAAAGGATAATGTTCAATGTTTTTGAAAGAATTATGAAATAATTATATAAGACAAGAATTGTGATAATTAGGAATATGTTAATTTCTGTTCCCTGTATGCTATGTTTTCAATAAAAATAATATGTGGTGTAGACTGCACTAAAGAATTGAGGGGTGGATTAATGTGGCCCTCACAGTTAATGTATGTCAACGAAAGTTATCAAGTTACAGTGAAATTATTCCAAAAGGAGTCATCGTATCAAGTTACAATGAAATCCCTTCATAAATACAGCCTGTAGACTGTGCTAAAGGTTTTTGGGCTTCGGGCCTGTGTAGCCATCACGACTGACCAATTGCAACCAAAATAGGACGTCCTCATCTAGACATTATACTGAGTCATCCCACCAAGTTACAATGAAATCTCTTCATAAATACGACCTGTAGTCTGTGCTAAAGTTTTTTGGTTTTCGGGCAGCTGTCATGATTGAATGATCGTGACCAAAAGGGGACGTACTCATGTAGGCATTATCTGGAGTCATCCTACCAAGTTACAATGAAATCCCTTCATAAATATGACTGTAGACTGTGCTAAAGGTTTTCAGACTTTGGACCCCTGTAGCCATCAAAGTTGACTAATCGCGACCAAAGTGGGACGTTATCATCTAGACCTTAAAAGGAGTCAACCTACCAAGTTACAATGAAATCTCTCTATGAATACAACCTGCAGACTGTGCTAAACGTTTTCAGGTTTTGGGCTCGGGCAGCAGACACGGGTGAATGATCGTGACCAAAAGGAGACATTCTCATCTAGACACATAATGAAGTCAACCTACCAAGTTACAATGAAATCCCTCCATAAATACGGCCTGTGGACTGTGCTAAATGTTTTCAGGTTTTGGGCTCGTGCAGAGCGGTCAAGGCTGAATGATCGCGACCAAAAAGGGATGTTCTCATCTAGACATTATATGGAGTCAACTTACTAAGTTACAATGAAAACCCTCCATAAATACGACCTATAGACTGTGCTAAAGGTTTTCAGGTTTTGGGCTCGGGCAGCCATCACGGCTGAATGATCACGACCAAAAGGGGACGTTTTCATCTAGACATTATATGGAGTCAACCTACGAAGTTACAATGAAATCCCTCCATATTAAATATGACCTGTAGACTGTGCTAAAGGTTTTGAGGTTTTGGGCTCAGGTAGTCGTCAGGGTTGACAGATAGCGACCAAAAGGGGACGTTCTCATCTAGACATTACATGGAGTCAACCTACCAAGTTACCATGAAATCCCTCTATATTAAATATTAACTGTAGACTGTGCTAAAAGTTTTTTGATTTTGGGCTCGGGCAGTTGTCAGGGTTGACAGATCGCGACCAAATGGGGAAGTTCTCATCTAGACATCATACAGAGTCATCCTACCAATTTTTTTTTTTTCGTCTCAAAATTGAACAAAACAGATAAAAAATTGAATTTTTTTTTCTTTCAAATTTGGGTCAAAAATTTCTAAATTCGAACCAGACCCAAAACTTTCAACCCAGGGACCCAATTCGAACAAACTTGAATCTGATAATGCTAGGCCTGTCTGGTCAACTGAAAAATCTATTCAGTGTTGGTTATCAGAAAAAACGAAAATGACAATCATGCATGTCTAAAACATACTTTCGGTTTTATGTATTTACATCTAACTCTCAGTCGTAACCAAGAAAGTTGTGTCTATCGATGATGAAACATAACATATTGGAAAGGACGATAAATATTCTGTGCGGATATACTTCGAAAAATAGAGTTAACCCTTTACCCAACGTAACGGCCAAAACCGGCCAGCACAATTCTCAAAAATCGCCAATTAATTTTCAAAATATTTTCATTTTTTGTCTCAAAAACATAGGTTATGACCCCTCGTTGGAACGAGCTCGATGAGCTCGTTCCAACGAGGGGTCATAACCTATGTTTTTGAGACAAAAAATGAAAAAATTTAGTTATTCAAGAATTTTTTTTGCATGTGTCGTCTGCTTTTCATGTTAGGTAAAGGGTTAACAAGCTGTTTGTATAAAACAAATATCAACAAAACATAATTCAAAACACTATAAAAATGCCATTCTGTAGAAAATTGCTGGAACCAGTTAATCACATACAAAATAGTATAACTTTACAAACACAAAGAATTATGGAAAAAGGGGCACAACTCTCACAAAAATGGACAACATTTACCGAGTATTGAACTCGTCCGAGAGATTCCCATAATGAGTGTCCATACCAAGTTTTTATTACAATCTGATAATAATTGTTCGAGTTATCGCATACACAAGACTATTAAGTTCCAAACACCGAGAATTATAGAAAAAAGGGCAAAACTCACACAAAAATGAACAAAATTCACTGAATATTGAATTTATTTGAGATGTTCTCATAGTGAGTGCAAATACCAAGTTTAATCAAAATCCAATAATACTTTTTCGAGTTATCACATTCACAAACAAGAGGCCCCAGGGGGCCTGAGGGCGCTCACCTGACATGGTAGCCTAAATATCAACCCAGAGAATTGATTTCCACAAGTTGCATCTGCTCCTCCTAATAAAAGCTGAAACCAAATATCCAAATATTCTGAGCAGTGGATCTTAAAAAAGATTTTTAAAGAATATTCCTCATATTGAACTGTCATAATTCGGGCTCCCACAGGGAGCCCATATATGAACCCAGGGACTTGGCTTTAACAAACCTGAAACTCACACCCCTAAGGATTCCGCACACCAAATATCAAAAGATTCCGACTGCTGGATCTGAGGAAGAAGATTTTTAAAGAAAATTCCTCATTTTGAACCAAGTTACAATTCGAGCTCCCACAATCAGTCCAAATATGGACCTAGGGACATGGCTTGAACAAACTTGAATCTTACCCCCCTAAGGATGCTGCATAAAAAATATCAAAAGCATTCATCTGCTGGATCTGAAGATTTTTAAAGAAAATTCCTCATTTTGAACCAAGTTGTCATTCAGGCTCCCATAATGAGCCCAAATATGAACCAAGGGACTTGGCTTGAACAAACTTGAATCTCAGCCCCCTAAGATTGCTCCATGCCAAATATCAAAACATTCCAACTGCTGAATCTGAAGAAGATTTTTAAAGAAAAATTCCTCATATTGACGAAGTTATAATTTGGGCTCCCACAGGGAGCCCAAATATGGACCCATGGACTTGGCTTTAACACACTTGAATCCCCCCCCCCCCCCCCCCCCCCCAAGGATGCTACTCACCACATATCAAACCATTCCGACTGCTGGATCTGAAGAAGAAGATTTTTTAAGAAAGTTAAAAAATTTATAGTAATTTCTATATTTTTTATACTTACCAATGACCCAGACATAGCTGGTGCTAACTCTTAAAATATAGGGCCAAACACAAATTTTGCCCCCCAATCCCCAAAATTTGCATCTAAAACCAAAGAAAACATGTCCTGAAAGGCCCTCCACACCTCGCCCCTACTGCGCATGCGCAGTGTCAAGGACGTTCCGAAATTGGCGCCATTAATCATTCTAATAACCAGTGCCTGGTAAGCGCTATGTACTCAGCGGGGAGGCAAGAGTTCCCAACTCCTGGGAGGGCCATCCCCGTCTGGGTCATTGGTAAGTATAAAAAATATAGAAATTACTATAAATTTTTTAACATTTTTATACTGTACCAATGACCCAGACATAGCTGAATAGTAAAAAGGCTGGAGGGCCAAGGACATAGAGCAAAATGGAATACGCTCAATAAAATAAAATAGAGTCATCCCCTGTAGGGAAAAAGAAGTAATAGGCCTTACATGTATCTTTCTTATTTATGATAAATTAGAAAGATACAACACCTTCCAAAATTGAGCTTCATACATCCATGTACTCTATTAATATCCAATATAATCCTTATACTAATAATTTTTAAAGTAAGCCAATAAATAAAGTAAGTCTAGAGAATAGAGACTCTTATACTCCTAAAAGTGTCTGAGGATTGCATAATCATGTCCGTTGACATATGCAATATTCAAAAGCTATACTTTAGAAACTAAGACTTGAATGAATTTTAAAAACCTAAACTTCTCACTAAACAACCATCCCAATAACAGCTCAGAATTACTAACTCCGGAGGAGGTATCCCCTTGTTTTCATAGTAAAACAGGTGACCCAAGGGAACACCCTCGCCCCCCCCCCCCCCCCCCCCCCCTTTTTCTTGCCCTGGGTCAAATAGCCCAGAGCGAAGAGGACAGCAGAACGGAGACACTGCCGAAACAGACAGCCTACCTAGCTATAGTAGCAACTGTTAAGTGAATGACATTCTGAGCAGTAGATAATAGACCTAACAATAGAGGCCTCCAGAAATGGACTCGATATTTCTGAGATAAAATTCATGAATGTGGATGGCTGAGCGCAATGAGCGGCCTTCAAAAATCTATAATAGCGACACTATTAATGTAAGCCCAAGAAGTAGAAGAACTCTTACTTCATGAGCCGAAATCTTAAGCACAACTGCTTAGTCAATGATATACCATAAGCAGTACCGATAGTTAATAGAATCCATTAACAATAAAATGGAGCGTAACGTCCTTCTACTAGGCATCAAAGACAGAAGAAGCTTACGCCCATAGTAATAAACAGATATCTGTTTATAAATACATAAACTGTACCCGGAAAGAGTAAAGGCCTATGCCCATACGAAGACGGAAGGACCTTAAAATAATAGGTTCTGGATAATAGGAGCCTAACTCTTATGCAAAAATCCAACCTAAATAGTAATGGAAGTAGTGATTCCGAAACTACGAAAGTGAAAATCATCCATCGATAGTGCATGAAACTCACTGACTCTACAGTAAAAGAGAAACCAACAGAATTACTGTCTAAAAGGTCAGAATTTGAAAACTACTGTTTCCAGAGGCTCAAATGATTACTTAGCTAAATAAGAACCGAAGTTAAAATCCATATAGGAATTTAATCTAAGGATTCTAAGTCTATTTATCAAAAAGTTACTAACTGACTTAGATAAAGAGACAAAAGACTCAATTGTAAACTATCGTAGAGTGCATAGGTATGAGGTAACATAAACCTATAACCTAAATAATAACAGGCTGCAGTAGATCTTGTGAAACAAGTATACTAAAAAAATTGCAATGAGTACTATGGAGGGATCAACAATATGAACATAATGATCCCTACACCAACGACGGAAGAGCCTCCACTTTAGCCGCATAGAATAGCGAAGAAGAGGATCTCCTATAGTAAGAAATCGCGTCCAAAGCTCATCCAGTACAGTGCTTACAATGCAATACGGACCACACAACGGAATACATGAAGGTTGCGACCTTGCGGGTTGTGATAAAGATGACACGATTTACCCAGTGAAAAAAGATCCTCACATAGAGGAAGATTTCACGTTAAGACCCACAGTAGACAAGAGAGTAAATTACCCATGATCTCTGTGAAGATAGAGATGCTATCAACAGAAATGTATTGTGGTTGTTTATCTTAGCAATACCTGCTGAAACAACAGCGCCGGAGGATACGCGTATCCTATCATTCCATCCTATAGATCAATAGAGCGTTAACAACATTAGCTCAGAGATCTGGACAAGCCAACACATACGTCTGCAATTGATTAGCAAGCTGTGTCGTAAATAAATCATCATTGGGCGCTCCCATAGATAGCAAATCTGATTGAATACTTGTTTGTTGAGAGTCCATTCTGACAGCAACAAGCGACCCGTAAGAGAACAGGAGTCCAGTAAAACAATCAGACGACCCGGAATATGACGGACCAAAACAGAACTTGGTGTACTATAACCAACAGACGGATTCTTTCCATTAAATTGAATAACGGAAACGAAAGAGTGCCTCCCTGGTTCCGGAGATACGCCACTACTGTCGAATTAAAGGACAGGATTTGGGCATGCGTTTCTGAATAATGTTCATGCAATGACATAAAGCAAGCCTAAAAAACATTATTCCGCAGAAGAAAACTGATTGCTAAGATACTGCGGAACCCAAAGACCCTGGCACTTCGAATCCGTAGGGATCAGTATTATATCCCAATCTGTTTGACACACTCGGGTCCGGCAACTGCGGGGGCACTCTCTGAGTCAACCACCGAATGTTTGCCCCAGTCTGAATCTCTTGTAACACTAGATAGACAAGAGAACGTGTAAATCGAGCAATTCATGGATTGCCGAAAAGTTGCCGTCGAAGAGAAGCTCCTCCGAGAACGAAGCGACTCTGAGAGAGTTCTTAACCTTACTATCCACGCGTGTGGATGTAGCTAGGGCTGCGTCACGTCTAACCAACTCCAATCAGCCACTGAAGGGCGGAGTTATACGTGAACAAACTACTGCCCTCAATAGAAATTACATTGAGAATAATATCCCGTAAATCTTTTCTTGAAGACGTAATGATAACGCCTCAGTAAGGCGGATTACGTACGATAAAGCGTCTAAGTTAAGTCTACTATACATCATGTCGTTTCCAACATTGAAATTGGAAAAGACATAAACGGCGAAAAAGAATATATGCAGTCTTTAACCACACCGTCTAGACGCATATGAACTCTCGATATGCCCTGCTCTGCCAAAATAAACTATTCGTATAAATGATAAAATGGCAGAAATGAGCAACGCCGACAAGAAACTAAACTATCATGCTTGGTAGCAGGCTTGTATATATATATATATAGCGTCGAAAAATAAAACACATGTTGTAATGACAATATTGGACTGCGTCGGTAAGTCAGGGACAATGTCCCTGAACCGATCGAAAAATCCGAGTCCAATGACGCTATAAGTCTCTTATCCAAGATCGCAGCAATGAAGTCCGAAATAACAATCACTGGAAGATAATGCCAGAAGATATGAAAGGCAGCTTCCGATACTACTAAAGGGAAAACTCGAAATCTTTCGAATCCCTTTCCCCATCCTGACGGACTCTATAAAGCGTTCGGTCGTCCGTACCTGATGCAACCGCGGACCGCACCGACCCAGCGCCGTCGGATAATTCCTGATTCGACCGAGAAACTATCAATTGCTGGGATGCTGCGAAACAACTGTGCTAACTCGGATAGCACGTCCGTCACTGAGGCCTGAGGAGAAGCGGTCGTACAATGCATTGCAGCTGGAAGCTCCGTGATCGTTACCCCGTGCATACTACCAATATGCGAGCGAACGGAGTGTATAGGCCTCGTGTCCCTTGGCTACCGGATGGCGAGACCTATTCGCCGTGGAATCACTGAATGACGAAACTGATCGGATACTCGAGGTCACGTACCCAATGTGCGGTCGTGTGCCCTGCTGTGAGGATGAGGAAGCATTAAGGACAGTCTCTCGGACTGTCAATATAACGGAGCGTCCCGACCGACGGACATATGCTCCGAATGTAAAATATCTGAACCACAACATGCGGTCCCCTATGTTGTTGGACGAGAGAGGGACCTCTCTCGCTCACAGCCCGGACGGACCTGGACAAGCCAGGAACCGGACTAACAGGCTTCCTCCGATCTGTCCTCAATCTGCCGTCAATGGGTGAGTACTAAAGTAATTAAAGTGCTCGCATCACCCAAATCTCCTTCCTAGACCGCAACGGACGAACCCGGCAGCCGAACCATTCTATGAATGTACGCTACCCCGGGTGAGCTAGCGAATGTCACTCCGTAGGCGATAGACATATTCCATGAGCACTTATTGCCGCTAGCTCTTCATTAACTATGACGACAGAGGCACACTTTAGAAAGACATCTCCGTAACTCTGCGAACAAGAAACCAGAAATGCTTGGTTATAGCAAGCATAAAATAATAATATATATAGCGTCGTTCAATAATTCGAAAGTTTGTGTGACATTATTGGACTATGTCGGAACTGAGGGACGATGTCCCTGAACCGAACCAAAAATTTCTAAGTCCACCGACGCTATCAGTTTCTTATCCGGCATCGCAGCATTCTGGTCCGACGAAAGAAGCTGTAGAAGACCAAGTCAGATGACATACACAACAGCATATGTTGTTCCGAAAGGGAAAGCTCGAAATCCTCCAAATCCCTTTCGGAATCCCGTCGGACCGGATGAAACTTTCGGACGTCCGTACCCGCTTCCGCGGAGCGTCCCGACCCAGCATCGTCGGATAAAATATATGCGACAGATTCAGTTGATGCTGGGATGCTGCGATAAACTGTGCTATTAAGGAAAGCACGTCCGTTCCAGAGGCCTGTGCAGTAGCGGTCTTACGATGCATTGCCGCCGGAAGCTCCGTGTACGTTGACTCCCGCACACTTCCTATGCGAACGTCGGAGTCTGCAGGCCTCGTGTCCCTGGCTACCGGATGGTGTGACCTGGTCGCCGAAGAATCCTTGATCGGCGAAGCTGGTAATATATCGGCGGTCACGCAGCCAAGGTGCGGTCGTGTGCGCTGACGAGAAGAGGAAGCCTTAGCAGTCTCCGCGGACTGCCTATACGCGGAGCGTCCCGAGCGACGGACGTATGCTCCGCTTGCGACACATTTTGTACCACAACATCTGGGGCCAGATGTTGTTGAACGAGAGAGGGGCCTCTCTCGCTTGCCGTCCGGATGGACCGGAACGAGCTATGAACCGGACTAAAAGGCTTCCTCCGTTCTCCCTCCGATCCGCCGTCACTGGGTGTGCATTAGGTTAATTTATAGTGCTCGCATCACCCCAAAATTCCTTCTAGACCGCAACGGACGAACCCGGCTGCCGAACCATTCGGTGAATGGACGCTACACCAGGCGAGCTAGCGGACGTCAAAGGCCGTCGAACCTACTAGGGTCCTCTTAGGCAATTGGCATATTTACATGAGCACTTTTCCGCTAGCCCTTCATTAATTGTGACGACGGAGGCACACTGTTGGAAGACATCACAGATACATCACCCTAATCTTGATCGTCTGAAATAGAAATTGATAAAGTAGAGTGACCCTTCGGGGAAAGGACCGGAGTGTCCAAATACCCAATAACATACCGTGACATACGCTTCCCATATTGTCATCGAAATCATACGATACAGAACAGGAGTTAATGCGAGTACACTGACCACATATAGAATGATTATAAAGTCAGAGGAAGACTTCCTCTTAATACAATTGATCAATATCCTTTCAATGTGAAAAGAAAACAAGTCCTGGTACTCGCACTAACCCCTGCAATCAAAATACATAATAATAATATGATCCATTAATATAGAAAAAATAATTGAAATCAAAATATTTTGAAAAAATATTTTTTCAGAACAGCCCAAGTTTCTGAAAAGTAACGTTGAGCCCCAATGGATCCCAAGCCTAAGTGAGGACAAAAATTTTAAAAATATTTTAAACAATTTATTCAACACTTACGAACAATAATAATGTATCTAGTTATGATTAAAATAACATCAAGATATTATTTTCCAGAAATCCCCCCCTCACACAGAGGGCTGTTGTAAATGTAAACAATGAGTGTAAAAACACTAAAATAAGACTCCAGGCACCCAGGCCCGAAATCAGTTACCAAAAATACACTATCTGATGCAAAACAGAGACTTCCAGGGAAGAAATTGCAGAACATCAGATGGTAGATGCAGAACACAACGCCTAACCACCCGTAGGTGAAGACGTAAACATGGGGAAAAGAACAGAATTCATTCTGTTATTCAGCTAAAACTCCCAAGAAAATTTAGTAATAATAATTACAAAAACTATGCCAAAAGCATGGGAGAATAGCAAGGGGGGACTTAAAGGACAGGGAGAGAGGAAAACACTTAAAAAACAGTGTAACTAAATAATCAGAATGACAACAAAATGGCTGCTGCCTCGAAAATAGGTAACTTAACATAATTTCATTAAAAAATTTTAAGTTACAGCCCTGATAATATTCTGTCACACATTTTTTTTCCTCTCCTCCTTCTCTATCCTCCTTAGAATCACCATTTCACTAATATTTATGTGTCTGGCATCATTTAAACTGAGATTTATAAGCACAAAGATCAGTCAGATGTTAACTGATGAAGGGCCAAACTTAGAATGATTAATGGAGCCAATTTTGGAACGTCCTTGACACTGCGCATGCGCAGTAGGGGCGAGGTGTGGAGGGCCTTTCAGGACATGTTTTCTTTGGTTTTAGATGCAAATTTTGGGGATTGGGGGGCAAAATTTGTGTTTGGCCCTATATTTTAAGAGTTAGCACCAGCTATGTCTGGGTCATTGGTACAGTATAAAAATATTCCTCATTTCGAACAAAGTTACAATTCAAGCTCCCACAGTGAGCCCAAATATGGACCTAGGGACATGGCTTGAACAAACTTGAATCTCACCCCCCTAAGGATGCTGCATACCAAATATCACAAGATTCTGCCTGCTGGATCTTGAGAAGAAGATTTTCAAAGAAATTTGCCTGAAATGCACTAAGTTCAAATTTGGGCTTCTATACTGAGCCCAAATATAAACCCAGGGGGCCGATTTGAACAAACTTGAATCAGATCCACCCCACAATGTTGCATACCAAATATCACAAGATGCTGCCTGCTGGATCTGGAGAAGATTTTTGAAGAAATTTGCCTGAAATGCACTAAGTTTGAATTTGGGCTTCTATAGTGAGCCCAAATATGAATCCAGGTGGCCGATTTGAACAAACTGGAATCTTGAATTAGATCCACTCCACAATGTTGCATACCAAATATCAAAAGATTCTGCCTGCTGGATCTGGAGAAGAAGATTTTTTAAGAAATTTGCCTGAAATGCACTAAGTTCAAATTCGGGCTTCTATAGTGAGCCCAAATATGAATCCAGGGAGCCGATTTGAACAAACTTGAATCTTCCCCCCCGAGAGATGATGTATACCGAATAGGAAAGAATTCTGCCTGGTGGATCAGAAGATTTTTTTGAATTTTGGAAAGAAATTCATGGGTGCTATCAGAGTTATGCCCCTTGTGGTGCCCCCTGTGGAGTGGCAAGTTTATTTGTACAAGTTTGAATTGACATATGATGGGGAACACGTACACCAAATTTGGTTCAATTTGATCCAGTAGTTTGGGAGGAGGAGTTGATAATGTAAAGTTCACGATGGACGACGACGACGGACGACGACGGACGGCAAGTGATAAGTTAAGCTCCCTTCGGTGAGCTAAAAAACAGGTTTATGTCTGATATTTTATACAAGTTAATAAAATTGATACATTTGATAAATTTGTCCCTTGAGTGCAACAAAAGGCTTCGCAATGCTTTAGCCTTGCAAAGCCTTCTTGCAGTCAATCGACAAAATACACCTCTACCAATGCTATTCTGTAAATTAGGAGGCCTAAAACATAAAACAAACCAAGACCATAAACTTCTGATGGCAAAGAAATAATTACAAAAATAAAAAAATAAATTAACAAAGGCAACGCAAAGTGCGGGCCACTGCCCCCAACCAACAGGCATGTTTCAAGTAGCCTTAAAGGTATTGTGGGGCTTGAAAATTTTTCAAGTCGAAAAAATGAAAAAACGACCATACCTCTGGGAAACATTATTGGACAGAACTCATTCCTTGTGCATATCCGTTCATCCATGCAGGCCTATCAGCATACCAAAGGAGATCCAAATCTGACTAATGGTTTTGAAATTACAATGCAAAATGTTTGTATGGACAGGCAAACAGATGGACGTACGTGCCTGAAAAACGGGAGTTGTGGGCTTAATTTTTTGCGGAAAAATTGATCATTTTAAAACGTTCGGACAACCACTAAAAAATTGTTTCTTCGGAAATTTTTTGGTGGGAATAGACATAGTTAGATCCCCCAAGATAATCCTGAAGAGGGGGCAATGCTAACCACAGCCGTGAATTGACCATAAACCTTAACATAAACCCGAAAAATCGCTACACCTCGATTCTTGCCTCATAAGTATCATATTTTGGAGATTAACCTCATAATATTTGTACGTAAGCTCATAATCTGGAAATAAGCTCATAATGGCTGTATGGGCCAAAAAAAAAAGATCAAAGTCCAATATTATTGCCCGGACAGACAGACTGATGGATGGACAGATGGAGAGCTTCGCTAATACTCCCGAATCCAACTTCGAAGGTTGGTGGCATGAAAAACCGCTCGCCCGTATGCAGTTTTACAAAAAAATGTCCTGAGAAACAGATTTACTTTGTGGGGCTTAAGGTAAGTTTAAAGGTTTTTACTGTTTGGATTTTTGAACAGACATTAAAGTTAGCTTTTCATTTTTAGTGACTCTGATCTCTAAACCTGATGGTGCAAACTCCGAATATGACCGAATCTCTTTTAGGAATGAGCTTTTTTTGTTTTTGTTTTCGAGTTTGGTTCCAGTTTTTGTAAGGAAACTGTAAAACTCAATCACAAGACCCAGCAAAATATGACAAATTGGTCATGTCGTGTAGGCTGCCCATATGAACACAGGAACTGGGCCCCCACTAATTACACTACGAGGTGGGGTCTCAAAACCCTAACACATGACTTCAATTTGTCTATAATTAACTTGTGTTTTTTGCAAGTGCGGTAATCAGGTTTATTCTTCCACCAAAAATAGTTTCAGTTCATTGTTGTTTAGTGATTGTTAGGTATTGCACTTAAGTATAAATTGAATACGTATGCTCCATACATGTTTTTTGATAATAAAAAGCATTAATATGGCAGAAATAACGATCAAAATATGGAGTTTGAATCGTGTTTTTAATATCGCATGAATATGCCAAACTGTGTGATGGGATGTTCAGCTGACGTCGGTTTATCTTTTGATCTCTCAGTCACCGGCTCTTAATTAGATCAAATTTTTTCACAGTCAGTGAAAAATTTCTTTTACTTTTACTTGAAATATTAAAAAGATAGTTCAATATTTGAAACAGTTATTAAAAGCTACTGCAATTCTGAATGTTGTTCATCAAAATCGATTCAGAACTCGAGGAATTACGAAATAATAAATATCATACCGTACTGAAATCATGGATGTGAGTTGAAAAAAATATAACTTGACCAGCACAATATCTGGACATTCCCCCGATGGTCTTTTACCTAACTGTAGCTATTGTCGGAGAAGAATCATGTTACCGGTACTGAATTTTGAATAAATCGTGGGTTGGGGTGGAAGGGAATCCGATAAACAATTTTGAAAGTTAAGTTCAGAGTGGAATGTTAAAATGTACATGTTGAGAGTGGAATTAATATAAATAAACTACATTACCGAAAAAGGAATGCTTGTGGTGGCCCTGGGACGTTTCAGCCTAAGACGCTTCGGAATCCATATATTGAAGCACCTGCATGTACTAGCAAGGAAAACTGGCCAAGTTGGTGGGGGGGGGGGGGGGGGGGGAGATGGGCAATCTATGATATAGGCCTATTTGTGCGTGTGGGTTTATGGGAGCCTGGGGTCCAATTGCCTCGTTTTGGAAGGGGGGGGGGGGGGGGTACTATTTACTTCACTGGTATGGATGACTAAATCTTACACTGCCAAGACACTGAAATTTTTTATGTGCTGGCTGCACGCAAAAATCAGGGGTGGCGCCAGAAAATCTCCGATAGAGGAACTAAAATCTCCAACAGGAGTGCGGTCGTGGTGGCTATGCTCTTTGACAGTAGTGCGGCCCAGTATGAGAAAATCGGAAAATAAGTCAATAAAATAAAGGCATTTCAGCCCAACAGTTTCCTGAAATAGTCACTTTTCAAACATCTTAGTGCTATTCAACGCAAAACTGAACACTCCACTATGAAGATCACAACTTTTTAGGGTGATCTGAGAGTCATGCACGGCAGATCTGTGGGATCTCCACATGATATGATCTCCCTGATGAACTGAATTCCCCGATGGGGGATGGGAGGTGGGGGTGGATCTCCCCAATGGGGGAGGGGGGAGGGGGCTGTAGCCCCCTGATCTCATCCCCACATATTCGCGCCACCCCTGGCAAAAATCTCAAAAACAAGCATCTAAAATTTCAAATCTTACTGAGAGCAACTTTTCGTTTCCATTCGTTCCAATTTTCAGTATGTGACATTCCGCCATGTTTTGATTGACGTACGAAGTGAAAAAATGAGGATGGGTTTAAAAATTCACTGGCAGGCAGTCGATGGACTTGATCCCAAGAAAGAAGGAAAATTAGCACTCTATTCTCAAGCCATTGACAGTTTTCTAAATAATAAACCAAGCTTTGTAAACTTCTGTGTAAATTTTGAAAGCCATTGACAACACACAGTTTTTACAGTAATAATGCAAGTTCATTGAGCTTCTATTTCAGTTTTGATTGTAATTATGAAGTCCTTTGTTTCTATGATCGCAACTGTCTTTTGGGAAGTGTCACATATTTTTCATTCATTGATGGAAAGTTCAATCATGATGAAATACAAGGTGTGTGGAAGGTGTGGTGACTTCTGTAAGGAAATTAATATGTAGCCAATTAAATGATCCAACAATTAAAACAGAAGCTTATGGGCTGCCGATGAGTTTTGACACCTTTCAGTTTGGGTAACAAATACTCCCCAACGAGCTGGCAAATTTATTTCAAAATTCAAAACGATTGGTTAAATTTTACTCTAAACCTGTGTTACTACGGCTGTCCTCCCCCTCTCGATTGCCTGCTGATTTCCCCTAATTCAGGCCAATTGCCTTTGGGCAGGTTTCTCTTGTAAGCATTTGGGGAAAATCGGCATACCCCCAATAATGCAGGGCCAGGGGGTTACTACACCTGTTGCTGCCCCATCCCACCCCCACACCCGGCCGATGACTTCCCTGCTTGCAAGAAAAGAAAATATAGTTAAATTTTCTTATTTATTAAACTGATATACTGTCATGTTCTATTTATACAGGTATTATTTTATGTAATGTTAGTTATTAGAAACCAAATGAAGTTAAAAGATTAAAAAAAGACAACTCATTTATGTAAATATCAATGTGCAAAAAACAAACTTATTTATGTTAATATCTATGTGCAGTGTATTATGTTTCTATAGTTTATCGCATGTTAAAGGTTGAAACACTTGAATGAAATAAAATATATCAAAGCCAATGTTCTTGTTATTGTTGCTCTATTGTCAATTAAGATAAGTAATTAATTGTACATGCCCACTCATAAATAGTTCCTCTATAAATAGACAGCACTAAGGCCTAAAAAAATAAAAAATCTGTTTCTCAGGCCCTCCCGTATGGTCCTTTTGGCTGCCGCATGCTCTCATTTTATAACCAATTTAAACTTAAAAAAAATAAAAATTAAATGGTTTATGTCTGATATTATACCCAAGTTAAATTATGAGGCCTAAAACTTAAACCAAGAACATGAACTTTTAAGGGCAAAGAAGTAATTACTGTAATAATAAATAAAATAAAAACCGCTTGCCCGCATGCAATTTCACAAATAATGGCCTGAGAAACAGAAGATCTACTATGTGTGGCCTAATCTAAATTTAGCATCAATAACTGGGGTATTAATTGACCAGTCTCATATGGATACCGTACACGTAATGTTTTACGGTGTTTGTTCTCGTAATCACATTTTCTCCCTCACTGACATATACTGATAAAACTATCTCACTGGGAAGGAACTGGACTAGAGGCTTCTGTGGACTCTTGTCATTTAGTCTATACAGCAAAGGGGTGACTACATACTTATTATCGCTGCAATGAAGTGATCTGGGTCGTAGTATCACAATGAGTTGAGGAGGTCAGATCACCAGATCTAACAAGCTGCTACAGGCAGTGAGTTTGATCCAGCAATCTGACCTCCTCAACAAGATGTGATACAATGACCCAGATAACTTCAGTGTAAAAGGTTTATTACATGACTTATAGTTCAACATCATATGCCAATGCTAGCATTAACTGGTAGAGTGCTGGAAGCCCATATTTGGGCCTTAATCACAAGTCCAGGTACCGTAACTTAAAGGCTTCATGTTCAGCAGATATGATTAATATTATCTTTGAAGGAAAATAACATAGTCTGTATAGATTTGCCTTGTAAGAATTTATGGGAGAGTGCCCACTGGCACTCTCCCATAAATTGTAACAAGGCAAAGACATGTGAACAAATTATCATTACCAAAAATAATTTAGCACTCTACCAGTTAACAATCCCCCTAACCATTTTGGGGGGAAAATTGGATGTAAGTAAAAAAAGAACTATTTTTGTTTACACTTATTATTTTTGTAACAGGTGCACACTTCTGGGAATCCCCCGATGTGCATGGATATGATGAAAAAATATCATGAATATGATAAGAACCCCGACCGTTGTTCGAGCACACCCATTCCAGATCAGAGTAAAGTACTCTCTGTGACCGGAACAGCTAACTATGCAAATTTGAATGCACCCGTAAATAGTCTGTCATACTATAGTGATACAGAATCGGATTCCATACTGTAGATTTTCCAGGGACCAGGAAAAGCTTGTCAAACAGTAATGATATTTAGCAGTTAAATTAGATAGACAAACAATAAATCATGTTCTCATAGTCACATTTTCTCCCTCATTGACTCGTCCCCCAGATGAGTCAATATTGGAAAAAATGTGACAGTGAGAACAAAACTTGATTAATTTATCCTAATTTAGTTTTTTTCCTGAATGATAAGCTTAGCAACTGATCCCCTAGAGCCCTTAAGAATGATCAAAGGGAAGGGAGGCTGAACTCAAAAGAGAGTCTTACAGGGAGGGCTTACATGGTGAGTGGCAACATACACAAATTATTACAGATAATTTTTCCAAGTTAAGGAGCCCGAAGTGTTATATACTAGCTGTTCTTAATAAACACAGGAAATAAGCAAACTGTCCTTTTCAGACTGAGGTGAATTTGGTAATACTATCCCATACCTGGGCTGGAATCCCCCAATTTATCCTCTTGGTACCTCTTTCTATTTAGCCATGTGACCTAGATTCAGATTGAGGTTCACAGATGGTAAATTTAGTACTGCTACCCTGCTGTGCAGGGTAGCTTCACCAAATTCACTTTCTGAGGACCTTATTCTGCAAATGACAGTCAACTATTTTCCAGACTTGTTCTTAACACATTGATAAACCAAACCGAAACAAAGGTTTTTTTGCTAGAAACCGAATTGATGCCAAATCTGAAAAATTAAAAGCTCCCAGCTCTAATCTCTTTCTTCCTGCAAATTTGACAAATATCATTAATAATAGAAAAGACTGCAACCATCGAATGGAGAATGGATACCTGAACTTCCATTCACAGGAAAGGTGACTTTAGACTTTTTAACAGACTCCAACTAAAACTGATAGATGAGTGTCCCCACAATAACCTTATCATCTTTTTGAAGATTGACACTGATCCTTCCTAAGTCATACAGCATAGAAATAAAGACCCACAAAGTAGATCTTCTGTTTTTCAGGCCATTTTTTGTAAAACTGCATGTGAGCGGGTGTTTTTTTTATTTTATTTTTGTAATTATTTCTTTGCCATCAAAAGTTCATGGTCTTGATTTGTTTTCTGTTTTAGGCCTCATAATCTACAGAAGAGCATGAGTAGTGGTGTATTCTGTTCCTTGAGGGCAAGAAGGCTTGCAATGCTAAAGCATTGCAAAGCCTTGTTGCAATCAAGGGACAAATTTATCAATTTTATTAACTTGGGTAAAATATCAGACATAAACCATTTAATTTTTATTTTTTATAAGCCTGCATTGGTTATAAAAAGAGAGCATGCAGCAGCCAAAATGACCATGTGGGAGGGCCTGAGAAACATATTTATTTTTAACATTTTTACGCCTAAAAAAATATTTTGAATTCTTTGTTGATGAGAAAAGTGATCAAAACTGACTTACAATGGTATTTTTTGATATCCATCATATTCATAGTGATATTTACTCACCTTTGGTATTCCAATGTGAAGATCTCTGACAGAAAAATTCTCCAGATCAATGTGCCTGAATGGAGTGGTTACAGTCGTGGAATCTTTGGGATCATGACCTGAGAGAACATCTAAAAAGATGTAAAACACTGATTATCAATGAAAATTCCAGACTTATTTCAAGTTGAGTTTTGATTCCTAAAAACATAGTACCTAACTGTAGAGTAACAACAATAACACAGAACTGAGATAACAAATCCTGACAGTAGTAATCTACATGGATTTTACTGTCCTTTTTCTTCCGCATAAAACTATAAACCAAATGGTAGGGTCTGCTCCCCCATGTTGAGGTACAAGCATGACAAAAATTATTTAAATCCAACATATGATGAAAGATCTAGAGCAGCAAATATGTTGGGCATACACATACACACATACACATTTTTCAATCATCCCCTTAGTTAACAAGGGTAAATAACTCTGCAAATCGGTCGGGGGCAGAACAAAGCTCTGTGTTTTGTGAAGTCTTCAAAAAATGTCCATACCAATTTCATGTTTGTTTTTTGTTTTTTTTTGCTTCTGGTGTTTTCTCTACCCAACCCCCAAGGAGAGCAGCAATTTTTTAAGAAATGAAAGTGTCAATGGCACTGTAGCTTAACTTGTGTGTTGTGTTTGATGAAAAGGATAATGTTCAATGTTTATGAAAGGATTATGAAATAAGACAAGAATTGTGATAATTGGGAATATGTTCATTTCTGTTCCCTGTATGCTATGTTTTTGATAAAAAATAATATGAGGTGTACACTGTACTAAAGAGCTGAGGGGTGGGTTAATATGACCTCACAGTTAATGTATGTGGCCCTCACAATTAACGTATATCAACGAAAGTTACCAAGTTAAGTGAAATTATTCCAAAACGAGTCATCCTATCAAGTTACATTGAAATCCCTTCATAAATATGGCCTGTAGACTGTGCTAAAGGTTTTTGGGCTTCGGGCCCCTGGAGCCGTCAATTTCCCAATTGTGTCCAAAGGGGACATTTTCATCTAGACATTATATGAAGTCAACCTACCAAGTTACAATGAAATCCTTTCATAAATATGACCTGTACACTGTGCTAAAGGTTTTTGGGCTTTGGGCTTGGGCAGCCATCATGGTTGAATGATTGCAACCAAAAGGGGACATTCTCATCTGGGCATCATCTGGAGTGATCCTACGAAGTTACAAAGAAATCCCTTCATAAATATGACCTGTAGACTGTGCTCAAGGTTTTCGGGCTTCGGGCCCCGGAAGCAGTCACGTTTGACCAATCACGACCAAAAGGGGAGCACCTGTAGCCATCACAGTTGACCAATCATGACCAAAAGGGGATGTCATCATCTAGGCATTATATGGAGTCAACCTAACAAGTTACAATGAAATCCTTCCATAAATACGACCTATAGACTATGCTAAAGGTTTTTGGGCTCGGGCAGCCATCAAGGCTAAATGATCGCGACCAAAAGGGGACGTTCTCATCTAGACATTATTTGGAGTCATCCTACCAAGCTACAATGAAATCCCTTCATAATTATGACCTGTAGACTGTTCTAAAGGTTTTCAGGCTTCTGGCCCCTGCAGCTGTCACAGTTGACCAATCGTGTCCAAAAGAGGACGTTCTCATCTAGACATTATATGAAGTCAAACCTACCAAGTTACAATGAAATCCCTTCATAAATACGACCTGTAGACTGTGCTAAAGGTATTCAGGCTTCGGCTTGGGCAGCCATAATGGTTGAATGATCGCAACCAAAAGGGGACATTACATCATCTGGAGTGATCCTACGAAATTACAATGAAATCCCTTCATAAATATGACCTGTAGACTGTGCTCAAGATTTTCGGGCTTCGGGCACCTGTAGCCATCACAGTTGACCAATCACGACCAAAAGGGGATGTCATCATCTAGGCATTATATGGAGTCCACTTAACAAGTTACAATGAAATCCTTCCATAAATACAACCTATAGATTATGCTAAAGGTCTTTGGGCTAGGGCAGCCACAAAGGCTGAATGTTCGCGACCAAAAGGGGATGTTCTCATCTAGATATTATTTGGAGTCATCCTACCAAGCTACAATGAAATCCCTTCATAATTATGACCTGTAGACTGTTCTAAAGGTTTTTGGGCTTTGAGCCCCTGTAGCCGTCACAATTGCCCAATCGTGTCCAAAAGGGGGCGTTCTCATCTAGACATAATATGAAGTCAACTTACCAAGTTACAATGAAATCCCTTCATAAATATGACCTGTAGACTGTGCTAAAGGTTTTCAGGCTTCAGGCTCAGGCAGCCATCATGGTCGAATGATCGCAACCAAGGGGGACAATCTAATCTGGGTATCATCTGGAGTGATCCTACTAAGTTACAATGAAATCCCTTTATAAATATAACCTGTAGACTGTGGTCAAGGTTTTCGGGCTTTGGGCACCTGTAGCCATCACAGTTGACCAATCACGATCACAAGGGGATGTCATCATCTAGGCATTATATGGAGTCAACCTAACAGGTTACAACGAAATCCTTTCATAAATATGACCTTTTGCCTATGCTAAAGGTTTTTGGGCTCGGGCACCCATCAAGGCTGAATGATCATGATCAAAATGGGACGTTCTCATCTAGACATTATTTGGAGTCATCCTACCAAGTTACAATGAAATCCCTTCATAAATATGACCTGTAGACTGTGCTAAAGGTTTTCGGGCTTCGGGCCCCTGTAGCTGTCACAGTTGCCCAATCAGGACCAAAAGGAGACTTTCTCATCTAGATATTATATGAAGTCAACCCACCAAGTTACAATGAAATTCCTCAATAAATATGACCTGCAGACTGTGCTAAAGGTTTTCGAGTTTTTGGACTCGGGCAATCGTCACGGTTGGCAGATCACGCCCAAATGGGGAAATTTTCATCTAGACATCATAAGGAGTCATCCTACCAAATTACAATGAAATCCCTCCATATTAAACATGACCTGCAGACTGTGCTAAAAGTTTTTGGGTTTGGGGCTTGGGCAGCCATCACGGTTGACAGATCATGCCCAAAAGGGGGTGTTCTCATCTAGGCATTATACAGAGGCATCCTACCAAGTTACAATGAAATCCCTTCATAAATACGACCCGTAGACTGTGCTAATGGTTTTCGGGTTTTGGGCTTGAGCAGCCATACCGGTTGACCGATCGCGACCAAAAGGGGACGTTCTCATCTAGACATGACCCCAAACCTGCATATGAAATTTCGTGACGATCAGACAAGAACTGCGGGGTGTAGCCCGTGCTAAAGGAAAATGTGAACAGACTCACAGGCTCACAGACTTACAGACTAACAGACTCACAGACTTCCGCATTCTTGATGGCAATAGCTTATCTTGACTATGTCAAGTTAAGCTAAAAATGGGCATCCTTCCATAGGGAGCCTAAATACTGACCTTCTACATTCTTTTGAACAAACCTGAATCTGCATCACTAAAGGAAGTTCTATTCCATAAATAAAAGCATCATTGCAAGTGGTTTATGAAAAGATGATTTTTACAGCAATTTTGGCTTTTGGGCACACCCCAAGACAAATTCACAAGACCAATAAATATAGTCAAGACCACAGGGGTAATAGCAACATTTGGGTGGGAAAAAAAACTCAGATCAAACTCCACTGAGGTGCTTTGAACCAAATTAGTTTTGATTTAATACAAAAGTTCTGAAGAAGAGGACTTAGTTGATGGAGCACAAGAAAGATGATGTTTTGACATTTTCCCATTACAAACAGTGTTAAAAAGGTCATCTCATGACAGAACTGATAGCAATTTTCACCATCGGATTCCACTGACTCTACGAAAGCTTCATACCAAATAACAGTTTTCTGGTCTGTGCAGTTTTGTAAAATATGGGTGTTTGAATTTTTTTCTATTTTTAGCTCCTGGAATTCCCACAAATCGGAAGAAAAAATGTTTCAGGCATAAATCAAGTACTTATGACCCAATTATACTACAAGTTCCAATTGGGTTTAAATCAGCCCATCGTTTCTTGAAATAGAAGTTTTACGAGAGCCTAAAATGGGAATGCTACCACAAAGAGCCCAACTATTAAACTACCAACTTGCCCTGAACAAACTTTAATCTCCAAAATTCTCTCTGGTAGTTCATGAGAAGGTTTTTAAAGTTTTTTAGGCTTTTGGGGAATTAACCACAGCCTCAAAGGGAATAGCAACATTTTGAGAAAAAACTCAGAAGAGTACACTCCTCCAAGATGCTTTGTACCAAATTAGTTTAGAGTTGGCAAAAAGGTTCTGAAGAAGAATATTTAGTTAGTTGATGGAGCACAAGAAAAATGACGACTCAGCATTTTTCAATTTCAAACAATATTAAATAGGCATCACCATACGGCAACCTATGACAAAGGTCTTAGTAATTTATTTGGTCCATCTGATTCCATTGGTCCAAAGGAAGCTTGATACTAAAAAACAATATTCTGAAATATGGGTGTTTGAATTTTTTCTATTTTCCACTTCTTGAGTTCCTACAAAGCTGCAGAAAATTTGAATGAATGGTTTTGATGAAGAAAACAAGTTTCAAATTACATGATGGAACACATGGTAGATGATGTGGCAACCATTTTTGTTATACCGCCCACTTTTGTTATACCTCACCAGTTTTGTAACAGCGATCGCCCATTTTTGTTATACCTCTCCAGTTTTGTAATAGAACGCCAGCTTTTGTTATAGTACATTAGACCCCACTGGACATGCACCTTCTCTAAGTCTACCAAGGCCTTATGTGGTAAGTTTCGCCCAATGAAAAATTATACCACATTAAACATTTTAAAATAACAACAAGACTGTGGTTTACCACATTATCCCAGAATACAACTTAAGGGCGTCTTGGACACAACATTTACCACATTAGGTACAAAATGTAAACACGGACAGACGGACGGATGTACTTGTGAGGTGATTTCAGTGTTAGATACGGGTAAAATTCCGCACCTGCGACTGTTTTTGCACTTCAAAAGTGGGTGTTTTGAGGGGCCGCTCCTCAGAAGAGGGGACTGGACCAGTAGTTAAATCACCGGTTTGCACAAGTAACGTCTGTATGCACAACTTGTTCACACACGTAATCTGAAGTAGCCTGAACGGACAGACGGACGGACTGACAGACAGACAAGTGGGTGGTCAGGCGGGTGGGAGGGCTTCGGTGGGCTTCCAGGTGATCATCAGGCAGGCAAGCAAGGAAGCAGGCAGGCAGGCAAGCAGACAGGCCGGCCGGTCAGCGGGCAGATAGCTGGCAAGCATGCAGGCCATCGAATAAAAACAAATTTGTGTTTCCCTTTCCTTACATGTACATTTCAAATACACCCAAACTCCAACCAAAATCACATTAAAATAGGGGCGAATGCAAGTTTTGATTTCAAGTATTACAAAAGCTGGCGATTTATATGACAAAAGTGGCTAGCTGTTTTTTTTATAACAAAAATGGGCGATTTTTATAACAAAAATGGTGACCTCAAACTGTAACAAAAGCTGGCGTTCTATAACAAAACTGGTGAGGTATAACAAAAATGGGCGATCGCTATTACAAAACTGGTGAGGTATAACAAAAGTGGGCGGTATAACAAAAGTGGTTGCAACAGATGATGATTTGGCATTTTCCGATTGCCGACGGTGTTAAAATGTGCATCCCCATATGGTACCCTATAGAGCTGGAACGTTTAAGGGGTTTTCTTGATCGATTAATCACGGGGATTAACCTTGGTGAACCAATTAATCACTTGTCCAAATAGATACCTGAATAATTGCCATACCATTGATGATTTACAGCATGAACCCTTTACCCAACGTAACAAACAAAACCGACTAGGCTTGTATACAAAAATCTCTATTTCAAATTTATTATGTTTTCAATTTTTGTCTCAAAAACATACCTTATGACCCCTCAATGGAAAGAGCTGATTAAGCTCATTGCAATTAGGGGTCATAAGCTATCTTTCTGAGACAAAAATTTAATTTTTTTTTTGTAATTTATGAATTTATTTTGCAAGTATCATCTGCTACCTGCAATGGGTAAAGGGTTAAGAATGACAATTTCCAGCTACTATTTACAGTATGATGATCATGCAAGTAAACAAGTATGTCAGCAAGTAACTTGCATGCTTTACTCTGTCTCATATAACTGATGTGAGTCAGTGTGACAATGTTTGCCTGTTTTGGTGCAAGTTTGTTCCTTTGTTAACCCATATAATACAGTAGCTCAAAAGTAATGGTTAATCGATCAATTACTTTTTGGATCGATCAAGATGTTGATCACTGATTAATCAATTAATCGGTTAACCGTTTCAGCTCTAGTATCCTAAACTGACATCACTTTTTTGGGGTGCATCTGATTCCACTTCATATCAAAAAACAATATTCTGGTTCATGGCATTTTGTAAATATAAGTCATTAATTTTTTTCTATTTTCAGCCCCTGGTGTAGTAGTAATCCACCCTCCTCATACTGAAGACTGAATATTTACTTTCAATTTGATCAGTTCAATTCATGATTTCATTACCAATCTCACTAATAGTCCATTACATTTTGCAGTGCACAGCACAAGGGCTCTTGTGTATTTCAGACTACTTCTTTCTTCTGAAGGAAGGAGTGCATTAGCTAACGAGCATTTGAACTGTACACACTTTGGTTTTTGATAACTATACTCTATTGAAAGGGTTATTCCATCCGACAATATCCATTGTATTTTATAACAACTGTAGTCGGGATTAGCAGAGGAAAGAGATACAGATTATTTAAAAATAAGTAGTTGAATGTTAATTGTTTCCAAGAGTTTTTATTTAAATCTAAGATATAAGGCCACACAAAGGAGATCTTCTGTTTCTCAGGCCATTATTTGTAAAATTACATGCGGGCGAGCGTTTTTTTATTTTACTTTTTATTTCAGTAATTACTTCTTTTCCATCAAAAGTTCATGTTCTTGGTTCAAGTTTTAGGCCTCATAATCTACAGAATAGCACGGGCGGTGGTGTATTTCATCCCTTGAGTGCAAGAAGGCTTTGCAATGCTAAAGCATTGCAAAGCCATCTTGCACTCAAGGGTCAAATTCATCAAATTTTTTAACTTGGGTAAAATATCAGACATAAACCATTTAATTTTTGTTTTTTTTAAGCATGCGGCGGCCAAAAGGACCATGAGGGAGGGCCTGAGAAACAGATTTTTAATTTTTTTAGGCCTAAATAGAGGATATCTACGTTGTTTTAGAGAATATCAGTAATTATATCATGAGTGTGGACCTCAAAGTTTTATTTTTCAGGGTCGTCTGCGTGAGAATACTTTCTGGTCCACTAGAACGAGATAATTCCAGATATTCTTTAAAACAGCATAGACTTTCCTTTTATTATTTGGCCCGAGACATTTTACTGCACAATATTCAGCCCAATTTGACTGCAAACAGTTTCAAGACAATAACAAAAAGCTGCCGATCATTCTTTGAAGGCGACATTCAAGGTGACATCATGTGCAGAAGCATAACATCACTTAGGAAGCTACTGAAACAAGAGCTGGACTTTTGTCCAGTGCATACCCCCCACATGGTGTACTGCCTAGTGTGGGCATACCTATGACCAACAAATATTATTTATGACTATTCTCATATGGACTGACGGACGGATGCACAAATGAACGGAAGCAATCCAGTATAACCCCCCCAAACCCCCTCCCATTTTCTTTGAAAGTTTTCAACAATTTCCAACAATTTCTAAGTCAAAAGGTATGATAAATTGTTTGGTGTTTGGAAGTTTTATGCAATGGGGCAGAAGTCTTTGTCATAGGCAAACTGCATGCCATATTTCACCGAAATCCGATAACTCATACCTGAGATACAGGCTGAACAGACAAATAATGTCTGTTTCCTACAATTTGTAAGTCAAAAAATGGGGACAACTCTAAAAAGGAGAATGTGAGAAATATCGTTGAATCCTTTTTTTAAAGCCTATACCATAAGCAGTGTTCTTGGCAAAATTCATTGCAATAGAATCGAACATTCGATATCCGAGATACAGGCTGAACAGACAAAATTTGGCTTGGACGGACACAATTTCTAAGTGAACAAGTAATAAAAAAAAAAATAACTAGTGTGGGCATACCTATGACCAACAAATATTATAAAAAATAATAATTTACTTAATTTATGAATATTCTCGGACGGACTCACACACGGACGCACAGACAGACTTTAACCACATAAGTATCCTGTTTTACTAACTCGTAGCCACATAAGTAGTCATTTGTTAGTGCGGACGGACGAACGGAGGGATGCACAGATGGACACATGTAATCCAGTATACCCTCATTTTCTTCGAAAGTGGGGGTATAAAAATTCATCGTATGGACCTGAAAATATTATTTAAATCTTAGATATAAATAGAGGATATCTATGCTGTTTTAGTGAATATTGGAGAATTATCTCATGAGTATGGACCTTAAAGTTTTATTTTTCAGGAGCACTTTTCTTCTCTTTTTTATTATATATACATTGTATCCTATGAGACATTTTATTGCACAATATTCAGCCCAATTCAACCCCAAATGCATGCGTTTCAAACAATAACAAAGACCAGCTGGTCGTTCCTTCAAGGTGAATTGATGCAGCACAGTGTGGCATCATTTAGGAATGAGTCAATGGATATCGAGAAATATCTTTTAGATAATTTGCGATAATTCACAAGCTAGCATATAATAATAAAGTGTATACTTAGAAAAGTAGCTGCATCATCAACAGATCTTGTAAATATTCCTGGAACATCCATGGAGTTAACTAAGGGTATTAGACCATGTCTCGATATCAAACCATAGGATGGTTTCAATCCAACAACACCACAGTGAGCTGCAGGATTTCTAACTGATCCTCCTGTGTCTGAACCCATAGCACTGTAACAATAATCACGAAAGTTACTTACTGTAAAAAATACTGACTGGGAATCTATTTTCGACTGCGAAAATGCAGATAACATAGCCGATTGCCTTTCTGCTCATATAATGAATATAGCCCAGCAGTTTATTCCAAACAAGCCTTGGATGACTTCTCCCGTTAGGAGACAAATGAGGCTTTGATACAAAGCTCATAGGAAAGCCAAATTAACCCTTTACCAAATGTATAGGCCAAAACTGGCCAGTGCTATTCACAAAAAACACGATTCAATTTTCATTATGTTTTCATTTTTTGTCTCAAAAACATAGCTTCTGACGCCCTCATTGGAACTGCACAATATTCCTCTGAGTAATGCAATGTTAAGGTCTAGAATCCACCGCAGTGCTCTCTGACTTACATTATTACCCCGTATCACAGGTGTTCACACCCTTTGTTCATTCTATAACATTCTCAGCTCAATTCAAATCAAAGGAGCATACTGCTGATGCTCCACAGACGGGCACACAAGGCAAGCACCTCAACAGGATTGCATAGTACTGGTGAACATTCCCAACGTCCACAGCTGGCATGTGATGCAACATCGCCGAATCACACACTCAAACTTTGCTGACAGAGCACCAGCCACTACTATGGGAAGCACCCGAATCAATCACCGAATGGTCACCCATCCAAGGATTAACCGGTCTCGACATTGCTTAACTTTGGTGATCTAACGAGAACCGGCCTTGCTTCATCAGTGTTCCCCAGGTACCAACTAGACATTAACATAACTCAGACAAAATGTTTTCCAATTCATTAACCTGAAGTTTTAAACCTGGTGTATATACATTTTTGTGTGAAGAAAAAATTGGTAGTGAATGAGTAGACGCTATAAAGAGCAAACAATCTGAAGTGAGGCTCGGTAATAATTTAATCAACACCGCAACAGAGCTATTGGATTCAATTATTACTGAACCTTCAAACAAAGCAGGATGGTTTTGCCCATTTTGCTCTTGCCAGTATTGATTGAAATGATACATTCCAGGGCAGCAGTGTTGAAAGGGTTAACCTTGATCACAACATAAGACTGGCTCAATATGAAAATAAGGAAATTTTTGTGTTTTCTGATATAGTTAAGGCTTTTGAGGTTGGCATGCCAGACTTATCTGCAAACTCAAAGCCACAGGAATTAGGCATTGTTTATTATCATGGTTTGAGGACTATCTAAAAGGACGAAGTCAGATATGGTAGTTAATGGGCAAAAATCAAGAAATGAAGCTATCACAAGGATCGGTTCTTGAACCAATCCTGGTTATCTAGAGAAAGCCATTATCAACTGGAAGAGTGCTGGAAGCCCATATTTGGGCTTTATTCTGAAGTGTCGGTACCACAACTTAAAGGCTTCATATTCAGTGGATGTTCTCCATATCACCTTTGAAGTGAAATTATTTAGTCTGTGAGGATTTATCTTGTTACAATTTATGGGAGAGTGCCTATTGGCGTGTCTCTCAGTGTGCCTATTGGCACTCTCCCATAAATTGTAACAAGGTAAAGATATGTGAACAAATTTTGATGATCAAAAATAATTCAGCACTCTACCAGTTAATAATATATAGTCAAACATTCGCCAGTATACCGATAATATCTCATTGTCTCTAAAAGTGAAGGACCCATACAGAGCTAGTAAAATTATGAACTCGAATCTAAAAGAAATTGGTCCACAAAATGACAGGTTAATTTTAGACCTGAACAAGCCAAGACCAATACTGGGCCTGGACCTGCGTCGCTGCATGCAATTGAATCAGCAAACAGGAAGTGGCTGCACGGCAGATCTGAAAATTCCATACACGATATATATTTATATTTATTGGTGTTTAAGGTCACATACTTATGCACAATGGCTAATCGTGACCGTGACAGTTTTACGGGTGGAGGAAGCCGGAGTACCCGGAGAGAACCACCGAGCAACGACGAGCAGCTGTCAGCTCTCCAACATCGTAACTCTGAACTCTGCACCGCAGCACAGGCAGGGTTAGATTGGTTGAAGACATGCGCACCATCGACGTGCAGTACGCCTCAGTACACAGCGTCATCGTGCCCCCATGAAGGCAATTGGGGTGAAGTGTCTTGCCCAAGGACACAACGCGGTTGCCGCAGGTGGGATTCGAACCGAGGACCTCTCGGCTTGCAGCCTGCACCTCAACCAACTGAGCCACCGCGCCCCCTGCATACACGATACAACTGATCATTATCAGGCTCCAGATGAAATACAAAGTCAATTCCTTGCATAGAAGCCGAGAAAAGTTTGACGAAAAATTTCAATGTTCAGTGGGTACAGTAAAATTTCAAAGTATCGGCAAACAGGAAGTGGCTGCATGGCAGATCTGAAAATTGCTTACCCGATACAACTAATCATTATGAAGCAGCAGACCAAATATCAAATCATTCCCTTTCATAGAAGCCAAGAAAACTTTGACGGAAGAAGTGTTCCGGACGGACAGACTGACTGACAGACTGACGGAGTCGAGCGGTTACTAGACCTGCTCTGCCGCTGGCGACGCAGGTAAAAAACTGGTGCCTTACCTATTTCACGTACAACCGTTCCTCATTCAAAATCCTTATTATATTTATTGAATAAAGCTATTAATGAAGTTATCCATCATAAGCATTTGGGATTAGCTTTACAAAGTACAGGTTCATGGGACATGCATCGTGACAATATAATAAGCAATGAAAGCCCAATAATTAATCAGTTATTAGCAAGCTTGAAATAAGCAGACTGTCATTTGCATAATGGGGTCCCCAGAGTGAAATTGGTGATGCTAACCTGCAGGACATTACTAAATTTACCCTCTGTAAACCTCAATCTGAATTAAGGCCTCGGGCTTAAACAGAAAGGGGTACCCCAGAGGATAAATTGGGGAATTCTAGTACACTGTATGGAAAGGCATCAGCAAATTCACCTGCTAGGGACCTAATTCTGAAAATGAGAGATAGCTTATTTCCAAGCTTGGTTATTAGGTAGTGGAATGGACTCAATTCCAAATCATGCAGTTGTGTAACAGTACAAGCTTTCAAACATATAATAAAATGTGATGACTGGGTCGTCCCAAAGTTCTACCTTTCAGACGCCAGATTAGGCAAAGTTCTCCATGCATAGCTACATTTTGGGGCACAGTAATCTAAATGCTCAGACATTTGACAGATTTCTTGTGCATGATCCGAAATGTGAATGTGATTTTGAGTCTGAAAGCACAGAACATTGAGTTTTTAAATACGATTCACAAAAATTACCATTCAAATTTCATTATTTTGTATTTTTTTGTCACAAAAACATAGCTTGTGACCCCTCATTGGAACGAGCTCATCAAGCTTGTTCCTACGAGGGGGCCATAAGCTATTTATTTACGCAAAAAATGAAAAAATTAGGTATTCAAGAATTTTGTTTGCAATTGTCTGCTTTTTTGTGTTAGGTAAAGGGTTAACCCTCAACGAGCAGAGTATTTCCAAGATATTTTTCAGCAAATCTAATGATGGATGCTCTGAAGTAGCCATGACTACATGTAGATTTGATGAAGAATTCAACTAAATTTAAATCAAGAAACCATTGGTAAAAAACGCAATTAACAAGGGGAAATATAATTAAATGTGGCCAAATTATCTTTATTGCAGTGGAACGAGAAATCCTGTCCTGGCAAGAATATCTGCCAGAAGCATGCAAGGAGTTAAAGGCCTAGTTTCGATTTTGTCAGGTTCTTCTCTTTCACGTATATGTAAAGCACATGTTTCAACATACAGGCTTTTGGCGATCTTCCTGATAAAAATTAATGTATCTTGGCAGTGCTTTCTAATGAACTTCTGGCTGCCCATGTAGGCAGCCAAGTCTTCACCAGACATCACTGTTAAATCTAGAGCTGTAGGTTAACTGAAACCGAACCAAGGTTTTTAGTTTTTTTTAAAAAACCGAAACCGAAACTGTCGACATCCCGTAATCTAAGGTTTTTTGTTTTTTATTAAATACTCTCTTGCTGCAGAAATTCACAGAATGTAGCCATCCCAGAGTAGTGAGAGTACCCAGACACTGCCAATGGCCAATGGCAGTGTCTGGGTACTCTCACTACTCTGGGAAGGCTACATTCTGTGAATTTCCAATATTTCAGTTTAGTTGTGTTTGCAGCTTTCCTCAAGTAGCGTGTAGGTGTCAGACCTCGAAAAATGGCCAAGCACAATAAAAGTTCTGTATATTTAGGTAATTATTATATTGGCCTTCCTGATTCTTCATGTATTATATCTTATTTCGGGCATTCATTGAGTTTCACTCAATTTCACTGCCATTCATTTATGACTCTGGACATAAGAATGAGTTTTATTGAATTTTATTTGGCCTCATGAACCAACCGCAAACCGAACCGAACCGAGGTTTTACTCCACCTGAAAAACCAAAACCGAAACCGAATAAGAAATTTAAAAACCTACAGCTCTAGTTAAATCAAAGTGTTATCTTATTATTAGGAGGCAAAAACTAAATAGAGTTCTCCAAGCCTTTAACCCTCTGCACATTGAGACCGAAATATTAAAATTTCAACCTGCAATTTCTTCTCAACATGCAACTAGGAATTTAACCAGCTCAATCTTTTTTGACAGAGCTCATAGGGTTCGTTCAAACTAGATTTACTTGGTTTAAATTCTGAGTTGCATTATGAGGAGAATTTGCAACTTGAAATTTCAATATTCAGAATGCGCAGAGTTAAGAACACTTTCACAATCTTTGACAAGAATGAAATGAACATTTTGTGAGAATTTCAATGTGGATTTTCATGGTGTTCTGTGCAAGAACCATTTGCAAGAATCTACTCTGCTTCTGACATAAATTTTAAGACCTGATTAAGGTTCCCACAGCTGATCAAAAATAAATTTCAGGAGTTTTTAAGAAGCTTAATGAAAAAAATTCAAGATTTATTTTTGTTTCAAGCAATAAGATACTAGCAAGAGATGCTCTAATGAATTCTTCACTAATTTGCTTAACTCTGAGAGAGAATCTTAATAGTATTTTACAGGTAAAAAACTGGGTTATTTCCAACAAGGCAAATTTCAATATGACGAATGTTGAAAACGGTCATTCCAACAAGGATCCTGACAAGACAAATTCAATTAAAATAACTATATAAGGCCTAAAAAAATAAAAAATCTGTTTCTCAGGCCCTCCCGCATGGTCCTTTTGGCTGTCGCATGCTCTCTTTTATAACCAATTTAAACTTGAAAAAATAAAAATTAAATGGTTTATGTCTGATATTTTACCCAGGTTAAAAAAATTGATTTGTCCCTTGAGTGCAAGAAGGCTTTGCAATGCTTTAACATTGCAAAGCCTTCTTGCACTCAAGGGATGAAATACACCACCACCCATGCTATTCTGTAGATTATGAGGCCTAAAACTTGAACCAAGAACATGAACTTTTGATGGCAAAGATGAAATTACTGAAATAAAAAATAAAATAAAAAACCGCTCGCCGCATGCAATTTCACAAATAATGGCCTGAGAAACAGAAGATCTACTTTGTGTGGCCTAACACATTAAACCTTTTATTACTTGCATGTTCTATGAAATCCTTACCTGCAGTAACACTATTCCATGTGTTAAATAAAAATCACTGACAAAATATATTTAAATAGAAGCGAAATTTCACTGGCATTTTCTACAAATCGTGCAATACAATTACAATTTGAATCGCTAGCGATAGCTAAAAATTGGCCCCTGAGTTCCAATGTGTTCTATGTGCCATTAGGCACATAGAACACATTGGAACTCAGGGGACGAAAAAGTAACACAGGTTCTCCTTACAAATTTGGTTGGCGATAAAATGTGTTGTTTTTGTTGATAGTTGTCAAATGAATTGCTGAGTGACCTTCTAAGAATTGTTTTTTAAAGAGGTGAGGGCATGTAATAAACACAGAATGACATGTGTGTGTGAATGGGTTAATCAACATTAATTTATGGAAGGATAAAACTTGAGGTCTGTGGCTGCTCATTCCAGCTTTCCCTGCTGGCACTCGTGTCATATCAATTTTATCATTAGCGGCTAATGTCATAGTGGCCTTATATATTGTTACATCGGTCTTTTTCTTATACATTATGTCTAACGTTGTAAGTCTCTGTTTAATGAGCTTTCCAAGGCCGCAGGTGAAACTGAAGTTTGTATTCATGGAGATGAAGACTAATAAACTGGGTTAGCTACCTGAGACTATTGTCTCTTTGGAATTTCAGTTGTTATAGCCATCCTTATTCCTTACCTTGAATGACTAATGTTGTAAGTGTCCGTTTAGTGAGCTTTCTAAATCAAAGTTTCACTGAGATATCTGTCTTCACGGGATAAAGACTTATTAGCTATGCTATCTAATAGGAGACTGCTGTCTCTTTGGAATTAGGGTCGTTGAAAGGAAAGAGTATGCTGTTTCCTTCTCAGTGTTGTATTCTTAGGCATCTGGGGCTTTTAGTCCTTTTGTTGACACCTTATAAGAATCAAGTCCCGCCCTTTTCCCCTTAACTTGAGTGACTAACATTGTAAGTCTTCGTATAGTGAGCTGGCTAAAGTCACAAAAATTGACACCCAGATGTCTGTCTTCATGGAGATGAAGTCTTCTAAGCTCCATTAGCTAGGCTGAGACCGCAGTCTTTTGGGAATAGAACCGCTAAAGGAAAAGAATGCTTTTTTTTCTTCTTGGTATTGTTTTCTTAAGTGTCATAGACTTTAGTCTTATTGTTGACACATTAGTAGCCTAGCCAGAAGTTTGAGCGGTGTTTTTATCCCTGTCATTAGCTGCTCGCATTGTAAGTCTCCTTTAGTGAGCTTCTAGGGCCACAGTTATCAGCCAATTAATTGTCTTCTCGAATAGAAAGACCTTTAGCTGCTTCAGCCAGGCTGAGACCACTGTCCTATCTGACAAGGTACCATAACATGAGAAGAGTTTGTTCTCTCCTTGGAGGTATTGTTTTATATTAGTTGTCTTGAGGTTTTTAGCTTTAAGCTCTATTGATAATGCCATATTAACCTAGTGTGATTAATGAGCATTCTTTCGATTGCCTATAGTTAACTTCTTTTCATGATTATATTCCTGCTATAATCGGTACGAGGTGCAAGGAGTTCATCTAGGTTTCTTATGATCAGGTGCCGGAACATAGTTTTCGTCTCCCGCTTTCATTTTTATCAAATCTAAAGTTGTGGATTATATTCTCACTCGATGATTGGATATTACGTCTATATGGTGTATTATTTGACGACATGGTGTACTGTCTTGATTTCAAGGGATACGTCGATGCTGTTTCAGCGGGTATATTCCTTGCAATAGTGCCATGTTCATCACGTCCCCCTCCATTCCTCAGTGGCATTATGGAGTCAGTCAGACGTGAAGGAGCCATATGGTTTCTATACTATTCTAGATAACTAACACTTAAGCATTAAGAGTTGCGTCGGGTTGGTGTCATTATGCTTGCTTTGGCTAAGTTCAAGCTTTTTATCTGTATTACCCTTTATTGAGAATAGCAGCAGCAGTATAGCTTGGGAATGTAGAGTGAAGTTTCTTTTTCTTATAGCGAAAAAGAAATTTGTCACTGTCCCAAGCCTTAATATTACTGTGCCGGCCTTACCTAGCAATTCTAGTATTGCAGGTCAGGGGGGATCAATATGAACCCCCTCCCCCCCCCCCCCCCCCCCAACCTGCCAATATGTTAACCCTTTACCTAACATGAAAAGCAGATGACACTTGCAAAAAAAATTCTTGAATAACTAAATTTTTTCATTTTTTGTCTCAAAAACATAGGTTATGACCCCTCGTTGGAACGAGCTCCACGAGCTCGTTCCAACGAGGGGTCATAACCTATGTTTTTGAGACAAAAAATGAAAATATTTTGAAAATTAATTGGCGATTTTTGAGAATAGCGCTGGCCGGTTTTGGCCGTTACGTTGGGTAAAGGGTTAAGAGGCGATTACAGGGCAGGACATAGTGCTGTTCCTGTAAGCCTCCTATGCATTCAATTGTCTGCATGCCTTTCATTGCTCTTCAATTGGTGGGTGGGTTGTGGTCTAACAGAGATATCAGGGGCCCTGCCACTCTAGTTGGTTTGCTTCCTGTGATTGATCGTTCATAAGTGATATATGAACCTATGATTGCTGAACAGTAACTGTTCTTGGATTCCAAATTTTATCATGAATACATTTGTTTGATATTACTAGCCTTCGTGTTCCTGCTTGGCAGGCATGTCGGTTATCTGAACAACATTCTCCAAATGTGGCAATTAGTCTACTCTGAGTAATTAACCTCAGAGCTGTTTGCTTTTCTTACGACGTATGAGTCTATTCCTCAGGTTAATCACATTAATGTTGTTTTATTCCTTCAGTTTCCTGGTTAGTTTTTATATCGCTCGGTCACGCCTTGATACAGGCTGTATTCCGATGAGGGTACTGGTGGGATTCTGTTGATTACATTAGGCAGACATATTACAGAATAGATTCTCTTGAATTCTGGCTCTGCATGAGTATACAGCTTATGAGAATTTGGGGGCTAGTTGAATCAGTTATGGAGTTTCCAACAGGCTGTCTATGCATACGTTCTCTATTTTTGGCTTCATTATTTGGAGTGGTATATTCTTTCTCTGAACAGTCATTGGTTTTAACGGACCTAGGGAACAATGAATTAATTGGGGACGGTCCGTGACAGGCTTTTTAATCATATCCTGTTCCATATTCTGAATCCAGTTTTCTACCATAAAGTAGTGCACGAGGCTTATTCCTACTCTCATATAATTTGTATGGTTACAATTGGGAGGTTCATTATTGGAATTAAGTGTACACCTGAATGTGGTCGCCTGTGTGTTGGCTTAGAAACGTATAGTTCTATTAGATAACTTTCCATCGACCTATCTACGTATTCCGGATGCAGTATATGTTTTGAAGCTTGCGATTTTAATAACTGGGATCGCCACAATATAGCCTTAGCTGCTGAGGTGGCATTAAGCACCAATAAATTAATAATATATTAATAATAATTAAACGCCGGGTGCATTTTAGAAGAATATATATATTATTCTGTAACGCTTTTTCAGTTTCTAGACCGCTCACCCTCTTTGTTTTGAAGATTATTCCTTCAAAAAAAAAGGGGGGGGGGAGGGTCCTCTTTACCTCTTCTGGCCTTTTAATAAGTGTGTATCTATGAGTAAAGCTGTTATTGTCTGTAGATTATTCTGATCTTATGTACAGCTTGTTACATTATATATGGCGTGTGTTTGTGGGCGTTATTCTCTCACTCTCGGACACACCTTTCCTAATTTTAAGTGTCTTATTCCGGGCTAGCTTAAAATTGGGGGCTTGCTGCACCCAGTTAGCGTAATCATTTATGCTAAGTAATAGGGAATTACTTGGGCATTGCTCCTTATTTAAGTTGTATGTCTTCTCTGTTGTTGCATAGAGAGATATATAGGTAATTCCTTGAAATTTTAATCTCCTTTTCACCTTGGGAGTACTAATGCAGGCTAAGGAACTGTATTTTGGTCTGCTAATTCTTAAGTCCTAGGCCCTATGCCTTTTTACGATTCAGCTAAGTCTGGGTCATTGGTATTTTGTATTAAAATATGATAAATTTAAAGTAATTTGTGTATTTTTAATACTTACCAATGGCCCAAATGAGGATGGCCTTCCCATGAGTGGGCTCTCATACATTCCCGCTGAGTTATCACTTTAGTAGGCACAACTAGAAAGAATGATGGTGACGCCAATTCCGGTCTCTACCTGGGGACTGCACATGCGCAAGTACTAAAAGTATGGAGGGCCAGATAGGACTTTTAATTTTCTGTATTGTTTGCAAATTTTGGGGATTGGGGGATTCAAAATTTGTGTTTGGCCCTTAATAATATTGAGGTTGCACCAGTCAAGTCTGGGCCATTGGTAAGTATTTAAAATATACAAATTAATTTAAATTTATCATATTTTTCAAGTAGGCTAACTTAAAAACAATATATTTGAAATATGTGAATAATTGTTAACTGTTGGGTGATTGTAATGCGTGTTAGGTGGTGCTACTGAATGGAATTTAAAAGCAAAGTATTCATTTATTTATTGGGGTTTAACAACACTTTTGACAGGAGAGAACCACCAAGCAATGTCGAGCAACTGCCAGATTCCCCAACTCATTAACTCCGCACAAGCTTGGTTAGTGTTGGTTGAAGACAAGCGCACCTTCGACATGCTGTACACCTTAGTATACAGTGCATCGTGCCCCCATATGGGCAATCGGGATGAAGTACCTTGCACAAGGTCACAACACAGAAACCCCAGGCGGGATCAAACCATGGACCTTTCGGTTTGAAGTCCAAGTTGTAACCACTGATCCACTGCGCTCCCAAAAACAATATAAATTGGATGCGAAAGAAATAATGTAAATATTAAATGAATATGAATATATAGTACAATGTAATTTAATAATCGTGAACAGCATATTCCATGGATTCAACACAGAGACAAGGGAGACAAAGTTGCCACAACAAGTTATGACATGCTGTTAGGCCTAAAAAAATAAAAAATCTGTTTCTCAGGCCCTCCTGCATGGTCCTTTTGGCTGCCGCATGCTCTCTTTTTATAACCAATTTAAACTTGAAAAAAAATTAAAATTAAATGGTCTATATCTGATATTTTACCCAAGTTAAAAAAATTGATGAATTTGTCCCTTGAGTGCAAGAAGGCTTTGCAATGCTTTAGCATTGCAAAGCCTTCTTGCATTCAAGGGATGAAATACACCAATACCCATGCTATTCTGTAGATTATGAGGCCTACAACTTGAACCAAGAACATGAATTTTTGATGGCAAAGAAGTAATTACTGAAATAAAAAATAAAATAAAAAACTGCTCGCCCGCATGCAAATGCACAAATAATGGCCCGAGAAACAGAAGACATACATTGTGTGGCCTTAGGTAAAATATAGATATTTTATCAACCACCCAACTTAAAATAAATAAATAAATAAAATAAGGCCCCAAGTGGCCTTCATCACACTTGATAAAATTTGTTAAAGAAGGATTTTAGGTCACATTCAGTATCTGCATCTATTAAAATAGTTAAGCTAATTTAGCTATAGGAGTGGAATTGGATGTGGGATGGGAGGGGGAAGGGTATGTTGGTTTTATTTTAGTGTAAAATCATTCAAACCCCTTCAAAACACATTTTGAAGCAAAGAGAAAAATAATCACCCAGTGGACACGCAACCCCTCAACAGAGTAAAATTTCATTTTTTTTTTGCATAAAATCACTCAATATCTTCCTTCAAATCTTCTTTTCAAGTCAAAAAAATAATCTTGCCCCAAAATTCATCAAATCACCACTCCTTTTTCTGCAATGATGCAAGATTTCAGTACAATGCTTCAAATGTTTTGCAAAACTAGTTTTTCTAAAGGCTCCTCAGTTTTGGAGATTGCATCATTTCCAAGTGTAACTTTTCAAGGCGGGTAACTCTATTTCAAAATGTTTAGTAATATCATACCTTATATAAAAATGGCTGTGGCACTATCAAGAGATAAAAAAATATATAACTGCTCAGCAACTGTCAAAGAATAGGTAAAGATAATGTCCAAATACCCAAACAGCAAAAACATGCATTTTATTTCTTATTTTTAATTTTTTTCAATAATGTACTAAAAATTAAATGAAAGTGTCAATGACACTGTAGCTCAACTTGTCAAGACATGTACATGTATAGTATAGTATGTGACACAGCAATGACAAACATCTAGGTAATGACCTGATAACAAAGGTACATATAAAGTATTGTAACGGCCTGTACATAAATACAGACCGTAGCCTGTAACAAATGTATAGGTAAAGTACTGTAAAGGTGGGTGACAGTCAGATGCTAAACTAGAAAAGAAATCTTTGAGTCCCAGAGTGGGTCTGACTGAACCCAAAAATATTTGTTCTCATAGCACAGTGATAATAAAGGCACCTCAAAACATACTCATTCCTGTCCCAAGGTGAAAACAAAGGTACCCAAGAAGTTTTGTGAAGATCAGTTCATAAATACGAGCTGTATAGAAGTTGTGACAAAAAACTGATTGGACCTAATTTCGGTACAAAATGGCCACTGGCAACCATCTTGAATTTTGGACCGAACTCAGAAACACTCATTCTCGTCCCAAGGTGATAACAAATACAGCCTCTAGCCCGAGCCGTATTGACATGTGCACTTACAGTGTATAAGTGGCACTAAATAAATCAAAATTCATCTAATTTGCATAATTTCTGCACGAGAAAAAAACATGTACTGTATGTGATGTATTCCATTTTACTAAACATTCATACAAAAATTTATTCAAATCAGAACTTTCATGCAGAAGTTCTGTACAAAAGACTGATTGCACTAATTTTGGTACAAAATGGCTGCTGGTGGCCATGTTGAATTTTGGACCACACCCCAAAACACCCGTTCTCATCCCACGGTGGTAACAAAGGTACCCAAGACGTTTCGTAAAGATCGGTTCATAAATATTGCCTCTAGCCTGAGCCGTATAGAAGTTGTACAAAAAACTGATTAGACCTAATTTCTGTACAAAATGGCCACTGGCAGCCATCTTGAATTTTGGACCGCACTCAGAAACAATCGTTCTCGACCCAAAGTGATAGCAGGGGTACCCAAGAAAGTTTCGTGAAGATCGGTTGATAAATACAGCCTCTAGCCCGAGCCGTACTGACATGTGTACTTACTGTGTGTAAGTAGCACTGAAAAAATCAAAGTTCATCTAATTTGCATAATTTCTGCACGAGAAAAAAACACGTATTATATGTGATGTATCCCATGGTACTAAACATTTACACAAAAAATTATTCAAATCAGAGCTTTCATGTGGAAGTTCTGCGCAAAAATCTGATTGCCCCTAATTTTGAACAAAATGGCTGCCAGTGGCCATCTTGAATTTCGGACCGCACCCAAAAACACTCGTTCTCGTCCCACGGTGATACCAAAGGTACCCAAGAAGTTTCATAAAGATCGGTTCATAAATGTGGCCTCTGGCCCGAGCCATATTGGCATTTGCACTGACAGTGCTGAAAGTAACACTAAATACATCAAAGTTAGTCTAATTTGCATAATTTACGTACGAGAAAAAAACCTGTATTATATGTGATGTATCCCATGGTACTAAACATTCATACAAAAAATTATTCAAATCAGCACTTTCATATGGAATTTCTGTGCAAAAAACAGATTTCTGCATCGTTGGTACAAAATGGCAGCTGGCAGCTATCTTGAATTTCGAACCGGACGCCAAAACACTTGTTCTCGTCCCACGGTCATAACAAAGGTACCCAAGAAGTTTCGTAAAGATCGGTTCATAAATGCGGCCTCTAGCCCGAGTCGTATTGGCATTTGCACTGACAGTGCTGAAAGTAACACTAAATACATCAAAGTTAGTCTAATTTGCATAATTTACGTACGAGAAAAAAAACGTATTATATGTGATGTATTCCATAGTACTAAACATTCACACAAAAAATTATTCAAATCAGCGCTTTCATATGGAAGTTCTGTGCAAAAAACAGATTTCTGCATCGTCGGTACAAAATGGCAGCTGGCAGCCATCTTGAATTTCGGACCGGACCCCAAAACACTCTTTCTCGTCCCACGGTCATAACAAATGTACCCAAGAAGTTTTGTAAAGATCGGTTCATAAATACGGCCTCTAGCCCGAGCCGTATTGAATTGTTGACAGACAGACACACAGACGGACTGCTGGGTTTTGGCTTTTTGGCTTTTTGGGATCAACTTGTTGGAATATTTTACCCATTCGTCTTGTTGGGATTCGCCATATTGGGATGCCACCACCAAAAAACTGGGGATTCCCAAATTTTTTACCTGAGCATTACTTTTACAGTCTCTCCCATATTTGGTGGTGAATGACCATGGTAACTTTTACTGATATTTCACAGATTACAACACAAACAAACAGACCACAGTGTCAACTCCAACGAACACTGAACAAATTCAAGGAGGTTTAGAAACAGCCACCACATTCAAGCAGTTTCAAAGGCCCTGGGATTTATTTTTTCAAATTCAAGGCAGGGTTCCAGCAGGCAAGGACTGATAAAATTCAAGGCAATTCAAGGCCTTTGGCATTTACTAATTAAGAATTTTAAAAACATTATTTTGCATAAATTTTCAACAATATCATATTGTATAACCCCCTCATGGGAAAAGCTCTTTTTTCTAAATTTGAAAATAATATTTAACCCTTTACCTAACGTAACAGCCAAAAACGGCCAGCCTTATTCTCAAAAATCGGCAATTAATTTTCATTATTTTTTTTCATTTTTTGTCTCAAAAACATAGGTTATGACCCCCTCGTTGGAACGAGCTCGTTCCAACGAGGGGTCATAACCTATGTTTTTGAGACAAAAAATGAAAAAAATTAGTTATTCAAGAATTATTTTTGCAAATGTCGTCTGCTTTTCAGGTTAGGTAAAGGGTTAAAGTAATTAATTTTGATATTGTGTGCATCAGGTAAAGATTCAACACATTAATTGAACTGGGCTGTAAAAGGTGGATCCATAAAATACTTACCCAAATACAATGCCTGAAGCCACAGCAGCAGCACTTCCTCCCGAACTACCGCCAGAAATATGCCAATCCTTGGACTCTATGGTGTTCTTAATATCAAATGAATTCTTCTTCAGCTTTTCATGTAATCTTTTACTGTAAGTTGTATTTTTAAAATCTTCTCCTGATTCGACATTGACTCTTTTCACTGGATGCTGAAAGTGGTATGTCCAAGGATTTTTGACTGGTCCATATATACTGTCAATATTACCACACCTGCAAAATATACATGGACATACTTTCTAAAATATTTGTGAAGCAAATTTCCAAGGTTTCAAACACAGTAGCATTTAGACTGATGGTTTTAACCCTTTACCTAAAGAATCATCCGCTTCAGATCACGTAATATACAAATTCAGCAGCTGGAAAAAAAACACCTATTTTTTACAAAATTTCAACAAATCCCTATCATCTGACATCTCATGTGAATGAGCTCGTTGAGCTCATTCCTATGAGGGGTAATAATATGATATATTTTGATTGAAATTTTTGGAAAAATTTTATAAAATAATAAATATGCATTATGTGTACATTGTGCTTGTACAGAATCTTTTCTCCCGACAAATTTTGTATTTGGGGATGTATAGCTACGAGTTACACTTGCATGGCGAGTAGGGCTGTCACAATTAATCGATTAATCGATTGTTGATCGGTCACGGAGTAATCGATTAGTATTTTTCGTTGTCGAATAATCGGTAAATTGTATCCCATTTTAGATGTTTAATAATCAAAAGAAAGTTTGATGAAAAAACTATTGTTTCTAAAGGTAAAGAGTTAAGAACGTCGATGTTAAACCCCAAGACGCCGTTGGAAGCAATTGTCTTCCAGGTACATTCATCAAAGCTTTGATGTTCTGAATGTTTGAACCGTCAGTGTAATAATCAAGACCGGTCGGCAGTTGCAAAGTTCGCAACTGCTGACCGGTCTTGATTATTACACTGACGGTTCAAAAGTTCAGAACATCAAAGCTTTGAATGTTCCTAAAAGTTGATCGTCTTTGTTGTTTACTTGAGGTAGGTCAGCTGACTTCAACTTCATTTTTATCGACTTCAAAGAGAGGGAGAGGGGGTCATCTAGGTATGATTAATCGATTATTTGCGACGATTAATCGATTCCTAAAATGAAAAATCATGACAGCCATAATGGCGAGTAGCGAAACTTCCACAAAAATGTGATTAAACATTGTATACAAGCAAACTGTGCGTGTAACCCTTTTGTCTAACCATCAGTCAACAAAACTCATGACTTCTCAAAAATAGTTGTTGAACAAAATGCCACACTCAAATAATTAAAATAAATGAGTCCTGATAATTCGCCAGCGATCCCTCAGCAAAAAATATACCCACAGAAATTGTCGCTCCCTTGGTAATTGGCAAGATTCATTGCATTCAGATGTTGAAAGCATCCGATGCTTGTGCCATTGACATGATTAATTTGAGAGGGTCTGGGGTCTTGCCCCAACAGAAAACTCAAAATGTTCTATCAAAAAGAGCCTTTGGTGGCTTTTCTAGAGCAAATGCCCACGTTTTTTGGGGATGGCAAAAATGTTCCCTATTTTACAGAATGTTTCAAATTGTCCCAGAATCCCAGTTCATCGGCAGATATTTCGTCAGTTTGTTTATAAATATGATAATGATGGAATTTTGTGGTTCGGATATAGGCCCTGCTCTATTCTAAAATGTACTAACCCTGATTGATTATTGAGGCAATTCAAATTCAATTTACAGTTAAAACTAGAAGTCTGGTTGTGAGATGCGCACAAATAATACGTTGATATGCACGTTAATGTACGTTTTATGGACCAAGTAAAGCTATCAAATTCTGTACATATGGCTTGTGCACAAGCAATGTTTCAGCCAATGGACCTCCGGAGGTCCATTGGCAGAAACATTGCATGTGTTTGCTATGAGTAACCAAGAGAACCTGCCGTGCTTTGGATGCCATTCGATATGGCAAATGCGCGCAATTCCAACGTGCAATTAAGCCTAGATAAGCGCACTATTCGTGACAGGACTTCTAGTTTTAACTGTAGGTTACCCGTGTTAGTGTATTCAAATTATTCTTGTAATTTGTTTTGGGTGCCTTAGTACAAACGTATTTGCATATTAAATAAACTTTCCTTGAAATGACCAATGATAAAAATCTCACCATATGGCGTGACATTGAAAGCACCACATGGTTTCTGGCAAAAATAAAACAAATATCAAACTTCCAAAATGACCACTTAAATGCAATATCTATGCAACTGCTGGTCACTGTCAATAATTTCTATGTAGAGGTTTGAATAGAATTTTAAAAAAAAAAAGCATGTTGTACACTATACTTGCACCAATGACATTTTCAAGACAGTAAGCCAAGATTTGTGGCTTTTCATATCAATACACAAAACTCAACACGATTTCCATTAATATTCATGAATTGCTAACACCAATGGTGAAGCATTGCAAATTGTTCATCAGTTTAACAAATGCAGTTTACTTTGCTGGAACTTGCCACCTTCTACACATGTAGACTGCCTGATATATTCATTTCTACACATACAGTTAAAACTAGAAGTCCTGTCACGAACTGTGCGCTTATCTAGGCTTAATTGCATGTAGGAATTGTGCGCATTTGTCATATCAAATGGCAACCAAAGCATGGCAGATTCTCCTGGTTACCCATAGCAAATACAAGCAATGTTCCTGCCAATGGACCTCTGGGTTACCCGGAGGTCCATTGGCTGAAACATTGCTTGTGCACAGGCGGTATGTGCAGAATTTGATAGCCTTACCATGGTCATAATGCGTAGATTAACGTGCAAATTGACGTGCTATTTGTGCGCATTTCAGGACAGGACTTCCAGTTTTAACTGTACTTTTGAAAGCTTGAACTCCAAAATTGGTTTCAAATTCACAGTTGAAGTTAAATGGAAATTTAGGGTTGCAATGAACTAGATGAGCAAATCTGACTCGAAAGCTTTTTAGGGTCACATAATATTTTAGGGTCAGTAGGATTACCCTAAACACAGGTTTGTTTTTTTTTTTCCACCAACATTACACCTTCAGCAATTTTTTGATGATGATGTGCATTGCTAGCATGGCATTTTCCTTTGCATTGCCGATTGCCAAGGATGAATCGCCAGGACTAAATAATGGATCTCCAATTTCAATTCTCTCAATCCAATGGCACTTGAGGAAATTCCTTCAACAGGAAAGAAATTGTACACGCAGATTAAAATAATCAAAATCCACCCAAGTGTGCTTTTTCCATTGGTCAATGATACTTCGAACCAAATTCTATTCAATTCATGATGTCACTAAGGGATAGGTGGGTGGTTTGCAAAAACAGCTTGGGAATTATGTTTGGAGTGTAGAAGAATCTCTTTCAGTCATGGAATTCTGACGCAAGCGATTTTTAGCTTGCCTTAACTGCTCACGCAATTTAATCCGGCATAAGCGTTTTTTTGCTCACCTACTTTCAGCTATTTTCGATGGTGTGGACCATGGAACGTGTGTACAGAATATGCTGGGTACATGTGTGTGTCGGCCACTACATGTACCAGTCCCCCTGAACTTCTTGATAGATCTGACCACACTGGGGTGGAGGGGATAGTAAAAAATGAATACAGGTTCATTCATTAATATTTTATTAATTCATTTAAAATTGATTGGCTTGAATGTACTCGAAAGAGAAATTACCCAACCCGGTATTAACACTCTTCACTCTGAGGTCAAAATACCAAAATTTCAGGAATTTACCCAATTCAATCTCGTTTGACAGAGCTCAATGAGCTCTGTCAAACGAGATTGAATTGGTTAAATTTCTAGTTGCATTATGGGAAATTTTTTCTGTCTAAAATTTAGATATTTTGACATCAGTGTGCAGGGGGTTAACTAAGTCTTTAGATCTTTGTGAAGCAAAAAAGTGAAAAAGATTTCAGGAGAGCAATTTGCTCGCCTAAGTAGGTTCCAGGTGAGCGATTTATTGCCACTCTGGATTTTTCAGAAATCCAAGCCTGCTCTTTAACCCTTTACCTAACATCAAAGACCAACGACACTTGCAAATAAAATTTTTGAATAACTAAATTTTTCCATTTTTTCTTTCAAAACATAGCTCATGACTCCTCAATAGCTCATGACTTCTCATTGGAATGAGGTTAATGTGCTCATTTCAAGAAAGGGTCATAAGCTATGTTTTTAAATCAAAAATGAAAAAAATAATGAAAGTTAAAAAATTTATAGTAATTTATATATTTTTTATACTTACCAATGACCCAGACATAGCTGGTGCTAACTCGTAAAAATCTAGGGCCAAACACAAATTTTGCCCCCCAATCCCCAAAATTTGCATCTAAAACCAAAAGAAATCATGTCCTAAAGGACCTCTATACTTTGCCCCTACTGCGCATGCGCAGTGTCAAGGACGTTCCAAAATTGGCGCCAATCATCATTCTTACTGGCATTGCCTGGTCAGCGCTATGTACTCAGCGGGGAGGTATGAGTTCCCAACTCCTGGGAGGGCCATCCCCATCTGGGTCATTGGTAAGTATAAAAAATATATAAATTACTATAAATTTTTTAACATTTTTATACTGTGCCAATGACCCAGACATAGCTGAATAGTAAAAAGGCTGGAGGGCCTAGGACATAGAGGAAAATCCAATAAGCTCAACTATATAATATAGAGTCAACCCCTCAAGGAGAAAAGGAGTATTAGGCTTTACATGTATCTTTCTTATTTTATGATAAATTAGAAAGATACAATACCCTTCATAATTGAGCACAATAACATTCATGTTCTCTATTAACATCCAGTATAACCCATTATACTAATTATTTTTAAAGTAAGCCAATAAATAAAGTTAGTCCAGAGAATTGAGACTCTTTATATTCTTTAAAAGTGTCCGAGGATTGTATATTAATGCCCGTTTGACACTTGACATATACAAATGCTTCACACCGAGCTACACTTTGAAAATATGACATGAATGAATTTTTAACATTAATATTACACTTTAAAACCATCCCGGAAACGACTCAGAATTACTGACTCCGGAGGAGGAATTCCCTTGCTTTTCACTATAAAGCAGGTGACCTAAGGGAACACCCTCCCCCCCCCCCTTCCCCTTGCCCTGGGTCAAATAGCCCAGAGTGAAGAGGGCAGCAGGACGGAGTCACTGCCGGAACAGAAAGCCTGCATAACTATAGTTGCAACTGTTTAGTGGACGACATTCTGAGCAACAGATAACGGACCTAAACAATGCAGGTCTCCAGAAATGGACTCAATATTTCTGAGATAAAAATTCGTGAATGTGGATGGCTGAGACCAATAAGCAGCCTTCATTAAATCTGTAATAGCCACACTATTTGCATAAGCCCAAGATGTAGAAAGAGCTCTTACTTCATGAGCCGAAATCTTAAGCACAGACTGCTGGGAAGAAGATAAATTTTCATAAGCAGTACAGATAGTTAATTGAATCCATCTAGCAATAGAATGGACCGAAATGTCCTTTCTATTAGGCATCAAAGACAGAAAGAAACGTTTTCGTCCCTTTCTGATAAACTGAGATCTCTGTTTATAAATGCGTAAAGCTCTAACAGGACAGAGTAAAGGCCTACGCCCATCTGAAGACGGAAGAGCCTTGATAACAATAGGTTCCGGATATTTATTAGGAGCCTGATTCTTAGCTAAAAATCCAACATTAGTAGTGAAGGTGATAGTGTTCCCGACACTACGATAGTGAGAATCGTCCACCGATAGTGCATGAAGCTCACTGACTCTTCTAGCAGAAGAGAAAGCTAAGAGAAAAGCTGTCTTATAAGACAAGAATTTGAAATCTACTGTCCCAAGAGGCTCAAATGGCTTTTCCTTTAGTTTAAGAAGAACCCAAGCAAAATTCCACTTAGGAATTAATCTAAGAGTTCTGGGTCTATTTATCGAGAAGTTTCTAACTAACTTAGATAAAGAGACATTAGATCCAATTTGTAAACTATCGTGATGTGCATACGTATCAGATAACATAGACCTATAACCCTTAATAGTAACAGGCTGCAGTTTGATTTCGTCAAACAAGTATACTAGAAAGTTCGCAATGTCTGGTATAGAGGGATCAAAAATATCAACAGAATGATCCCTACACCAACGACGAAAAACCTTCCACTTAGCCGCATAATTTAGCGAAGAGGAGGTCCTCCTACAGTTAGAAATCGCGTCCACTGCTCTTCCTGTAAAGTGCTTGCCATGCAAGAAGGACCGCACAACGGAAAAACATGAAGGTTGAGACCTTGCGGGTTGTGATGAAGTCGACGTGGTTTCCCCTGCGAAAGAAGATCCTCCCGTGGAGGAAGCTTTCGCGGTAGGTCCCACAACAGACACCTGAGTAGATTTATCCACGGTCTCTGTGGAGACAGAGATGCTACCAACAGAATCTTGCATTAAGATTGTTTTATTTTTAGCAATATTTGCTGAATCAACGGCGCTGGAGGATACGCATATCCTATCATTCCGTCCCATGAGATTGATAGAGCGTCTACTGCAAATGCTCTTGGATCCAGGCACGGTGACACATATGTCTGCAACTGATTGTTGAGATGTGTCACAAATAAGTCTATCATTGGCCGTTCCCACTGGTAGCAAATCTGATTGAATACTTGTTTGTTGAGAGTCCACTCCGATGGCAACAAGCGACCCTTCCGTGAAAGGGAGTCGGCTAGTACATTCAGACGACCCGGTATATGATGGACCGAAAGTAGAACTTGATGTTCTAGAGCAAACAGAAGGATTCTCTCCGTTAGATTGAATAACGGAACGGAATGAGTGCCTCCCTGGTTCCGTATATACGCCACTACTGTCGTATTGTCGGACAGAATTTGGACATGAGCTTTGTGAATAATGTCCATCCAATGACGTAACGCAAGCCAAATTGACATCATTTCCTTGATGTTAATGTGCTTGCTTAGGAACTGTGGATCCCAAAGACCCTGGCACCTCGAATCCGTTGGGATCAATGTTGCACCCCAACCTGTTTGACTGGCATCCGTCATAATGGTAAAACTCGGATCCGGCAACTGCAGCGGAACTCCCTGAGTTAACCACTGAATGTTTGCCCAAGTCTGAATCTCTTGTTTCACTTGATCTGACAAGAGAACGTCTATGTCGAGCGAATGAATCTTCACACTCCAATTCTGAGTTAAGAAAATTTAGAAAGGACGAGTGCGTAACCGCCCCATCGGAATGAGATCCGCGGCGGCTCCGCACAGACCTATCAATCTCATAAATTCCCTCGCTGTGACATTGTCTGCATGAAGACAATAACAACTGACTAATTTCGCTCTGGTTAACGGCAGACGAATGAGATTGTTGTGCGTCTCGAAGCTCATTCCCAGATGAGTGAATGACTTGGACGGCACAAGATCCGACTTCTCCTCGTTTATTATAAAACCGAGACGTCGGAGCAAAAGAAGCAGATTCTGCACATCGTTCTGAAGCGTTAACTCGTTGCCGTATCTCTGAAGAATGTCGTCCAGATAGGCCGACGTTACCGCAGACGAATGAGCTCGGAAATACATCATTACCGAGTTCATTACCCGAGTGAAAGCCCAGGGTGCTAGGTTCAATCCGAAGCACATCGCCCGGAATTGATACACCACTCCTAGGACTGCGAAGCGTAGATACTTTCTGAATGTCGGATGTACCATGACATGAAAGTACGCATCTTTAAGATCTATGCTTGTAGCATAATCGTTCACCCGAATACTCGCTCTGACCGACCGAATCGTCTCCATATAAAATTTCGGAGCGACGATCAGCTTGTTTATCCAGCTCAAATCTATGACTGGACGGAACGAGCCGTCTGGTTTCGGAACCAGAAACAGATGGCTGTAGAATCCCGGTGTTTCCTGGTCTTCTACGACCTCTACCGCGTTCTTCATTAAAAGAGACTGCACCTCCGATAACAGAGCGTCTCTTTTCTGCGGATTTGACGGAAGTTGAGTCCACTTTGGACTTCGAGTTAAAGGAGGCTTTCGTTTGAAGGATATTCTTAGACCTTCCGAAATCACCCCTCTCACCCAAGGGTCGTCCGTAATCGACGCCCACTCTTCTGAAAAACTCGACAACCTTCCGCCAACCGGAACACGATAGAGGTTGAAGCCATCACCTCCTGGACCTGAGAGGCCTGCGGGAGGAGAAACCACGTCCTCCACGACCCGCACCTCGACCTGTCGACCTCGGGGCGTCCGACCGATTGTCCCAGCCCGAAGGACGTCCCGCACGTGAGTCGCTGCCTTGACGGTCTCTTGAATAAGACCAAGAGGACGCACCGGAACCTCTATAGGAACCTTTCTTGGGTGCATTATACCCAGAAGTGCCTGTCTTATTCTTATCTGCCGTATCCGACTTTTTGGAAGCGGATTTAAACAGCAGAGAATCCGAAGCTTTCTTAGTAATTTTGTCGTAGATTGCAGAAAGCTTGCCGTCAAATAGAAGTTCTCCGGAGACCGAAGCGACTCTGAGAGAGTTCTTCACCTTACTATCCACGCGTGTGGATGTAGCTAGGGCTGCGTCACGTCTAACCAACTCCAGGTTTGCCACTGAGAGGGCGGAGATATACGTGGAATAAGCCACTGCCCTTGAAAGAAGTCTTAAAGAGGATTGTATATCCTGGAATTCTTTCCCTTGAAGATGCAGTGATAACGCCTTTGTAAGGTGGTCTGCGTAAGATAAAGCGTCTAAACTGGCCCTGTTAGACATGATTGTCGTGTCCAACACCGCGGTTGGAACGGACATAGACGACGGTAATGACAATTCTAAGTCTTCCGCCTCGTCGTCAAGACGCAGAGGAACTCTCGGAATACCCTGTCCTGCCGTATCGAATTTATTCCTTGCATTAATGAAAGGCAGGTTAAGAGCATTGGAGGACAAGAAACCAGCTTTGCCTGTTTTAGAAGCAAGCTTGAATATAGCGTCGTTCAATAACTCAAATGTTCTTGTGACATTATTGGACTGAGACGGAAACTCAGGGACGATGTCTCTGAACCGCTCGAAAAATTCAGTGTCCAATGACGCTATCAATCTCTTGTCCGGTACCGCAGCAGTCTGGCCCGACGGAACAACGTGAGGAAGGAAGTGCCAGACGAAATCCACGGCAGCTTTATGTTGTTCTGAAAGGGATAGCTCCAAGTCATCCGTATCCCTTTCACCATCCGGTCGGACCTCATGATGCTCCCGGTCGTCCGCACCCGATGCTTCGGCGGAGAGTACTGACCCAGCACCGTCGGATAATTCCCGATCCGACACCGATTCTGTTGGTTGCTGGGATGCTGTGATAAGCTGTGCTATCTGAGCAAGCACGTCCGTCATTGAGGCCTGAGGAGTAGCGGCCTTTCGCTGCTTAGCCGCGGGAAGCTCCGCATCAACTGACTCCCGCATACTCTTCCTATGCGAACGTCCGGAGTCTACCGGCCTCGTGTCCCCGGCTACCGGATGGCGTGACCTGGTCGCCGACGAATCCCTTATCGGTGAAGCTGGTAGAATATCCGCGGTCACGTAGCCAAGGTGCGGTTGTGTGCGCTGGTGAGAGGATGAGGAAGCCTGAGCAGTCTCCGCGGACTGCCTAAACAACGGAGCGTCCCGAGCGACGGACGTGCGCTCCGCTTGCGACACATTTTGTACCACAACATCAGGTCCCTGATGTTGTACGAGAGAGGGGCCTCTCTCGCTCGCGGCCCGGCTGGACCTGGACGAGCTAGGAACCGGACTAGAAGGCTTCCTCCGATCTCTAACATCCGCCGTCACTGGGTGTGAACCTTGTATGTTTATAGTGCTCGCATCACCCAACATTTCCTCCTGGGCCGCAACGGACGAACCCGGCTGCCGAACCATTCGGTGAAAAAACGCTACACCGGGCGAGCTAGCGGACGACAGCGCCGTTGATCCTACTCGGGACCTCTTAGGCAACTGTCGTATCTCCATGAGCACTTTTGCCGCTAGCTCCTCATTCAATTGTGACGACGGAAGCGCACTCTTGGAAGATAACATGGAAACATCACCCTGTTCTTGTTCGTCTGAAATAGAAACTGATAGACTAGAGTGACCCTGCGGAGAAAGGACCGGCATAGCCCTTTCTCCACTAACAACATACCGTGACACACGTTTCCAATGTTTGTCATCCCAATATTGACATATTGAACAGGAGTTAGTGCGAGTACACTGACTACAATTAATACAATGATCATGAAAGTCAGAGGAAGATTTCTTCCTATTACAATTTGAACAATGTCCTTTCATTGTGAAAAGACAACAAGTCCTAGTACTCGCACAAACCCCTAAACACAAAGATACATAATAACATGATCCATTAACATTGAAAAAAAGCAAATGAAATTCAAAATAATTTTTGAAAAATATTTTTTCAGCGAAGCCCAAGTTTCTGAAAAGTAACATTGAGCCCCAATGGATCCAAGGGTAAAAAAAAAATTTTTAAATTATTTTAAATAATTATTGCAACACTTACGGATAATAATAATGTATCTAGTAATGAGTAAACTACTCCAAAGGCAAAAAGCCCCCCTCAAAAGAGACTGTTGCCAATGTAAACAAGAAGTGTATAAACACCAGAAAACATGACTCCAGGCACTGACAATACTGGCCCGAAATCAGTTATCAATATAACACACTATCTGATGCAAAACAGAGACTTCCCAAGAAGAATCTGCAGAACATCAGATGGTAGATGCAGAACACAACGTCTAAACACCCATGGGTGAAAACGTAAACATGGGGAAAATAACAGAATTCATTCTGTAACCAAGCTAATTCTCCCAAGAAATTTTAGTAGTAATCTTACTCAAAAATATGCCAAAAGCATGGGAGAATAGCAAGGGGGGACTTACAGGATAAGGAGAGAGGAAACACTGAATAAGCAGTGCAACTTCAAAGCAAGAATGACAACAACAGGCCCATGCCTCGAAAATAGGCAACTTAACATAATTTCATTACAAAATTTTAAGTTACAGCCCTGAATATTTTCTGTCACTCCTTTTTCCTCTCCTCCTTCTCTATCCTCCTTAGAATCACCATTTCTCCAATATTTATGTGTCTGGCATCATTTAAACTGAGATTTACAAGCACAAAGATCAGTGAGATGTTAACTGATGAAGGGCCAAACAAAGAATGATGATTGGCGCCAATTTCGGAACGTCCTTGACACTGCACATGCGCAGTAGGGGCAAAGTATGGAGGTCCTTTAGGACATGATTTCTTTTGGTTTTAGATGCAAATTTTGGGGATTGGGGGGCAAAATTTGTGTTTGGCCCTAGATTTTTAAGAGTTAGCACTAGCTATGTCTGGGTCATTGGTACAGTATAAAAATATTGAATGGTGATTCCTGCGAATAGCACTGGCCGGTTTGGACCATTACATCGGGGAAAGGGTTAAATACATGACATGACTTTATTCTTAATTTTCAGAAGCACAGTGAGATTGATGTTACATTTCTTGATTTACTTCTATTTTTGCCATTGACCTTCATAATTTTTGCATGGTGGATTTTTCATGAACTGGATTGTGCAGTTCCCTGCAACATGTAATGTGTGTTGAGTCAAACTAGATGCATCGTTCATTGAACATTACAAGCATTACAAGTTTTGTGACTTGTGATTGCCAGTACCATTATGTACTCAAGTACTGTCAGGATCCATATAATTTATCAGAAAAAATGTCATGACCTTTGATGGTCTTTTTAACAAGAGGACCCACGAGGCCTGAGGTGCTAACCTGACCACGTTGTTTAACCCTGTGCTTTCTGATGTTAAAATATTTATTTATTTATTGGTGTTTAAGGTCACATATTTATGCACAATGGCTAATCATGACCGTGACAGTTTTATGGGTGGAGGAAGCCGGAGTACCCAGAGAGAACCACTGAGCAACGGCGAGCAACTGTCAGCTCCCCAACGTACTAACTCCACACAAGCAGGGTTAGCATTGGTTGAAGACAAGTGCACCATCAACGTGCAGTACGCCTTCGTACACAACGCCACCGCACCCCCATGCAGGCAATGGAGATGAAGTGTCTTGTCCAAGAGCACAATGTGGTTGCCGCAGGTGGGATTCGAACCGAGGACCTCTTGGCTTGCAGTCTGCACCTCTACCTACTGAGCCACCGTGCTCCCTGTTAAAATATTCAAATTTCAAGTAGCAATATTTTTCCATAATGCAACTGGGAATTTAACCAATTCAATCTTGTTTGACAGAGCTCGATGAGCTCTGTCAAACAAGGCTGAATTGGTAAAATTTCTAGTTGTATTATGGGAAAAATTTGCAGCTTGAAATTTTGATACTTTGACATCAGTGCGCAGAGGGTTAAAGAAGAATTTAATTGGCATCTATGGCTAGTTAATACTATGGATGAATGAAGCCATGTAATTACTACTCACAATTCTGTTGTCCAAGTTAGATGATTTTTTTCTGTTATTGAGATGCTACCACACAATTAAAGCCAAGACTCTTCCAGCAAGGCAAAACTAGAGTGCCCAGGCATCAACCTAGGGGTTTAACTTGAAAAATCTTGAACTGACCCCACCTCAACCCCCACACACACATATCAGGATTTTGACTACTGGATCTAAAGAAACAGATTCTTTAAAGATTATTCTTCATATTGGACTAAGTTAAACTTCAGGCTCCAATAGGGAGCACAAATATTAACCCAGAAATTTGATTTGAATAAACTTGAATCCGACTTCTCTTATGATGGTGTGTATCAATTATCAAAAAATTCTGGCAAGGGATTCTTGAGAAGATTTTTACAGAATGTTCTGCACATTCCATAAAGTTAAAATTTGGGCTCCCTTATGGAGCTCGGATATTAACCCAGGAACTTGATTTGAACAAATTTGAATCCAACACCAATAAGGATCTTGTATACTAAATATCAAAAGATTCAGACTTGTGGTTCTGGAGAAGAAAAAGTTTAAAGAAAATTCTCCATATTGCACTGAATTAAATTTCAGACACCCATATTGAGCCCAGACATCAAATTCGAGACTTGATTTGAACAAACTTAAATCGGATCTCCTTAAGGATGCTTGATACCAAATATGAAATTATTTCGACTGGAGGATCCGAAGAAGTACATTTTTAAAGATTCATCCTTATACTGCACTAAGTTGAAATTTATGCTCACACGCGGAGTCAAAATATTAATCGGGGGACATGATTTGAACAAATTTGAATCTGAATCCTCTAAGGTTGCCCTATACCAAAAGACCAAAAGATTCTAATTGATGGTTCTGGAGGAGAAGATTTTTAAAGAATATTCCGCATATTGCACTCAGTTAAAATTCTGGCTCCCATAGGGAGCCCAAATATCAACCACAGACTTGATTTGAACTAACATGGATTGGACCTTCCTAAGGATCCTGCATACCATATATCGAAAATTTCATACTGGTGGATTGAGTTGGAAGGTTAACGGCCACCGTGGGTTAGGATCGGTAGAGTGAGACTACTGAAAATCGCAACTGCACCCCAATAAACACAACTGCAAATTCGGTTTTTAAAATTCAAGCCCATTTTATGACACTTTCGACAGCCAGGGTCTGCTCGTGTCAGACAGTATTACGGGTGGAGGAATCCAGAGAACCACTGAGCAATGGTGAGTAACTGTCAGGCTCCCCAACATACTAACTCCACACAAGCAGGGTTAGCATTGGTTGAAGACAAGTGCACCTTCAACGTGCAGAACTCCTTAGTACACAGTGCCACTGTACCTTCCACATAGACAACTGAGTGAAGAGTCTTGCCCAAGGACACAATGCAGTTACCCCAGGTGGGAATCAAACCAGGAACTTTTCAGTTTGAAGTCCAATGCTGTAACCACTAAGCCACTGCGCTCATAACCCATGAACTTGATTTTTACAAACTTGAATCAGTCTCCTAAAGGCACTCTGCCATAATTGTAATAAGGCCTCTCTGTTACAGGCCTGGCAATCTAAAAAAATCAAGGAGTGCAAAACAGTTGCCCTCCTCAGATTGCTTGGGAGTGCAATTGCACCTGAAATTTTCAATGCAAACACTTGTATCCTATTTTGGTTATATTCACTTCAAGGTATTAATATTGTGACTGAAAAATTGTACTACATTCAGTTACATAGCGGAAAAATAGGCACACACATCTTCTCATTTTTCAAAATGTTGCATTCAATTCTTATGTGACTGTCTTCTACACTCAAAATGTATAGAAATGAGACACAGAATGGGTTATGAATTATTGCGAATCAATGCAACATTGACAAACCGTCCCCTGAGTTCCAATGTGTTCTCTGTGCCAGAAGGCACAGAGAACACATTGGAACTCAGAGGACTTAATGATAATAATTTTTAAAGGCAGTCCCAAACAGGTCTGGCATTCCAGAAAATAAAGGGGTGCAAAAAATTGCCCTCCTCAATTTTTCCTAGGCGTGCAGCACTCCTAAAGAATGCCAGGCCTGCTGTTAGGTAATTTGTTTGTCGTCAATAATTATGTGGCATCAAATAATTGTGTATACTTATTTACTTATTGGTGTTTAAGGTCACATGTTTTTGCACAATGGTTAATCATGACCACAACATGAGTATCAACTCAAGACCAGGGGTGAGCATTAATAAGCCATGTTGCCCATTTTAGAGAGGGTTTGCACCTCCCAAGCATTGGTGACTGGGTCCTATTTTACCAGTAAAACAGAGCCTGTTTACTGCAGTGAACAGGCACTGTTTCACTTCCCGGGCTTCCCATGGGGAAAATAATTGTTCATTGTTAGATAATTATGGGCACTGACATGCTTTTGATCATAACAGCTATTCACCAAACTGCAATCCGTCATAAACTGAGTGAGCTGTTTCATTGATAACTTGATTTTCTTGATCATTTAATCACATGGATTAACCTTGGTTAAACGATTAATCACTTGCCGTAATAGGTAGCTGACTAGCTGCCATACAATTGATGATATACAACATTAACCCTTTACCCAACGTAACAGACAGAACCGGCCAGTGCTACATACAAAAATCTCCATCCAAATTTTATGTTTTTAATTTTTGTCTCAAAAATGGTTGCCACAGTTGATCAGGGTTTTGACCATTAAACTGAGTAATAATTAGATCTGCTGGTCTTACTTGCTAACATTGTTATCACTTCGCATGTAGGACGAACTTGGCAAAAAGACAGAGTTATCAACTTCTCCACAATGCACTTTTGGGTGCTTTGCTTTTTCAGTTTGTTTCACTTCCGCCACATGTGTTGATGCTTTCAAGTTTTCAAAAATATCAACACACAAGGCTGCAAAACAACAGACTAAAACATAAAAGGCCTAATAGCCTTGTTGGTCTCGAGATATTTAGCGAGCATTCATTCAAGCTGTTTTCAAGACATTTAATGACTGGAAACAATCTGAATGAATGCACTCTGTGATTTCCAATGTCAGGGGTCACTTCAAATTAATCAAACAAAAATGGATTGAAATTCAATGAATACAGATCTCTGAATCCATTAACGCTTTACCCAACGAATCGACCGCATCCGTCCGCGTAATATGCAAATTCAGCAGTTGAAAAAATATTATTTTTCAAAAACTTTCAACAAAACCATATCATGTGACCTCTCGTTGGATCGAGCTCGTCGAGCTCGTTCCATCGAGGGGTCACATGATATGGTTTTGTTGACATATTTTGAAAAATTTGAAAAAATGTTATTTCAAATAATAAATTTTGATATCTTCTGCGTTCGGTAAAGGGTTAAAATTTCAACCCTTTCTTGTTTTTTAACAATTAAATTTATTTCATATTCATCATTATCTCATACGGGGCCACACTGTGACAACTGAGGGAAATAATCAATAATTTACAGGGCTTATATTTCGACGAGAATCCGAGAATCGATTCGTACAAAGATTCGCATAATAAAACCGATGAGAATCCATGTAGATTCTCGCTGCACCTCTGCTAGGATTCGCGTGAAAAGAATTGAGTCAATTTAACCCTTTATCTAACACAGCGGAAACAAATTAACCAATAGAAGGCTGACATGACTTGAAATATCCGGACACTTTGTCAATAAAATGGCACAAATATGGCTGTCATTGGAACCGGCTCATTGAGCCGGTTCTAAAGACAGCCATATTTGTAAGATTTTATTGATAAATATTGTTCATTTAATTATTTTATCATTTATTTATTATGTATTGTTTAAAAATTATCAAATTTAGTTTTAAAAATTAAAAAGGTGTGTTGGGTAAAAGGTTAGCATGTGTTATCAGTATACAACAGTGGTTGAACCATGGTGGCATCATGGGATCCTGGGACACTCATAGTAGGTATGGATTCTCGCAACCATTTTCAAGAGAATCCAAATGGATTCTCACAAATTTAGATGAAATATAAGCCCTGTTTTATTTCCTCCCCCCACACTCCATAACTACAAAATGAATTGGAATATCTATGCTACAATATACCTTTAAAAGACTTATTTTACAGTTACTTTTTGCAAAGCACCAGTTGTTGCTTTGAAGGAAATAATTGCACTAAAGAATTGAATGCAATTTTTATAATCTTTATTGGAGTATGAACGTGTGGGAACGTGTGGGAATGGGTACAAATTACCTGGCCCATTCCACTGGCCCACTGTACCCATTCCCACACGTTCATACTCCAATAAAGATTATAAAAATTGCATTCAATTCTTATAATTACATTCCATAACTGTTTAAACTACTTTTTACCAAACAACAAAGCAGAAAGACGAAATAAAGCATGTACGAATGAAGGAACACCCTCACACAAAAGACAAAGCGCACAACTCTGAGTTGAGCGCCGGTTTTCGGCATTGACCCAAATTTGTCAAATTGCCGTCTTTCGCAATGAAACTTGGAATATTCAAAATTTATTTAACATATCAGTAACCTATAATCACTGATCACTGCGAGAGGTGCTAAAAGTTATAAACCTGCCCAAACACCACCCGAATTACATTCTGTCAACTGCGCTCTACTGTAAATGCGGGTCAAAGTTTGACCAAATGTATTCATTGGAAAATGAATTGCATTTGGTCATGACGTTTTCATCCAGCTGACCAATGGGAATTGAGTATTTGGACCCAAGACGTATAACTGCATTAACAATGTAATTATAACATAATGAAACCTTTCCAAAAGGGTGGGCCTGTTGACGACCTGTCTTACTACTGGGGGATTGCTATCTCCAGCTGCATAAGTAAACTGTTTTGCAAAATACTTGACAACAGGCTCCTAGCCTCGACAACAGGCTCATGTACCAGCGTTATGGAACTAAAGATTATCATATTCTTACAGTCAATACACATGCTTGGTATCCAAAAACCTATCACACATTCTGTGTTTTTGACTACTCCATTGTACAAAAAACGTAAAAGGTAAATAGGAAATGCTTCCAAGTTTCGGTTTTATTTCCATGTGTGGCAAAATGTTTTTTTTTTAATTTGTTTAAACTTCACAAATTTTGTGGCGTTTGGGGGATAATAGTGACATTTTACAACCACTAGATGTCAGTAATCTGGGGACATTTATGTAATTTGGGGGCACCGTTTAACAGCTTGAATTTGTGGGAATTTAGAATTTAAAGGCCTGCCAGTTAACGTTTAACAGCTTGAATTTGTGGGAATTTAGAATTTAACCCTTTACCCAATGCAGATGATATTAAAATTTAGTATTTTAAATTTCATTTTTTCAAATTTTTCAAAAAATTTCAACAAAACCATATCATGTGACCCCCTGGTTGGAACGAGCTCGTTCCAACGAGGGGTCACATGATATGACTTTGTTGAAATATTTTGAAAAATAATATTTTTTCAACTGCTGAATTTGCATATTACGCAGGCTGATGCGATCGGTTCGTTAGGTAAAGGGTTAAAGGCCTGCCCGCTAACTGACTGTCATGGCTCTACTGAAAGTGGCTATATTGGCTTTACACTGTGTGCATTATCAGGTAAAATAGTAGTTACCCCATTGCAAATTCATCCATGTTGGTCTTTCCAAGTACGAGAGCACCACTGTTTATCAATTTTTGAACAACTGTAGCATTGTAAGGTGGCACAAAGTTTTTCAGCATATTTGAAGCACAAGTTGTTGGTATTCCCTTGGTACAAAAGTTATCTTTCACAGCTACAGGTATACCAGACAATGAATTTACTTCACCTGCAATGAAAACATTTGTCACTGAAAAAAATAAAGCGTAATGCATGACTTTGAAACAGATGGAAGAAACTGAAAATACCTTTGAATATACAAAGATTTTTTTAATTACATTTTACAGTACAGCTGCCATGGAATACTCACTTTTGTGGGTGCGCAAAATTTACGTAAACACAATAATATTTGATTCCAAATTCTAATTATAGGAATAAGCATACAAAATATAATTAATGCAGCACCGTGTACGACCCAGTGCTTCATTAATTAACCCTTTACCCAACGAATCGCCCGCATCCGCCCGCGTGATATGCAAATTCAGCAGTTGAAAAAATATTAATTTTTAAAAAAACTCAACAAAATCATATCATGTGACCCCTCGTTGGAACGAGCTCGTCAAGCTCGTTCCATCGAGGGGTCACATGATATGGTTTTGTTGAAATTTTTTGAAAAATTTGAAAAAAATGTTATTTAAAATAATAAATTTTGATATCGTCTGCGTTGAGTAAAGGGTTAACTGGTTGAGGCCTAAATTATTTTTCAAGGGATATTTGAAACATGAGTATTTTTTAAAGATACCAAGTTATCAGCAAGAGTCGACTTACTGTTGCTACAATTTTGTTCATATTTGTATTGTTATAATTTATTGGAGTGCACTGGCACTCTTTAATGAATTGTAACCCAACAATTCAAAAAAAAAATTCTTTTTTTCTACTGCTGAGCAAACAACATGATTATGCATTCACCATAAGGTCACTAGAGTGGCTTCCAGCACTTTTCAATAGAGCCATGTTGGAGGCTTCAAGCACTCAACCAGATAAAATTTTGCTGCTGTTGAATTCAATTACCTGGTAAATGCATTCAAGGGCATCACTGCCCATGCGTACAGGCCTGGAATTCTTAAAAATGCAGGAGGGCTAAAAATCGCTCTCCTCAAATGGCCTAAGGGAGCGATTAGCGTTCCTCAAGCTTACAAAAGCTGAAAGTGGCAAAATGAAGTTGTACTATTAATGAATTTTGCCTAGTGGGCTTTGTACATTTTATTTGGTGCTTAACCAGGTAGTCTCTGTGAGACAGCTACACTGCCCCTCCCATACCTCCGGGCCTTGATAAGGCCCGGAGGTGTGGGAGGGGCAGTGTGGCCTTAGTGCAGAGATCACTAACATAGCAGAGATTTGAAAACCTGTGGGTTTTACAAATAGGCTGTTATGGTAATCATTATTTTCTGAGGCTAGGAGGGCTATTTTTCGCCCTCCTCAATTTTTTTAAGGCGAGCAGTAGGGGAGTGAATAAATCGCTCTCCTGAAAATACCAGGCCTGCGCATAGATTATGACCAGTCCATGGCACCTGTACTGTATTGGGTTGCTGTAGCAACTGTAGAGCTGAGCGATATTGAAATTTAGGGTTTGTTATTGGTATTTTAGATCAAAACGCTATTTGATATTGATAAGAAAGATATTTTGGATCGGCACAGCTTTTGGCCAACATTTTGCAGATTAATACAGTGTATACCTTACAACTGAATAGCCACTATTCAGTTAACAGGCATATATCATTAACCAGGATTATGCCACTTTCCTGAATGCTGGAGGTAAACTGGGCATTTATTCTATTATGTCATGTTTGACACAGCTTATAGAGCTCTATCAAACAAGATATAATAGACTAAATATCTCTACTGGATCTACGGAGGCCAAATAGGTTTATAAGCAATGGAACTTTGGTGAGCGTTACGGTAATGTCTAAACATATTACTATATTTTTAATTCAATTAACACAAGTTTGACCTATATTCAATTGATAGGTCAGATTTGTGCTGAAGGTATGGTAAATGGTTTTGTGTTTGGATGTTACATTCAATTAACAGGACTATTGAGTTAAGTATTTCATGGTGTTAAAGGTCATTTTCATCATCTCTGGCTATCTCATGACCTCAACATTGGGATAAAGTCAATTGTTTGCTCATCATTTATGCCTATGCTGAATTTAAAGAATTTATAGCACAGGCATTGGTACAGGTCCTATTTTACCAGTAAAGTAGAACTTGTTTATTCAATTAAGACACATCCAATTAAGTGGATCCTTTTGCAGGGTTTCTTTTGGGTGTCCACAGGGGCTGAATATGGGCCCCTTTCCCAATGGCATTTGGGTATGATTTTTCCCAGTTCCCAACCCAAAATTTCCCAATCTCAGTTCCCACTCAAGAGAAAAATTTAATGCACAATTGGCTTCCGGAACTGGGTGGTTGTAAGGCCTCAGAAAACCATTGGTTTTCTGAGGCCTTACAACCACCCAGTTCTGGACACCAAATGTATCTTAAAATTTAAACTGCTTACCTAACCAAGCTTAGAAAGTGCCTGAATTCAAAGGCAAATTATATGTTCTTCTTTAATAGTATAAGTACAGTTTTATAAAGGCTACAGAGACAGAGGTGAGCAAGATTCCGTGGGTGACTTTTTGTTATAAAACTTACTTGTAGTCAGACATGTTAACCTCCAGAATAATTTTTCAGGGAACCTGAGGGTGATTTTCAGGGAAATGGGATGGATTTCAGAGAAAAGTTCACACGGGGACAAAATAAAAGAAAAAAATTGTGAATTTTAGCTCATGGACCACTTATTAACACCAGGTTATATCCAGAACTAGTTGTCAACTATGCTGATGCATTTATGCTATGTTAAAAAATCATAAAATAACTGTTGATTTGACCCCCCCCCCCTCCCCCCAGGATCCTCTTCTTCATGAGCCCCCCCCCCCTCCCCCACCTCCCCATCATCACCCACCCACACTGTCCCACAGAGCACCTCCACATGTGGTTTGCTCTTATTAAAGTCTATTTAGCTAATAATTTTCCAAGTCTGGAAATGTTAACAGGAAAAGATGTCCTAATGTTCAGTTGCTTCAAGAACATTGGTACTTAGAAAGTATCTTTATCAAACTTCATGTATGTGGGACATTTGTGCCCTACACAAAACTTTTCTTTTCATCATTGAAACATTTTTTTTTAATTTCACTCGAAAATTTCTGGGTACAAATGGCCAACAGTTAACAGTTCTGTAGTCAGCACAACAGAATAAATGTGATATTAGAAAATAAGTCCATTGTGTTTAAATATGCAGTCATAATTTTTCGGCATCCTAAGCGACTTTAACCTACTTTTAAACTGTGCTAAATAGTTGTTGTTTACGTTTTGATTTTGGAAAGGGGAAGATAGTTTTAAAGCTATTCTATGAATGAATAAATAAATATATATTAGGCCTAACAAAATAAAAAATCTGTTTCTCAGGCCCTCCCGCATGGTCCTTTTGGCTGCCGCATGCTCTCTTTTTATAACCAATTTAAACTTCAAAAAAATAAAAATTAAATTGTTTATGTCGGATGTTTTACCCAAGTTAAAAAAATTGATGAATTTGTCCCTTGAGAGCAAGAAGGCTTTGCAATGCTTTAGCATTGCAAAGCCTTCTTGCACTCAAGGGATGAAATACACCACCACCCATGCTATTCTGTAGATTATGAGGCCTAAAACATCAACCAAGAACATGAACTTTTGATGGCAAAGAAGAAATTACTGAAATAAAAAATAAAATAAAAAAACGCTCGCCCGCATGCAATTTCACAAATAATGGCCTGAGAAACAGAAGATCTACTGTGAGTGGCCTTATTTAATTCCTTTCATATATTTTAATTTCCAAAAATAGCATTAAATGAAGGTGGAGTTTTCAATTTTCTGAAAGTAAGTCACCTATTTTCACTTCGACACTTGCACATTGATCCCGAATCTCCGAAGAAAAAACCCAGAAATAAACATGAACACAGTTGAAATACATATCATAAAATACCCTTTTCTTAAATAAATTTAACTTAAATCCATATTTTACTGCATCATGAATTTTTACCAGAGTTTGAAATGCATGTGATTTGACTCCGAACGTTTTTCATAAGTCACAATGGGAACGAAATATTTGACTGTTGTTTTCCGGGACTTTTGGTCCAAAACTGATTCCAGTCCGGGAGGCCGGGAACTACACTGAAATTCCGGGATTTTCCCACACATTCCGGGAGAGTTAACAAGTCTGCTTGTAGCATACATGCAGTTGGTTAGGTATTGGCTTTAATACTGTCTGTAAAATTTGAATGTACAATTTCTTAGTCTTTGTAAGTTTCTTCGCCCCCAAAACAAATTCCCAATTTGTGCCCCCATGATGTAAATTTTCCCAATGGCATGGGCCCCGGACCCTTTTCCAAAGAGGGCAGAAGAATCCCTGTTTTGTTTAACCCTTTACGTAACATGAAAAGCAGACGACATGTGCAAAAAATATTCTTGAATAACAAATTTTTTTCATTTTTTGTCTCAAAAACATAGGTTATGACCCCTTGTTGGAACGAGCTCATCATAACCTATTTTTTGAGACAAAAAATAAAAATATATTGAAAATTAATTGGCGATTTTTGTGAACAGCGCTGGCCGGTTTTGGCCGTTACGTTGGGTAAAGGGTTAATCAACACGGTCCTACTATTTAACAAACACAAACGAACATAAAAAAACATAAACGAACAGAAGAGAAAATAATAGGAAATACAAGTTAAAAATGGTTGAGGGTGCATATGCAGGTATATGTGGGTATATATTATTCGTTTGTAAAATTTTATTCACTTCTGATGAGTATTTTAATGATTAATAAGGTTTATAAAATGTACGACGGCGCGAAATTCTTGTGTTCGTTAAGTAGTAGCCTGCTTGAAGTTGTCGACAAGATGCGACAAAGGTGTGAAATCAATTAGCTGTCTATCTGAGGAAGAATGTCGCTGAGGAAAACAGCGAAATTTAGGTTTAAGAGGATGGCAAGCGCCTATTTTAATCGTGTGTAAAATTGTATCCAAGTCTGATGAGTATTTTAGTGATAAATAAAGATTATAGCCATTATTTGGATTGACAAACATGCATCAAACTCTCGCTTTGGATTCCGAGGACGCATCACGGCGAGTCGGGGACAAACCGTGATCTACCCTTAGAAAGCGGAGCAAGACTCGGATACATGTAGCATATTGTACACCCACATAATGATAATAATCTAAAGATCTTAAAATATCTTGGGGATAAGTCATTCAAGTCCAGTTTAAGCTTTCCTGAAAACTTTCCCCGAACAAGCTCACCCTCCACCAACGCGGGCTCCCACTAACGAGAGAGGACAACCAGGCGCGTAGCCAGGAAAAAGTTTCCAGGGGGTGGGAGGGGGGGAGGGGGGGGGTCGATAACAGGGGGCAGGGGGGGGGGGGGGGTATAGCCATCAGATGCGCGAAAGGCAGGGGTGCTGGGGGTCCTTCTCCAGGAATTTTTTTTCAGGGGGGGGGGGGGGGGTTCTCCCCCAGGAAAATTTTAAAATCTAAGTTTACTGGCGGAAAACATTTGGAAGGGGACACAGCTAGATTTGGGGGGGGGGGGGGGGGCATTCTAACTAGACACAAGTCCGAGTTTGTACACAATTTCAGAAACAAAATTCCATGACTTTTCCATGATGCGTTACCAAACCTGTATGGCCTGAAAATGTCTCATACAACTTATTTATAAAACCACATTTTAAGGTGAAACATTACCCAGGTCAGGAAATGGATTGCCCATAAGGTAAACCAGCAAAGTAGACTTCTCTCTGTATGTGTTATAGCCAAGTCTAGAGTGCTGCACTGCCCATTGGGTTGAAGAATATAAAGAATATTCCTTTTTATATAATTAGTGAGTACAGTAGAATCCTCTTAATTGAATATCCATTTTGCCAGTGAAAATTATTCAATTAACAGGAGTATACAATTAACATGGATTTGGTCCGTTTCCTGTGTTCTGGAGGTAAACTGAGCATTTATTCTATTATATCTTGTTTGACAGAGCTCATAGAGCTCGTTTGCCCTGACTTTTTGAGTCTTGGAAAAGTATTTCTGAAATATTCCCTGACTTTTCCAGAATACGAAAACCCATACAAACCCTATTAATGGAAGTTTATGTCCAGACCATATTGGCTGCATGCACATTTTGTTAGCACATCTACTGCCTCAAAAACAGAGCTTAATGGTGAAGCTACAAAGATTGTACACTTAGTTTTCCCTGAGCTCATTTGTCCAGTATTTTCATGAACAGACTTGTTTCATTGGTTGTGGAAAATTTTAGGGGAAGGGAATTTTTAACTTTTTTCACATATATATTTGAAAAGCACTGTTTGCAAGCTTTCCAAATAGAATAGGGGGCAATGCCCTGGGGCATACCCCTACGGTCCATACCGCCAAACAATGAAAAGAGAAGAACGAACCATACCATGATACTGTGAAAGCTATTCCCATAAACAATCTTCATTCCAAATTTCACTGAGAGCCACTAACCCCAAAACAGAGATACGAGGTGAACAGGCCAAAAATTAGCTAGTTTACAAGGCAAACAGCAAAATTATTGTCTTTGTTTTACAGCAAAGTAATTGTGAAGGCCAGAAACACTTGTTACTGAAGTTTAGTGACCACATACAAGATGTAGAACAAAGGCATAATGCCAAATGTGGGGCAGGTGATTTGCATGTTCTGCATGATTTTCTTTGTTTTACTACAGGGACATGACTCATTTGAGAGTCTTTCCCATAAACAATCTTCATTCCATATTTCATTGAAATCTGATAACCCAAACCTGAAATATGAGGGAAACAGCCAAAAAATTGGCTATTTTATGAGGCAAGCTGCAAATTTATTTTCAAAGTTAAAAAGGGGGATAAGTCTAAATAGTGAAAAGTAAGAAATATTATGCAGGACTCATTTGAAAGCCTTTCCCATACACAATCTTCTTTCCAAATTTCACTGAGATCCAATAACCCAAACCTGATATACGAAGCAAACAGACAAAAAATAGCCTATTTTTGTATAATCAAAGGGCCATAACTCACATAAAAAATATTCCAGCAGCAAAAAGGCTAATGCTCCTTAAATAGGCTTGGGACGATATCCCAGTACTCTGATACGTACCGATCGGCAACCCACGATACAGGTACCGATGCAGATGTCCAAATTTTATCGTATCACGATACCACTATATAGGCCGGTCACCAGTCTTGAAATTCAACTCTTTCACTCTCAATACATTCAACACATCACATTTTAGGCTTGGGTGATTTGCCCAACTCAAATACCCCGCAATTCAGAATATAACACCAGGGTACACCGGAATAGTGATTATTATCAGGTATTTTTTGTTTGGGTTTACATCACTGTTTGCGAAGCAAGATCTCCCAAGTGCGATCTAATCACCAAAATTTCACTCACATGGTGCGATTCAATATTTTATACGCTCAACCAACATTCCGATTCAAAAAAAGGAAAACTACAGATAAACAGTGTAACAATACACCAATTTATTATGAACGTCCATTGGTTATGCAAAATGATAAATTTTTAGCCACCATTTTACGAGTGTTTTCAAAGCAGTTGACAAAACTTAACTCATGTTTTCTGCGATGTCGGTGCCTGTTAACTGACCCCTTTGATGTGCACCAGTTATTCTTCGTAATCATCTTCTATGACTTTTTGCATTCGGGTGAATCGATTTGAAAATTGCAAATTGGAAGTCGAACCATGAACTGTAAGAGCATGTCTCAATCACTGATATATTTTCATTGCCAACCTATGGGACCAGGGTACTCCAGCTTTTTTATGTATTATGTAACATTAGTTGTCATGCTCATCAGATGACTACTTACCTACTTTTGTCGTAATTACCAGCACCTGTGACTAAAATCGTCTACTCTAAAACTGACAAGTAGAAGGATGTGCTTACACTCGGAGGGGCCACTTGGCAACTCACATTTGTAAAGTTATTGATGGGTTTATGTCAGAGCATGAGCTTAGACACGAATGACCAGTCAGTGCTGTACGTGGTAGAATATGGGAAATTGGGTAGGAAGGGGGCTGAAATTGATCCCTCTCTTCCCTAATGTATCTGCGCTCCCCAACTATGAATTGCTGGCTCCACCATTGTCCTTGTGATCTTAACTGTAGCTTCTACATGTATGCCAGGATAAATATCAAGATATGTATCTAGATACATATTGTATCGTGACTCGTGTACCTAGATACATATCGTACTGTGAATTTGGTGTATCGTCCCAACCCTATCCTTAAAGATCTCATGATAGTGAACATCTGTATGAAATAGCATTGAAATCTGAGCAGTAATGTTGAAGTTATAATGCAAACAGACATCTGGGTGCAGACAGACGTATGGACAGGCAGACACACAGATGGATGGATGGATGGATGGATGGATGGATGGATGGATGGACACACGGACAGGCACAATCCAGTATACCCCACTTTTTAAAAAAAAATGTGGGGGTATAATTAATGCTGGTTTACTGATCAAACAAGATGAAGGTACAAATCTCTAATTTTCTTGTTGTTATTCAATGACTTATATTCGCTGGTACTTATGCATAAAATAAAATCAAGGAAAAATTGGGTCTACCTTTTTGCCTGCAAATATCTGACTTCTTTGCTGCTTGTCTGACACCGTCAAAGTCCTCAGTGATAAAAGCATTCAATTCCTTCAGTTTCTTCGCTCTTGTTATGCAAGCTTCTGCAATTTCCTGTGCTGTAAGAGATCCTTCTCGCAGCCGAGTAATGGCCTGTTGGATAAAAAATGTGGTAAACTGTGAAACAAAAGATTCCTTCCAATTCCATTCTAGATAATAGAATATTCCTGTTTGTTATACATTTTCCAAGACAAACCAATTTTAGAGCATTACATTATGTGGGCAGGGGTTACACCACAATACAACATCATTGAAAAATGTATAGTGTTGTCAAAAACCTAGAGTGACATTGCTTACCAGAACATAGAGTCTCTTACAGGATTTATTTTTGTTCACTTGAACTTAAATATGTTCAAAATGGTTCAGTTATGCCATATTAGAAATTATCATATGACTCGTTCGTTTTGTTCACTTTAAAACATTTGATAATTTGTTTTCATATTAATCAGTGATAAATAAAGCCTTCCGTCAATTTCATTGGTCAATTTCAAAACTCGACAATTTGATTGGCTGAACAAAATAAAACTGGGCCATATTTTCATAAGTTGCATAATTAGAGTTGGGAGCTTTCATTGGTCAATTTCAAAACTGGACAATTTGATTGGCTAAACAAAATACAACTGGTTCACATTTGCATAATTTCAGTAGGGAGAATTTACGTTATCTGTCCTATTTAGGGTGGGTTATATTATATTAATCTTTTACCTACAAGAAAAACGCCATTCATTTTTTTTATATTTTCACTTTTTGCTTCCAAAACATAGGTTATGACCCCTCATTGTAACGAGCTCAACAAGCTCGTCCCAATGAGGGGCCTTGACCTATGTGTTGGATGCAAAACATGAAAATTTTTTAGTTATACATGTTACAAGGATGTTTTTTCCAAGTGCTGTCTGCAACTCAAGTTAGGTGATGTGTTAAAATGTCATACTAAGTGGCTAATTTGTGCATTTGTGTGTCATATGATATATAGAATATGAAATGAGTGTTTTTCTCATATAATATTTATGAAACTTGTCTGAATTTTCCGTTTGGGCTCGCCAGAGGCTCGCCAAAACGGAAAATTCTTAAGACTCGTTTCATAAATATAAAATGAGAAAAACACTCATTCCATATCCTCAATATCTTACTAATGTGCAAACTTGTGTAAAATTTGTTTAGCAATCTAGCATAGTGACCATCTATTGGTGAAAGGTCACTACATTCAAACTGCTGAACAAAGGCCTTATATATTTATTTTATTTATTTATTGGAGTTTAACACTTTGGACAGGGTCACCTCAAGTTGAATATTTTATGGGTGGAGGAAGCCGGAGTACCCAGAGAGAACCACCGTTCAACGCCAAAACCTTTGAGCCACTGTGCTCCCTAACTTAGGCCTTAAAATTTGTCCTAATTGGTGAGAATTGGTTTTCAGTCTTTCGATTTTGTGGCAGAATATTTAGGGAGTTGCAGAGCAGAGATATTACAGAATTTACCATCTGCAATCGATACGAGATCGCCACCATTTCCCGGCTGATCGAAGTCACTGATCTTCAATCATGGTGCTGTACAACATTGCATAGGGTACATGTATAAATAGAATGTGTTCAGCTGGTAGTCTGTAGTACAAGCATCACAATACAATTAGAAATTAAAATTGGAAAAAAAACTAAAAAACACTCTTTTTTCAATGATAGATGATTTTTTATGCAACATGTAAGTCGCATGACTGTCACAAACACGTTTTCAGTTTGTCAAGTTCATTTTTTAATTCAGTTACCTCCCTTGATGTTTCTCTCCAATGTTGATTACAGAGTACATCGCCCTCACATATCTGTAAACCATGTGTCATACAACTTCACAACACACAATGACATCAAAGTTACTCAATTAAGACACAAAGTATGTGTGTCAGTATATTCCTGGTTAATACAACCAAGTGTATTGTATTCTCACACAAAACTGTATTAACACTGTTTAATGGAATAAAACACACAACCTTCACAAGAGAACAATATTGTGTGATTGTATCGTTAATAACAATCTTCTCACCCCCACCCCATCCCCCCAAAAATCAAATATTATTTTGGCTAATATTGCCCAGCACTAAACATGCATTCTCTGAGAAATGATGTGGTATTAAGCTTTTGTAATTGGTGATTCATCAATGAAATTCAGATTAATTCTGTGGTCTAACAGGCACCAACAGATTCTCTTCTGATCGTATTTCAACCATCAGAATTGGCATAATTGGCAGAGAAATAATCAGTAATCGGTTCATAGCAAGTTTTGATAATCGGTCCATCACTAAAAAAAAATTCAACAAAAGCATATCATGTGGCTCCTCACTGGAATGAGTGGAGCTCTTCCAACGATCTTTGGACAGATGCAGGACATCATCCCGGAGCATCGTCACGGAACCATGGAACAGTTGCGGACCCACCAAGGAAGTGGATCGAAGAGCAGCGTGCTGCCCTTCAGGAAGGGAATGGCTTGTGCCCAACACAGCATGCCGGCGAAGTAATTCCAAGTTAGTTGTGTTACAGGCATGCATGTAAGATGCATGAGTGCCTTAGAGATCACACGCCTGTACGTCCGCAAACTTATCTGAAGGCAGAAAAGTAGCCAAGGCAGAGATGGCGTGATCCGAGAGAGAAATCATGCCTGGAATCTCTCTGGATAAGTCCACAAGGGACTCCAAAGTTGCCATAGTAATAATGTCTGACTTGGGCTTGGAAAGCCTGAGGGAGGAGGAGTCCTGATCAAAGACCGTCAAAGTCTGGCAGACCGACAGAATTGTAGGAACGATAATGCACAGGAAGCAAAAAGGTATCAGCCTAGTGAAGAATGAAGTCTTCATAGCCTTGGAACTCGGCTTAGAGTCCAATGCTGCAAAAGCTTCGACCACTTGTACCAACTGGTATGGTCGAAGGTGCCCAGAAGCAGGTTGCTTCACAGGCTGTAGGTGCATGACCGATGATCGCAGCCTGACTGAAACCTCTGACTGGTCTGACAGTCTGCGTTCCAGAAGGAACTTGAACACAAAGTCAAGAGCTGCCCCCAAGTCAGAAGACTCATAGCTCTCGACGTCAGGTGTGTCTGGCACATCCCCTGAGTCGGAAGACACATAGCCCATCTCGTGCAAATAAGCCAATGCTGCCTGTGGTGTAGAAACACCAGGGGGGCCTGAAAGCATCCTGCTTCCAATCCCGGGGGTGGCACCACGGGGGGTGCCTGGAAGCCACTAGTAGACTCACTGGAGGCAACAGGAAGGCTCTTGGAAAGAACCTGGGTGAGCAAGGAGAGGTTCCCCTATCAGCCAGTTCGACGTGGGAATGAACCGGCAAAGTGACTTTGCTTCTGACCGTCTTGACCAGTGAAGGGTTACGATCCTCTAGAACCCCCGATGTGGGGCGACGGGTGGCAGCCGAAACATCTGAATGCAGAAGCATATATGGATATGAAATACCCCGAGGATCTGAAGTGTGGGGATTCAGGAGAGTCGTCACAAACCTCTGATGGACAGAAGGTCCCTCAAAACTAGCTGAAGGACCAGAGTGCGTAGATGGAAACGCAACAGAGTCCATGGTGACCCCCACCATGTACATCTGAATCCAAGGAAAAACCTGCTGGGCTCGACGGCTGAGAGACCACAGCAGAGGACTTGGCTGGCTACCCCTTCCGACTTCGCCAAGTGGAAGCCAGGGAAGGCGGAGGCCGATAACCCACGTCCAAATTACCAGACATCCCTCCAGACCCCTGCAGGGATAAGCCGAGGCCGGTTGAAACAGTGAACATAGATATTGCAGATGGAACTGCAGTAGCAGATACTTTGGAAGCTGTTGAAACCAGTGGAAAGGCGGAGAGGGCAACCAAGCTCGGCTTCAAGGGAGGAGACACAACCCTACTCTCGGGATCCAAATAAAATACCTGTATGTTTAAGAAAATTTTGTGACACTTCGCACCCCTACATTGTTTATTTGGACCCCTATGTTTATTTATTTCGATGTTTGGAAACTGGAAACATGAAAAGTTCTGGCAAATAAATGATAAAACTCTGCTGTATTGGCGAAAAGTTTGCTTTTCATGTTGACCCAATTTTAACAACAAAACAAAAAATCACACCCTTCCCCCATCTTTCCTGCTTTCTGTATAAATAAATAATAAATTTTGTCCCTACTTTTATTCAATTTCAGAAAAGTTCCACCCCCTACTAATAGTCCACCCCCTACTTTTATTTAATATCATGAAATTTTCCAACCCCTACTATTAATCTGCCCCCTTCTTTTATTTGGTTCCCAAGAGTAGTGACAGCCTCAGCTGTCGACTGTTGAGGGACAACTGTTCCGGAACCCGGCATCTCTGCACTGGATATTTCAACAGCTCCCGCAGTATCCACTGCAAGAAGAGACTGCAAATCCCCCACCTGGGGGGGGGGGGGGGGACTCTCACCATACATAGTCAAGTCGGGAGGCCCCGAATAACAGCGTTCCCCTTTCCCGTGGGTGTGGGAGGAACGGCCACGAGAATGCACTACACGGTTCATGGAAGCCCCAAAAGTGGACAATCAAGACCCACAGAGCCCACAGGCTCGATCAGAAGAACAACCATTACATGTGGAACATGATGCATGAGAATCCTCCACATGCATTGGTAACAGGCATTGCCAACAAAGAACAGTCCTGGGCATAGCAGTGGTGAGAGAAGTAGAAGGGAAGGTAAACCTAACAGAAAAAAGAAGCAGAACACCCCCAACCACTAGAGGAAGGTGGCAGGAAATAAAAGCCTGGTGGGAACACAAGAGAATCCAAATAGCCAAAAGGGACCCAAAAGGCAGAAATTCAACCCTCAACAGAGGGGAGAAATACTGCCAGAACAGTCCCCCACTGACATCTAACTCCAAAAGCAATATCCAAAATGTAGTATAAATTTGTCAACCAAATACAATAACAGAATGCACGGTACATGAAAGTAATGTGCGAACACGGAGAATATAAAATACAAAAAATGTGGTTGAATGCAATGAGAATATACAAAAAATACAGCCCTGTTATTCAATGATTAGCAGATCCATAATTCAGTTACTGGAACATGGTGTAAATGAGCTGAATTATCATTGTTTATCAGAGCAAATGAAAGAAAGTGCATCTTCCTAAGATGGCGGAAGAAAAACAAATGGCATGATGGTTCTACGTCTGTGCAGTGGTACCAGAAGCCACGGATTAGTACCAGGAGAAGAGCATCCCATACTGGGTGTGCACCGGTTGCACTCGACCCAGTTCTGGCTTATTTTTTCTAATTGCTTTTGCACCACTTTTCTTTCCCAAACTGCTTGGGAAAGAACAAAATAGAGAGTATAGTTCTGAGTTTGGGACTTCCACTGTAATGCAAGTCTGTTGTAAACAATTGTAAGGTTGGCTGGTTGATAAGAAATTGATGTCCTGTCTCTTCTGTAAAGGGTTAAAATCTATTCATGGGAAATGGGCCCAATAATACAATATTAACAATACACCATGTATACTCAACCCAAAAAAGAAAGTGTGCAAGCTAAAAAATAACACTAAAAAAGATATATATCATTTTCAGTCATGGAAATTTTATTCAATCACAGATGAATCAATATGTGATCAACACGAGAAATTTCATTATGCTACGACGAATACTCTTGGTGCCATGGAGAGTCAAAGACACTAAGGGTCAAACACAAAAGTCACACACTCAATATCTGGTATGACCTCCATCTGCATCGACTACTGCTGTGCATCTACGCCTCATGGAAGCGTTCAAGTTAGCATGGAAGTGTTGTGGGATGTTGTTCCATATTCTGGTAAGCTGTCTTTGGAGTTCCACAAGCATTGACGGTGCATGGGGAAGCCGGCGTAGCTGACGTTTCATTTCGTCCCATACGTGCTCAATGGGTGACATATCGGGCGAATTTGCAGGCCAGGGAAGAACATCCACTTGTTGTTGCTGCAGATACTGTTCAACAAGTACTGTGTGGGGTCGGGTGTTGTCCTGCTGTAGAATGATGCCGGGGTCGTGACGTTGCAAAAATGGGACAAAAACAGGTGTAAGCACTTCATCAGGATATCTGGCTGCATTGAGATTGCCATCAATAATGACCAGCTCGGTTCTGTTACGGGCAGTGAAGCCACCCCACACCATGAGAGACCCTCCCCCATGACTGTTTCGCTCCACGACACATGGATCTGCGTAGCGTTCGTTTCGACGTCTGTACACTCTCTGGCGGCCATCTGATGATGAAAGATGGAAACGACATTCATCTGTGAATAAAACACGTCACCACCAGTGTAAGGAATGCCTGAGATGTTGTCTACACCACTGCAGTCGAGCACGACGATGACGTAACGTCAGAATCGGACGAATTGCAGGTCTTCGAGGACGTAAGCCGTATTCTCTCAGCCGGTTGATTACTGTTTGAGGATGTATCCGTCTCAGGTTAGGGATGTTCCTGGCTGTCGTTGTTGCCGTATGTTGCCGGTTCCGGAGATGGACGACACGGATATACCGATCTTGTGCAGGGGTGGTAACTCGGGGTCTCCCAGAGCGGGGTCGGTCTCGAACGTCATCATGTTGTGCATGTCGATGGACTAGCCTGTCTACAGTGTTACGGTGGCAGTTCAAATGCTGGGCAACCTCTCTGTGTGTTCTGCCAACTCTAATCATACCCAGGGCAAGGAGACGTTGATTCATTGTCAATCTTGGCATGCTAATGTGGAGTCGTTTTAACAGCAGTGCAAGTTTGAATGTGAACGGTAGGAAGGCCTTACTTTAGTGTTTAAATACCCAAGGATTCACACTGCTGCATGAATTTTCAGACTCTCCACGTGCAAAACATGCCTTTTCACAAACGTGCAGCACGTCATTTAACGTTAATGCAATTTTAACGGGGAAAGCTGTTTTTGTGTTTAATATAACTTATTCATGAACAGGTTAACACTCTTTATACCTACAAAATTATTTTTTTGGAGTTTGATCAATTTCTGCAATGCACACTTTCTTTTTTGGGCGAGTATATTATAAACTGGAGAATCAAAAGAATTCAAATTAACAAAACTTCACTTTCCAAGAATTTGTACATGAACAACATAATTTGACAAAGTTCAAAGGTCAGTAATACTACTCAGTGTATTTTCGCTCATGCATTCTGTGGAGAATCATCTGATTGACTTACAATTGCTCCACTCAAGTTGCATTTCAGGCATTATACAACAATAGCATGCTTCAATTCAAATGGTAATAAGCAGTATACAGCACACCTCCCATTTTCAAAATCGAAGAATAGGTTTTGATTTTTGCAAACTCATGCTGTGAGAATCATTTTCAGTTCTTAACCCTTTACCCAACGCAGACAATATCAAAATTTATTATTTTAAATATCATTTTTTTAAATTTTTAAAAAAATTTCAACAAAACCATATCATGTGACCCCTCGTTGGAACGAGCTCGACGAGCTCGTTCCAACGAGGGCTCACATGATATGGTTTTGTTGAAAATTTTTGAAATATAATATTTTTTCAACTGCTGAATTTGCATATTACGTGGGCGGATGCGGGCGATTTGTTAGGTAAAGGGTTAAACAATTTAGAATTTGAGAGTGCTGTTGTACTCATATGAGTGCAACTGATACATATTCCATAGTAAGGGCTGCAGTGAAACACCATTCAATGAATACCGATAAACACAGCTTTGCTCTTCTGCTATTCAGTGTTCATCAGTATGGTCATTAGTGTGATCTATACATGGTTAACCCTCTACCTAACACGAAAAGCAGATGACACTTGCAAATATAATTTATGAAGCACTAATTTTTTTTTGATTTTTTGCATCAAAAACATATCTTATGACCACTCATTGGAACGAGCTCATTGAGCTCGTTCCAATGAGAGGTCATAAGGTATGTTTTTGTGACAAAAAATGAAAAGGTAATAAAAATTGAATGGTGAATTTTGTGAATAGTGCTGGCCTGTTGTGGCTCGGTAAAGGGTTAATAACAGTTTCTCTGTAGGCCTTCAAAATCATTACAACTAAATGAATGCTGTGTTAGAAATATCTGATAACAAAATAGGAGGTGCATATCTTCAATGTATGTAAAAGAATGTCTCAGAGTTTCAATGAAATCCGTTCACTGGTTTAAGAGGAGTTGCAGATAGCAGATGTGACCCCTAATTTTTTATGGAAATGAAAAAAAATCAATAGCTCACATTTAGAGGTCACCCTGAATAGACATACCAAGTTTCAATGTGATCCGATCATAAATGTGCCCTGAAGGGTGTGCCAGGGTGAAATACTGAAGCCTGACTAAAGTTCAAAGGTCATTGCCAGTGGCAACATCTTTTAACAGAAATGGACGAAAATCAATAGCTTCCATCTAGATATAACCCCAAACAAGCATGCTAGGTTTCAAAGCAATCTCATCATAAATGTGCCCTGTAGGGCGTGCATAAGGGAAATATTGACGTCTGACTGAACTAAGATCTAAGAATGTTCCCATATAGATATCACCCCACACGACGGAAATGGAAGAAAGTCGATAGCTCCCATCTAGAGATCACCCCAAACAAGCACAACAAGTTTCAAAGCGAATCGGTCAAAATGTGCACTGCAGGCTGCGCCAAAGGGAAATATTGATGCAGAACTGCACGAAGTTCATCGAAGGTCGTTGCCAGCAGCAACATTGTTTGACAGAAATTGAAGAAAATCAATAGCTCCCATCTAGAGGTAACCCCAAACAAGCATACCAAGTTTCAAAGCGATCCAATAATAAATGTGCCCTGTATGGTGTGCCAAAGGGAAATTTGGATGCATAACTGCACTAAGTTCATCAAAGGTCATTGCCAGCGGCAACATTTCTTGGCAGATATCGAAGAAGATTGATAGCTCCCATCTTGAGGTAACCCCAAACAAGCATTTCAACACATTCTGATCATAAATGTGCCATGTAGGGCATGCCAAAGAAATATATTGAGGCCTGACTAAACTAAGTTCAAAGGTCGTTGCCAGCGGCAACATTTTTTGACGGAAATGGAAGAAAATCAATAGAGGTCACCCCAAACAAGCATGCCAGGTTTCAAAACAATTCGATCATAAATGGGCCCTGTAGGGTGTACCAAAGGGAAATATTGAGATCTGACTTAACTAAGTTCTAAGAATGTTGCCAGCGGCAACATTTTTTTGACGGAAATGGACGAAAACTGACAGAGCTCACCCCAAACAAGCATACCAAGTTTCAAAGTAATCTGGTCAAAAATGTGCACTGCAGGGTGAGCCAAAGGGAAATATTGATGCATAATTGCACTAAGTTCATTGAAGGTCGTTGCCAGCGGCAAAATTGATTCAGGGAAATCAAAGAAAATCGATTGCTCCCATCTAGAGGTAACACCAAACAAGCATACCAAGTTTCAAACCGATTTGATCACAAAAGTGCCCTGTAGGGCATGCCAAAGGAATATACCGATGCCTGACTAAACTAAGTTCAAACGTTGTCGCCAGCAGCAACACTTTTTGATGGAAATGGATGAAAATTAATAGTTCCCATTTAGAGCCCACTCCAAACAAGCATGCCAGATTTCAAAGCAATCCGAACAAAAATGTGCCCTGTAGGGTGTGCCAAAGACAAATATTGAGGTCTGACTAAACTTAGTTCTAAGAACGTTGCCAGTGGCAACATTTTTTGATGGAAGTGGTAGAAAATTGACAGCTCCCATCTAGAGGTCAACGCAAACAAGCATACCAAGTTTCAAAGCGATCCGATAATAAATGCACCGAAAGGTGTGGAAATTTTGATGCATACCTGCACTAAGTTCATCAAAGGTCGTTGCCAGCGGCAACATTTCTTGGCAGATATCAGAGAAGATCAATAGCTCCCATCTAGAGGTCACCCCAAACAAGCATACCAAGTTTCAAAGCAATCTGATCATAAATGCGACCTGCGAGATGTGCTAAAGCAAATTGTGGACGTACATATGCCGACGGACAAGAAGCGATGGCAATAGCTCAGCTTGACTTTGTCAAGTTTCGCTAAAAATGGAACTGAAACAGAGGTTTTTCCTGAAACCGAATTAGAGTTGGGCGGTATTGAAATTTCAAGTTCAGTTTCGGTTTTGGTATTTTTAGAATGATATACTTTGGTATCAATACGGTATTTGGTATCAACAACATGCATGTACTCACGTCAACGCCAATATCAAGTAGTATTTTGGGGTATACTGGTCAGCATTAACTCACCGATTTACAGTGGATAAAGCCACCAAAGTGTCAAAATGTTGGAAGAAACACAGGCACTTGCCATCGATCATTTAATGTAACATGCCCTTAGAAATACTCGGTCCATGGGTTCTTATTGTCATTAATTTTGCATAATGGTCTGTTGTTTGTCCTTTTATTTTTCAACTAAATTAAATGCCGTGAATATTTTTCAAAACCAAAATTTTGGTATTCTGAGATTACCTTGGTATGGTCGATTGGTATTAACTTGATAGCGATACTGAATGGTATGTACGGTATACTGCCCACCTCTAAACCGAATCTGAAAAATTAAAACCTCCAAGCTCTAGATTCTGTAGATAATGTTAATACCACATGTCAGTAGATGTGATGTTGAAATGTCTACGGATACACCAATGAGCATACTGTCTAATATTGTTGTGTCTTTAAAAACAATATGTGCTGGCTGACCCAGCATATGATGATATATTTTACACTACTGCCCTCGGCTGACAGATTCTTTGCGAATGGTCCACATTCTTCAGGAGGATTTTCTTCTAGAAGCAGGCCTGGCATTCTTCAAAATGCAGGAGGGATAAAAATCGCTCCCCTCACATGGCCTAGGAGAGCGATTAGCTTTCCACAAGATTACAAAATCTAAAAGTGGCAAAATGAAGTTTTACTATAAATGAATTCTGCCTGGTGGGCTTTGTACCTATTATTCGGTGCTGCTAACAAGGTAGCCTCTGTGAGATGGCTACACTGCCTTTCCCACACCTCTGGGCCTCAGCAGAGACCACTACTGAGACCACTAACATAGCAGAGATCTGAAAAAGATGTGGGTTTCAGTAATAGGCTGTTACGGTAAACACTATTTTCTAAGGCCAGGAGGCTTAGTTTTTGCCCTCAATTTTTTTAAGGCGAGCAGTAGACAAGCGAATAAATCGCTCTCCTGAAAATGCCAGGCCTGTAGAAGTACTGCACTCCTACAATTAAAACTAGAAGTCCTGTCATAAAATGCGCACAAATAGAACATTGATATGCGCGTTAATGTACGCGTTATGGCCCAAGTAAAGCTATCAAATTCTGTACATATGGCCTGTGCACAAGCAATGTTTCAGCCAATGGACCTCCGGGTAACCCGGAGGTCCATTGGCAGAAACATTGCATGTGTTTGCTATGATTAACCAAGAGAACCTGACGTGCTTTGGATGCCATTTGATATGGCAATTGCGCGCAATTCTAACGCGCAATTAAGCCTAAGCACACTATTCGTGACAGGACTTCTAGTTTTAACTGTAAGCTATTAACTGAAACTAGAATGTTTTAATTTTTGAAATTCACTAAAGAAAATACTTTCCACAATCAATTCCAATGAAGACAGGTCATAAGATGAGTTTGAATGCTTTTTGAGAATGGTACAGGCAGGTTTTGGCCATTATGTTCAATAAAGAGTTGATATAGATAAGATTAACACTAAGGCTGTACAGTGCACAGGGTTAGTCAACCAGTTAAGGTCATACAAAATAAATTAATTGATTCTTGGGCAATTTTATTTATCAAAACAGAGGGAGAGAGAGGGTTTTAGGCCACACAAAGTAGATCTTCTGTTTCTCAGGCCATTATTTGTAAAATTGCATGCGGGCGAGCGTTTTTTTATTTTATTTTTTATTTCTGAAATTATTTCTTTGCCATCAAAGTTCATGTTCTTGGTTCAAGTTTTAGGCCTCATAATCTATGGAATAGCATGGGTGGTGGTGTATTTCATCCCTTGAGAGCAAGAAGGCTTTGCAATGCTAAAGCATTGCAAAGCCTTCTTGCACTCAGGGGACAAATTTATCAATTTTTTTAACTTGGGTAAAATATTAGACATAAACCATTTAATTTTTAATTTTTTTAAGTGTACATTGGCTGTAAAAAGAGAGCATGCGGCAGGCAAAAGGACCATGCGGGAGGGCCTGAGAAACAGTTTTTTTATTTTTTTAGGCCTTATTTTTAATTTTTACTTTTCTTTTGCAAAAGTGAGCAAACATGGAGAGGATTTCGGCTGTCTTTTTACCCACATAAATATCGAAAGTGCATATTTATACAAATAAATTAATTTTTAATTTGAAAAAAAAAACATTCCTCTAAAAACAAACTGTAGGTACTGCAATTCAAAGGCTTCATATTCTGGTCAATGCCCTTCATATTATCTTTGAAGTAAAAGTATTTAATCTATGGGGATTTGCCTTGTTACAATTTATGGGTGAGTGCCTTATGGTAATAAGGCAATTATGTTGGAGATGCAAATAAATAAATATGCATCAATATAATACTGAAAGACACTGAAAGACAATAAAAATGTCCAATGAGGGTGTTAAAAATTCAATGAGGGATTGCCTGAGAATCAAAACACTTTTCTTTTTAGCCTAATGGAACCCGGGAGGGGGGATCTCCAAAAATCAATAAAATGGGAGTTCAGGGTCCAATAACACTTTATTACATGTATCCAATGATTTCTTTATTTACATGGTTATTGAAACCAGATGTGCACAGTATATAAATGTTAGAAATCTTCGCAGATAAGTAAAATATTTCAAATTTAAATACTCTAATGCACAACGAGCAATCAGTTGTAGAGCTGACAGATGCAAAATGGTTATGTCAAGGAGTGTTAGTTAGGTGGGAAATGGTGAGTGCTCGTTCACAAAATCATGCACATGCAGTGAACTGTCATGAGGTAGTTGGTCATTGGTTAAACATCACTGCAGATATGTTTTAACCCTTTACCCAACGAATCGCCCGCATCCACCTGCGTAATATCCAAATTCAGCAGTTGAAAAAATAAGCTTGTCGAGCTCGTTCCAACGAGGGGTCACATGATATGGTTTTGCTGAAATTTTTTGAAAAATTTAAAAAAATTATATTGAAAATAATAAATTTTGGTATCGTCTGCATTGGGTAAAGGGTTAAACCATCACCAAACAGAGTGAATTACACATTCATAGCTGTAATTGAATAAATAAATAAATAAATAATTAATAAGAATAAGTATATATATCACAATATATATGGACAGCTCTGATTACACTTATAATGAATTACCAGAAAGCGGGACTAAACCTGTGCCATGCACACGGTTAGTCCCACATTCTGGTTCAGGCCTGGGATTCTTTAGGAGTGCTGCATGCCTACTACACGCTTAAAAAAATTGAGGCGGGCATTTTTTTGCACCCCTTGATTTTCTGGAATGCCAGACCTGTTTGGGACTGCCTTTAAAATCTATCTTCATTTCATCCCCTGAGTTCCAATGTGTTCTCTGTGCCAACTGGCACAGAGAACACATTGGAACTCAGGGACGATTTGCCAATGTTGCATTGAGAAGATGCGTGTGCCTATTTTTCAATTATGTAGCTAAATGCAGTACAATTTTTCAGTCACAATATTAATACCTTGAAGTGAATACAAACAAAATAGCATACAAATTTTGGCATTGAAAATTTCAGGTGCAATTGCACTCCCAAGCAATCTGAGGAGGGCAACTGTTTTGCATTCCTTGATTTTCTAGATTGCCAGGCCTGCTGGTTATAAAATTTATATAAATAGTAACTACCATATCACACACTACATGAAATTATATACTAAGGCTGTAAAAATGTGCAGGGTTACATGTTACATAGGGTGCAGGGTTCAAAACACAAAAGAAAGTACTTATACTGGATTTTAGAAATGTTTTTTTTAAATTGAATTCCAAAAATAACAAGAAGGACGCCAATGCCCTATAGCTCACCAACATTCCTCTTTGATAGTAACTTTGGCAAACACAAGAACTGTATCAAACAGGCTCATAACATGCGACAAAGCTGACCTAAACACAACCTCTTAAAAGTAAAACACAGAAACTGACATAAACACGAAGTTAAACATGATATTCTCAGCTAAGCTGAAAACTAAATGCAACTAAAAATGTCAAGAAAAATGTTTAAAATGCAGAGTATGAGGGGTAAATCATGGAACAATGATACTAAGGAACATGTATGATGAATATAAGTGCCATGGGAAGAGAAGGAGTACAGCAGCTGACCGAAACACTAAGTTAAACATGAAATTCCGAGCTAAACAGAAAACTAAACGCAACTAAAAATGTCAAGAAAAATGTTTAAAATGCAGGGTATGAGGGGTTAAATCATGGTAGAATGATAATAATCATCATATAGCAGCATTATAAAGGCCATGATATGGAAATAGGGCAAGTAAGTGACCTAAACAGAAGCTTCAACGTTAGTGGACACGTACGCCGATGCTGATGCCGACGCTGACGCAGACCGATCAAGCCATGCCATAAGCTCACACAACTAAAGTTGGTGAGCTAAAAACATATTCTATTTTCAGTTAATAGCTAGTTCCTGATCCAAGGCCATGGTCAATTTTGCCTCTGTCTCTGCTTTATTATTATATATGTAGTCCAAACCATGACCATGAAATGTACTTCCTTTTCATGATAGCCAAATAGGATTCCACCCACACCAGTCAAAATTCAGCATTTGAATTTCACCAAATGAATAAAAAAAAAAATGTTATACTTACTTCTTTCATACTTAATGACAACATCATTAATCTTTTTGAAAGATTCTCACCATTACATTAAAACTCTAAATGAATAGCACGACCCCAAGAAACACCTTATACAGTGGACTCCTGAAAAAGGAAATTGAGAAACATGTTCAAGCTGCCATCAAAATAGCCTTGCAATCAGCAATGCCTTGATGGTGAATGCCTCAGCAGACAGCGTCGCCACAATAAAAAAAAAATCCATGCAAAATCCAATATTTTTCTTGCTCATGTTTCATATTCAGTCAAACGTAAATAATATTTTGTTTATACAAATATGTTCTATTACAAATTATTGGAGAGTGCCTGTGGGCACCCTCCAATAATCTGTAATAAAACAAATTTTCAATAACAAATTCAGACCACCAAAAATAATGTAGCCCTCAACCAGTTAATCCAATTTCCACCCTGTAAATTGAATGGATTTTTTCACCAATGATTTCTTGAGTTAAATTTAGATAACTTTTTCATCAGATCTAGTCATGGCTGCTTCACAGCAGCCATGACTAAATTTGATGAAACATAGATCTAAAAAATACTTATCAGGTTAAGGGTTAAGGTCACTTTCAGCATCCATATCCCTATCCAAGCAAGAAAATAAGCAGACTGTCATCTGCAAAATGAGGTCCCCAGGAGATGAATTTAGTGATGCTACCCTGCACAGCTGGGTAGCATCACTACATTTACCTTCTGTGAACCTTAATCTGATTCAGGGTCTCAAAACTAAACAGAAAGAGGAACCCAGAGGATAAACTGACCCACTGTATGAGATAGCATCATCACATTCACCCTCTGAGGACCTCATTCAACAAATGTCAGACTGCTTATTTTCAGATCTGTCCCTATCATGGATGTAACACCAAACTATGAAGCAATGATATTCTAATAGTGATCAGGCAATTTATCAATTACACTTCTGATTGTCTGTACATTTGCACTGAAACTGAAAGACAGGGTTTGATCCATGTAGATTGGGAAAAGTGGCCTTTTTCTTGGTCTTGGGAAAACTATTCAATCGGTTGTCAAAACATAAATCCGCCTAGAAGCTCTTTTCCAAAGAGAATACAGGTTAAAATGGGTAGCACTTTAACCCTTTACCCAACGTAACGGCCAAAACGGCCAGCGCTATTCTCAAAAATCGCCAATTAATTTTCAAAATATTTTCATTTTTTGTCTCAAAAACATAGGTTATGACCCCTCGTTGGAACGAGCTCATCGAGCTCGTTCCAACGAGGGGTCATAACCTATGTTTTTGAGACAAAAAATGAAAAAATTTAGTTCTTCAAGAATTTTTTTTGCAAGTGTCGTCTGCTTTTCATGTTAGGTAAAGGGTTAATAGGATTAACTATCAGAAGAGCACAATGGCTATATGATCTGATTTTTCTGATAAAGTTTGGGGATAAAAGAGTTTTGTGCAAGAATTTTATAGCATGTACCTCATTGGGAAAGGGGCCTTATTTCAGTCTGAAAAAGGGCCTAGATTTAACCATGGGCGAGGAATGCACCAGACCTCTTCACCAGTCTCAAGTTTGTTATGCTTTTCTTTGATCTGATTTCAAAGCCCCAGGTGTCAAGGGAGCCAACAGAGGCAAAACACACACAATCCCAGCCTTGTACATGTATCATCTCTCGCTGTGATGTCAGATACATCTAGAATCAGGAACCCGACTGACTAGATGGGAGGGATGAGGACTGCATGATGACTGTTCCTCATCGGCAACTTCAACGTTAACAATTCTCTATTATGATGAAGTACCGGTAACAACACATTTCTGTCAGCTACATGTATTATTTATTTATTTATTGTTATTTATGGTCACATACTTCTGCACAATGGCTAATCATGACCACAACATGGAGATAAAGTCAAGGTCAGTCAATCGTTTATACCCCATGTTACCTATTTTAGAGGACTCGCACCCCAAGCATTAGTGACTGGGTCCTATTTTACCAGTGAAACAAGAGCTTGTTTACCACAGTAAACAAGCACTGCTTCACTTCCCGGGGTTCCCACGGGGGCAGCTACATGTACACAAGTTGTATAAAATATGACACAGCCTGATGAAACATACTGAAGTCACCTAAAGCTGAAATGGTTAAAGGGTTTTCTTGATTGATTAATCACATGGATTAACTTTGGTTAACCAATTAATCTCTTGTTCAAAAAAATATCTGAATAATTGCCATACCGTTAATGATTTACAGCATGAACCCTTTACCCAACGTAACAAACAAATCCAACTAGGCCTACAAAAATCTCTGTTCAAATTTATTATGTTTTCAATTTTTGTCTCAAAAACATAGCTTATGCCCCCTCGTTGAGCTCGTTCCAATGAGGGGTCATAAGCTATGTTTTTGAGACAAAAATTGAAATTTTTTAGTAATTCATGAATTTATTTTGCAAGCATTGTCTTCTACCTGCAATGGGTAAAGAGTTAAGAATGACCATTTTCAGCTACTGATACAGTATGATGATCATGCAAGTAAACAAGTATGTCAGCAAGTAACTTGCATGCTTTACTCTGTCTCATATAATTGATGTGAGTCAGTGTGACAATGTTTGCCTGTTTTGGAACAAGTTTGTTCCTTTGTTAACCCATATAATACACTAGTTCATTTTGCTTTAATTTGGGCACATTAAAACCAGAAATAACAGCCTTGTCCTGTTATTTTTTATTGCCATACCTTTCTTTGTGTTTCTATGCTCATGTTATGATGGAAGTTATTCTCAAACACAGAAGTGGCACAGAGAATTTACATATTTTTCTTGATGTCTTCACACCTTCTCTAATTTGGGCACACCTGCAAAAGGTGTGAAATTGGGGTAATCTAAAGACCTGTCCCAGATATCCGTTGTACCAAGTACCTGGGACAAATTTTATAGAATTGTCAGAGATTACTTCCAGCCTTATCAATAAAAATATAAATAAAAACAGATGCTTCTTAACCTTTTCTTCTGATTTAAACATGAGTATTCAATTGAACAGCTTACCATATCAGGCTTGGCAATTTCAGGAGAGCGATTTTTTAGCTCTCCTTACTGCCCTCCTGAAAGAATTAAGGAGAGCGAAAAATTGCCCTCCTAAATATTTTGGTCTGAGATGATTGAGATTACATGTATTATGCTCACATTATATTTTTGTTGTAAAGCAAAAATGTAATTTAACTTTGAAGACACATAACATCACGTAATTTCATTTTGAAAGTGGTTTAGTGGTAAAAGGTAATGGCTGCAACCATACCCAAACACAGTTGCAATCCTTGAAGCAAAATGGGTCACAGCAATATTTTTTTTCTGTCAGTTTCAAGTTCAACAACTGACATCACAGTTTAAGGGGTAATTATTCAAGGAATATTGACATTATAATATACTACCATTACTACTATCCTGTCACTTGAAGCACTTGCACCAGGATGTGACTGTAGATTCAAGCAGACCTGTTGTCCAAGAAAGTCATACGCCTACCACTACCACCTTGGGGGTTGAAGGTGGTAGTGGTAGGTGTATGACTTTCTTGGACAACAGGTCTGGGTACACACACAGGTCTTGTCAAGTGTGTGTTCGGTTGTTGAGTGAGACATCTAGATGTCTAAGAGATTTCGCTTTACCTTAGTAAAGTTAATAAAATCACTGATGTAGTCTGTTGGTTTCAGTTTTAATGAGTTTGTTCAATTGGATACTTAACCCTTTACCCAACGAAACGCCCGCATCCGCGTAATATGCAAATTCAGCAGTTGAAAAAATATTATTTTTCAAAAAATTTCAACAAAACCATATCATGTGACCCCTCGTTGGAATGGAAATGAGGGGTCACATGATATGGTTTTGTTGAAATTTTTTGAAAAATTTGAAATGAAAGTGTCAATGACACTGTAGCTCAACTTGTCAAGACAAAGACATGCATGTGTAGTATGTGACACAGCAATGACAAACATCTAGGTAATGACCTGATAACAAAGGTACATATAAAGTATTGTAACGGTCTGTACATAAATACTGACCGTTGCCTGTAACAAATGGAAAAGGTAAAGTATTGTAAAGGTGGGTAACAGACAGATGCTAAACTAGAAAAGAAAACTTTGAGTCCCAGAGTGGGTCTGACTGAACCCCAAAATAGTTGTTCTCATAGAACAGTGATAACAAAGGCATCCCAAAACACACTTGTTCCTGTCCCAAGGTGAAAACAAAGGTACCCAAGAAGTTTTGTGAAGATCAATTCATAAATACGAGCTGTATAGAACTTGTGACAAAAAAATGATTGGACCTAATTTTGGTACAAAATGGCCACTGGTAGCCATCTTGAATTTTGGACAGTACCCAGAAACACTCATTCTCGTCCCAAGGTGATAACAAAGGTACCCAAGAAGTTTTGTGAAGATCGGTTCATAAATACAGCCTCTACCCTGAGCCGTATTGACATGTGTGCTCACATTGTGTAAGTAGCACTGAATAAATCAAAGTTCATCTAATTTGCATAATTTCTGCATGAAAAAAAAAACCCTTACAATATGTGATGTATTCCATTTTACTAAACATTCATACAAAAATTTATTCAAATCAGAACTTTCATACAGAAGTTCTGTACAAAAGACTGATTGCACTAATTTTGGTACAAAATGGCTGCTGGTGGCCATCTTGAATTTCGGACCACACCCCAAAACACTCGCTCTCATCCCACGGTGATAACAAAGGTACCCAAGAAGTTTCGTAAAGATTGGTTCATAAATATGGCCTCTAGTCTGAGCTGTATAGAAGTTGTGTACAAAAAACTGATTAGACCTAATTTTGGTACAAAATGGCCACTGGCAGCCATCTTGAATTTTAGACCGTAACCAGAAACACTCGTTCTCGTCCTCTCGTCCCAAGGTGATAACAAAGGTACCCAAGACATTTCGTGAAGATGAGTTCATAAATACAGACTCTAGTCTGAGCCATATTGACATGTGTACTTACTGTAAGTCGCACTGAAAAAATCAAAGTTCATCTAATTTGCATAATTTCTGCACGAGAAAAAAACCCGTATTATATGTGATGTATTCCATGGTACTAAACATTCACACAAAAAATTATTCAAATCAGCACTTTCATATGGAAGTTCTGTGCAAAAATCTGATTGCACCTAATTTTGTCCAAAATGGCTGCCATCGGCCATCTTGAATTTCGGACCGGACCCAAAACCACTCGTTCTCGTCCCACGGAGATACCAAAGGTACCCAAGAAGTTTCGTAAAGATTGGTTCATAAATACGGCCTCTAGCCCGAGCCGTATTGGCATTTGCACTAACAGTGCTGTAAGTAACACCAAAAACATCAAAATTAGTCTAATTTGCACAATTTACGCACGAGAAAAATACCCGTATTATATATGATGTATCCCATGGTACTAAACATTTATACAAAACTTTATTCAAATCAGAACTTTCATACAGAAGTTCTGTACAAAAAAGAGATTTTTGCATCATCGGTACAAAATGGCCGCTGGCAGCCATCTTGAATTTCGGACCACACCTAAAAACACTCGTTCCCGTCCCAGGGTCATAACAAAGGTACACAAGAAGTTTTGTAAAGATCGGTTCATAAATACGACCTCTAGCCCGAGCCATAGCCAATTGTTGACGTACGGACAGACGGACAGACAGACAGACGGACAGATGGACAGACGGACAGACGGATGACGGGCCATGACAATAGCTCAAATTTGACTTCGTCAAAGTTGAGCTAAAAATGATATTTAAAATAATAAATTTTGATATCGTCTGCGTTGGGTAAAGGGTTAAAATGCTGTGTAAAGCTAAAATTGCTCTCCTAAGCTGAATGAGGAGAGCGATTTTTTGCCCTCCTGCATTTTTCAAAATGCCAGGCCTGCCATATGCTTGAAATTATACTTTGATTTCGAAGCCATCATGCAGATAATATCACACATTCAGGCCTTTATATTCACCTAATTTGGGCACATCAGATTCAAATGAAAAATATGCCCAAAATATGAGAAACTGTATTACAATTTACTAGTCAATATACATACAAATAGAATATAATACAGGGCTTTCTAAGACCAAGTTTGCATCATGCAAAAGTATTTAACAATGAAAGAGTCAATGACACTGTAGCTCAACTTGACACACTTGAACTTAGTAAGTTATAAATGAAATGGCAAAATTGAAGATCATTGGTACCAATGTTATTCTTTTTTGCCAGTGGCAACATTTTTTTGACAGAAGCCGAAGAAAATCGAAAGCTCCCATCTAGAGGCCTCCCCAAACAAGCATGCCAGGTTTCAAAGCAATCCAATCATAAATGTGCCCTGTAGGGTGTACAAAAGGGAAATATTGTGGTCTGACTAGACTAAGTTCTAAGAACGTTGGCCGTGGCAACATTTTTTGATTGAAATGGAAGAAAATCGTTAGCTCCCATCTAGAGGTCACCGTAAATAAGCATACCAGGTTTCAAAGCAATCTAATCATAAATGTGCCCTATAGGGTGAGCCAAAGGGAAATATTGTGGTCTGACTAAACTAAGCTCTAAGAATGTTGGCTGCGGCAACATTTTTTGATGGAAATTGAAGAAAATCGATAGCTCCCATCTAGAGGTCACCCCAAACAAGCATGCTAGGTTTCAAAGCAATCCGATCATAAATGTGCCCTGTAGGGTGTGCCAAATGGAAATATCGAGTCTTCTGACTAAACTAAGTTCTAAGAACGTTGGCCGCGGCAACATTTTTTGACAGAAATTGACGAAATTCGATAGATCCCATCTAGAGGTCTCCCCAAAGAAGCATACCAGGTCTCAAAGCAATCAAATCATAAATGTGCCCTGTAGGGTGTGCCAAAGGGAAACATTGTGGTCTGACTAAACTGAGTTCTAAAAACGTTGGCCGCGGCAACAATTTTTGACAGAAATTGAAGAAAATCGATAGCTCCCATCTAGAGGTCACCCCAAACAAGCATGCCAGGTTTCAAAGCAATCCGATCATAAATGTACCCTATAGGGTGTGCCAAAGGGAAATATTGACTCTTCTGATTAAACAAAGTTCTAAGAACGTTGGCTGCGGCAACATTTTTTGACAGAAATGAAGAAAATCGATAGCTCCCATCTAGAGGTCTCCCCAAATAAGCATACCAGGTTTCAAAGCAATCCGATCATAAATGTGCCCTGTAGGGTGTGCCAAAGGGAAATATTGTGGTTTGACTAAACTAAGTTCTAAGAACGTTGGCCACGGCAACATTTTTTGACAGAAATTGAAGAAAATCAATAGCACCCATGTAGAGGTCACCCCAAACGGGCATACCAAGTTTCAAAGTAATCTGATCATAAATGCGACCTGTGAGGTGTGCCAAAGGAAATTGTGGACATACGTACTAACGTATGTATGTACGCCGACGGACGAGAAGTGATGGCAATAGCTCAGCTTGACTTTGTCAAGTTGAGCTAAAAATGTTTATTTTAGAATGTTACAACAAGCTGTTAGACCAGTGTTGGTACCCACCTCCTAATTTGGCCTAATTAGACTGAATCGTGATACATATCGTATCATTAGGGAAGCATATCGTCACAGCCCTATCATCAATATCAAATAAGCAATTAATTAATTTCGCTTCAAAAAAAAAAATTCCGGATTTTGGTCTAAGTCTAAGTAGACTGTGCTAAAGGTTTTTGGGTTTTGGGCTTGGGCAGTCGTCACGGTTGGTAGATCACGCCCAAATGGGGAAATTCTCATCTAGACATCATAAGGAGTCATCCTACCAAGTTACAATGAAATCCCTCCATATTAAACATGACCTGCAAACTGTGCTAAAAGTTTTTGGGTTTCGGGCTTGGGCAGCCATCGCGGTTGACAGATCATGCCCAAAAGAGGTGTTCTCATCTAGGCATTATACAGAGGCATCCTACCAAGTTACAATGAAATCCCTTCATAAATACGACCTGTAGACTGTGCTAATGGTTTTCGGGTTTTGGGCTCGGGCAGCCATACCGGTTGACCGATCGCAACCAAAAGGGGACGTTCTCATCTAGACATGACCCCAAACCGGCATATGAAATTTTGTGACGATCAGACAAGAACTGCTGGGTGTAGCCCGTGCTAAAGGAAAATGTGAACAGATTCACAGACTCACAGACGTCCGCACGTCAAGTTAAGCTAAAAAACAAACTTACATTTATCGAAGATTAATTTATCCGTAAAAATCCATTAAATAAAGCAGGAATTAATTATATTTTATGTTATTTGTAAGCACAAATAAAGTATGTTCACTGATGTTGAAGACGCATCGAAATAAATACAAGATTTTCCCAGCAAGTGTTGTTTTGACAAAACAAAAAGCCAATACTTTGTTTGACACTTCTGATTAAAAGTTACTGATGAACTTTTTGAGTTTGTTTATACAAGCTTTTCGGAATAAAAGTGACTGATGAACTGTTTGTATGTGTTGATACAGCACTCTCGATATGGTATCTTTGGTGACTTCTGATCTACCGACGACAATGGGTTCAGATATATTTGTGTTTTCCGAGGAGACTTCTGATCTACCGATAGAATATGTATAAATAATGTATTCAAATGTTTGTCAATAATGTAATTCTTAACAATAAAATGAAGGTAAACTGCATTTTCGTTCTGTTATAACTGTACACAAAGATAAGTTCTATAAAATCTAGCTATGTCAAAAGATGCTTTGGATATCCTTAATTTGTCAGACATCCTAGCCTTGTACTTGGATATCCCTAGCATCTAAAGCCATGGCTAGTTTTTATACAACTTATCTTTGCATACAGTTATAACGGAACTGCAGGCATTTTTGTGCTAAATGTAAATATTTCCATTTGTTGTAAATAATGTCCTTTTGGGTGCAAGATGTAAATATTTCCATTTGTTGTAAATTATATAAAATAATGTCATTTTGTGTGCGAGATGTAAATATTTCCATCTGTTGTAAATTATGACATTTTTGGGTGTGAGATGTAAATATTTCCATTTTTTATTTTCTGCTTAAGTTGTATTAAGTATAGGTTACAGCATAGAAAACGAGTGATATTGAATATACAATCGCGAGAGTTAGTTAACGAGGACTTGTCCGAGTAACTAGCTCGAGCGATTGTATGTTCAATATCACGAGTTTTTGTGCTGTAACCGACTTGTCACATTGATGTTTGCACAAACAATCAAAACACGAACAATCAAACACTCCACTGAACCCTTGTCTGACACGTGTCCATTCCCGTTTAATTAGTTAATTTCTTAAGCCAAACTTGCAAGACACATGAAGATTGATGGAAAGCAAGTGATATTACTTCATTTTTTCCGTTTCGTCATTGCGCTCAAAAGGTTGAGCGAGAAATTAAACGTTCCATTTATCATTTACACCCGGGTGTGGATTTCTTTCTTTAACTCTTTCAATAAAATCAAAAGTCAGGTAAATTCTCGTTTCTCTGTTCAAAACATTTTAGCACAGGTGCCCTTAATCTTTCCTCTCGGCCGTGTTTGTATTAAAACTGACAGGTTACACAATCACTGTCTATTGTTCCTTGATTGGTAAAAGTGTGGCGATATATGTTGAATATCACACATGCTCTAACCAACTCTTCGAAATATATCACACACTTTTAACAAAGGCGTGACGTCATAACTATGTGACAATTATACTTAGAGACAGTAATAAAGAAGTCTTTCTATTCCATTCGAACTGTGTGTTGTCAATCAATTAATTCCCTAATCCATATTAACAGTCAACAGTGATGGAAATTATCTCATTCGGCAGGTTAGATAATAGAGGTTATTAGGTTGTTAAATTGAAAAATACTGATCAATTAACACCTCTTAATATCCTCTATTATCTACACTGGCAGATGAGATAATCCAGGAAAAAGGCAAGAGCGTCCAACTGACCTTGGATTTCATCATTGAAGAGAACAACACACCACCCTCTTCGGGGAGAGGTAGTACCTTTGGAGAGAGGATCCCCTCTTCCACTGGTCCTCACCCGAAGAGGTTCGGAGGCCCTGAAAAGAGAGAGAGGAAGAAAAAGAAGAGCCCTTCGACCAAGCGCAGGAGCGCCCTGCGCCTGGAGGCCTTCCGGAATAGGAAGAAAGAGGTGAGCGAGAGGATGGAGGTCCTGGAGGCAGCTGCCAGTTCTCCTCCTAGTCCCACTAGTACACCCAACCAGCTGCCAGCTCCTGGGCCGGTACTGTTGGATGAGGAACGTCTGGTGGAGACTGAGGAGGAACCGGAGGTTGCCTTTTCACCACCTCCCACCCCTCACTCCCCACTTCCTTCTCAACCGGACAGCCCGGGTGAGCCAATCACAGAAATACAGCCACCTCAGTCTGCAGTCACCATCAAAGACCCAAGGATAAGGAGAGCATTAGAGTTGGCCCAACGAGAACTTGAGTTGGGGAAACAAGCCGTCGCTGAAAGCCGCGCGTCCAGGGAAAATTCAAAAAAGACACTAGACACAATCCAGCCACTAAACTCTGCACCACCGCCAGCCATATCACCAAGCCAACCGCCACCTAAGAAAAAGAGCCGGAAGAAGCCTAGACGGGGTTAAGCCACCTCCCTCCTTCCTTCTCCTCCTCCACCGCGCCTTGACATCCTACAACAACAACAAACAGCTAACGAGGGTCGAAAGGGGCTTGTCCTCCAAATCGGCGCGTCAAACCATTTCGTTCAAGATAATTCCCTTCACTATTGACTGTTAATATAGGAGGCCAAAACGTCCTGAGGCCGAAACGTCCCAGTCTGTATTCTTATTGTAAAACCTGGATTTTATTGTATGTATGACTGTTTGGGACAAAATGTAATAAAATTGTTGAAATTTCCTAAAATTCTTGTCATAATTATCAATGTATAATTGAGGGGGCGATTAAGGCGGAGTTCCGAAGAAGCCAAGCCTTCAAGGTCCGAATCATGAGCCGGAGGGCCGAAGCCAGGGTCCGAATTAGCCAAGGTCCGAATAAGCCGGATACCATATATTTTCTTCGCTGTAAATTAGAGTACTCATATAATCTGCTGAGAAAACTGCATCCAGGACGATTTGTCCCAAAAAACGTGAAAATAAATGTTGGGACGAATCGTCCCGATATTAAAAAAAAAATCATTTTGAACGAATCGTTTGGGACGAAACGTCCCGTAATCGCTGCAACTTCAGTCCAAGTACAGACAAAATGTTTTACCGCAAAATGAGTACTTAAATGAAATAGCAGCCGCCGACAAATGTAGCCCAACTGGTGAAATCCTGTTCATATTTCTATCACAACGCGGTTACTTTTCGGTAATTCAATGTTTAAGCTTGGCCATTCCTAACTCGCGATTCGGAATTGTATGGGGTTCGTTGTTTTTTTTAAATCTGGTTGGTAGAAACAAGATATTAACATATTTAGTGCAAATAATTAGCCCGACGTAGTTTCTAAGTTGGTGGGCAATGCTTATTTGAGATACACTTACGCACCGGTTGCAAATCTTCAAACGTGACACACGTTTTTTTTTTTTAAGTTTGATGAACTTTAAACTCTGAACTTCTATTTTCAGCTGTTAGAGGCTTAATCGACGGAAGCCCATTAGTGCCACGGGAAAAAATATTTTTGCGAATATTTGCTGAACACCAAACATTAATGGGAAAAACTAGAATGCTATTGAATAATTCTCAATTAGTTTGACACATACTATGAACAGTGCAGTAAGAATGTAAGGTACTTAGATTTAATGTCACTTAATATTAAATAGAAATGTTTAAGTTGCCTTTGGATACAGACTGGAGACTAACACATCCATGTATTGATGGAAGATGAGTGATGGAGGTGATATTTCCGAAAAACGGAGAAAAAATGATGTGTATATTAAGGTAACCGGACAAAATAACCTCGGACAAAATACCCTTAGGACATAATACCCTCAAAAAAATACCCTTAGGACATAATACCCTCAATGGGTAGGACAAAATACCCTCGGACAAAATACCCTCAGACCAAATGTATATAAAGTTGGATTTTTGGTGTTGGGGGGGGGGGGGGGGTGGGGGGTGGGGTGGGGGGGGGGGGCGGGGCGGGGTAATTGCATCTAAGGCACTAGCCGGTGTTTTGTTTGAAATAACAAGTACCAATATATTTAATTTTTTTTTATTAACCCTTTACCTAACGTAACGTCCAAAACCGACCAGCGCTATTCTCAAAAATCGCCAATTAATTTTCACTGCTTTTTCATTTTTTGTCTCAAAAACATAGGTTATGACCCCTCGTTGGAACGAGCTCGTTCCAACGAGGGGTCATAACCTATGTTTTGGGGACAAAAAATTAGTTATTCAAGAATTATTTTTGCAAGTGTCGTCTGCTTTTCAGGTTAGGTAAAGGGTTAAACTAAATAGATATGAAGCACAATACCAATGGCAGATGGCAATTGAATATGAAGCACAATATAAATGGCAGATAGCACAGAACATGAAACAAATATGAGGGTATTTTGTCCGAGGGTATTTTGTCCTACCCATTGAGGGTATTATGTCCTAAGGGTATTTTTTTTAGGGTATTATGTCCTAAGGGTATTTTGTCCGAGGGTATTTTCTCCTACAATCGTATATTAAAGTGAACATTATAGACAGGATTTAAATTACAAATTTGATGAAATGCTTGAAATGTATGAGTGAAATATGTATTCTTGAGTTGTTTGGCAGTGATCAGAACTCTAATACTTTGTTTAACCTGGAATATTGCAAACTTATATTATTCAAGCGGGTAGAGGCTGAAAAATTTGAGTAGCATTATCCCTCGAGATTGCTGTACTGAGATAAAGAATCTTTCGACTATTTTACAAACATCGGCATCTTTACATGATAGTCGAATTCTCATTTTCATCGTTGGGGAGACAATCAGGTGGGCTGATAAATTCCTTTAATGAGTTGAACAAAGATTGTCTGGCTGTTAAATATTTCGCGCAACGCAGGGGCCACGGAAGCCAAATTAAAGTATATGTGTGTTTGGGCGGGGGGGGGGGGGGGGGTGGTTATAGCATTCAAGGATTCTGCCACAAAGCGACAGATGGCCAACACAAAGTGTTGGCCATTTCTTGGGGGGTGGGGGTGGGGGGCTGGAGGCATGTTCCCCAGGAAAATTTTGAAAAAGAAGGCGTTCTGGCATACAAAAGCGCATTTAAAATTGTTTGCTGCTTTTGTAAAAATAATGTCAAGGTAATACATGTCTTCCATCGAATTTCTGACAGCCCTACTCCCTAAGGCATTTTTGAAAAGCAAGTCTGCTGTAATAGAGGCGTATATAAATGAGACTATTGGGGCACATTTCAAGCATTTAGCTAAACACGGGTTTAAAAAATCTCACAGTTTTTCAATTAAACCATACAGATATGAATATCATTATAATCAACTCAACTCAAAAAACTCTTCAAAATGTGAAGAGTTGATATGGGGAAAACAGTGCTCAGAGGCGATGACGCCAGAACAACAGCTGAAATATTATTTTGAAATACAGGAGTTCTCCACGCCGCGGTCCTCCTAAACACCGGAATGACAAGGAATGGCGCGGAATGACATCGGAATGACATTAAAAAATAAAATTTTGCTGTAAAAAATTAATCATAATTTAGTGACCATTTTTTAAATATTTTTTGTTCCTAATAGACTGAAAAGTGGACGAGTATGGCTACTCAGTGAGAGTGTTTGAATAAAGCAGTCAGAACCTGATTGACCGTAATTGCAGGTGATGATTGCTAATCCCATTGTTTGATGGCCCGAAAGGGGAAAGTAAATGTTTTATAGTGCACGAATCCATATTCGCTGATTATGATTCATGAAGTTTGATTTCACATCATGATGTACTAATTATATACTATAATGCATCACATTACTTATTACAAGGGTGCGAAATAACAATGTCGGAGTCTGTCATTCCGGATGTTTCATACAGTAAGTTTTAGTGACAACGATTCCATTCCTCCGATTTCCACTCTATATCTTTTGTTAGTTAATAAACAAAATACATTTTGGGGTCGAGTATTGGTAAAATAAATGTCATTCCGCATCCTTTTTATGTTATGCTTGTGTCATTCCGTGTCATTCTGGTGTTTAGGAGGACCCCCACGCCGGACTTATACCTCAACCGACCCTCCTTATAATTATGTATTTGATTATTTAATCACCCGGTATCAAAACATACACTTTATAAAAGTTTTCATGTCCAGAAAATGTGTGGTGTGTGTGTGTGTGGTGTGTGTGTGTGGGGGGGGGGGGGGGGGCTCCAGGGGATTAGATTCGGCCCTGGGAAGAATCGCCCCTGAGAAGACTCGGCCGGGAAGATTCGGCCCGTGTACTCAGTGATTGATTGCTAATTAGTCTCTTCGTGTTCTGTCTGGGGGTTTGGCAATAAGTGACATAATTGACAAGTGACAATATTATTGACAATGATAAGAGGTTTAAGATAATATTTATTAGATCTGATTACATTATTTGACAACTTAACAACACAAATTACAATTTTACATATTATCAGGTAGCAGGATTAGTTTCGAATAGCCGAAGCAGTCAGAAAGAGAATCGTAGCGAGAACCGGAAGAACGAAAACAACAACAAGGGAAAAAAGGAGAAGAACCACAAGAGTCAGGAGAAGCAGAACCAAAGTCATAATCCATCCTCCCCAAAGGACGAGTCAGCGGTCAGACGCACAGTCAGCGCTACCGTTCATCGCGAGTCAACAGAAACACCAAGACAAACAGCAGCTGCGGTCCCGAAACGTTCTGCAAACGTAACAACAAGAGAGGTATCGAGCAGCATCGAGGTTGACAATGCAACAGCAGAAGAAATGGACATAGGAGATGGAGAAAACAACCAGGGGTGGAGAACTGCAGGGAAACAAAAGAACAGCAGTCAGCTAAGAGATGAAGAAAAACGATCGCACGTCGGGCGGAGCGGAAGCAGTCAAGCACACAGTACGAGCAGACCACAGAACACACACGACACAAGTAATAAAAGGAAACTGGCGCTAGTAGCTGAGAGTTATCCGGAGTCTTATCTCAACAACCCCATGAAGTTGAAGACCGCAATGATCAGAGAAGGATACTCAGACTATCTATTTAATACAAGCGTCATCCAGGGCCGGTACATTAATGGCATACCCTCGGGATGAGAAAACACGAGACTTCTTACTGAAGGGAGGACCCAGAAACATCAAAGAGTGTAGCGACAACAATACAGTATTTCGTCACCTCTACAGAGAAAGGAGTCAGTCCAAGACCAGATTTACATCGTAATCTCCGGAGTTAACCCCGACATTACAAAAAAGAAATAGAAGACGAAATCGGACAGATATAGTCAAGGCATATAGAATGAAGAGCGGCACAACAAACCATGTAACCTGGAAAATCAAACTAAGCTGCCCCACCGTTGCGCTAAAGAAGAAACGTTCAAAGGGGATCAAACTTGGACTATCCAACAGACGCTATAAGGTAGAAGACTACAGACCCGAGCCTCACATCACGCAATGCTCCAACTACCAGAGATTTGGGCACACCGCGAAGTTTTGCAGCAGCGAAAAAACAAAATGCAAGTCGTGCTCAGGAGAACAACAGCAAACCAGAACAACAACACACACCAAAATCAACAACACCCCCGAAAAAACGCCAAAAACATCAGGATACGCAAGCCCTCAGCGGAACTACACCACCAGACTAAAAGGTAGCCCACTAAAAAGTCCTTCTTAGAATGAACTCGGAAACTTAGCAGTGGTAGTAGCACAGCTTCTCACATTGGTCCACGTCAGTCGGCGGGTTCACTCTAAGATGCTCCCGAATCAACAACTTACAACAACAACAACAACAACAACAACAACAACAACAACAACAACAACAGATATATCTAAAATCAACAACAGCGAACCAGAACAACAACACACTAAAATCAACAAGCCCCCAGACAAATACCCAAAACATCAGGATACGCAGACCTTCAGCAGAAATACACCACCAGACTAAAAGATAGCCCAATACCAGAGGATCCAACCATGGACTAGACATCACAATGGAAAAATCCAGAAAAACCACAAAAGAATAACAAATGACGGCACACCAGAAAATCAGACAGAGCTGGATCTCAAACAGATAGTGATAGTACCTCTCATGGAGGACTGGCTCCTCCAACACTGGTTCACGTCCTTTGAGCTCAAGCTCGTCATGAAAATAAATAAAAGACTGCACTTTCGCCAATTCAGACGTCAAACAACTAAGAGAATCACGAAGAAACGAAACTCGACAAGCGGAAAATCAAAACTCATAAGGTGGGATGAAGGGACATCCAATAGGTCCAAGCCTCCAGGGCCCAATCCAGCTACGGCCGGATAACCACAAAACGATTTAGATATTACATACATATATACAAAATGTCACACAAAACACCGATGGAGGTACAAGTATAATCAATTAAGAAATAACTGTTGTTTTCCTTCGGTTTATGCGATATAAACCGAAAATTTTCAGCACAAGCTTAATCATAACTCGCGTTAAGCTTGTGGTGAAAATTTTCGGTTTATATCGCATAAACCGAAGGAAAACAACAGTTATTTCTTATAATTTAATCCGGCTGTAATATTAAAATATAAAAACTATGTGTACATGAACGAAAAACTTTTAATTTTCGCAAAATACAACAGCCAAACTCAGGAAATTGTGCCACAAACAGGTCATGTCAATCATTGTCAAATTGTTTGTTGTTTTGATTTTCGATCGCAGACGACAGATATTTAGCAAGTCACGTAACAATATCATTAAAAACATTTTTTAAGTTCCCCCAAAATCATGTTTGGATGTATGATCTTTTATTCGTCTCCCACTTCAGTATATTTTATTAAATGCAATTGTTACCGAGAAATTATCATTATATTCTCGCTGACTGGAGGCGACGAAAAATCGATCATTGTTCGTCACGCCCTCGCGGTGACAATTGGATTGAGTGGGCGGGGCTTCCAGAGTGTAGACATTCCAAATCATTACGTGATTTGGTTTATACGATTTTGACGACTTTCACTCCGTATGCTTTCAACCAATCAAACGCAGAGGCGGGGCAAATGATTAAATTATTTAAAGATATATAGATGTAATAAGCCCTTTGCCGATTAGCCATATTTGACGTTAATTATATGCAAGGTCAGAGGTAGCTTCGGGTAAACAATTCGATCAGACTATCTGTCAAGACTGTCAAACATGCGATAGAAACGACCAAACTGTTTCGCTCGAAACGAGAAAATGTGCATTTTCGATTTAATACTAATAAAGATTGAAAAATAGCACACTTTCAACACTTCATTTAATGGACAGGGCAAAATAATATTGATTTTTTAGTGAAATGAATACCGCAATGAACCCCTTCCCACAAGCGAAGGTAGACTCGGCATCATGGTTTTGCTGTGTTGACGAGTGAAAAAACTGCAGATATATCACTGAAATGACACAAAAATGTCTGCGTGAGTGAAAATGCAAACCCTGGGTTTCCAAACAACCAACCCATACAAATATTTTCAAGCATAACACACAGATGTTCCAGCTGGAAGACGTTGGGATGGAGGGTCCCTAAAAAAGTGAATGAAAATAGTCTGCTAGTAGCAGTGTCGCGTGTCTACTAATAATATTTTGTCCATATACAGTACAAGTCAAAATGAGTTGATGAATAACCACGACCGGTATAAACTTTTGATGAATGTTTCCAATACTAATAACACAAGAATCGGACATAAAAATATATAAATTCTTCTTTTGACTACTTTCTCCTTCAACTCAAACTTACATGTCACACAGTGGAAGCTGTCTTATTACAAAAAACACCAACGAAGTGGAAGGTCTACGCAGGGCCGGGGAAAGGAAATTCGGACCCGGGGTTAATTCTGTGACGGCTCCCCTTTCAAAAATGTCGGGATATTGCACAGATGATAAAGGCATCTTCAGCGAGTGCCGGAGGCGCGATCGATCACATAGTGGTTGGAGGGGGTGGCGTTTCTCCCCCAACAAAATTTTTAAATCAGTTATTAAATGGAGTCTTCTGGCGGCTTTTGGGATAGAAAATCACGTTATTCTTGGCCTTCAAAATGACGTTTTTAGCAGCATGTTTCAAATTTCCAAGTTGATCAATGAGTATCCAACGACCTACCGCCCATAGCTATATTGACTGCACAAATCTTGAAGTGATAACTTGGTTACTTGAAGTTGATTTAATAAAGTTATTACTTCAAGAATCATGCAGTCCAGAATTAGAGTCGTTGGTCAAATGCATAGCTTCATTCATGAAAGGACGCACCAAACCAAAAAAATTAAAATACAGTCTTTCGGGCCATGTTTGGACTGGAGGGTGGGCACGCGAAACCAAGATCCTTGAATCCTGGGCCAACCGCCCCCCCCCCAAGTTCCAGGCCCTGGGAGTTACTACCCTGGCCCCGCCCTCTCCGCGACCCCGGATACATGACCCAATTGTGCATACATGGATATTGTTTACAGAACACAGGGGGATTTTGTACTTCTCCTCTAAGTAGGTAGATATACATATATTTCCAACATATTCTTGCCAGTTTGTAGAAAGTTTGGGACTCAACAAGCTCATCTGTAATTTATGGACCACCAGATAACTAACTTATCAGTGCTCCTTAAACTGCAGATTTGCTTTGTGAGTTACAAGTTTTTATTGGCGGCCAGGTATGGTCAGTGGTTGATGACCATGTGCATCGTTTTGCACAAGCAAAATTCCAGCCAGCGGACCTCCGAGTGGCATTCAGAAATCACTTGACTTACAGTACGAGTCGAAATACGCCGTAGAATAACCACTATAAACTACTAGTATGCATCTTCAACTACACCAGCAACACAAGAACCTGACATCATTTTCGGGAAAGCTCTCACGGAAAGATTTCCGGAAAATTATTTCGATGTTCTTGTGCTATTGGTGTAATGGCAGTGGGGTACTTTGTTCATTGCGGTTATGCTACGACTTATTTTGATCCATACAGTATTTGTAGGCTTGAACATATGCTTCTACCTTGTACCATGCATTTATACTCATAAGAAGTCTTTTTTCCAGACATTTCATAATTGGCTATTAAATAAATAATTGTTCATTTACAGATTAGTTCTATTAACAATTATTCGACTGCAGACAAAGCCACATTTCAATATTTCATGATTATAAAACAAATTTAAAATAAGAAGTTTTGACTTGCTGAAATAATCTACAATTGTAGTACTCTGATCACAAAAAGCAGTATAATATATTTTGTACTTTACTTTTTAAACCTTTACCCACAGATAACATTAAAACTGGAAATTTAAATTTATTTTTTTCAAATTTACACAAAAAGCCTCAAGCAAATTGAATCATGTGATCCTCGGAGGAACAATCTTGTTCCGATGATAGATCATATTATGTGTCTTGCATAAAACTTTAAAAAAAACATTTTTACCTGCTAATTCATTAATTATGTGTGAAGTTGCAGTCAATTTGTTAATTAAGGGCTAGGCAGTGAGGTGTGTGGATTATGGAGATTCTTATCAATCCATTTTCCAATGTTTGAGAGAAAAAAGAATTAACAGTACCAAAAGGGTAAATTCCCACAACTCATGGGTATGGTTTTTGGCATATCAAAGCTACGTCAAACCCCAAAAATTAGTTTTCCTGAAATAAATTTCTTTCGTGGACATTATAAATTACATTTGAAATTTCTATGCATTGGAAAAATATAATGCAATATGAATTCCAATGCAATTAACCCTCTTAAATGCTGTGTATAAACCCAAAACATGTTAAAAAAGGTTACAACATACAAGTACATGTACATATATTTTTTATGTCCGATTCTAGTGTTATTAGTATAGGAAACATTACATCTATAGTTTATAGAATTATCGCTCTGTCGCTTTATCGCTCTGTCGCATAGCGCGCTGTCTGAACAGAATCATGAAATTACTAGTTTCTACTGAGCGCGTTTTTTTTTGTCGTGTCGCATCCACAAATCGTGTTGCTGCCGTTTGAAGCGGCCTTAAGGCGACAACGCGACAAAGCTAGATTACGACAGAACCGCGACAACACGGCAACGCGACAAAGCAAAATTGCGACACAACTGCGACACCACGACAAAGCTATATTACGACAGAACCGCGACAACGCTACAAAGAGACAGAACCGCGACTACGCGATAATGCCACAGTACGACAGAACTGCAACAAAGCAACAGAGCGACAGAACCGAGACAAAGCTACAGTTCGACAGAACTGCGATAACGCGACAAAGCTACAGAGCGACAGAACCGCGACAACGCGACAGAGCTACAGAGCGACTTAACCGCGACAACACGACAAAGCTACAGAGCGACAAAGTTACAGAGTGACAGAACCGCGACAAAGCTACAGAACGACAGAACCACGACAACGCTACAGATCGACAGAACCGCGACAACTTGACAAAGCTACAGAGCGACAGAACCGCGACGGTACTGTCGTAATATAGCTCTGTCGCGTTTTCCTGTAAAATTGCTTCTAAAAAGCTATATAACGATATTTCTCACGACATTTCACTCGACGGAAGCGTCGTGTTGTCGTGCACGTTGTCGCATATTTGTTTTTCTTGAAAATAATATTTTAGGTAACAACGCGACAAAGCTATAATACGACAGTACTGTCGCGGTTCTGCCGTAATGTAGCTCTGTCGCGTTTTTGTCAGTGCATTCTCATTTAAAATATCTCCAGAAAACGCGAAAACACGACACGAGACAGTACTGTCGCGGTTCTGTTGTAATATAGCTCTGTCGCGTTTTGAAGAAACAGAAAATAGAAACGCCATAATCGATACTTGGCCCTAACGGGACACCATAAGTTTGATACCTCGTGAAATTGTTGTGAAAGTGAATAAAAGACATCTTATTTCTACAAAAAATAAGGGCGCATCAAAGAAGATTACTATTTTCATTATCAGCTGTGTGGTATAGCTATAGCTGGAAAATTGGTCCGTGGTGTTATCAAAAGAAAACAGAGTGCAATTTCAATTTAAGATCAGAAGAGTGAAGTGAGTCCCCTTTGATCGATTCTAGCAAAGACATTCCAATGTGAGGGTATTGTTTTTTACAACTTTCAAGAGGAAAACGACAAAAAGTCGCCAAACGGGTGAATAGAAAAATTATACCTTCTTCTGTCAGTGGTGTTAATCACAATAATGACACAACCCATAATATTTAGTGGACAAAAAGAACAGTAAATGATGTATTTGGGAGTTTATTTTCTAATTTAATGAAGTCAGACGACCTCATTAGATTTTTCAGGGGGGGTGATTTCAACCATTAATGAAAAGTCAGTGGTGTTACCATGTCAGTGGTGTTAATTCTGGAAGTAACACCACTGAACAATAGGTAACACCATTGACTCTCAGCCTTTTCCCAGTACGTTTTGTAAGAAAGAGAATGTTTTTCTATGTACTCTCCCAAAAAAGAAAGTGTGCATGCTAAAAAATAACACTAAAAAAGATATATATCATTTTCATTCATGGAAATTTTATTCAATCACAGATGAATCAATTTGTGATAACGAGAAATTTCATTACGCTACGACGAATACTCTTGGTGCCATGGAGAGTCAAAGACACTAAGGGTCAAACACAAAAGTCACACACTCAATATATGGTATGACCTCCGTCTGCATCGACTACTGCTGTGCATCTACGCCTCATGGAAGCGAACAAGTTAGTATGGAAGTGTTGTGGGATGTTGTTCCATATTCTGATAAGCTGTCTTTGGAGTTCCACAAGCGTTGACGGTGCATGGGGAAGCCGGCGTAGCTGACGTTTCATTTCGTCCCATACGTGCTCAATGGGTGAGATATCGGGCGAATTTGCGGGCCAGGGAAGAACATCCACTTGTTGTTGCTGCAGATACTGTTGAACAACACGAACTGCGTGGGGTCGGGCGTTGTCCTGCTGTAGAATGACACCGGGGCCGTGACGTTGCAGAAATGGGACAACAACAGGTGTAAGCACTTGATCACGATATCTGGCTGCATTGAGATTGCCATCAATAATGACCAGCTCAGTTCTGTTTCGGGCAGTGATGCCACCCCACACCATGAGAGACCCTCCCCCATAACGGTTTCGCTCCACGACACATGGATCTGCGTAGCGTTCGTTTCGACGTCTGTACACTCTCTGGCGGCCATCTGATGATGAAAGATGGAAACGACATTCATCTGTGAATAAAACACGTCGCCACCAGTGTAAGGGATGCCTGAGATGTTGTCTACACCACTGCAGTCGAGCACGACGATGACGTAACGTCAAAATCGGACGAATTTCAGGTCTTCGAGGACGTAAGCCGTATTCTCTCAGCCGGTTGATTACTGTTTGAGGATGTATCCGTCCCAGGTTAGGGATGTTCCTGGCTGTCGTCGTTGCCGTTTGTTGTCGGTTCCGGAGATGGACGACACGGATATACCGATCTTGTGCAGGGGTGGTAACTCGGGGCTTTCCGGAGCGGGGTCGGTCTCGAACGTCATCATGTTGTGCATGTCGATGGACTAGCCTGTCTACAGTGTTACGATGGCAGTTCAAATGCTGGGCAACCTCTCTGTGTGTTCTGCCAGCTCATACCCAAGGCAAGGAGACGTTGATTCATTGTCAATCTTGGCATGCTAATGTGGAGTCGTTTTACAGCAGCGCAAGTTTGAATGTGAACGATAGGGAGGCCTTACTTTAGTGTTTAAATACCCAAGGATTCACACTGCTGCATGAACTTTCAGACTCTCCACGTGCAAAACATGCCTTTTCACAAACGTGCAGCACGTCATTTAACGTTAATGCAATTTTAACGGGGAAAGCTGTTTTTGTGTTCAATGTAACTTATTCATGAACAGGTTAACACTCTTTACACCTACGAAATTATTTTTTTTGAGTTTGATCAATGTCTGCAATTCACACTTTCTTTTTTGGGCGAGTATAATTTATCTTGTTTATTTAAATAATCACCGAATTACAAGCACAAGATTTGAGTTAATTTCATTCTTTTTGTACTCAAACACACAGGTACTCGACACAAGCTGTGAAATCGAGAAAAAAAATGACATTTGATAGCATTTTTGAATCGATGCTGACGTGCCCCCATAATGGAATATAAATATTAACAAGGTACACAACTCGATTTTCGAAAAAGATAGCACTCATCTTGGTTATACCCCTTTCAAATTTTATTCACATTACGTATCCAACAGTACCCGGTGTCAGTGGAAAGGGGGATAAATAAGCTTTACAGTGGTGTATTACACGCCCGTTGGGTGTTCTTGGCTGGTTCGTGATAACTGGGAGAAGTCGCAGAAAAGACCGTAAAATAATTAGGCGGACAAGTGTACAGTTGAAAGTTGGTTACGAGCGACAATTATCCGATTTATTATAAATAATTCAAGGCCCCATTGTCTATGGAGGGCAGATTCAAATATTAACCGTATACCTTTATCAATAACCAATCTCGGATCCACATTTATTCATTTCTGGCGGTCACATTTGCCGTTTATACATTTTTTTAACCTTCCCTTGGAAACAAAACAAGCTAACGGCATCCATAGAAGCGAAGATGCTTACAAAAAACATCCCATTGGCTACAATTTATGCCGAGAAAATCATCAATGAAAACAAGCCAATGGGAGAATGGGGGAAATTTTTGCGCGAGTCGCCGTATCTATGGACGCCATCAACTTGAAAAGGTTTCAAAGTAACGGCTAAAGAGGGTATAAACGGTAAATGTGAACTCCAGAAATGAATAAATGTCAACCCAAGATTGAAAATTGATAAAGGTATACGGTTAATATTTGAATCTGCCCTCCATAGACAATGGGACCTCGAATTATTTATAATAAATCGGATAATTGTCGCTCGTAACCCACTTTCCACTGTACACTATCATGTCCGACTAAATGTTTTTTGGCCTTTTCTGCGACTTCAACCCAAGAACACCCAACGGTCGTGTAACACACCACTGTAAAGCTTATTCATTCTCCTTTCCACTGACAACGGGTACTGTTGGATTCGTTATGTGAATCAAATTTGAGGGGGGGGGGGGGGGTATAACGAAGATGAGTGCTATCGTTTCGAAAAGCGAGTTGTGTACCTTGTTAATATTTATATACCATTATGGGAGCACGTCAGCATCGATTCAAACATGCTATCAAATATCATTTTTCTTTCGATTACACAGCTTGTGCCGAGTACCTGTGCTTAAACGATGGCAAAAACAGCAAATTCGCCAGGTCCTAAATTAATTAGCATATACCGGACTCAAAATTGATCACGCTGGGACCCCGATATCTAGAATCATCAATAGACAGCTACTTGGTTCAGACCGACTGCATGTATGACTTCGGTGCAAGAAGAATATGTAGGCTCGTAATAAAGTGTATGATCACCATGAGTTACCTATTTGGCCCGGCCTTCTTGGCCACCCCAAGACATATCTGTTCCAAGTTCCCTCCAAAAAGCTATCGAGCAGTTACGACTCGACTCGAATCAAAGCCGAATCCCATCGAGCAAATGAGCTATCGAGCAATTGCTCGATAGAGTGACTCTACATATGGCTCTACAACTCATCTCGGTATTTGAGGATACCTCAGGCATGACAATGTATCATTTCAGGATACTTATTGAAAATACCTTTGGGGATACTTATCTGACTATATTTGGTCAACCCATTTCGCAGGGTACCCCCCCCCCTCCCCGCTAGCAAGACAAAAAACAAAAACAAAAAAAACAAACATTTTGTCATAGTTTAAAATTTTGACTTAAAGTTCATTATATAGTTCAATATTTGCTCTGTTTGTACTGTTATCTTCGTTGACTTGACGTTGATTAAAAGCTTAGAAGATAAATTAAATTATTATACTCCCCAACCCAACCCACGCACAATGTTAAGACGTTACATTGACTTCCGACGTCACGTGTTTATTAGATGTGTTGCGAGCATTTCCGTAACAAGCTATTTGATGGCGTTTATGTTATAACTATTGGTAAAAAGGTTAAAAAGGATCAATAACGTCAGTGGTGTTACTTGGGAGTCAGTAGTGTTACTTGAAGGTCAGCGGTGTTATCACTGATAAAACCTCGATTACAAGTTCCAATGCCACGTTTTTGAACACTTTCCGTCCATATACAGACCATATAATAATAGTATATATAAGCAGATAACATTCCACATGGCTTTGACATCCCCAGTGCGATCAAAATGTAGGGAGTTCCTTTATTTAACTAATTTGCTCCCTGTTGAGGATTTGATATAATCAGGGCCTTTCGCGGCTAGCACACACTGGAATTGGATTGGTAACTCTGCTTTCACACCAGAAATCTACATGAAGAAAAAAATGGACGAATGTGTTTCTCACTCAAGATAGTGTGTTATGGATCAACATTGTGCAGCAACACCACTAATACTATATGCGGGAGACAGTAATTTAGAAGGTCCCTACTTTAGTAGAATGGACTCTGCCCAATGTACCATTACTATTTTTAAACCGTTCACGTCTCAGACCTTGTAGCAGGAAAACATTGTTATCCATGAAGCAACTTGAGAAAATGTCTTTATGCTTGGTTTTGTCTGGCAGTGGTGGGCAAGCCCCCGCGGATTTCTCTTTAGTCTTCCCTTTTTGCACAGCCATCGTGGTTCCTTTTGTGAGTGGCAGTTCTCGTGTCTTCTTGGTTGTCGTTTCTGTCAAATATTTTCAAGCATCTCGCTCACTGGTACTTTCCGGTTCCGTGGGCAGTCTTCCTGTGCCGATAAGGATTGTGTTGCACTGGGAACGTTTTTGACACTCTTCACTGGAGTCGTGTTGATCAATCGCTGGTCAGAAGTAAAATGATGAAGTTGTGAGATATCCTCCGTTTTTATATCTTTCGCAACTGAAGTACCCGGGTGTAGAAGAGAGGGGCCTTCTTTCGCAAATGCCCATGAAGGTACCCGGATGTGGGAGGAGTTCCGGTATGTGCCTAACGTGTATCCTCACATAACTACCCCCCCCCCCCCAAAAGGTATCATCGGATAAGTATCCTCTAAAAGGTATCCTAAAGTACTACATCGGCATGTAGTAGGCATCCTCCAACACCCAGGTGAGCATAAGAGTCCTAATAGGAGATACTCGTTCGAATAATTACTCGATGGCTTATTTGCTTGATTAGATTCGAGTCGTCCAAGCAATAATTACATTGTGAATGTAATTATACGTTTTGAGTCCAAATACTCAATTCCCATTGGTCAGCTGGATGAAAACCACATGACCAAAGTAATTCATTTTCCAATGAATACATTTGGTCGAACTTTGACCCGCATTTACGGTAGAGCGCAGTTGACAGAATGTGATTCGGGCGGTGTTTGAGCGGGTTTATAACTTTTAGCGCCTCTCGCAGTGATTATAGTTTACTGATATGTTAAATAATTGTTTTGAATATTCCAAGTTTCGTTGCGAAAGACGGCAATTTGACAAATTTGGGTCAATGCCGAAAACCGGCGCTCAACTCAGAGTTGTGCGCTTTATCTTTTGTGTGAGGGTGGTTTTTCGCCTCGTTCGTTCGTACATGTTTTATTCCGTCTTTCTGATTTGTTGTTTGGTAAAAAGTAGTTTAAACAGTTACGGAATGTAATTATAAAAATTGAATGCAATTTTTATAATCTTTGTTGGAGTTTGAACGTGTGGGAATGGGTACAAATTGTATGAATCCCTTCGGGATTCATACATAATTTGTACCCATCTCCACACGTTCATACTCCAATAAAGATTATAAAAATTGCATTCAATTCTTAAATGAATCCCCAGCCTGCAAAAGAAAGCAATTCGTGCGATAACGAAACGATCCTATACTTCACACACCGATCCCCTTTTCAAAAGTTGTGGTATACTAAAATTCAGAGACCTATATACATTCCATACTCTCTTGTTCATGCATGATTGGTTTAATAATAAACTACCTGAGTCCTTCGATAACACATTTGAAATTTATACGAACCCATCTGGCATGAATACTAAACGGACCGGTAATTGACGTACACAAAACCCCAGAACTAGCTTCGCGTCCGAACTCCCTTTCCATTCTTTCCCGCGAATTTGGAATGACGTTGAACCTTTAGCCCGGCGCCTCAACAGATCCCAATTTAAGAAAGCGATAATAGACAAGGCTCTAAATTCATATCTTACAAACGTCTCTTGTAATAACCCTACCTGTCCCAATTGTATTTCCATTTTGCCTGGATCTCTACATTTAGATTTCAATATTCCGAACCTAGGTTTTGTTGATTAGACCATGCAATTTCGGTGATGCAATTTCTGCAATACTTTGCCCCTACCCTCTCACCTAGTGCAATGGTCGTGTCTAGCCTGCACTACTCGCAATTATCGCATTTCAGGTTTTATTCTTTTCTGTTCTTGCCTGCGGAGTGGGGCACACGGTTTCGCACTGGACTGAGCTCATTAAGGTCATTCCGTTGACGGCCATGACCTAGTCCTTGGAGCCGGGATTAAAAATCAAGATACCAAAAACCACACACTAAAAACTAAAGTGTTAAAACTGACACTTTCAAGGTGCTAAACCCATTCTAACTCTTAGGGTTTGATTTTAACACTCAAAGCGCAGTGCTCTAAGCACTTAGGCATTACAATGGTCAGACATCTGAAACTTGAATGGATGGCACTTCCTATGTGTCTAGCATTGGTGGTTCTTCCAGAATCGTCCATACTTTGATTTGCGCTTGGTGAGTACATAATTAAAAGGACACAACGCAGATGACAAGGATCAGGCTCGAGAGTTCGAGCCTGATCCGCGTCATCTGCGTTGTTTCCTTTTAAGTGTCGCGACATTACACTTGTCAAGTGGTATTGTTGTCAACACCTGTCAACTTCTGGGGTATCTACACTTCAACAAAGTGCTAGTTCAGCACTTAGTAAGTGTTAAATACAGCACTTCAAGTGTAGTTTTTAACACTTTAGTTTTTAGCGTGCAAAGTGAACGGAAATATTAGTGAAGAGGATTTCTTGTGAAAACAGTGTTCTGTTTGCGCCGGGTGAGTGGCTAAATAATTAAATAATTGAGTAATACAAGCGCCCCTCATGAATCCAATAAGGATGCAAATTATTTTCGATTTTGATGTCGGGATTAATAAACTTTTAATATGGGAATAGCAGGAAGACAGCCCCCAGGGCTATGCTATTTCCATGCAGTGTACCTTTACTTATGTACATTGCTGCAAGTTGTTCGTTATAAAACTTGTAAACGTATACTGCAAATAAATTTCATTTCATCTCTCCAAGTCACTACCCTATAGCTTATTTATTCGATAGGATACGTGTAGTTAGAGCAAACAGACTGTATTCGACTGCTAGTAGTAGTGGACGCCAAGTATGATAGTGATTATCGTATAGTGATATAGATACTGAAAGCCATTATAGTCAGTAGTACATGTGGGAAATTTTAGCACAGGGCACCCAGTGGTAGCCACTAGTACAGTACAGTGGACTGGTCGTAATCCACGCGTGGGCTGTCTTGTCCACGCATGCGTCTACCAAGTAATAAAAATCATCATCAGCAAAATTTTAATTAATGAAGCACCGGGTTATACCCGGTGCTTCATTAATTAAATTTTTGATGCTTGTTCTTATAATTAGTGTTTGGAATCTAATATTATTGCGTCCGTGGAAATACTGACCACCATGGAAAGCGACCCGTCCACGGCGGCTGTACTGAAGTTGTACAGACCAGTAGTACACTGCAAAAATATAGGTTCTCTTTAGAACCAAAACTGGTTCTAATCTTGTCCCTGAGATGGAACCAGTTTAGTTTAAACAGTATTTATTTCAAATCAAATAAATTTACCAATACTAGCATTCAATTTTAACAGAATAATACATGAATTGAAGTAGATTCAGCAGTAAACTTGGAGCTTAGTCAACGCAGTCGCCAAACATTTTGAAACAAAGCGAATATAAATACCTGGTATATTGGTTCTAATACAGAACCAAAACTGGTTCGATATGCCAACTGTTCATATCTCCTTTGCTTGATAATGATTTGAGACAACCTCGTATAAGCTCTAAACTTACGGCTGAAACACCCTCAATTTATGTTTAATTCTGTTAATATTTAATGTCAATCTTTATAAATTTATTTGATTTGAAATAAATACTGTTTAAACAGAACTGGTTCCATCTCAGGGACAAGATTAGAACCAGTTTTGGTTCTAAAGAGAACCTATATTTTTTGCAGTGTAGTGGCAGAAAAGAGTGGAAGCTAATCATAGGACAAACGACGGTGACAATGGCCAGATTGGCAGTAGTGGCCTTGAAACTATTAACGCCATGGGGAGGTCTGGATGGAAGGAACTGAACGGACTCTAGGAGTCATACATGTAACTATCCTCCGATAGGTATACTCCAAAAGGTATTCTCCAGTATTTCATCACCATGTCAAAGTTATCCTCCAAAACCCAGATGAGCCCAAGAGTCGTAAGAGAAGTCACTCGTTCGAGTAATTACTCGATGGCTTATTTGCTTCATAAACTTCGAGTCGTTAGAGCAACACTTGCCCCTGCTCGATTGCCTCTCGGCCTTAGAGATCATACAGGACGTCTATTTAAAAATAGTTTGTCAACGATTTCCGTTCCGCACATATGTGTGCGGAACAGATTTTCATTTTCCGTATGGTTTAGTATTGCTGTAGATGGGGATTTCATAGAATAGGCGAGTAATAAATTGGTTTCCTTTTCAAAATGTGAATGAGTCGCTGTAAAAATGAAAGAATATTTTGGAACGATTGGGGTCATGGCCAAAGAAGCAATCGGGGACTACATAAACATCTCATGATCCTATATGTTTCCCGGATCGCCAACTAGGATGGGATATATCTTTCGTTCTCGACCCCAACTCGGCGCTATGTGCGTCGAATGGCGCCTTGACTCATGATCGAGGATGCATCATAACCCCAGAATCGCGGATCCGCCACTGCTGTACATATCTCAGAGTTATCTTTGTTACAAAATATCAGGAAGGGGAGGTCAAATGGACTTATTTTAAACGAGGCAATACCATAACACCAAATTTGTCATCAAGTATGAAGTAAACGGGTTGAAAATTGCAGATAGTCAGCAGAAGTGGAAATATTTCACTTTGTGCGTGCGTCTCTGTGGTGGTACGATGTAGTTAACGTTGGTGCCCCGGAAGATCCTTTAGAACATGACCAGCCTTGCTTGCTTTCTCCTGTTGTGCAGCGATTTACCACCATGCAAGGTTCTATAGCATGCCATTGACATTAGCGACCCGCTTGCAGATATTGGTTACATACCTGGCTACTCTGGGCTGCGCCATGTCAACCATATCTATATCCTTCTAGGGATATACGGATACCAGATGCAGCTGGAATATTTTATTATATTAGTTTAAACAATATTTATTCAGAACTGAACATGATATAATACATACAAAAGACTGATAATGTTACATTAACTGTACAGAATTTATAATAAAATGTATGCAGTACAGCAAGACATGTAGAAGTAGATGACAATATCAAGTGAGAGGATTCGGCAGAAAGCTCTTAGCTTATATAAGCCGTCTCCTAGAACATTTCTAAATTACAAAGTATATAGGTGGTTGCTAAAACTGAGTAAAATATTGTTTGAACTCATTGTCGTTGTTGGATAGAAAGAGAAAAGTGTCAGAACTAGGGAAAAAAGAGGGAAAAAATGAAGAAACAAGAAGAAAAGCACAAGAGAAGAAGAAAAAAATTAAACGAACAAAAAAGAAAAAAAAGTCAAGAAAGGAAAAACAAATAGACTAATGGAAACAAAGACGCAGAATAATCTGCAGATGAAACCAACTTGAAAGCAGTATTAATACCAGAAGCGATCACATGAGTGTAGTCTATGACTCTATTGATGAACAGTACCATCGTCGCAAACAGACAAGAGACGAGTCAAGAGTCCGCGCCTGGACTGTTCTCACCACTCTTCCAGCTCAGAGGAGTTAAAAATTAATTTCAACAGGATACTGTTGGTACGGAGAGACAGTGCAGGGGCGGACTCCGGGCAGTCCGCGGTATACTTCCCCAGGAAGGTTAGTGTCAAAAATGTTATTGTGATGTATTTACTGGTGCATATACACCTGTCGATATACCATAATGAAACAAGTCTACATATATACTGCAACTCAGTGAAAGCGCCCACTTTGTATGATATATTCTTGCACGACTCTGAACACAAGATAGTTGTCAGTGATGCTCAAATGCTGAGACCCATACAGGAGCATAGAAAGATCAAAGGTAAACGGCAATGTATTAATTGTTAGATTACGTACATCTGTATAGCTTGTACAGTACAGAAGAAAGTGTTCAGTCGTTTCTATGCCACCACACAGACACAGAGGTGAAGACGAGAGGTGATTATCATACAGATGGGCGTTAACACCGCTACAGTGCAGACGCAACCTACAATGATAAATTTGAGCTGCTCGAGATTTGGCCCCGGCATAGAATGTGGGCGGATGTTGATTCCCGCCATTTAGGAACCTTCTGAAATTTATGATGGAACAGTTTTCCCTAACCGAGACGGGCAACATATTCCATTGTTTGGTAACATCTGGAAGAAACGAAGACTGGTACAAACTAGTATGACAAAACGGAACTCGGTGGGTTTTATTTGATCGAGTATTGTGGTGAAGACTGATGGACGAAGTAACTGGCGGTACTTTGTTTGAAAGGTATGGAGGAACAAGTTTATGATACATCTTGAAGAATTGAAGTAGCTTGTGCTTTCGGCGCCTTTCCTGCAGTGAATCCCATCGAGTTTCCGCGTAGAGTAAACTTTTACTGGCACTAGTTGTAGCACCAGTAACAATTCTCGCTGCAGCTACTTGAATTTTTTCTAGATTCGCAGCCTGTGTACTTGAACAGTTGTCCCAAACACAGTCTGCATATTCCAGGAGGGGCCTAATAAATGCGAAGTATATCTTTTCTAAGACCTTGCGATCAAGAGTGAACTTGTGAGCTCTCAACATGTCTATACGAGTCCAAGCCTTGGCGCAGATATGATCAAAATGCTCGTTCCAAGTACAGGATTTATTTAGGGTCACACCCAAATGCTTGTGAGTAGTTACTTCGGTAATTCGAGTTCCACTTAGATATAAAGGTGGGTGCGTAGGAGCAATGATCTTACGCGAAATTAACATAGTCTCTGTTTTTTGAGGATTAAACTCAATCAACCATGATTTGGCCCAATGTTCTATCTTGGCCAAATCATGGTTGATTAATGCTGCAGCTTGGCCGGGGTTCTCTACAATGAGATAAAGAGATGTATCATCAGCAAATAGCCGTATACTACTCTGTAAGTTTTCGGTAATGTCGTTGATGTATATTAAAAATAACAGCGGACCTAGAATGGATCCTTGTGGAACTCCAGAAGTTACTGGTCTCCAAGGAGATGCCTCGGAGGCTATCAAAACCCGTTGAGACCTATTCGAAAGGTAAGACTTTAGGAAGGAAAGCAAGTCGCCTGTTATTCCTATCTTTTCTAGCTTGTGGATAAGACCAGTGTGCCAAACCTTATCAAATGCCTTACTCACGTCACAAAAAACAACCCTAACTTCTTTCCCTTCATCAAGAGCATGACAGAATTCATCATAGATGTCTGTCAGCTGTAAAACCGTTGAATCACCAGGGGTAAAACCAGACTGGAACTGACTAAGGATATTATTATCGCAAATGAAACGCCATAACCGCTTGAACACACATTTTTCGAATAGTTTCCCAACACAACTAATCAGCGATATCGGGCGATAATTGGTAACTAAGTTAGAAGGATTCTTTTTTAAAACTGGCGTCACGTTGGCTTTTTTCCATAAGGCTGGGAAATAGTTGTTACTCAGAAGTATGTTAAAAATGACTGTAAGTGGTTCGCACAGAGAGCGACGACATTCCTTTAGTAGTCGGGGACTTACAAGGTCAGGACCGGATGCTTTCGATGCCTTGATACTCTTGATTGCTTCAAAGACCTCACTACTGTGTAATATTATTCCGTCGAGGGACTGGTGCGCATGGAAGGGATAATTTGGCAAAGAAGTATTAGTGTCGTCCAAGGAAGAAATAGAACAAAAGTATTCGTTGAGGATTTCTGCCTTTTCATGGTCAGTGGAGTATAATTTATTCAAATGGGTGATAGTAGGGATTCCCGATGTATTATTAAAAATAAATGTTTTCAGGGTTTTCCACCACTCAGAAGAGGGTGTCTCAGGGCAACCTAATTTTGCTTGAACTTTTGATGTGTAGGTTGCTTTTGCCTTCCTGACCGATGCGACAACTTCATTTCGTTTACATTTGTATTTCGCCCAGTCACGAAGTAGGCCTGTGCGCTTTGCTGTCCGGTACAATCGTTTTCTTTGTCTTAGTAACAGCCGTATTTGATTATGCATCCATTTGGGCTGATTGGTCCTAGAAGTTATGATTTTGTTGGGAATGAAAGTAGATGCAGTGTCGAGTAGTTGATCGGTGAATTTAGAAACTAGGGTATCAGGGCATAAAATATCAAGTAGGTTTTCCCAATTTAAATTTTTGTACGCTGTGTTAAGCTCCTCATAATTCCCTTCTGCATACAACCATATGCGTCTCTTAAATTTATGAGATCGGGGTTTTGTGAACTGGACATCGATAGAGATCGGACAGTGATAGCGAGTCATGTCAGGTATAATTGGCTCAAGAACTTCGCATCCTACAACGTGGACAGTACTACTGACAGCAAAAAGATCGAGGAGTGTAGCAGATGATTCGGTGAGGCACGTTGGTCCAATCACTAGCTGTCTAAGATTACAGTAGTTACAAACTTCATGGAAATGACCCCTTGGGGAGCCCATTTGATTCTCGTTGAAGTCACCAGTAATAACTAGGTCAGGGATCAAGGTATCTTTCGCTCTATCAATTGATTCTGTAATATAATCCCAAGCATCTTGGGAACTATTGGGCGGGCGGTAAAATACCCCGAGCAATAGGGACTTGTGGTGTTTCGTGAACACTTCGACCCATAGACATTCGATGCCATTCACCTCAAGATCGCTTCTCCGCCGAAAGCACAAGCCATTCTTCACATAGACAGCAACGCCACCTCCTCTTGTCATGCGGTCAAACCGCAGGGGTTCCTGGAATCCGTGAATCATAATGTCAGACGTCAAATCAGTGCTTTGTAGCCAGGTCTCCGTGAGAGCTAGTACATCATAGGATAGTGATTCATATTGCATAACGTCTAATTTGGGCTTTAGGCTTTGGATATTCAAATGGAAAATTTTTAATGTATTTAGGGTATTTTCAGTGGACAAAGAGTCTGGTCCTGGGTTTGATTCTATGTCTCCTGACATGAGCAGAATCATCTCTCTGACCAAGGTTAAAAAGGCTGCAGAATACCAAGTAGGGAAAGCAGTCAAAGCGTATCCTATGCCAGTTTGAAGTGGCGGTGTCAGTAGGATCGTATCATTTTTGTGAACAAATTGAGGTTTTTGGACTTTCGCACAATTATCAGGTTTTTTCTGACAATCTGAGATAACTTGTTTTGACAAGAGATGAAACAATGCTGTCATGACAGTAAAGCTTTTCAGTAAGTCAATACCGATATACCTCATATATACATATGTCAGGACGCACAGGGACTGTTGCTTTTGTAATTTATGTTTTAGTCCACAAACATAAACTACGGTATTGAATGTACCAATTCGGGCACGGTACGAGTCAAGGCTACACATCATGTGATCGGTGGATGGTAAAATAAGCAGGGAGCCCGAGCGTTAGTAGCATTCAATAGCAGAAATGTTCTGTACTGGTAAGAGCTGAAATCAAGTTGGTCTTTGTGGGAAAATGGTTTCATAGTAAAGGAAATAGAAAAACAAAAATCAAGCGAACAAAAGGAAAATATGATACAATGTAATATCATAATGGAGTTTTTATCAAGTTATGATGGAGCGAGTTGCTTATTAAAAGTCGAACGCCATGGATTGTTAGGTGGATCTTACAGTTAAGTGAGTTTGATTACTGGGCCTTCATTAAATTCTGGACGTGAGTCGGTCAGAAGATGATAAGTGAAGGAACATGATATTCAAATGGGACATTGTGCAACGTCGAGCACATCTTGACCCTCTCCGATGTTGAGCAACGTTATTGGGACGCAGAACATCAATTAAGGGCTACTCTTGGCTGTACAAAATTCAAATTGAGGGTCACACTCGACTGAACCAAATTCATCAGGTTAATGTATCACTTGCAAACTCAATGGAACATTAAAAGTTGAGAGAGAAGAAACAGCGAGGAAGCTCTTCAGTCACGAAAAATGGCGAAAATAAACGGAAGGACTGCCTGAAAGGTTGAAGTGATACAAGACAAGTGCGATCAACCCCGTATCGTACCATAAGATTAATCCGTCTTGCAACAGATGAGATTTCACGTGAAGAAAAAGAAGAAAAAAAAAGAAGAAATTAACAATAATAATAATAATAATAATAATAATAATAATAATAATAATAATAATAATAATAATAATAATAATAATTATTATTATTATTATCATTTCCACTACCATCATCATCATCATCACTACCATCATCACCATTACCCTTATTACAATAATAATAACAACAATAATAGCAATTACACGCAGGGATAGCAGTTTTGTCGCTTGCAAGAAGAAATTAACAATAATAATAATAATAATAATAATAATAATAATAATAATAATAATAATAATAATAATAATAATAATCATTATTATTATTATTATTATTATTACCATCATCATCATCATCATCATCACTACCACCACTACCATCATCACCATTACCCCTATTACAACAATAATAACAACAATAATAGCAATTACACGCAGGGATAGCAGTTTTGTCGCTTGCAAGAAGGAGAGGTGATAAGGGTGACCCAGTTGTTTCTGTTCAGTGATGAATTAGGCGCAAGATTCGAAGAAGTGATTGGCCAAGGGTCACTAACTGAAAACGACAGAGGGTAATGTCGAATCAGGATTCTTAGCATTCCAATCATTCAATACGAGCAGTCCGCAGCTACCTACTAAAGAACTGTTATTTGGTACCCGCACTTTCAAGATGAAAAGTTAACGAAAATGTCAGATTGCCAGGCTTCGAAAGTAAATTGTGGGCTGCTGTCGCCTTGCCACAGCTAAACAAACATTCATTAATAATATATATACAAACACATCTATATGTACAAATCATATAATCGGGGGTCAATAAGAGTGTTAGATTATTCGGTAACTCATCATGATAGATACACACTGATGTAGCTTGAAATGGGCTTGGTCACCCCCCCCCCCACAATAATTTATAACAAAACAGTAATGTAAATAAGTTGACAATATTGGAACTGATCCGACACTCAGGCAATTAGCAAGGTCACTACTGGGACAACCCCCCCCCCCCCCTCAACGCAGACGATATAGAAAATCATTAATTTAAATAAAAAAATTTTTTTTTTTTTAATTTTTCAAAAATATTTCAACAATATTTCAACAAAACCACACCATGCGACCCTCGCTGAAACAATCTCGCTTGAACGAAGGGTCACATGACAGGGCTCCGTCGAAAATCCTTGAAAGATAATATTTTTTCAATTTCTATTTGCTTTTATTATATTAAGATCTTAGGGGTGTCTTGTAAGTATTTTCATTAATTGGGACGGAACTATTGTTGAGGTTGCCCTTTAGAAAGCTGGTGGTGTTATTGGCTTTGCCGCAGATGTGGTTGATGTGGTTTCCCCAGCTAAGGGCAGACGTGATGATGGTATAAGCCAAGTAATTTACTGAATCAATTGATTCAAGAGCGTTTCAGTAAAGAGTGTAATCCCGTTTAATGATCTTCCGTCGGTTCCTGGTTATGGTTCGCACCTGACATTTTGCTGGATGAAAGACCATTTTCCACGACTGTTCCTACTCTAACTGGTCCAGGTCACAATGAAGGATGCCAGCATCGGCTACAAACTGCATTAACAAAAACGATGGTGTAAGGGGGAAAGTGTTGACCCGAATGCCGACCCTGGGTACTCCCGAGTCCATGTGCACTGTTCATGGTGGTTTACTTTCTACCATGACTGCGTGTTCCCAGTGTGATAAGAAACCCATGATCCAGTTATTGGCCTTCCTTTTTATCCTGTAGTTGTTGGGTATGTACTGGGGTGGGCTATGCCAGAATTTAGTTTCCGCTCTTCGGTTTCACACTTTTGTACAGGAATAAAATTCTAAACTAATGGTATATGTTGAAATTAATGCCATGTGAATTGAAGATAGATTTTAAATATCAGATATATGATAACATAAGGATGTTTGTTGGACAACAGAATTTGAAGTTTTGGTCGCAGAGTCTGGTGCATTTGGGTAAATTGCCAGAGGACTTATGGGAAATAGTGGCTTCGAAAAATTTACTATATTTTTTAAATGTCATTTTTACATGGAGTTGTCACCAGGTATATAACTAAAAAATGAGACGAAAACATATAATTGTTTCACAATTTAGATGCAGGGAAATGATATGCACCAGGGGAAGGTAAGTGGGGGTGGTGGGAAAATTCCGCTTTTGAGGCTGTTGTGTCGCTGAAAACGACAGGTTTCTGCATTTTTATGCAATTTTCCAGGTTTAAGCCTGTACATTATTTTCCCCACATTGAGGTTGTTTATTTCCACGGTATTGGATAATGCTGTATGTTTTTAATGGATTCGGAATATGTAATACATGTTATGGGGTTGATAAGTGGGTTTAAGAATATTCGCATTCGAAGAGAGTGTATACATATGACATACCGTTTTTGGAATTGCTTGGAGACTGGATCGGAACCTTATTAAAGGCCTTAGAGAAGTCATCACGGACAAGCCTGAATAAAACTTATAAGCAACCTGCCATTTGCAAAATGAGGTCCCCAGAGGGTGAATTTGATGATGCTATCCCATACAGCTGGCCAATTTATCCTCTGGGGACCTCTTTCTGTTTAGTTTTGAGACTGTGATTCAGATTGAGGTTCACAGAGGGTAAATTTAGTGATGCTACCCTGCTTTGCGGGGTAGCATCACCAAATTCACCCTCTGGGTACCTCATTTTGCAGATTACAGCCTGCTTGATCACGGACACGTAACGTTCGTTTATTACATCACGACGTCAATAAATCGGTTCATCCAAGGAGTTCATTGACGGTAAGTGTAAGCTTGCACAATATAATTGTACGATTATTTCGTTCAATATAGGCTTATTTACATTTTTAACTGTTGACGTGGATAGGCAGTTGACTGGCACATATTTTGAACTGGCATAAAGAGGAAGTGAATGAGTGTGAATTCAGTTTCCACTCGAGCAGTTAGGCCTATCTGACACAAGTTAACACACGGAACACTGATCTCAAAATATCGAGAGTTTAAGCAGCCATTGTCCCATAATTAACTAGGAATTTAACCGATTGAATCATGTTTGACAGAGCTCAATGAGCTCTGTCAAACATGATTGAAATGGTTAAAATTGTAGTTGTATTATGGGAAAAATTTGTAGCTTATAGTTTTCGTATTTCAACATGAGAGTTCGGAGAATTAAAAACGAACAAGGCACTTTTCTATATTTTCAAAAAATGCAATTTTCATATCCAAAACCATAGTTTATTTTCATTCTTTATTGAAACGAGCTTGTTCCAACGAGGAGTTACAAATAACAGTTTGTCAGTAAAACTAATAAAAACATTATACAAACACTAATTGACAGTTGGGTTATATTTTAACAGTCCTTCGAGTTAGAGGGACGAGGTCTGCGTTCACCCCAAACCGCGCATCTATATAAAGAGTTGGCTGCATGGATGCGTTGTAAAACCGCGCCACAGAAAATCAGTTTTGTGGAGCACCGTACATAAGTCCCCTCTCGTGCATTTGGTCATCTGCGTGTGTTCGTATTTTGGGAAAAATTTGAAGCTTGAAATTTTCGTATTTCAAAATTCGGAGTCCAGAAGATTAAAAACAAACGTGACAATTTTTTCCATGTTTTAAAAAAAAAAAAATGCAATTTTCATTTCCAACACCATAGTTTATTATCATTCTTTATTGAAACGAGCTTGTCCCAACGATGAGTTACAAAAAACTAATAAAAATAATATACAAACACTAATTGACAGTTGGGTTATATTATATAACAGTCCTTCGAGTTAGAGACGCGAGATCTGCGTTCACCCCACACCGTGACTCTATAAAGAGTTGGCTGCATGCATGCGTTGTAAAACCGCGCCACGGTAATCAATTTTGTGGAGCACCATACATAAGTCTTGCTCTCTCGCGTGCATTGGGCTATTTGCGTGTTTTCGTATTATGGGAAAATATTTAGGGCTGCAACGATATGCTTCCCTAACGATACGATATGTATCGCAATTCAATCTATTTATTGGTGTTTAAGGTCACATATTTCTGCACAATGGCTAATCATGACCACGACAGTTTTACGGGTGGAGGAAGCCGGAGTACCCGGAGAGAACCACCGAGCAACGGCGAGCAACTGTCAGCTCCCCAACATACTAACTCCACACAAGCAGGGTGAGCATTGGTTGAAGACAGGTGCACCATCGACGTGCAGTACGCCTCAGTACACAGCGTCGCCGTGCCCCCACGTGGGTAATAGGGGTGAAGTGCCTTGCCCAAGGACACAACGCGATTACCGCAGGTGGGATTGGAACCGAGGACCTCTCGGCTTGCAGCCTGTACCTCTACCTACTGAGCCACCGCCCCCCCCCCCCCACACACACACACGCGGTTGAATCTGTACGAAACGATATGTATCATGATACACATGGTGTCTCATGCCATGCAAATACAACTATTAAATACTTTGAACAACATGTATTCATTTCCAGTAGCTCCTTTATTTCAAGTCTTTGAACGCACTCTATAAACAATATGTAACTTCTCAAGTGATGACCATTGGCATTCATATCTTTCAGCTTTAGATTTTATGACCCATTTTCCAGTGTTTTTCCCCTCAGAATTTCAGAAAATATGTTCGAACAATTTAATCCCTTATATCTTGTTTGACAGAGCTCTTTGAGCTCTGTCAAAAAAGATATAATGGATTTATCAAATAAATATTTAGCAAATTAGAGGGAATTCACCAACCTTTGGTTATTACTGAATAATCCTGTCTTAATGGTCTACTTAGCACTGTCAGTGCTGGTATGCAAAAAACAGGGTTTCGGTGCACAAGCTTTCAAAATCTAAGAACTTGTTTTGCCTGTAATTACTTATATTTATTGTATCGCGATACACAGTGAACAACGATATTGAATCGTAAGAAATGTATCGCGGTTCGGGCGTATCGCGATTAATTGTTGCAGCCCTAAAAAAAATTGTCGCTTGAAATTTTCGTATTTCAAAATTCGCAGTGCAGAAGATTAAAAAGAAACGTGACAATTTTTTCTATATTTTCAAAAAAATGCAATTTTGATTTCCAACAAAATAGTTTATTATTATTCTTTATTGAAACGAGCTTGTTCCAGCGAGGAGTTACAAATAACTGTTTGCAAGTAAAACTAATAAAAAATAATTTACAGACATTAATTGACAGTTGGTTTATATTACAGTCCTTCGAGTTAGAGGCGCGAGCCAGCGTTCGTTCACCCCACACCGCGCATCTATAACGAATTGTCTGCGTTATAACACCGTGCCACGGAGAATCATTGGGGGGGGGGGGGGGGCAGCATACAAAATTCTTGCTCTCGCGTGCAGTGGGTCATTTGGGTGTGCACGTGACAACCCTTACTTATTCCCAGTTCCTTGTTCGATATTCTTTTTCAACTGATTTAACAGTCGAGGAGACTGACCGATGGTCCGTTGACAGCATATTTTCTTGTTGGGTTCGTGAATTGACCTGTATATACACGCTTAGGTCTCCTTGTCCTATCGACCATTAAAGGCTGACCGTCCTTTTTTTCCTCTTTCGCTATCTGCGTAAAGCGAATGTGTTGAGATTCTCTTCATCGGGTTCTGCTTCATCCATTCCGATTCTTCAGTACACACATCTAATATTATAATTTTATTATAGGCCTAACACTTTGGTCGCGATTTCCATGTGCAAATGCCTTGATTAACCCTGTGCTCTCAAATACCCCCCCCCCCCCCTATTCCCACACCTCGTTTCTTCTCCCAACACAAAACCTAAAAATAAGCAATCTGTAATTTGCAGAATGAGATCTTCAGGGGTGAATTTGCTAATGCTATCCCATACATTGGACTAATTTATCCTCTGGGTACCTCTTTCTGTTTATGCTTGAGGCCTTGATTCAGATTGTGGTTCACAGAGGGTAAATTTAGTGATGCTACCCTGCTGTGCACCAAATTCACTCTCTGGGGTCCTCATTCTGCAGATGACATTCTGCTTATTTTCAGTCTTGCCCAACAGCCGGAAAGAACTGTTTGACGATATCCTGTACCTTATCCTTCCCAATCTCTTCGAGTCTGATAAGCATACTAATCTCCTCCTTTGTGTCACCCAATACCCACATATCCTTCATTCTCCCATCCCACTTCCCCATTGAACTCCCAGTGAATTTTATACTGTTTGACTGATATTTTGGACATTCTAATAGAAAGTGCTCTAGTGTCTCCACTACTCCATAATTACACATTTGTCACTCCCTTTCACTGTCGTTCCCAATTTCCCCCTAAGCTTCAGAGATCGCAACCTCAGATTAAACTGCAGGAGTCAATGTCGGGAAGTGAACGACAGGACTGCATTGCGTTTGCTCTCTTCGATATTCGTTGGTCAGACCACAGGTGACGAAAATTGGAAAGCATCCAATTTAACCCTTTACCTAACATTAAAAGCAGACGACATTTGCAATAAAATCTTGAATAACTAATTTTTTTCATTTTTTGTCTCAGAAACATAGGTTACGACCCCTCGTTGGGACGAGCTCGTTCCAACGAGGGGTCATAACCTATGTTTTTGAGATAAGAAATGAAAAAATAATGGAAATTAATAGGCGATTTTTGAGAACAGCGCTGGCCGGTTCTGGCCGTTATGTTGGGTAAAGGGTTAACCCTTTTTTGTATTTCTATGATAACTGTGTTTTTCCTGCCAGTGTAGTTTCGCTTGCATTATAAAGCGCCGCCTATGGGTGTTGGATGAAACAAAAACAAGTCGACACTGAGACAAATCATTATCCCATCTGTCAGTATATTTAGAGTAAGGATTAGACTGCCACTAACAACCCTTACTCTTAGTTAACTGACCCTAACCATTCATTTTGGATGTCTTCCATTCCAGTCCACTTCAAAAAAGTGGCGGCGCCACAGGGGGCCTCGGGGACCCCCCCCCCCCCCCACACACACACACTTTTCCGTCGGGCCTCCCAAAATAAAACTTCAAATTACTATCTGACCGTGGTTTCCCACCCAATATCACACCCGCAAACGGCACACAACAATACACATCATGTCAGGTGTTTTTTTTCTGGGGAGATCCCCCAGACCCCCCCCCCCCCCCCCCCAAATGAGACGGGGACACCCACCCCCTCCCTAGTTCAGCGGCCTGAACGTAGTGGTGACCGGCTTACAGAGGGGTAGCCACTACGTTCAGATCGCTGAACTACCTCCTCCACTATCTTCCTCTAGCTCAGGCCTCTGGTGTTCGTGAGATGCCTTCGGCATCTCGACCTTGGACCCCCATATCTTACTTAGGCCCCCCTAAATTGAAATCCTTGCGCCGCCACTGCTTCAAAGTGGATTATGCCTCTGAAAAGAATGATTCGTTTATGGAATGACATGCATTATAGGGGTTAAAATAGTAAGGAATATGGTTGGGGGGAGGGGGGTTGTGGTAAAAAATGGAATGAAATACGGAAATGTTGACGAAAGCCTGCGAAACCAGGTATTGTTACAAAAGGTGCCGTGTACCTAATTTTTCTGCTCAACTTTCTCAGATCATCTCTGACAGCATGCGCCAAACAGTAAGTGTTGTCACCCTTCATGCGTTGGCTCTGACAGCCAGGTGTCAGCATTTCATGATTCTACGGTTCTGAATTATTTCAAAGAAAAGACCAAATATTTGTATTTTTTCTTTCCGGCTTCCCTGGTCTCTTTTCATGTTTTCTTACTTTTGTGTTGCATTATCCAAGTACTGTAAGATTTGACCATAGGTACATCGTCCTTTGGGGTGGCGGGGGGGGGGGGGGGGGTGGGGAGCAAGGTGTCGTCTGCAATGCTCTAGCAATGCAGATGACGCCCTGTTCCACACAACCAATGACGTTATGACCCCAAAGTTTAAAGGCACAATTGCATGGTTACGGCCTTGGACTTCAAATCGAAAGGTCCACGGTTGGATCTCCGTCAGGGGTAACTGCGTTGTAATCTCGGGCATGGCATTTAAACCCGATTACCTGCTTGTGGGCACCTTGACACTCTGTACTAAGGCGTACTGCCGTCGATGGTGCACTTCTCTTCAACCAGTGCTAACCCTGTTTGTGTGGAGTTAATACGTTGGGGAGTCTGACAGCTGTTCGCCGCTGCCTGGTGACTCTCTCCGGGTACTCCCGTTTCCTCCACCCGTACCACGCGTAAAACTTCCGACATGAGGTGACCCTGGCTGTCGAAAGTGCCGTTAAACCTCAACAAAAACAAAGGAAAACACTGCATCTCACTAATCTCCAGTGCAGCCCACTTGGTTTTCATCCAGAGTGAATACAACGAGGGCATCATAGAAACAACATGTAACCCTTCACCGAACGTAACCAGAACAACCGTCCGAAGCTATTCACAAAAACTGCCTATCAGGTTTTATTATTTTTCAAATTAACCCTTTGAGACTTTAATTATTCTGACGTTCAAATGTCACTGGGAATTCAGTTTCTTCAACGTGTTTTCAAAATGCGTCGGAAAGTACACACAACAAGATATTTTTCACATTAGTGATTATCTGGTTGAGGGCCAGATTATTTTTTGGTGGTCTGAATTTGTTATTCAAAACTTGTTTTATTACAAATTATTGGAGAGTGCCCACGGGCACTCTCCAATAATTTATAATAAAACAAATTTATATAAACAGAATATTATTGTGCTTGGCTGCATATGAAATATAAGCAAGGGAAGTGTTGGATTTTGCTCTGGTATCCTCATTTTTTGAAAGCCCTGAAAGTGGCTTCTAGCACTGAACCTGTTTAGAAGTCTTGACAGCAGGATTATATTAGTATGTTATCCTGCAATAACATTTGGCTCAACGGATGTCACTGGGCACTGTTCGGGAGAAAATAGGAATTGGGGTTAAAACTTTGAAGATCGAAAAATAATAACAAAACAAATGACCACAAAGTATCAACGCGCTGTTGGATTTCGAACGTCAAAAGACGTACAAAAGTATCAAAGGGTTAAAACATTGCTTATAACCCTCGTCGGATGCCTTTGAATGATCCTAAGCTATGTTTAGGAGTATGATATTAATTATAGTTACGAAACTCGAGTGTATTTTTGTTAAGTGTCGTTTGCTTTTCTTCGACATGATATATAAAGAGTTGGGAGCGCTGTGGCTCAGTAGGTAGAGATGCAGGCTGCAAGACGAGAGGTCCTCGGTTCGAATTCCACCTGCAGCAACCGATGTGTGTCCTTGGGCAAGACACTACATCCCAATTGCTCATGTGGGGTCATGCTGGCGTTGTGTACTGAGGCGTACTGCACGTCGGTGTTGCACTTGTCTTCAACCACTTCTAGCCCTGTTTGTGTGGAATTGGTACAGTATGTTCGGGAGTCTGACAGTTGCTCGCCGTTGCTCGGTGGATCTCTCCGGGTACTCCGGATTTCTCCACTCGTAAAACCTGCCCGACACGAGGTGACCCTGACTGTCGAAAGTGTCGTTAAACCCCAATAATAAATTAATAAATGTAAAGAGTTACATCGAACATTTCCAGCTTGATCGTGGTTTTCATTTCCCGTTTATTAGCTTGTTGAACAATCGTTGCATGCATTTGGGTCTTCCAAACCTCTCCATCCATTTCTTGAAAGAAACGCCACTCTTCTCCTGCTTTTCACAGGAGACTTCCTCTTTGTGTCTCTTCATGTTGGCTTTGTAGGCGCGATGACTCAGTGGCTAAAGTATTGACCAGTGGCGTAGCTAGGATTTCCTAGTGAGGAGGCATAATTTTTTTTTTTGGGGGGGGGGGTGCAGGTCGATATATGCCACAGACATATCCGAAGGCCGTAGGACCTGAGGTGGGGGTAGGTAGGGCCCTCACATTGGTAGGGGGTCAGGGGTCTGCTCCGAACCCCCCACAACGGAAGGGTCATACCCACCCCACCTCAAGCCTACGGTGTCCCTCTCCCATTGGTGGGGGTTCGGGGGGGCTCTCCTGAGAAAATTTGGAAAATTCAGTACCCTCAGAGTGAATCTGGGACCCTCTTGTGTTTTAACTGGTTGAGGGCTAGATTATTTTTGGTGGTCTGAATATGAAAATCGAAATTTGTTTTATTACAAGTTATTGGAGAGTGTCGAGAGACACTCTCCAATATTAATTTGTAATAAAACAAATTTATATGAACAAACTTTTATTTGCGTTTGACTGAATATGAAACGTGGCTAAGGAAATGATGACTTTTGTTGTGGTCTACCCCCATTTCTTTGAAAGCCCGGGTGGTGGCTTCTAGCACTCATTCAGTTAATACTCCCGTTTTGAGGGGTCACTCTATTTTTTTAGAGGCATGGCATCCTGCACGAGAGAGAAATAAAAATGTATGTTGCAAGCCCCACCCCCCCCCCCTCCCCACGCCACTGTATTGGACTTCAAACCAAGCGGTCGACAGTCTGATCCTAACCAGCGGTAACTGGGTGACGCTGTGTACAAAGGCTAATGCACGTTGATAGTGCACTTGTCCTCTGATGCTAATTTTGCTTGTGCGGAGCTAGTTAGTTGGGGAATCTGACAGTTATTCGCCGGCGCTTGATAGTTCTGCTTGCTCCACCTGTAAACCTATCCCTCACAATGTGACCCTGGCTGTTGAAAGTGTAGTTAAACCACAGCAAACAAACAAACATATAAAAAAAATATTAACAGCGGTAGAGCTTTATGTCTTGACGCCACAGCATTCAGAGGGAGGATGGCCATGCCGAGCCCATGTTAGTAGTAAAGTATGTGAGTTTTGATCTATTGTGCTGGACCGCAGACGTTACTTCATCAGTCACGTGATCAGTGACGCCATGTTGGTGGTCAATGCAGCGCGCTTGATCGGCCATGTTATGGGTGCTGTTTTCGCACTCATAGCGTGTGCTAGGTTGGCACATGCTTCTGTTGTCCATTTTGTTTACTGGATGCTGACATCTTTGTTTCTAAATGATAACATGTAGTTGCTATCGGGTGGTCACTAAAAGAGGTAGTCCGAGTCTGAAAAAAGCCGAGTCGAAACCGGTTTCTTTGTATTAATCTCTTAATTTTTCCGACTCGAACTACCTGTTTTTAGTGACCACCTTGCTATGGCCTTGCGATCGAGTGCCCCCACCCCCCTCCCACCGCTATGCCGCTGACTGAAGGGGGCGAAGAGGGTCGATCAAAAAAGTTGTTAGATATCATTTTCCAAGTTCAGCTGTCTGAACGTAGTTGATACCCACAAACGTTCAGAGAACTGTACTACATTTTTTCCAAGTTCCCATCTCGTGCCAAGCTTGCTCAGGTGTCCGGGGCTGTGTTGTGAAACTTCAGTTCAGTTGGCCAACAATTAAACTGTCGGCGCCTCATTTTAAAAAAGGTGCAGTGTATGGTGTTGGTTGTGGTGGTGGCGGGGGTGGGTGGGAGAAGTAAGAGCTTTCTCTGTGATGCCTGAATTGGTGGCCCAAGATCAGGGATGTGGCTAGAGTGTTTCAACTGGGGGAGGGGGGGGGGGGGCACCGGTGTAAATTCCAGCTGTGAGTGGTTTCGATAGGTGGTTGCACTGCAGCGCTGGGTGATATCTTTTAAAGTGATTGTGCCTACATGCTTATGAACCCTTCTGAAAATTTAGAGAAGGAAATTTGAAACTCTGGTCTCGAGTTTCCAGTTGGAAATAAAAGATCAAAATTTCTCATCATTAGTTGGAATTTTAATATTTTTCATGAACAATGTTAACTTATTGAATTTCCAGCTATTTGATTTTTGACTTCGGAATTTCCAACTGTTGAAAAAAAAATTCTACAAGCTGGGGTGAGGGGGGGGGGAACTCCCCCCCCCTCCCCCACCCTCTCCTGTCGCCACATCCCTGGATGTGATATGTGAGCTAAACTGACTCTGGCCACAATTCTAAACTAAAATATCGTGTTCTTTTCCCGAGAATCGCAGTATCCGGTGTTCGTTACCCAGTTGATCTGTGTGCACACAGTGGCTGTCGGACACAAAATAGTATTTCAGTGGATTGTAAAGGCCCCATAGGTTCCGTGTGGAACAAACTGCATTATGTGTAGGTCTAGAATAAATTGCGATACATATTATAAAATATCATAATCGGAAAAGAATTGCTTACTGTAGATTTTCTTTTCGAGTTTCCTTCGGTGTGATGCCCCATTTTTTAAAATAGAATTACCGAAATATTGCACTCTCAATGCGCGTGATATACTTCGTCTCGGGCCGGGTTGTTATTCGTTTCTCTTGGGCCATTAATAAACCGTAACGCCCTCCAAAGTCGTGTTATATTTTATATTGGCATACTGATAAACAACACAATACCCCATTAGTTTCACTTACTTGCATAGTTCAGCGATCCGAACGTAGTGGGGGGGGGGGGGGGGGTGGGGGGGGGGGGGGGGGGGGGGTGGGGGGGGGGGGAGTTTGCGAAGAGTCGACACTGTTTGCAACAGGCTGAAACACGTCAACTTTAAAGTTTGATCAACATATCACATAACAAAAGTTGGCAACACAAAAAATTGTATTTTGTTACATATATTTGGATATTGTAGTGCAGAAACTGAAGACTGAAATTAACAGATGTAGCAGTCAAGGTATAAAGGCCATTTATTAACCAGCCTGGTTGGTCCGGATCTCTTAGCCTTGTGGTAAATCGGTGTGCTTTGTGGTCTAAAGGTCGTCGGTTCAAACCCTGACTTATCTCTCCTCCTGTTACATTTGGGGGCTCATCCGATCCTCAGCAGTTGTTGCGTTGTGGATGCTGTGGTGAAGCATGGTGGATGTTTCTACTGCTCCGGGGTGAGATTCACGGTGGGTGAATCTCAAAAGAAGAGCAGATTAGTGTAGCAGTTGAGGTATAAAGGCCATTTACCAACCACCTGGTTGGTCCAGATCTCTTAGCCTCGTGGTGAATAGGTTGCTTTGTGAGCTAGCGGTCAACGGTTCGAACCCTGGCTCCCACACTTATCTCTCTTCCTGTTACATTTGTTGTATCGGTTGTGGTATAAAGGCCATTTATCAACCAGCCTGGTTGGTCCGGATCTCTTAGTCTCGTGGTCGCTTTGTGGCAAAAGTTTACCAGTACCGGAATAATCTATTTACAGTTTGAATGAAGTTGTTCCAGAGCCTCAAAATTTAGATGCAATGCATCTCTTTCAGCAAATAATTCCCTAATGGGTTTCCCAGATTTTAAAAGGTGCAATAAAATTTGACAAACTGACAGTGTCTATCTATCAAAACATAATTGTCCTGAATTTTTGTAGTTTTGTTGACATCTGTAACTGTTTTACCCAATGATTCAATATCCTTTGGTGGCAGTAAATTAGCAGATATGAGTACTACAGCAGAAAAATGATTTCTGGACACTTTGATAAAATTGTTATCCTCTGTGATAATTTTTTGGTCTACATCAATGGTGCCTACATGAAATAAAATATGAGAATAATGTTCCAAGTTAAAAGTCCTAGAATTGATTATGATAAGATAAGTGATCACAAAAATAGTGATGCCTGGAAAAGCTGTCACATCCGTGTGATGAATTCCATGGATAAATTTATATGGAATCTGAGAAAGTTGCAATTTTTTTTAACTGGTTGAGGACTAAATTATTTTTCAAAGGTGATTTGAAATGTGAGTATTTTTTTAAAGATGCCATGCCATGCAACCAGCAAGGAATGCATCAGTTGAGCAAGAATTTGTTCATGAACAGTTACAGTATGTGGAGAGTGGATTGTAACTAAATCACCCGCAGAGTTGAGTTGTCACCCAAGCTATAACTTTCAAATTGTGTACATATCGACAAAAAACACAAGCAATGTTTCAGCCAATGGACCTCCGGGTTTAACCTGGAGGTCCATTGGCTGAAACTTTGCTTGTGCTGGTATGCTTTGCAACAAATTTGCAATTATTGCTTGGGTGGAATCTCCACTCTGCAGGTGATTTAGTGATAATACACTCTCCACGTACTGTACATAAGCTGTAAGCTTTCCCAGGGAGACGACTTACATAAGCTGTAAGCTTTCTGTCGGGATCCCCTCTCAAACTGTAACTTGTCTGCTCGCTACTTGTATACAATTGTATTGCTTGCTGTTCACATTTTCTTTACTTCCATTAACTGTTATTGAATATTGTATACATATCAAATTCTTTAATTTATTGATTTATTTATTGGTGTTTTAAGGTCACATACTTATGCACAATGGCTAATCGTGACCGTGACAGTTTTACGGGTGGAGGAAGCCAGAGTACCCGGAGAGAACCACCGAGCAACGACGAGCAGCTGTCAGCTCTCCAACATCGTAACTCGGAACTCTGCACCGGAGCACAGGCAGGGTTAGATTGGTTGAAGACATGCGCACAATCGACGTGCAGTATGCCTCAGTACACAGCGTCATCGTGCCCCCATGTAGGCAATCGGGGTGAAGTGTCTTGCCCAAGGACACAACGCGGTTGCCGCAGGTGGGATTCGAACCGAGGACCTCTCGGCTTGCAGCCTGCACCTCTACCAACTGAGCCACCGTGCCCCTAAATTCTTTAATAAATATTGTTTAAACTAACAGTTGTTTTTAAAAAAAAAAAAAAAAAAAAAATTATTGGCGAGTACCTGTGTGACTTTTGGTATCTGTGCCTGTTGGCACTCTCCAATAAATTGTAATAAAATAATTTTATATAAACATTTATTTTCTACTGCTAAGATAACAAACCCATGAAAATGGTATAAAGCCACTAAAGTGGCTTTCAGCACTTTTCAGTAGAACCATAGTGATAGTGACTTCTAGCACTGAACCAGTTAAAGCTGTGGCTGAAAATAAATATAAAAGGAAAATATTTAGGAGATACTTCTTACAAGGAAGAATCTGAAATTAAGTCATTCATTTTTTTTGTCAATGAAATATATTTATCTGCTAAAATATAAAACACTTTTTGTAACAGTCACTTGACCTATCCCCCATAAATTGAGTCCACTCTCCTGGGATGTGAGCTTGGAAAGCCCCTCCAGTCCCTGTATAAAACTGTGTGAAGAATAAACAAAAATGTTCCTGCCTATGGAGGAAATGACTAACTTGAGAAACTGTTTTCATTGAAGATACGAAATTGGTTTAGTACATTTCTTAACTTTATTTATATATACAGTTAAACCTAGAAGTCCTGTCACGAATAGTGCACTTATCTAGGCTTAATTGCGCGTTGGAATTACACACAATTGCCATATCGAATGGCATCCAAAGAACGGCAGGTTCTTCTGGTTACGCAGAGCAAACACATGCAGTGTTTCTGCCAATGGACCTCCGGGTTACCCGGAGGTCCATTGGCTGAAACATTGCTTGTGCACAGGCTATATGTACAGAATTTGATAGCTTTACTTAGGCCATAACGCATACATTAACGCACATATCAACGTGCTATTTGTGCGCATTTCATGACAGGACTTCTAGTTTTAACTGTAATGGATCTGTACAGTTCCCAGGAACTAGCTTCAATATATTTTTGAGAGCTGCAGTTGTGTGTGCTTTTTTGTATATGTATACATGAGTAGGCATATACATCAAATCAAAATCTAGGATAAAATTGTATCTGTCAACACAGTCAATATGGGCATCACACGGTTATCAATTGGTCAAAGAGCAATACGTGAACATGAATTCTGGATATTGAATGAACAACTCTTTAGCTAGGTCCCATTTCACCCTACCTTACAGATAGTTCCAGTGATACATGTTTGCCTGTGTTCTGTGGCTACATAGCAGGAGCCAACTATCCATGTGCAGGGTTCGTACAGGTCCTTGAAGGTGCTTGAAAGTGCTTGAATTAAAAAAAATTGAAAATCAGGGCCTAGAAAGTGCTTGAAAATCATATCTCCAGTAGTCAAGGCCTGGAAAGTGCTTGAAAAATATATACAAAGATCAGATTTTTCAGTTTTTTTTTATCAGACTTCAGTCTTTTTAAAACTTTTTTAAAAAATTTTTTATTTCTTTGAATTCACATGAAAATGGTCTTTTAGACCATTTTCATGTGAATTAAAGAAATAAAAGGTCCAGTCACAACTTTAGAAATTGGTTATCATATAATTGGGTGCATAATTAATGATTTTGATGCATTTCCCTTCATGCAAGTACAATTTCAGTTTATTTTCAGATTTTTGTAATGGACTGAAGTCTCATGCTTGTTTGTAGTGTTCAATAATGTAGCGTGTTTATGAAAAAAAAATGCTGTAATGGCTGGTGTAATTGCATTGATTGACAGTGCATAACAGACATGTTAACTCTCCCTGAATGCCTGGGAAAATCCCGGAATTTCAATGTAGTTCCCGGCCTCCTGGACGGGAATCAGTTTTGGACCAAAAATCCCAGAAAACAACAGTCAAATATTTTATTCCCTTTGTAACTTAAGTAAAATGTTCGGAGTCAAATCACATGCATTTCAAACTCTGGTAAAAACTCACGAAGCAGTAAAATATGGACTTAAGTTAAATTTATTTAAGAAAAGGGTATTTTATGATATATATTTCAACTGTGTTCATGTTTATTTCTGGGTTTTTTCTTCGGAGACTTGTGATCAGTGTGTGAGTGTCGAAGTGAAAATAGGTGACTTACTTTCAAAAAATTGAAAATTCCACCTTCATTGAAATGAAGTTTTTGGAAAATAAAATATATGAAAAGGAATTAAATAATATATATTTATTTATTCCTTCATAAAATAGCTTTAATTCTCATCCCTTTTCCAAAATCAAAACATAAACAACAACTATTTAACACAGTTTAAAAATAGGTTAAAGTTGCTTAGGATGGCAAAAAATTATGACTGCATATTTAAACACAATGGACTTATTTTCTAACACTACATTTATTGTGTTGTGCTGACTACAGAACTGTTAACTGTACAATTGTTCTTGAAGTAACTGAACATTTAGGACATCCTTTCTTGTTAACATTTCCAGACTTGGGAAATTATTAGCTAAGTAGATTTTGATAAGAGCAAACCACAGGTGGTGGTGCTCTGTGGAACAGTGTGGGTGGGTGATGGTGGGTGGTATGTGTGTGTGTGTGGGGGGGGGGGGGGGGGCTCATGAAGAAGAGGATCCTGGGGGGGTTGTTACAGTTGAAACTAGAAGTCCTGTCACGAATAGTGCGCTTATCTAGGCTTAATTGCGCGTTGGAATTGCGCACAATTGCCATATCGAATGGCATCCAAAGCACGGCAGGTTCTCCTGGTTACTCATAGCAAACACATGCAATGTTTCTGCCAATGGACCTCTGGGTTACCCGGAGGTCCATTGGCTGGAACATTGCTTGTGCACAGGCCATATGTACAGAATATGATAGATTTACTTGGGCCATAACGCGCACATTAACGCGCATATCAACGCGCTATTTGTGCGCATTTCATGACAGGACTTCTAGTTTTAACTGTAAATCAACAGTTATTTTATGATTTTGTAACATAGCATAAATGCATCAGCATAGTTGACAACTAGTTCTGGATATAACCTGGTGTTAATAGTGGTCCATGAGCTGAAAATTCACAAGTTTTTTCTTTTATTTTGTCCCCGCGCGAACTTTTCCCTGAAATCCATTCCATTTCCCTGAAAATCACCCTCAGGCTCCCTGAAAAATTATTCTGGAGGTTAAGATGTCTGGTGCATAAAGTCAGTGTTTTTTCATAAAAAAAAACCAGAGCATGCCTCCTTAATCATGCATTGGGTATTCTCATTATTATTTGGCCCATTACGTGACAATTGTGTTATAAACAGGTACGCAAGTATGAAATAGAGTCCGCATTATGTTATCAGAAGGTCCTGGAAAATGCTTGGAAAAAGTCCTGGAATTTTTTTTCTCCAGGGTGTACAAAACCTGCATGTGTTTGTCCTCAGACAGCCGCTATAACACTTAGATCACTCTCTGAGACTACATTATCCTTCCCACATATATATATATATATATATAAGCATCAAACTCCCATATAGCCAACAGTAGCTATGTAACCTCCTCACACTATATTATACTTGTTTTATTCTATCTCTAACATGTATTTGTTCTATTGATTTTGTTTAATCTGTATTCAAACAATTTTGTATGCAAAATAAAGTTCATTCATTCATTCATTCATTCATTCATTCATTCATTCATTCATTCATTCATTCATTCATTCATTCATTCATTCATTCATTCATTCATTCTGAGAATGGGTTCTTATTCTCACAGACTCCTGCATCTCGAAACAGTTCGCTTCGAATCCCACCTGCGGCAACAGCGTTGTGTCCTTGGGCGATGCACTTCATCTCCATTGCCTGCGTGGGGGCACGATGACGCCGTGTACTAAGGCGTACTGCACGTCGATGGTACGCATGTCTTCAACCAATCTAACCCTGCCTGTGCGGCAGTGCAGAGTTACGATGTTGGGGAGCTGGCAGCTGCTCGTCGTTGCTCGGTGGTTCTCTCCGGGTACTCCGGCTTTCTCCACCCGTAAAACTGTCACGATTAGCCATTGTGCATAAATATGTGACCTTAAACATCAATAAATCAATCAATAAATCTCGAAACAGTTTTCATCCCCTAAATAATTGAGAGTACTACAGTTAAAACTAGAAGTCCTGTCATGAAATGCGCACAAATAGCAAGTTGATATGCACGTTAATGTATGCATTATGGCCCAAGTAAAGCTATCAAATTCTGTACATATGGCCTGTGCACAAGCAATGTTTCAGCCAATGGACCTCCGGGTAACACCCATAGTATCGGTACAACAGTCATTTCTTTACATGTATGTTGAGAAGCCTGTTCCATATGCTTTTCTTTAATATCATCCAATGGGAGCTAATAACCATCAAATGTCTTTTTTCTAACTTGAATAAACTTTGTGGTCTTAGAACAAGGACTTTAAATGCCTCTGGAGGCAGCCAAGACTGGACAAAAAGCCACAGTCAATTTGACAATTGCCCAAGGGACATCTTCAATACAGTTAAAACTAGAAGTCCTGTCATGAAATGCGCACAAATAGCACATCGATCTGCGCGTTAATTTACGTGTTATGACCATAGTAAGGATATCAAATTCTGTACATATGGCCCGTGCACAAGCAATGTTTCAGCCAATGGACCTCCGGGTAACCCGGAGGTCCATTGGCAGAAACATTGCCTGTGTTTGCTGAGTAACCAGGAAAACCTGCCGTGATTTGGATGCCATTCGATATGGCAATTGCGCGCAATTCCTATGCGCAATTAAGCCTAGATAAGCGCACTATTCGTGACAGTACTTCTAGTTTTAACTGTAGTATATCCTTGTGAGTGCAATCAGTATGTATTCCATAGTAAAAAAAACAAAACATTTGTGCACACCTACTAGAGTTTAAATCTGCTGCTTCATTCCCAATTTGGTAAGTTTCTTGTTTTACTTGTCATGGTGAACACTTGTTCCATCATACAGGCTTTTGGTGGTCTTGCTGATGGAAGTTACGGTACATAGGCAGTGATTTTTAGTGAAGTCTTGGCTGCCTGCATACTGTATAGGCAGCCAAGACTTCACTCGAAACCACTGCTAAGTCCATGTTATCGTATGAGGGAACAATGAATAGGTAGAACTCTCTAGACGCTTAACTGGTTGAGTGCTAAATTATTTTCAAAGGTAATTTAAAACGTGAGTATTTGTTTTCAACGATGCCATGCAACCAAAAAGGGATGGCTCAGTTTAACCCTTTATCCAATGCAGTCGATATCAATGCGGGCGATTCGTTGGGTAAAGAGTTAAAAAGATTTTTTCATGAACAATTGTTTTGTCACAATTTATTGGAGAGTGCCTCTTGACACAATTTATTGGAGAGTGCACACAATTTATTGGAGAGTGCCTGTTGGCACAGTTTATTGGGGTGTGCATATGTTGGCACAATTTATTGGGGTGTGCATGTTGGCAAAATTTATTGGAGAGTGCCTGTTGGTATTTCAGCACTTTTCAATTTATTTATTTTTATGCCCCCCGACTTAAGTCGGGTGGCATATAGTGATTGAAGTGTCCGTGTGTGTGTAAGCCAATAACTCGAAAACTGTTAGCGCCACAGTCATCAAACTTCACACAATTATAAAGGACCATGGGACGATGTGTCACACGCCATAGCCGCCATTAGCCAGGTTCGTACCGTCAAGGTCAAGGTCACATTTCAAGGTCACACTAAAAATCGGTCAATATTCGTGTCTCAGCCATAACTCAAAAACGAATCATAGTACATTTGTTAAACTTTTTACAATGTTAAGGACAGTCAGAAGGTGTGTTGCGTGTAATAGTTTCCGCCGCATCTACAAGGTGAAGGTCACAATTGACCTTCATATATTCAGGGTCACAAATCGTGTCTCAAGCATAACTCCAAAACTATTAGGGCTACAATCATCTAACTTCGCTCAATTATAAAGGACAACAGGTGGATGTGTCACACACCACAGCCAGGTCCGTAAGGTCAAGGTCACACTGAAAATCATCAATATTCGTGTCTCAGCCATAACTCAAAAACGAACCAAAGTACAAATATTAGACTCTTTACAGATTTTTTTGTTCCATGGAGGTCAAGGTTACAGATCAAGGTCATTGCCACATGGGGGGGGGGGGGGGGGGGGGCATAGTCACTTCCGAGTGATTCTCTTGTTAGGTGTTTAAGGTCACATATTTCTGCACAATGGCTAATCATGACCACGGCAGTTTTACGGGTGGAGGAAGCCGTAGTACCCAGAGAGAACCACCAAGCAATGGCAAGCAACTGTCAGCTCCCCAACATGCTAACTCCACACAGGCAGGGTTAGCATTGGCTAAAGACATGTGCACCATTGACGTGCAGTATGCCTTAGTACACAATGCCACCGTGCCCCCATGTGGTCAGTGGGGTGAAGTGTGTTGCCCAAGGACACAATGCAGGTGTCACAGGTGGGATTCGAACTGAGGACCTCTCAGCTTGCAGTCTGCACCTCTGCCTACTGAGCCCCCCCCCCCCCCCCCCCCCCTCCCTCCTCAGCACTTTTCAATAGAGCTGTGATAGAGGTTCTAGCACTCAACCAGTTAAGGACTAGGACAAGAACCAAATTAACATTTTGCGAGAATCAAACGAACAAACTTGTTTCTTATCTCTGACACATTTCTGTAAGAATTCATTCCATGTGCCACCTATCATAAACACAGAAACTGAAGTACTGTTATCACAACAGAAAACAATCTTTTTTTCCCACTTAAAAGTTTGTCCTATAATTTCAAAGAAACTGTAACCATGAGCACTTCCAACTGATTAATCTGTTGTTGAATAAAATCTGGGGATCTGAAAAAGGTGATTTTGAATCCCTCTGGGAACCCTGGAAAGTGAGGCATTGTTTGTTTAATGTGGTAAACCAGTCCTGTTTTATTGGTAAACTGCATGTAGGACCCAGTAACCAATGTCTGGGGTGGAAGTCCTCTAAAATGGGCAACATGGATTTAAAAGTTCAGGACTTGACCTTATATCCATGTTGTCACATTTAGCTAATAAATGTTGTGCAGAAATATGTGACCTTAAACACCAATAAAGTAACAAATAAATAAATAAATAAATAAATAAATAAATAAATAAATAAATAAATAAATACTGATTGTGAAAAATCCCCCCACAATCCTGATTGAAGCATTTGAAGCAATAACATATCATTAGGGAAGGATTATTCCTCAGATGACATCATTGAGATACAATTATACTCTTGAAAGAGATGCAACCACCATAGTAATTTTATGAACAGACACAAGTTTTTAACCCATTACCAAACAGAATGGCCAAAACTTGCTAGTGCTATTCACAAAAATTGCCATTCAGTTTTCATTATTTTCTTCATTTTTGGCCTCAAAAGCATAGCTTATGACCCCCTTCATTGGAACGAGCTTGTTGCGGACATTCCATTGAGGATTCATAAGCTAAGTTTTGGATGCAAATATGAAAAAAATTAGTTATTCAATAATTTTGTTTGCAAGTGTCGTCTGCTTTTCATGTTAGGTAAAGGATTAATTTTAATCTTGAATCTTTCTTGAAACTTCTGAGACAGGATAAGCTCAAACAAAAAAAAAATCGGCCTGGTCTAATACATGAATCAATAAAATGAAGTTTGCCTCAAAGTGATTGCACCTCCCTCTGAGTAGCTGAGTCCTTTGATAACCATTCTGTGACTAAATGGTTAGCTTCATAAAGATGCTGATTTGTAATTTCTAAAGTTAAACTATCTGTATTGAACAGGACCCCAAGAAATGACAATTTTGTAGAATTTGCACAGACTTTGCAGATAGATTCTTCAAGGCCACAGCTTTTTAAAACATCTTTCAGTTGCAGAAAGGCCCAGTCAGCATTTTTCTTATGTATCAACCCAAGCAAAATCATCCCAAGTAATTTACTTCATTTAAACCAAATTGACTATGAAGGTGGAATATGGCATTTGTAACTTGCTAGCATATATTCGTGGTTGATCACAATACGATAGATAACACCAGATCAAAGCACAAATATTTTTTCCAACTGACACCCACTAAATCCGATATATCCAGGGGCCAATGGGTATTTGCAAGTTTGGACCTGTGAAGATTCGGAACTGGATATGAAGAGCTTACCTCGTAACCAATTAGTGAGTTACGCTATATAATGGGGTAACCTATAGGAATAATGTGTGGTGATGCTTTGCCGCATTCTCTGTTTTACTATGCCAACCATACTGTTTATGTCACAACAGCAAGCCAGAAAATAAGCAGACTGTCATTTGCAAAATGAGGTCCCCAGAGGGTGAATTTAGTGATGCTACCCTGCACTGCAGGGTAGCATCACTAAATTTACCCTCTGTGAACCTCAATCTGAATCAGGTTCTCAAAACTAAACAGAAAGAGGAACCCAGAGGATAAATTGGACCACTGTATGGGGTACCATCATCAAATTCACCCCCTGGGGACCTCATTCTGCAAATGTCAGACTGCTTATTTTCCTGCCAAAATAAGTAGCAACAACTAGCTTGCAATCACACTTTGAGATGATGGATTGGGTCTTCCTATTTATTGTGATATATATTCTGTTAATACATAAACATAATCTAGTCTACTCATATGTGGATGCAATGTGTAACTAGTGAGTCGAGATAGTCCATAGAGATGTCAGATCTTACAAGCAGAGCATGCTTGACTATGCATTTAATTTATATTGTATTCTTTTGTTGTTGTATTCTTTTGTTGTAACCTTTGATTTCGTTCACATATTTTACAATTGATGTAACCCCGCATAACCTAAATGATCATTCATGGGTAGTGCTGTGCGGTATACCGAATTTATGGTATTGGTTTCGGTATTATAGGGATACCGAAAACCGTACCAAAACCAAATCAAAATGCCGCATATTTCGGAATTTATTTTTTTCTGTGAAATTGACAGAAAGTCAACTCATCAGGGTGGATCGTAAATCTAAAAGCCTGTGGGCTGCATATTTTGATCGAATTGATAAGAAAACGCACAAATGTGAACTTTGTAAGCACCAGGTAGGCTAAAGACACTGCAAATACGTCAGAGAAAGAAATAAAAAGTGACGGCAGAAAAATGAAAAATGACAAGTTGTTAACTTGGTACTTCCGTTTCCGAAGAAATTTTCCCCGGTTCCAGTGTTTCCAACATTCTGGCTGATTCAATATATTTTCTAGAAATAACTGTACAATTTATTCACAGGGGATATTGGGGGGCGGTGGGTGGTTGACTGGTTGACATTTGGTTGAAATAATTCACTGGTTTTGAAAATTCAGTACGTTGACAACTTGACATACAAACGTTAATACTGCCAGTGGTTATCGCGTCTCTGCAATTTTTTTTATAGCATTTCTTTCAATTCAGCATTAATATTTTAAGTTGCAGATACTTTTAACAACTGATCATCTGCTTTATATTCTTTTGAATAAATAATTTATATTGCACACCAGCGCACATAGGAAAGACGTGATTGAGCTTAATTCTAAGACATATTAAAAAACAATGTATGGAAGCCAACAGGTGACCTCGGATTTAGCATTATCAAAGTTCATTTGGTCGATTGAGGTACAGCAAATGCTTTGAAAATAATTTGCTGTTATTAGTAAATAATCGATTTGTACATTTTTTCTTCATGAAAAATGAAAATTTATCCTGATTTGTGATGGAAAATTGTGGATTCTCTGGAATTTTCAGAAACATGTATGAGGCCAGGAACCAGAAGTGAAGTTACTGAACACTGATAGAGTGATTCCGCTCATAATCCCCTATAATTGCAACTAGTTGAATGTCAAAAAACATGTTATTTTTTATGTTTTTCATGGATGAACCCAAAGAATGAAAGGTGGATGACACCCTGTCATTGACGCACTGCTTGATTGCACAATGTTTTCACAACTGGGATTATCATAGAGAGATTAATTACAGTTGAATTACTTCAATTTATGTGCATACTTGTGTGGATATTGGACACTGGATTCACTGGACAGTGGACATTAATCTTGTTGCCACTTTGAAAGACAGGGGGGGGGGGGGGGGGTTGGCTGTCAAAAAGTGTTACTCCCAGTGAAAACTTACTGACCAGCCCTGCAGTTGAAGAGCACATATGTTTCTTCTACCCGATTCAAAGGGGGAGGGGCATGGTACATGTACGAAGGACAGAGAGGTCAACTGATTAGCTTGGTAAGTTATTTAATGAATCACTCGATGCAGTGTGATGATTCACAATGAATCGAGTGATTCATTAAATAATTTGCTAGTAACTTGTCAAGTTCATGATGACTTCTATAAAGTTACTATATGGTTGAATGTTGGGAAATTGGGTCAGTTTGCGATTATTTCCAGTGTTCTATGCATATACTGAATACCGTACCGAAACTGAGGTATTTACCTCCAAAATACTGATACCGATACCGAACCTGAAATTTCAATACCGCACAGCTCTATAATCATGGGTTACTTCTAGGCCTGAAGATCTCTTTTGAACAAAAGGCAATTCATACCTTTCTTTTTAATGAACTGAAATAAACCCTCTACTGAAGGATACTTCAATTGAATTGGTGAACCTTGATATGAGAGTTTGGAGATACTGTCATTAACTGTTAACTCGTGACTATTTTCTAGATATTTGGTGAAAGATTCATCTCAAGAAATCATTGGTGCAAAAATCCATTCAATTTACAGGGGGAAATTTGATTAAATTTATGTACCCCAATTATACATTATTTCAGTGACTGTAGAAATTCTGTCCTGGGCTGGAATATCCACTAGCACCATGCAAGGAGTTGATAGAATTTTCTTTGGGAAACTTAAATGTAGAATTAGCCTACACTTCTGTTTGTAGAATTTTTGTTAGTTACTGTATTGAGAAGGCTGGTGTGAATATCATATGGAAAGGAATACTTTGAAAAGAACTGATAATTGATTCGAAAAAAGTTCTGCTTCAAGATAGACATCAATTTCATCTGGACCAAGTTAGAGTTGGGCGGTGTTGAAATTTCAAGTTCGGTATTGGTATATATATATTGGTATATAGCACAACACGCGCACTAACCATCAGTCATTTGATGTAACAAAAAGGCTGAGAGAAAATACCCCTTCAGTATTTTCTCTCAGCTTCTTTTTTAACCCTTTACCCAATGCAGACGATATAAAAATTTATTATTTTAAATATCATTTTTTCAAAGTTTTCAAAAAATTTCAACAAAACCATATCATGTGGCCCCTCGTTGGAACGAGCTCGACAAGCTTGTTCCAATGAGGGGTCACATGATATGATTTTGTTGAAATCTTTTGAAAAATAATATTTTTTCAACTGCTGAATTTGCATATTACGCGGGCGGATGCGGGCGATTCGTTGGGTAAAGGGTTATATAAAATGACTGGTGGTGACTGCCTTTAGACATACAGTTGAAACAAGAAGACCTGCCACAATTAGCGCAGAAAATGTGCATTAGTTAATGTGTTCCTTACTGCAGAAGAATGTAGTATACTAAAATACACCAGAACGTTTGTGCTATGCAATGCAAAATCTAATGCGTTATTAGTGAGGTCAGTCGTGAAATGACGATCTGAACCAATCAAATAGAAAAAAATATTGACTCAACAGGAGGACGGTTTACTACTAAATCTCGGTGGATTAGATTTTTTAATTGGCAATTATTTACAATTTCGTAGGACAAAACACAAAAAGCACTTGCTAACTCTCATCTCATGGACCACCGGGTTGCACCCAGTGGTCCATGTAATGAAAGTTTGCATGTATTTCTTGTGCTGTTATGAAAAATAAAAAAAAAACTTTTTGGGTGGAAAATATACATGTATGGTGCTGCGATTCAGTAGTAATCCACTCTCTTCATTCTGTATATGCAGTTCACTTTTAATATCTGTTTATGTCATTACATGTATCCCAGTAGAGGTTAGGAATGATGTTAATGGTCTCTATTTACTTGTATAGAATTGTACATACAGTTAAAACTAGAAGTCCTGTCACGAATAGTGCGCTTATCTAGGCTTAATTGCACGTTGGAATTGCACGCAATTGCCATATCGAATGGCATCCAAAGCATGGCAGGTTCTCTTGGTTACTCATAGGAAACACATGCAATGTTTCTGCCAATGGACCTCTGGGTTACCCGGAGGTCCATTGGCTGAAACATTGCTTGTGCACAGGCCATATGTACAGAATTTGATAGCTTTACTTGGGCCATAACACGTACATTAACGCGCATATCAACGTACTATTTGTGCGTATTTCATGACAGGACTTCTAGTTTTAACTGTAGTTGGGTTCACTGTTTTTCTACAGGAATTGAGTTACATTATTAATCAGGGCTTAACAATTCAAAATTTTGATGGACACGTTTGAAGGTTGCCCCATCACATGTTCATTAACCTTTTGATCTTTTGCTGCAGTTTTGGGGGGTTAACCCTTTACCTCACATAGCTTTCCCCCAAATATCCTGAACTTCATGATTTAAACCTTTGTCTCAAATTTTCAATAGAAGCATACAAATATGGATATCATTGGAACCAGCCGATTCAGCTGGTTCCAATGATATCCATATTGGTATGGATTTATTGAGAAATTGCCATGATGTGTGAGGTTGTGTAAGCCACACTTAGGATAATTTTCTAGGCATTTTTGCCATTTTGTTAGGTAAAGGCTTAACCTCTTGGTTAACCATTATAATTGGAAGATTTGGGGATGTGAATTTTGTTGAGAAATAAAAGTCATTATGATTTATAATAATTTATCTTTTATCATTGTTACATGTCTTCTTATGTCATTACCTTCCAATCAAATCTCCAATTATGAAACTATTTTTTGGTTAACCTATAAAGAGGTCTCCCAAAAATCTTTTTGCGTGACGTATAGGCAACCCATCCTATAGGTTGCCCCAATTGTCAAGCCCTGCATTAATGGTGCAGTTTGAGAGGGATAACAGTGCACTAACTCAGGGTACTGTTACCTCAATGTAGTGCACAGTACAATGACAAGACATCAAGTTACAGCTGTACATACCATAAAGGCCACTATCAAATAACTAACAAATGGGGAATAACCAATGCTAACCAACAGTATACTCATGAGGCAGCAGAATAGTTGAAGAATTACACTGATGTTAATGTTACCATTCATCTTATGCTATAACTTTTTTTTGTGGGTGGTGTAAAAAAAAAAATCAAGGGTGGGAATAAATTTTTTCAGTGTTGCAAAATCAGGTCTTGTTCCCATCAATTTATTGTCAAGAAGGAGTTCTGTCAAACAAGATATAATAGATTAAATGCCTGTATTGGATTTACTGAGGCCAAATAGATCTATAAAGAAAGGAAAACTGGGGAGAGTCGGGGTAATTTCTCAACATGTTACAAGATACTTTATTCAATTAACAGGAATTTACTCTATAACCTATATTCAATTAACAGGTCAAATTTGTACTGGTGGTATGGTAAATGGTTTTGTGTCGGGAAATTATATCCAGTTAACAGGGTTATTCAGTTAACAGATATCCAATTAAGTGGGCTCCACTGTACCAAGTTTTGACTAGTTGGGAGGGGTTGGGAACTTGGACTTGTTAGGAGTTTCTGAATTTGGCCTTCAGAAAGCCAATGTATATTAGGCCAAAACAGGGACTGTAATTAGCAAGAATCCACAATCTGATTATTGTAAAGATTCTTGCAACTGTTGACCCATCCCGTAGAGTTGTATAGCAGAATACCCCTGCATTCAGATTCTCACAAAACAGAACAGAATTTATGCCCTGCCATGGTCTTTGCTTACTGGAAAGACCAGAATCAGGGAGAGCACTGTGATGACAAGTGGAGTTTTTTTTGTGTTTTCGGGGGGATTGGGTGCAGTGTCAGACAAGCATAGCATGCCGTCTGAAGTCTACCTCAGGCGATGCCCTTTCCCCATGCATCAGAAAGTATTCAGGGCTTATATTTCGTCTAAATTTGTGAGAATCCATTTGGATTCTCGTGAAAATGGTTGCAAGAATCCATACGTACTATGCGTGTCCCAGGATCCCGTAACGCCACTATGGTTGAACCACTGTTGTTTACTGATAACACATGTTCACCTTTTACTCAACACACCTTTTTAATTTCTAAAACTAAATTTGATAATTTTTAAACAATAAATAATAAATAATTGATAAAATAATTAAATGAACAATATTTACCAATAAAATCTTACAAATATGGCTGTCGTTGGAACCGGCTCAATGAGCCGGTTCCAATGACAACCATATTTGTGCAATTTTATTGACAAAGTGTCAGGCTATTTCAGGTCATGCTAGCCTTCTATTGGTTAATTTGTTGCCGCTGTGTTAGTTAAAGGGTTAAATTGACTCATTTTTTTCACGCGAATCCAAGCAGAGGTGCAGCAAGAATCTACATGGATTCTCGCCGGGTTTATTGCGCGAATCTTTGTGCGAGTCGATTCTCGGATTCTCGTCGAAATATAAGCCCTGGTATTTTCAGGTGGCTGATTTTTTATTTGGATTTCATGGCTTTAACTGGTAGAGTGCTAAATTTTTTTTGGTCATCCAAATTTGTCCACGTCTCTTTGCCTTGTTACAATTTATGGGAGAGTGCCTAGTGGCCTAGTGGCACTCCCCCATAAATTATAACAAGGCAAATCCTCACAGACTAAATAATTTCAATTCAAATATTATAAGACGCACATCCATAGAATATGAAGCCATTAAGTTGCAGCACCAGCACTTCAGAATAAAGCCCAAATATGGGCTTCCAGCACTCCACCAGTTAAATATTGACATATTTTACCGCTCCTGAGAAATGCCACTTTCGGTGCTTGCACCACTCTATTGACTGTGTCTGATGGGGTGTAGGTGCCATTGGTGACTGCCTATTTCCCCAAAGAGAACATAAAAGGCGTTTCCCTTAAATTATTTTCACATCATAAATTCATAATCCAACAGAAATTGCATCCTGCTGACAGAACAATGGATGTCTCACTTTGAAGTTTTGATACATCACCACCTCTCCACCCAAACCCTAACACCCCCCTTCATTTTTTAAAAGGCTAAAAGCTGAGGTTTTCAGGGATTTCAGAGTATTAGATTATAGCTGTTTCTAGCAGAACACGTATGGTAAAAATTTATTTTTGATCATTATCAGGGCTTACATGTATATTTCGATGAGAATCTGGGAATCGATTTATGTAAAGATTCGCACAACAAAACCAGCGATAATCCATGTAGAGTATCGCTGCACCTCTGCTAGGATTTGCGTGAAAGGATTTGAGTCATTTTAACCCTTTACCTAGCATAGCATAGCAAATTAACCAATACAAGGCTAACATGACCTGAAATATCCTGACACTTTTTCACTAAAATTGTACAAATATGGCTGTCATTGGAACTGGCTTTTGAGCCGGTTCCAATAACGACCATATTTGTACGGTTTTATTGGTAAATATTGTTTATTTAAAAAAAAAAATTCAGTTAATGTTTTAAAAATTAAAAAGCTTTGTTGGGAAAACGGTTAAAATATGTTATCAGTATACAACAGGGGCTCAACCTTGGTGGCCTCATAGAACTCTAGGACACTCATAGCAGCCATGGATTTTCACAACCATTTTGACAAGAATCCAAATGGATTCTCCCATATTTAGATGAAATATAAGCTCTGATTTTCAATAACTTGGAAAGCAATGGTTGGTCACTGAATCCAATACTGCCCAAGGCTAATGTAAAGCACAGTAGTTGCTCAGATTTGTCCCAAATTTTTCACAAAAACAATTGCCACATCATTTTCTTTTAATTGGCCATTTTTGCTTCCAGTGAAGTATAGGTACCACTGAACTAGATATTTGACTTAGAGTTACCCATCATGAAATGTTGCACTTGGAAATAATGCAATCTAAAAATAAGTAACCTTGGCAAAATATATTGTATCAGTAAATGTTTGAAACATTTTATTGACATCTTGCGTTATTATTGAATACTCCAGATAAATAAAGAGGGTGATTTGATGACTTTTGGACCTAAAAATACAATTTACTTTTGGTGTGTTTTTGTTGGAAATTCCCTGAAAAATATGTGCACGTGACTGGTACTTCCCTTCCTGTCAGTTTTGCTGTCGTATTTGTTGCATGACCCCCTGTTGCAGGTCAGAAAAAGTCTGAAGGGCCATAATTGTCAAAGATATTTGAATGCCAGAATTAAAGTGATGGGATCATATTTTTTTTTAGCTTGAACGTTATAATGGTTGCCAGTGGGAAAATATTTAGTTCCATGATACCTATAGGTCTACCACAAAACCTCCCTGTTTGAATTAGCTCATCTGTTTCATTCCACTTCGACTTTATAATGCTCTGTCTTGAACTGAGGCAAATGTTCAGAAAAAGAAATAAATCTTTAAAAATGATTGTGTTTAACTTTCTTGAAATGGTGATGGGTAGATTTTTAATAATTTTACTGGATTTGAAAATTAATTGACACCAGAAGTCACAGCAAATTTCAATGTGTCATGTTGTTTGCAGTGAGGTATGTCATAAACTTTGGACCTAACTGAAACTAAATACATTATTTCCTATCAATTTCAGGCCTGTTATTTTGAAAATCTCAGGAAGACAGCTAACTTCCTATTGGTGATTGCCCCCGTAGTATAACAGTCATTTAACTATGACTGTACAATCCTATATCCCAATACTATCCATTTATTTATTGGGGTTTAACAACACTTCCAACAGACTGGGTCACCTCATGTCAGACAGTTTTATAGAAGCCAGAGTGCCTGGAGAGAACTACCGAGCAATGGTGAGCAACTGTCAGACTCCCCAATGTACTAACTCCACTGAAGCAGGGTTAGCATTGGTTGAAGACAAATGCACCATCGACATGCAGTTTGCCTTAGTACACATCACCACCGTGCCCCCACATGAGCAATCGGGCATTGCCCAAGGAATTGAGAGTTGTTTACCATCAAAATTCTTTATCTGACTTTGACCAACTATATGGACTCAGAACAGGTATTTTAACTCCTAAAGTGCTAAATTATTTTTCTAAGGTGATTTGTATCAAAAATACTGTGCTGCCAGCAAGGGTAGCCGAGACCTGGCAGTCTAGAAAATCAAAATAATTGCCCTCCTCAGATTGCTTTGGAGTGCAGTTGCACCTGGAATTTTCAATGCATATACTTCTATGCTATTTTAGTTATATTCACTTCAAGGTATTACTATTGCAACTGAAAAATTGTACTACATTCAGCTGCAGTACGTGGAGGGTGGATTGTAACGAAATCACCCGTGGAGTGGAGTTATCACCCAAGCTGTAACTTTCAAATTTTGTACATATCGACAAAAAACACAAGCAATATTTCAACCAATGGACCTCCGGGTTTAACCCGGAGGTCCATTGGCTGAAACTTTGCTGGTGCTGGTTGTGCTTTGCAACAAATTTGCAATTATTGCACAGGTGGAATCTCCACTCTGTGGGTGATTTAGTGATAATACACTCTCCACGTACTGTACATAGTGGAAAAATTGGCACTCACATAGTTTCATTATTCAAAATGTTGCATTCAATTCTTATGTGACTGTCTTCTACACTCAAAATGTATCGAAATGCTACACAGAATGGGTCATGAATTATTGCAAATCAATGCAACATTGACTAATGATAATATATTTTAAAGGCACTCCCAAACAGGTCTGGCATTCCAGAAAATCAAGAGGGTCAAAAAATTGTCGCCCTCAAATTTTGCTAGGCGTGCAGTAGGCATGCAGCACTCCTGCACTCCAAAAGAATGCCAGGCCTGTTAGCCTCAGTTTAGCAAGATATGTTCATAAATAATGGTTTTATTACAATCTAACCCTTTACCCAACGTAACAGCCAAAACGGCCAGTGCTATTCACAAAATCACCAATTAATTTTTATTATTTTGTCATTTTTTGTCTCAAAAACATAGGTTATGACCCCTCTTTGGAACGAGCTTGTCGAGCTCATTCCAATGAGGGATTATAACCTATATTTTTGAGGCAAAAAATGAAAAAAATTAGTTCAGAAATTTTGTTTGCAAGTGTCGTCTGCTTTTCATGTCAGGTAAAGGGTTAAGGAACTCTCCAGTAAATTGTAACAAAATTTGTATAAATTCTTTTTCTACTGCTGAACAAAGAAGCTTATGACACAATGTAAAGCCTATTAAAGTGGCTCTCAGAACTTTTTAATAGCACCATTATTGCATGGATTCTAGCACCAGTTAACATACAGTACAGTTAAAACTAGAAGTCTTGTCACGAATTGTGCACTTATCTAGGCTTACTTGCGCATAGGAATTGCGTGCAATTGCCATATCGAATGGCATCCAAAGCATGGCAGGTTTTCCTGGTTACTCATAGCAAACACAGGCAATGTTTCTGCCAATGGACCTCCGGGTTACCCGGAGGTCCATTGGCTGAAACATTGCTTGTGCATGGGCCATAAGTACAGAATTTGATATCCTTACTATGGTCATAATGTGTAGATTAACGCACAGATCGACGTGCTATTTCTGTACATTTCATGACAGGACTTCTAGTTTTAACTGTATTGAAGATGTCCCTTGGGCAATTGTCAAAGTACCTTGTCTGTGGCTTTTTGTCCAGTCTTGGCTGCCTCTAGATGCATTTGAAGTCCTTGTTCTAAGACCACAAAGTTTATTGAAGTTAGATAAAGACATTTGATGGTTATTAGCTCCCATTGGATGATATTAAAGAAAAGCGTATGGAACAGGCTTCTCAACATACATGTAAAGAAATGACTGTTGTACCGATACTATGGGTGCAGCCACCCATCCTCCTCCTAACTTTTTCCCAGGAGGAGATCAGCCTATGTGATGATACAGAATTTCCCATCATAGTAAATTGACTGTTGTACTATGGAACAGCTGTCCTCCTTAACAATTTTCCAGGATGAGGTACATGTAAGTTGCTTTCCTCTGTTTTTCACAAGAGGCATGAGAAAGCTTTGGTTTTTGAGAGAAAATTTTAAAATTATTTTAGTAAAAGGGTTAACTGGTAGAGTGCTGGAAGCCCATATTTGGGCTTTATTCTGAAGTACAGGTGCTGCAACTTAATGGCTTCATATTCTATGGATGTGCGTCATATTATTTTTGAATTGAAATTATTTAGTCTCTGAGGATTTGTCTTGTTACAATTTATGGGAGAGTGCCACTAGGCACTCTCCCATAAATTGTAACAAGGCAAAGAGACGTGGACTAATTTGGATGACCAAAAATAATTTAGCACTCTACGAGTTAAAGTTTCCTCATGTTACAGTATCTGGGATAGCAAAAAAATATGAGCAACAGCAGCTTCAGTTTCACATGCATCATTCAAATATTTTCAATTTTTATTATTTGTTAAGATCTTTATTCATGAGAGATAAAGAAGGTGGAGAGCTGAAATCTGAAACATCACAGATCATTGTGTAAATAGAAAAAACAAAGTGTTGTATGCAACAACTTCTGTTATTCAATACTTCTATTTACAGGAGCTGTTTGTTTAAAAGGGATTTTTTGTACAACAATGATACACTATGGGTAAGAATTCATATGCATCATCACTGGGAATTTATATTTGCTGTGACACTGAGTGAGACAGATTTCTGTTACAGGTAATTTTTTCATATAATTATTATTTCATGACCACTGCTACATGTACTTTGTCTGTATTGTAAGTTTAACCCTGACTCTCATCAGCCTAAGAATAGTGTCAACACCATTATTAATTTCAAAAAAAGTCTCAGCAATCACTATTATTTGGTACTGAGGAATAGAGGGAAAATGCCATCACTATCAGTCACTATTATTACTTCTAGTCAGATATCCAGACCATCACTACTATTTAGCCCTCACTATTATTAGGCTGAGAAGAGTTATCTTTACACATTATTGCTACTCTTTGGCATATACAACAGTGGCTTTGCAGTTGTTTCTAGGCAAGTCTTTACAGGCAGCCAAGTAAGTTGTAACATTACCCAAATGTTGTGGCACTTGTTCTATTGCATTAAAACTGAAAAATGTCAGAATTAGGCCAGGCTTTGCAGTTATTTCTAAGCATGTCTTGGCTGTGCCTATAAAGGCAGCCAAGACTTATCCAGAAACAACTGCCCTGGTACTTAGAATGCATTACCCAAAGACTGCATGTTGTGGCACCTGTTCTGTTGCAGTAAAAGTGAATAAAGTCAGAATTAGGCCTGGCTTTGTAGTTGTTTCTAGACAGTGTCTTGGCTGCATAATGAAGGTGGCTAAGACTTGTTGAGAAATAACTGCCATAGTACTTAGAATGTTAGTTACAAGATTACCCAAAGACTGCATGTTGAGGCACCTGTTGTATTCCAGTAAAAGTAACCAAAGTCAGAAGTAGAGATTTACCCAACAAATCTGCTGCATCCACCTGTGTTGTAATGTGAGCAGTTGAAAATTTTTTTTTTTTAAATTTCAGCAAAACCATATCTTGTGATCCCTTAATGGACCAAGCTCATTGAGCTTGTTCCATTGAGGGGTCACAAGATATGGTTTTGTTGAAATTTTTGGAAAATTTAAAAAAAACATATAATTAAAATTTTGTAATTTTGATATGTGTGTTGGGTAAAAGGTTAACTCATTCACTGCTGTAGGTCTGTACTGGGTGCAGAGCCCAGTTTTGATGCCAAGTGTTATAAGCTTGTGCTGAATATGGAGGTACCACATCCAGTAAATGGATACAGTAGCACTGCATTTTTCTCAATATGTTGCTTCTCCAACAAATGTAAGAGGTAAACTATGATGTTATCCATTTGTTTCACTCTTCCTCACTTTTGACATAAATAGCTGAAACAACAAATGCTCATCTACCTGTCAGAGTTACCTTTCTTGATGTGCTTAAAACATAAATTAATTTTTTTATTTATTGGTATTTGTCACATATTTCTGCACAATGGCGAATTATGACTGCTACTTGGCTATAAAGTAAAGTCTAGCCCATTGTTTGTACCCATGTTGTCCATTTTAGAGGACTTCCACCCCAGGCATTCATGACTGGGTCCTATTTTACCAGTAAAACAGACCTTGTTTACCACAGTAAACAAGCACTGCTTCACTTCCCAGTGTTCCCGCACGGATGAAACAAATGTGACAGAAAAAAATGTTTTTAACAAATAGGAGCGAGTGGAAGTGATAAGTCACTTGGAACAGATGTCTTTTCTTGTAGTATTTTGGGAGTGGGGATCTCATGTAAATAAGTTGCAACATTGTTTAATCCCTTCTATGATGAGTATCCAAATGAGATTGCTGCATAATATTCAGATATGCCCTAACAACTTTAAAATTTCAAATGAGTCAAATTTCCAGGCATTTTCAATTTTGTTCACCTTATTACCCCAATATATGATAATGCACAAGATATTACCAAATTGCACAGCAGTGAAGGCATTAGGGTTAAAACCACTGAAAGAAAAGTGAGACAGAGGACCACAGGAATCTGTTTTCCAACCACTGCATACTTATATCCTAAGAGAAAAGTTCAACAAGAAATTTTCTTAGTAAGTGATAAGTCACTTGGAACAGATGTCTTTTCTTGTAGTATTTTGGGAGTGGGAGTGGGGATCTCTTGTAAATAAGTTGCAACATTGTTTAACCCCTTCTATGATCAGTTCCCAAATGAGATTGCTGCATAATGTTCAGATATGCCCTAACAACTTTAAAATTTCAAATGAGTCGACTTTCCAGGCATTTTCAATTTTTTTCACCTTATTACCCCAATATATGATAATGCACAAGATATTACCAAATTGCTCAGCAGTGAAGGCATTAGGGTTAAAACCACTGAAAGAAAAGTGAGACAGAGGACCACAGGAATCTGTTTTCCAACCACTGCATACTTATATCCTAAGAGAAAAGTTCAACAAGAAATTTTCTATGTCACCAACATGCAGTTAACAGGTCCAGATACGGTTAAAACTAGAAGTACTGTCACAATTAGTGCAGAAAATGCTCGATAGGTAATGCGCTCCTAACTGCAGAAGAATGAAGTAGTCTGAAATACACAAGAGCTTTTGCTGTGTGCAATTCAAAATATAATGCGCTATTAGCGGGGTCAGTAGTGAAATAATGAACTGAACCGATCAAATAGAAAGAAAATATTGAGACTACAGTATGTGGAAGGTGGATTACTACTAAATCGCTGTGGGATAGGATTTTTTACTTAGCAATTATTAACAATTTATGAGTCCAAGACGTACTTGCAAACTTCTATCACATGGACCACTGGGTTGCACCCAGTTGTCCATGTGATGAAAATTTGCAAGTGTTTCTTGTGCTGTTATGAACAAATCTAAATATTTTTCGAGTGGGGAATATATGGCACTGTGAATAAGTGGTAATCCACCCTCTTTATTCTGTTTTTGCAGTCGAATTTTAATATCTTTTTACGTCACTACATTCCAGTAGAGGTTAGAAATGGTGTTAATGATCTCTTTACTGGTATAGAATTGTACAGAGTTGGCACACTGTTTTTCTACAGGAATTAAATTATGCTACTGGTACAATTTGATAAGAATAAAAGTGCACTTACTCTGCGCCAAGCCAGAAAATAGGCAGACTGACATCTGCAAAATGAGGTCCCCAGAGGGTGAATTTAGTGATGCTACCCTGCACAGCAGGGTAGCATCACTAAATGTACCCTCTGTGAACCTCAATCTGAATCAGGGTCTCAAAACTAAACAGAAAGAGGTTCCTAGAGGATAAATTGGCCCACTATATGAGATAGCATCATCAAATTCACCCTCTGGGGACCTCATTCTGCAAATGTCAGGCTGCTTATTTTCAAGCACGCTCTGTGCGCTATTACTTCAAATAGTGCACAATACAGTCACAGGACTTCTAGTTTCCAGGGTTCTCGTGGGCCTTGAAAAGCCTGGAAAAGCCTGGAATTTCGAAAATGAAATTCAAGGCCTTGAAAAGCCTTGATTTGGCTCCCTGGGCCTGGAAAAGCCTTGAAAAATGAAGCATTGCGTGCCGAGTTGAGATGAATGAAATACATCCGAGACAGTTCGAGTCGTTCAGCTGTGATAAGCCTGGAAAAACCTTGAATTTAACTTTCGATTAGCCTTGAAACTCCTTGAATTTGGGGTGTATATGGCCTGGAAAAGCCTGGAATTTCATGTCAGGTCAGGTGCAGGAACCCTGGTTTCAACTGTACTGAATTATGTGTATGGTAAATGATTTGATGCTTGTAATTCACATGCAAAGAGCATGGTGGCTAAGTGGCATGTCATTGTTTGAAAAGGAGTAAAAATCCCTCAAATATTAATTTGCAGTTTGAATCGAGCTCTCAGTAGAATGATTTACAGCAATCAAGGGCGGGATATACAAATGGAATTCTGTATCTTAAAACCTGCATTTGAAAGATTTTGACTCACGGAGGGTGGTGGGGGAGCGGGTTGTGGGGTGATAATGGAATTTGCTACTTGTTGGAAATCATGTAGGGGTTGGCAAAATTTTGTTTACTTGGGTTTGTGCTGTTGGAAATCTAGAGGCAAACCCCTCACAAAAATCTTTGATTGGCCCAGTGGAAAGAGAAAAAATCGGCCAGAAATGCCAAGATGAGGTCACTGGAATCGAGCCCTTTTGCATGAATAAACTGCCCCACAAACATACCCACCCTCCCCCTCCCCACACCCCAAAGAAGAAATTATTTTCTATCCTACACCCTTGTGGTATCCAGATAGGTTTGACCCCCCTCCACACACACACACACACACACCCACACACACACACACACACACGCACACTTTTCATGATTTTTTTTTTTTATCAAATCTAGTCATCCTTCACAGTCTGCATAACTCAATTCACTGGAAAATATTCTTCAAAATTCTCAGTGGGTTATGAGTTAAATACAGATTTGAATTTAATACTTTCAACACCTGTTTCTGGGGCATATTTATTCAGTGTTATGAAATCAATAAAGACAACAGTTTTGAATTGGATAAATATCTTTCATTTAGTATATAGAGGATATCTATTTTTTTTGAGTGGATGCCGAAAATTATCCATGAGTGACCAAGACAATTTTTTTTTTTCGAGTGCTTACACAAGTGGAAATAACCATTTGTCTTGGTCAAGATTGATATAATTTTTGGTGTCCACTCAAAAACACTAGATTTTCTTTTCATTACATGTTTTTAGATCAAATTGATCATTTCCATTGATAATTTGACTCGTATTAACCTTGAAGTTATGCTTTGAAATCCACCATTTTGATTGATACCGTGAAAGTAAAAACTTGTATATCTTCACAGTTGGGGATACAATTTCTATCATTCCACAATTTTTTTGATAATCTATTGTTTAGCATGTAATACATAGAATCATCCTTAAAATATTAAGTAATTTAATGCTTAAGGGATTATTTCCAGCTTGGATCAATTTTTACTGTATAAGAACAAGTGCCCCAACTTGCTGTATCATGTGAACCCTTCATTGGAACAGGTTCATTTTTTTTAAAGCTTATTTGTTTTACAAGGACTGGCGAGCAAATTATGCAACTTATATTAACCCTTTACCTAACATGAAAAGCAGACGACACTTGCAAAAAAAATTCTTGAAAAACTATTTTTTTTTCATTTTTTGTCTCAAAAACATAGGTTATGACCCCTCATTGGAACGAGCTCGACGAGCTCGTTCCAGTGAGGGGTCATAACCTATGTTTTTGAGACAAAAAATGAAAAATATAATGAAAATTAATTGGAGATTTTTTAGAATAGCGCTGGCCGGTTTTTGCCATTACGTTAGGTAAAGGGTTAATGTATATCCTTGGCCCAATGGCACAGATGTGTGGGATGACCTTTTTAGGCAAGTCTTGACTGCCTATTTTGGGAGCCAAGACTTGCAAAGACACAACTGCAAAGTCACAGAACATAAAATGTCACAGTGTGGCAAAAATGGATAAAAAATCAACAGACCTTTTAAATATATACTACTCAAAGTTTGCTAAGCACCAAATATTTGACACATCATTGTGAAATTTGCTTGTGACATATTTGCAATATTTCTGGTGGATATGATTGAGGAATGTATTGAGATGGTCCCTAGTGTTTACATTAGCTCTCTTGACAGGCAGACTTTTCGTGACAGTCATGGAAAGCATGTACCCCTTGATTTTCATGATGTTTTCGTGTACTGTCTTCATGTACATGACATGCGTAGGGTATTCAATCTTCATTTCAACACAAACCCCTGTGATTTAATGATTGAACATGGCAAATGCAAATGTAAGAAGACATTTGTCTGAAGCAGAAATGTGGTGGGCTGTAGGGATGGTGGAGCAAGAGGTGTCAGGTTGGTGAAGCCCTTGGTGTACACCATACGGTGATCACCAGAGCCTGGGCAAGATTTCAGCAGTATGGCACACCAGTAAGACAGCATGGTGGTGGCAGATACAGGGCAACATCTGCAGCTGAAGACAGGTTTTTGATCATTCAGGCCCGAAGGAACCGCTTTGCCACAGCTACCCAGCTTCGCAGTGACCTTCAGAATGCATCCGGGGTAAATGTTTCGACGCAGACTATCCAAGCAAGGTTGCACGAATGTGGTCGCCGATCGACAAGACCCTGTATTCGCATTGCACTGTCCCAGAACCACTGCCAAGCACGATATGAATGGGCCATGGACCACGTTGGATGGACCAGAGAAGATTGGCGACCTGTCCTTTTTACACATGAGTCAAGGTACTGCCTAGACCACACAGATAGGCATTCTAGGGTATGGAGAAGACCAGGAGTGTGATTCCATGCAGCTAACATTGCTGATCATGACCGCTATGGTGGAGGGTCAATCATGGTCTGGGGCAGCATCAGCAGGGATGGACATACAGAGCTCTCTGTCCTTGATCATGGTACATTGGTACCACTGCACAGTGGTATATTCATGAGATCCTGGATGGCGACGTCAGACTGTATGCAGGTGCAGTGGGTCATAGATTCATTCTGATGGACGATAATGCCCGTCCTCATGTTGCCCATGCTGTCGGGGAGTACCGACAGAGGGAGGGGATTGAGCGTATGGACTGGCCAGCAAGATCCCCTGACCTCAATCCAATCGAACATGTCTGGAATGAGTTGCAGCTTACAATTTCAGCCCGTCGAGTCCATCCAAGAAGTGCCCAGGAGCTTAGTACCATGCTGGTCTAAGAATGGAACAACATCCCACAAAGGACAACCAGGAACTTGATTGGGAGCATGAGAAGGCGTTGTCAAGCTATAATTAACAGTAATGAGTCATACTCGATATTAAACCAGTTCGCTCCGTCAACTTTTTGACAAATTGAAAAATTTCCTCTTTTACTAATAATATCCATTTTCCATGGTTATCACATTCAAAAGCTAAAAAATAATGTCAAACACAGATAAAATCCTAATTTCTGTACTTAAATCATTAAAGATATAATTAAATAAAAAATATGTACACTTTTCATTGCAATATTTCAACAAAAACGTAAAACAGGTAGTTGGATATACTTGGTGCTTAGCAAACTTTGAGTAGTATATTATCTGTCATGTGGTTCAGTAGTATTTAATAAAGATTGAGGGAACTTTATTGTGCCTTGAATTCTTATACGAGCCACAATTGTGAGAGGCAGTTGACACCTTTTTCTGAAATTCACTAGCGCTTCTATTCAAGCAAAAGTTTTTTGACATTTTTGACATCAGAATCATTGTTAATATATAGGCTGAATTAACCTTTTTATTTGTGTTGTTAAGTTATTTGTGTTGGATAAACATCATAGATTTTCTACAGGTGTTTTGGTCATAATATAGCCATAGATGCTGAAAGTGATGTTGAATACCAACAAATAAATATTGTCATTATTTATGGGTGGTGAAGTTTTTCTGAGCATATTTTGATTTTTGTTTGCATTGACAAAATCTTTCCTATCAACGAAGTGAATCAAAAATCCCTTTGCCAGTATGTGCTTGTTGACAAATTGCAGCCCAAGATTGTCATGTTAATCATGTGCCACATATCTGTCTGTCTCTGGCGCTTAAATCTCAGTTCTAATACAATTACTATAAATCTCAAAATTTCATTGGTTAATCAATAAAATTTGCGACAGTAAATTCGGCGTAACCTGTCAGACATTTTCTGTTGTCAAAAACTTTTTCAGGAAAGTCAAGATGTATTTGTGAGCATTCTATTTTTGTATCATTTGGAGTCAATGACTACCGTATCTAAAGTAAACAAATGCTGTGAACGACTTTCTGTAAAAAAAAAAACGTTTTCTATCTTTCATGTAATTAACTGTAATTAATATGGATGAAGTTGGAAAGTTTAAGATTAATGCAGAAGAGGTTTGACAGAGACTGATGAGTGATGAAATGAGAGTTGAAAAAACTGATTCCGACAGGTTTAATGGTAACCATGTGGAACCAGTCAGTGATATTATAATTTATAAATAGCAATTTTTCGTATGATGAAGAATTTATGGATGCTACATGCAAAATGGAAAACCAAAATTCTGACAACTGGCAATAATAATTTTAATTGTTCAAGGCCAAATATTTCTGACTGATATGCTAGCGATGTTATAACATCAACTTCAAGTGCAAGCGGTCCTTTTATTTTCTAATTTGTCACCTGCATTTGTGGAACCAACATGTACAGCTACAGCAATGTATTCACCACTGAGAGAGGTGAACCATTCACTCTGCAACAATTATGTCAATACCAGTAGCCTAATTCCACAAGCCATCACTTCCCAGAAACAGTTTGAAATGAATAACTGTTCTGTAACCATAAGTAATTATTACTGTCAAACAAGTGCTTCCAATCAAAGCTCCCAAAATTTTTAACTTTAATGGTAAATCATCGAGTGCTTTCCCATTTCCGACTGAAACATCACAAGGTGAACTCTAAAGTTTGAACAGGGAAACCAGCCGGTGTATTTTATTTTCATATTGTCACTAACATTGTCAGTACAAATATAAATATATGTTGTTATTGCTGATAAAATGACTAAAACGTTTCGAAGTATTTTTATAGTGGCAGCGTAAAATATATTTCGTGATTTGGTTCGGAACTCCCAAATGACGTCGCAAAGACTCTATTTTTAGCTCACCTACATCTGTAAGATGTGGTGAGCTATTGTGATAACCTCGGGCGTCAGCGTCGGCGTCGGCGTCCGGCATGTCCAATATTGTAAGATTTAATGTTAGGGTTAATTTCTCAAACATCAGTGGGCTCAGGCCTTTGATATTGCATATGTAGGTTGTAGGGGACTATCTGAACAGTATTTAACCCTGAAACTACGACTTCTTTCCAAATTTCAGCTAAAATTTTCTGACAAAAGTTGTAAGAATTTGTGTTCAGGTGTTGTAAGAATTTGTGTTAAAGTCAGCTTTTGTGCAGATTGTGCTGGTTTAACTTCTCATTACTGTTGATTTTCATGTTTCAATAACAACTGTAGGTATTAACCCTACTGTATGCAGAAATTTAAAAATTTTCTTTTTTTTCACTCAAAATTTTCATGTTTTTCTCGGACTTAGTAAATTTTAAGTTGTAAAACTTTGTAAACTTTGTGTTTAGGTGAGTTGTGTTTCTATGTGTCTTTCCAAGCGATTAATATTCTACACTTGGGTTACTGAACTCCATTGCAGTAATATTTAACCCTCATTACATGCATATTTGAGGAATTTGAGGCTGATTTTCTGCCAAAACTTGTTGTAAGAATTAGCGTTTAGGTGTTGTAAGAATTTGCGTTAAAGTCAGCTTTTGTGCAGATTGTGGTGCTTTAACTTCTCATTACTGTTGATTTTCATATTTCAATAACAACTGTAGGTATTAACCCGACTGTATGCAGAAATTTAACGGAAATTTTTTATTTTTTCAGTCAAAATTTTCATGTTTTTCTCGGACTTAGTAAATTTTAAGTTCTAAAAGTTTGTGTTAAGGTGAGTTCTCAAAGATCAGTGGACTCAGGCCTTTGATATTGCATATGTAGGTTGTTGGAGACTATCAGAACAGTATTTACCCCTGATACTATGACCTTTTTCCAAATTTCACCTAAAATTTTCTGCCAAAAGTTGTTGTAAGAATTTGCGTTTAGGTGTTGTAAGAATTTGCGTTAAAGTCAGCTTTTGTGCAGATTGTGCTGCTTTAACTTCTCATTACTGTTGATTTTCATATTTCAATAACAACTGTAGGTATTAACCCTACTGTATGCAGAAATTTAACGGAAATTTTTTTTTTTTTCAGTCAAAATTTTCATGTTTTTCTCGGACTTAGTAAATTTTAAGTTGTAAAACTTTGTAAACTTTGTATTTAGGTGAGTTGTGTTTCTATGTGTCTTTCCAGGTGATTAATATTCTGCACTTGGGTTACTGAACTCCATTGCAGTAATATTTAACCCTCATTACATGCATATTTGAGGAATTTGAGGCTGATTTTCTGCCAAAACTTGTTGTAAGAATTAGCGTTTAGGTGTTGTAAGAATTTGCGTTAAAGTCAGCTTTTGTGCAGATTGTGGTGCCTTCACCTCTCATTACTGTTTATTTTCTCATTTCAATAACAACTGTAGGTATTAACCCTACTGTATGCAGAAATTTAACTGATTTCTTTTCTTTTTTTCAGTCACAATGTTCACGTTTTTGTCTGACTTACTCAATTTTAAGTTCTAAAAGTTTGTGTTAAGGTGAGGTGTTAAGGTGAGTTCTGTTTCTATGTGTCTTTCCAGGCAATTAATATTGTTCGCATGGGTTACTGAACTACATTGTAGTTCATATTTGAGGAATTTGACGGGGATTTTGGGACTTAAATTCACTTTCTTTAAAAAAAAAATTTTTTAACTTTTTTTTTTTTGTTTAATACTTTCTCATACTTGTTACTAGTAACATTAAGCCTTATTTTAGTTGTTGATGTGATGTATTTTTGTTGGGACTTATAGTCACTTTCTTGAACGAATGTTTTTCCGCAGCTCCTCTTTAACCAATGAATGTACTTCAATTAAAATTTCAGTGATTTATGAAAGCCTTTCCTAATTCTTATTTATGATTTAATATCTGGCCTCACGATTCATATTCTTAATCATAAACATTTCTAAAAGATGTATCCAATGATTCTATGTTGAATTGATATATAATAAATGCAGAAATATAGACTTTCTAAAGACATCACATAAACCACATTAATCATTTGATGCCTAGTTAATGATTTATATTAACTAAATATTAGGCATGTTACATTGGAACGACATTATCAAGCGCGAATGTAGGTGAGCGTTGGGATGTAACATCCCTCTTGTTAGATTTAAATTGTCTTCAACAAGGCATTGTTTTATAGTTAGGAGATAAAATACTATCTCCGTTTTCAGCCAAATTATATTAGAATGGGGATAACTCTGTTGTATTGGATTAGTTGGGGCCGTAAATGATGGTTTTACTGTCACAAATATCCATTTTACTGGCTCCGCTAGCACGTCGCCAGCAAAACTCAATTTGCGACAGTAAAACCATCGTTTACGGCCCCAAACAATCAAATACAACATAGTTATCCCCTAAATGGTAGACACTGGGAGTTACAGTATATTGACCGCAAAAGTGGGTTTTTTTTAAGCTCAGCTGGCTGAAAATCAGGATTAGCTTTAGTGATCACTCACCGTCCATTATCCATCGTCCGTGCATGGTCTTTGCACCTGACCTTCCTAAACTGCTAAACTGATTTCAGTTAAATTTGAGGTGATTGCTTGCTCTGATATCGCATATTGTTTTTGTTCAAATCAACTTGCCCAGACCCATAGGGAGGGGGTGGGGGGAAATGCTCCAAAATTTTTTCATAATCTCATGAACCAGTGGATACAATGACTTGATATTTGGTATTGAGCTTCCGTTTGACGTGTAGAATCAAGTTTATTCAAAGTTTGTGAAGTAATATTTACTTTTGTAATTGGAGGGGTAAAATTTTTGGCTCTAATGGAAATACTTATACAAGATTGGCAATTGTTTTTAATGTGAATTTCAAAAAGGAAACATATTCTATTTTCAATAAATAGCTTGTTATACATGTTTTTTTGTTCTGGATATATCCTCTGATGCTGAAAGTGACCTTGAACCTTAATAACAAGCCTGAAAATAAGCAGACTGTCATCTGCAGAATGAGGTCCCCAGAGGGTGAATGTGGTGATGCTACCCTGCACAGCAGGGTTGCATTACGAAATTTACCCTCTGTGAACCTCAGTCTGAATCAAGGTCTCAGGCCTAAACAGAAAGAGGTACCCAGAGGATAGATTGGGGAGACTCTAGCCAACTGTGTGGGTTAGCATCAACAAATTCACCATCTGGGGGCCCCATTCTGCAAATAACAGATGGCTTATTTTTAGGCTTGCTTAACTGGTAGAGTGCTGGAAGCCCATATTTGGGCTTTAATCCAATTCATGGTGACCCCAAATAAAGGCTTCGTATTCGATTGACATGCTTCATATTATCTTTTACATGAAATTATTTAGTCTGCAAGGATTTGCCTTGTTACAATTTAATGGAGAGTGCCCACAGGCACTCTCCCTTAAATTGGAACAAGGCAAAGGCCAGTGAACAAATTCTGATGACCAAAAATAATTTAGTACTCTACCAGTCAATAACTACACAAACAATCCCTGAATATAAATTGAATCAGTTAACTCTTCTTACAAAATACTGTGAGGTGATGGGTCAAGTTATGTACACAAAGGTTTAACTTCTCAGTCAGTTCTTAACACCATGTGGTAGACATAGAAATTATAAGTGGAGTCAAACAAGTTTTGTTATTATTTTATTAGAAACATCTGAAGATGGTGATGAAATATCTAAGACACAGATGGTGGTAACCTTGGGACTGGGAAGAAGATACATACACCTATTTTCAGAGTTGTCAATTTTTTGTTGTTGCCTGAGCAAGAATCATAGGGTTCGTTATAGAGGAATTCCTTTTTTATTGCCAGGGAGCTGTATCTTTCTCTTTATACCCCATACCCCCCCCCCCCCCCCCATGCCCCCCCCCCCCCCCCCCCCCCCCCTGATGTCAGGATATCAAAATTTCAAATGCAATTTTTTTCCAATAGTGCAAAAACAATTTAACCAATTCAGACCTATTTGACAGATCACATCGAGCTCTGTCAAACAAGATGAATTTAGTAAAGTTCATGGTTTTTGCTGGGGGACAGCATTCCATTTAGGGTCCCATTCACCTGGCCAATTGTTTTCAGAATCTGTACTAACTGATACTTGGAACTGATGTCATCCACACAGTCATTCATACAAATAGAGTTCTGTGACCTAGAGCTGTAGGTTTTTAAATTTCTTGTTCGGTTTTGGTTTTGGTTTTTCAGGTGGAGTAAAACCTCGGTTCGGTTCGGTTTTCGGTTTGTTCATGAGGCCAGATAAAATTCAATAAAACTCATTCTTATGTCCGGAGTCATAACTGAATGGCAGTGAAATTGAGTGAAACTCAATGAATGCCCAAAATAAGCTATAATACATGAAGAATCAGGAAGGCCAATATAATAATTACCTAAATATACAGAACTTTTATTGTGCTTGGCCATTTTTCGTGGTCTGACACCTACACGCAACTTGAGGAAAGCTGCAAACACAACTAAACTGAAATGTCAGAAATTCACAGAATGTATCCTTCCCAGAATACTGAGAGTACCCAGACACTGCCATTGGCAGTATCCGGGTACTCTCACTACTCTGGGATGGCTACATTCTGTGAATTTCTGCAGCAAGAGAGTATTTAATAAAAAACGAAAAACCTTAGATTATGGGATGTCGACGGTTTCGGTTTCGGTTTTTAAAAAAAAACTAAAAACCTTGGTTCAGTTTCGGTTAACCTACAGCTCTACTGTGACCCCCGATTTGGGTTGTTTGGGGCCAGCATGACCACTTAGAAGTACCATATGCACTAGAAGAAATGCAAATGCACCAACTCCTTGTGTTCAAAATGTATGACCTGTCAGTAGTACAGTACAGCTGCCGTCGACTGGTCGTAATTGTGGGCAGTGATGTCCACGCATGCATTTACCACGTAATAAAAATCATAAACAAACATTCAATTAATGAAGCACTGGGTTGTATCCGGTTCTTCATTAATTAAACTTTTGATGATTATTCCTATAATTAGTGTTTGGAATCTAATATTGCATCCGTGGAAATATTGCCCACCCATGGAAAGTGACCAGTCCTTGGCAACCATAATTTATAGTTCAAAATTGTCTTTTCCGTATAAGGTGCCATCTACAATGCTTTAGCTTTAGCATTACAGATACTGCCATGTTGCACTCATGGGACAAAATATTGACTCCAATTAAAAAATTCTGTGAAATGTGGTTAACCCTTTACCTAACGAATCGGCTGCATCTGCCCTTGTAATTAACAAATTAATCCTTTCGTGACTCATCAGCGCGTGCCGTGCCAGTGGTAAACTGACACTACAAACCCGTCCGCGCGCTGCGGGCCGATGGCATAGAAATGCATCTTCTCTCACCTCAGTCCATGTGTGCTGTCTCTATCAGTCCACAGAAGTAATTTCATGCCCGAATGAATGTAGAGTTGTTTCCCTTTAGTTGATAGGCTTCAGTTTTAGTGCATATTGCACCTCACAGTAATTCCACGGACGAAGATGACAATTGATAGCAACGTGGAAAAAGGATTCTGCAGTACAGTCTGGCTCAAATCAAGCTGACACATATGACACTACTATGAGTGCTGGACGTTCAGATGATGTTGCCAGTAATAATCCAAATGACGGAGTGGAATAGGACTGGCCAGTGGGAGGGGACACGGCAGAAAAAGAAGTGCTGGTCAGGGACATGGCAGAATACGAGGGAGCTGGCATGGTCGTGGAATTGGTCCAATTTTTCAATGGGAGAAATGCACAGATTTTTTTCCACTAGATATCCCATGTTCTAAAGCTGGGAAGATAAATCTTGACTTACCTGACAATCCAAATGAATGGAACGTTTTATACCTTTATCTAACGGATGAGATGATCCCGAAATTAACCCCAATATCCCAAGTCTGGGGGGGGGGGGGGGGCGGTTTGGCTGAGTCGTGAAAGGGTTAAGCAGTTGCAAATTTTTATTTTTTAAATTGTCAACAAAACCATATTATGTGACCCCTCATTGTAATGAGTTCAACAAGCTCATTACAATGAGGGGTCACATGATGTGGGTTTATTGAAATTTGTTGAAAAAATTAGAAAAAACAAAAATTAAATTAATCAATTTTGATATCGTTTGCTTTGGGTGAAGGGTTATAAAATCCTTAAAAGTCAGTTTCAAATTTACAACTCTATACTTCTCTCAGGCCATATATTTACATTTTAAACTCAAGGAGAGGGTGCATCCAGATTGCTTCAGGCTCAGCAGTTGGAAAATTCTCATTCAAGGTTGAGAGTGGGAGTCTAGTGGTTTTATCAAAAGTTGGATGTTCAGGGAGTGGGGAGTGGTGTACAGTTGGAAATTCAGTGGGGGCACAGTCTTTAAACTTTGTATCCATAACTCAGTAGGACTTGTTCCACCATGTATTGAATCATAACCAATAAACATTTACATGTAGTTAAATTTCATGAGAACATTTTTCAAATCAGAGTGACAAACAGCTTTGATTTGTATGTTATTATACCTTAACAGGGCTCAAAATAAACAGTGTCGCGTCGCTTTTTGCTATGCAAAACTTGCAAAAAGCTACATAATGTTAAATTATGTATAGTATTTTGCGATACAAGATAATCAACTGCAGCCTAATAGGCTGCAGTTGATTATCTTGTATCGCAAAATGTAAATGAAAATTTGCAAACAAATTTGAAAACTAGTTCACTGATGCTTTACTTCTGATTGTGGAACATTCCAGGCATAACTCAGATTAACTCTCCATCAAGCATCATTAGCAACTTCATATATAAGATGAGTTCTGTTGGTTAAAATGCTTCCTGTTTTTACAACATTTTCCATAAAATGTCCATTAAAAATAACTACAAGCCCATCAAATTAAAAATCCCAACTTCCATTTTGAGAACTCTATTAAACAACCAAGACGCCATTTATAACAGTATACAAGTCCATGCAACCCTTAAAGGCAGTTCAGTTAAAAAAACATAGTAATTGTTTCATGTGTTGCAGATCATTTGGAAATGCCCAGAAATGGATGGAAACCATTCTATCTACTTAGAAGAATTCAATATAAAACAGCATAACATAACTCTGGTATACAAAAATAGCTATGTAATTTTTACAAAATGCTATTTATTTTTTGGAAATGCATAGCATTTTGCTACGCAAAGAAAAAAAGTTATTTTGAGCACTGTACCTTAATGGTTTTTGCGTTTATATTTTAAATAAATTTATGGTTTTTCAGTTACATGCATGTATGTTGATTTACATACAAAGAAATGGGGATGAGAATTTCTGAAGAGAGCGGGTGTGCACTAGAGATGGGTGGTATTGGAATTTTGAGTTCGGTATCAATTTCGTATTCAGTATCTGACTTAACTTTGGTTTGCTGATTGTACCAAAGGGGAATTCACATCAGGAAAATACAGAATAATGTTTTATTTAATGCTCAGGCATCAATTCACGCTGAAAAATTAAGTCATATTCCCCTGTCGGTCGGCAAAACGAAATATCAAAATGATATTTAGAAATCGATATTTCATCGTAGGTTCAGATGACGAATCACATGTACTTTAAACGAGTCAGCACATCAGTAATGAATTCCAGAGTCCCAAATACAAACGAATTTCGAATAATTGATAGTGACAGTGACTAAATCAATTCATTAAATCAGCGGTTTCAAAGTTTGACTTTCTCATTCACCTTCCAGCGAAAAGCCGAAATCACTTTCAAATTTCTTCAGTTCAACTTCACACGTCTTCAGTGCATTGAGTTCAAAAAAAATAAAATGACGTGTCTTGTTATTGAAAATAAGAAAGTGGTGTTTTTTGTTATTGTTCTATTTCTTCGAAACACATTGCGATTATTTCAATTCGCCAGCCTTGGTAAATTGTAAAGTTAGGGGAGAAATAAGACGGGACTACTTTTTGTGCGGATATTCACACATTCCAATGGTTGGAGTTTGGTTGTTGTAATTTTTGTATGGACGCCGGTTCGGCACATAAATTTTGCGCCTTAATGGCAAATAAAGGCCACAAATTGGAGAGTTTGTAGTCGTAGAGCATTAAGTAAAAAGAAAATTCACGAAAATTTGATGAATACCGAAAATATCTCGTGAGTGGCTACAAGAAATATGAGGATCTTCACGAGCGACTGCGTCGCTCGTGAAGATCCTCATATTTCTTTGTAGCCACTCACGAGATATTTTCGGTATTCATCAAATTTTCGTGAATATCCTCTATTTCTTGTCTCTTTCTACCACCGCACCAGAAATGACACTACCAATGAGCTCAACATTGGCATCCTTTTATTACCTACCTGTTCTGTGTAATCCACATCTACAGCAACACTAAACCATGCAGAAAATGAAAATCTGTTCCACACATATGTGTGGAATGGAAATTGTTGACAGACTATTTTTAAACAGAAGTGAAATTTCACTTGAATTTTCTACAAATTGTGCACCACAATTACAATTTGAATCCCTAGCAATAGCCCAATAATCATCCCCTGAGTTCCAATGTGTTCTATGTGCCAGTAGACACATAGAACACATTACAACTCGAGGAACAAAATAGTAACACACGTTCCCCTCACAAATTTGATTGGCGATAAAATGTGTTCTTTGTGTTGATAGTTGTCAAAATAAATTGCTACGTGTCCTTCTTGTAATTGTTTTTATGGTCGTGAAGGAATGTAATAAACACAAAATGACACATGTAAGTGAATGGGTTAATCGATATGGCACTTCTCTCTTGAAAATGAACCCTTCAATTGCTGTCAAGTCCCAACAAGGCCCTGTAAGTAGCAAACACATGTATGTGAATGGGTTAATCGATATGGCACTTCTCTCTTGAAAATGAACCCTTCAATTGCTGTCAAGTCCCAACAAGGCCCTGTAGGTAGCAAACGTTGGGAAATTTGAAAATTCAAGGATGTTCAGTATTCAATGATTGGTTCGGTTCAGTTTTTCGGTTTACCCACGATATCGGTATCAGTTTGGGTTATCAGTATCTTGTCCATCTCTAGTGTGCACATACACAGTCCAGATTTTTAACCAATAGAACTGCTTGATTGCTTAGTAGCATAAATTTAGAATGGTATTCCCTGTACTTTAATTGACTGAAGCATTTCTTTTGGTTCTATTTATGAGCTGCATTACATCAAAGTGGGGAAGCCAGTCATTCGATGCTTTGTTCATCACATCAGTGGGAGCTTTTACAAATGAATCATTAATAATAAATAAACTATTGACCTATTTGAATATTTTTCATTCTTATACAAACTAATTTTCAAAATAATGTTGGGTAACACCTAGGGATCTGCGATTCACAAATTTCTTTTCGAATCGTATCTTGAATCGAATCGTATCTCTGATATCGACATCGAATCGAATCCCAAATCGAATCTTAAAAGACAAGTTATTTCATATTGCATCAAACAGAAGTTACGGAACACTGTGATGACCCTTACGCGACGGAGTGAACACCTTAAACACCAATAACTCAATATTCTCTGTAGCACCATCTCTGAAACAGCTAGGCCTATTGTCCATAGTTTTAGTTTTTGAAGGCCTAACTTGTTACTATTCACGTTCTTAAGAACGTGAATAGTAACAAGTTAAGCCTTCAAAAACCAAAACTATGGATAATGTTCTGGGCCAAATTCACACCTTACCTAACAATTAAGCATTGTCAATTACTCAAATAAATAGGAATTGAGCCTACATGAATGAATTTTCTATTGACAGTTTTATCCTATTTTTGTTGGAAATGCAACAAATTGAAGTTAGTACGAGAGATTCGAAAAAATTGAATCCTGAGACTGATTCGGGATCGATCTCGAAGCATACGTATGGTATCGATATCGAATGGAATCTCGAATATTCGCAGGACCCTAGTAACACCTACAGTTAAAACTAGAAGTCCTGTCATGAGATGCACACAAATAGCACGTTGATATGCACGTTAATGTTCGCATTATGGTCCAAGTAAAGCTATCAAATTCTGTACATATGGCCAGTGCACAAGCAATGTTTCAGCCAATGGACCTCCGGGTAACCCGGAGGTCCATTGACAGAAACATTGCATGTGTTTGCTATGAGTAACCAAGAGAACCTGCCGTGCTTTGGATGCCATTCGATATGGCAATTGCGCGCAATTCCAACGCGCAATTAAGCCTAGATAAGCACACTATTCGTGACAGGACTTCTAGTTTTAACTGTGGGGCCCTGCGAAGCTTCGAGATTTGATTTGAATCTTAAGTAGATATTCCGTTCGATTTGAAATCTGCTGACGGATTTGTTTCCTCTCAAAACTTTTTCATTGGAATGTAGCTTGGTATCAGTCATCTTCGTTGCCTCACAAAATTTACAGTTAAGATGGAAGTCGTAAACAAATAATGTTGAAATAAAAGACTGAGTGTAATTTCCACTACATTAACATAAATAACAGATAAGATAAGATAATTTTTATTGCACTACCCAAAAACTGGGTATGGCATACAAATACACTTGTATATACAGGAAACAACAGAAGTACATGAGGGAATATAACAATGTCAGCATTCTAACATAAGTGCCTCTGCACAACCAGTCATGTTATGTCCACTCGCACACACTTATCCATCACCCACATATACATTTACATGCATATGCATATTATCTCTGTTTATATGCGTGCATGTTTGCGCACATATAAATATAGACAACACACACACTAACAAATATATATACATGTAAGCACTACTGGCTGGTGGAGACGCGGTTCATTTGATACCTCCAACCTGACTCTCATAGTGCCCACACTTCTTTTCAGCCTGTCCGATTAGCTAGTTATGTACTCCATGACAGCTTGTAATATGTCTGTTATGCCACTGTTGAAAAGCAGATTAATTCTCTCTGGATGGTCCAAATCTGGAACAAAGGAAACTTTTGGCATGCAACCTAGCTTTGTCAATACCTGCCAGTGCATATCATGTTTCGAGCAGACAAAAAAAGCATGTACTTTGTCTTCAACTAGAGATTCATCACACTGCTTGCAATGTCTTTCATCACGTGGAATAGGTTTGGGCTTATGATAGCGACCGCGTTCTATCTGAAGATCGTGAGCACCGATGCGGAACCTAGTGACCCACTTCCTGGTTTCACCAGCCAACTAGTCCAAATATTCCTCCCTGCAATAGAGATTCTTGATGGGATGGTAGAATCTCAGTTTGCTTATTTCTGTAACATCTGTACACTTATGCCACCAGCCATGCTTCCAACATCACCAGTCCTTACCACTGTTAAATGCAAATTTAAGGTTTCCTAGTGACAGTGCACTATAATCCTTACAGGGTAATATTCGAACTACATCATCAAGGCATGCCTTCATCCTTGATTATGTAGTTGGATTACTTTATCAGTCGAGACTTGAGCCATCACAGATGGAACAAATCATGTTTATAGCACCTAAACCCCAATCTGTCATCTTCAAGATGCCACTGGGGGCGTGGTGACTCAATAGGCAGAGGTGCAGGCTGCAAACTAAGAGGTTCTCAGTTCAAATCCCACCTGCGGCAGCCGCATTGTGTCCTTGGGCAAGATTTCTGAAATCAAAACTGAAAACTTTTGGGTGCCAGTGCATATATTCAATAATTGTTTTTAGCTCAACTTGACAAAGTCAAGATAAGCTATTGCCATCACGCATACGGAAGTCTGTTAGTCTGTGAGTCTGTTAGTCTGTGAGTCTGTTCACATTTTCCTTTAGCATGAGCTACACCCTGCAGTTCTTGACTGATCATCACAGAATTTCATATGCAGGTTTCGGGTCATGTCTAGATGAGAACGTCCCCTTTTGGTCGTGATCGGTCAACCAGTATGGCTGCCTGAGCCCAAAACCCGAAAACCATTAGCACAGTCTACAGGTCGTATTTATGAAGGGATTTCATTGTAACTTGGTAGAATGCCTCTGTACAATGCCTAGATGAGAACGCCCCTTTTTGGCATGATCTGTCAACCGTGATGGCTGCTCAAGCCTGAAACCCCAAAACTTTTACCACAGTCTGCAGGTCATGTTTAACCCTTTACCCAACGTAACGGCCAAAACCGGCCAGCGCTATTCTCAAAAATCGCCAATTAATTTTCATTATTTTTTCATTTTTTGTCTCAAAAACATAGGTTATGACCCCTCGTTGGAACGAGCTCATCGAGCTCGTTCCAACGAGGGGTCATAACCTATGTTTTTGAGACAAAAAATGAAAAAAATTAGTTATTCAAGAATTATTTTTGCAAGTGTCGTCTGCTTTTCATGTTAGGTAAAGGGTTAATATGGAGGGATTTCATCGTAACTTGGTAGGATGACTCCTTATGATGTCTAGATGAGAATTTCCCCATTTAGGCATGATCTGCCAACCGTGACGACTGCCCGAGCCCAAAACCTGAAAACCTTTAGCACAGTCTACAGGTCATATTTATTGAGGAATTTCATTGTAACTTGGTGGTTTGACTTCATATAATGTCTAGATGAGAAAGTTCCCTTTTGGACATGATTGGGCAATGGGATGGCTACAGGGGCCTGAAGCCCGAAAACCTTTAGCACAGTCTACAGTTCATATTTGTGAAGGGATTTCATTGTAACTTGGTAGGATGACTCCAAATAATGTCTAGATGAGAACGTCCCCTTTTGGTCGCGATCATTCAGCCTTGATGGCTGCCCGAGCCCAAAACCTTTAGCATGTCTGTAGGTTGTATTTATGGAAGGATTTCATTGTAACTTGTTAGGTTGACTCCATATAATGCCTAGATGATGACATCCCCTTTTGGTCGTGATTGGTCAACTGTGATGGCTACAGGTGCCCGAAGCCCGAAAATCTTGAGCACAGTCTACAGGTCATATTTATGAAGGGATTTCATCGTAGCTTCGTAGGATCACTCCAGATGATGCCCAGATGAGAATGTCCCCTTTTGGTTGCGATCATTCAATCATGATGGCTGCCCAAGCCCAAAGCCCAAAAACCTTTAGCACAGTCTTCAGTTCATATTTATGAAGGAATTTCATTGTAACTTGGTAGGTTGGCTTCATATAATGTCGAGATGAGGACGTCCCCTTTTGGACACCATTAGGCAACTGTGACGGCGACAGGGGCCTGAAGCCCGAAAACCTTTAGCACAGTCTACAGGTGACATTTATGAAGGGATTTCATTGTACCTTGGTAGGATGACTCCAAATAATGTCTAGATGAGAACGTCCCCTTTTGGTCGCGATCATTCAGCCTTGATGGCTGCCCAAGCCCAAAACGTTTAGCATAGTCTATAGGTCATATTTATGGAAGGATTTCATTGTAACATGTTAGTTTGACTCCATATAATGCCTAGATGATGACACCCCCTTTTGGTCGTGATTGGTCAACTGTGACGGCTTCAGGGGCCCGAAGCCCAAAAACCTTGAGCACAGCCTACAGGTCATATTTATGAAGGGATTTCATTGTAACTTCGTAGGATCACTCCAGATGATGCCCAGATGAAAATGTCCCCTTTTGGATGCGATCATTCAACCATGATGGGTGCCCGAGCCCAAAGCCCAAAAACCTTTAGCACAGTCTACAGGTCATATTTATGAAGGGATTTCATTGTAACTTAGTAGGTTGACTTCATATAATGTCTAGAGAACGTCCCCTTTGGACACAATTGGGAAACTGACGGCTACAGGGGCCCGAAGCCCGAAAACCTTTTGCACAGTCTGCAGGCCATATTTATGAACGGATTTCAATGTAACTTGATAGGATGACTCATTTTGGAATAATTTCACTGTAACTTGGTAAGTTTCATTGATTTACGTTAACTGTGAGGGCCACATACATTAACTGTAAGGCCACATTAACCCACCCCTCACTTCTTTAGTACAGTGTACACCTCATATTATTTTTATCAAAAACATAGCATACAGGGAACAGAAATGAACATATTCCAAATTATCACAATTCTTGTCTTATTTAATAATCCTTTCATAAACATTGAGCATTATCCTTTTCATCAAAAACAACACACAAGTTGAGCTACAGTGTCATTGACACTTTCATTGCAAATGTTGTCCTCTGGTCTTGTTAGGTAAAGGGTTAAATCAATTCAACACTCTACATGTATTATCTATCCATCCAGATTAAGAACAATTTTTTTTCATGCTGATGTTGTTTGTTGGCTTCAGTTATTTTAATATCTGGTAAACATTCAACATATGTATGACAGATAAAGATTTGTCCACTTAGTTCTCACCACAGGACCTGAGATTGTATTACTGTAGAAGTGTACACAGGTGGTTTTGACTTTATGCTGCAGGAGTCTATCCAAAGTTTAAGAGGTTTCATGAAGGGCATAAGGTTGCAAGTTGTTTAGAAATCTTGGTCAGATTTTCTGCTGGTAAGGTGTAAGTGATTACATTTGGAAACTGCTTTTGGGCGTACATGTTTTGAAATAATGGTGAGTTTTTTCTCAAGTATATTTTATTCGCCCAGCCCTCCCCCCCCCCCCTCCCCCCTCCCCCCCCCCCGACTTAGGTCAGGTGGCAGATTATTGTGTTCAAATATTGAGGGTACCTCAGGATAGTGCAGTGGCGTCAATGTCACGGTGGCCACACACACCTCAGTACAGTTAAAACTAGAAGTCCTGTCACGAATAGCGCGCTTATCTAGGCTTAATTGCGCGTTGGAATTGCGCGCAATTGCCATATCGAATGGCATCCAAAGCACGGCAGGTTCTCTTGGTTACTCATAGCAAAGACATGCAATGTTTCTGCCAATGGACCTCCGGGTTACCCGGAGGTCCATTGGCTGAAACATTGCTTGTGCACAGGCCATATGTACAGAATTTGATAGCTTTACTTGGGCCATAACGCGTACATTAACGCGCATATCAACGTGCTATTTGTGCGCATTTCATGACAGGACTTCTAGTCTTAACTGTATGTCAATCTAAAACCATACACCTCAACCTTATACAACAAAGTTTTTGTGTAATGCCCTTAGTTTTAGGTATTTAGTTAAGTATTTTGTAATGCTGAATCATGATTTTATTATTTCCTGATTATTTTATGTCACATAAATTCATATTATGTGTGAAATCTGAGTAATAGGAAACACACAGACTAGATTTTCGCCAACATACTGGGGCTTGTTTTTGGAGTACCCCATTCAGTCGGCTGCACTAGGAAAGACTTGTGTGTTTTTTTGAAGGACATACAGTTAAAACTAGAAGTCCTGTCACGAATAGTGTGCTCATCTAGGCTTAATTGCGCGTTGGAATTGCGCGCAACTGCCATATCGAATGGCATCCAAAGCGCGGCAGGTTCTCCTGGTTACTCATAGCAAACACATGCAATGTTTCTGCCAATGGACCTCCGGGTTACCCGGAGGTCCATTGGCTGATACATTGCTTGTGCACAGGCCATATGTACAGAATTTGATAGCTTTACTTGAACCATAACGCACACTTTACCGCGCATATCAACGTGCTATTTGTGCGCATTTCATGACAGGACTTCTAGTTTTAACTGTAATAATGTTTTAGAGGAATTTAGAATGTTGGTATTTGCCAGGAATCGAACCCTCAGCAACCATGCCTGGCAATCGAGAGTCAAACACCTAAACCACAAGACCTTCAGAAAAAATGGCTGGAATCTAGCATTTTAGATGAAGTTCTCATGATTACTTGGTTCACCTTCCTTTTGGGAGCATGAATGTGTAGAACGTGCTGGCTACAGTACAACGAAAGTGCTGTGGTTTGTCTCAGACGAAGACTGGCACAGCCAGGCCTGTGTGTGTTGGCCATAACTCAGAAACCAAGCAAACTAAATTAAGAAACTTCCTACAAATGTTAAGGACTGTCCGGTGTGTCATGAATAATATACTACTCAAAGTTTGCTAAGCACCAAGAATATCCAACAACCTGTTTTACGTTTTAGTTGAAATATTGTTATGAAAAGTGTATATATTTTTTATTAGTCCCCTACCGGCATCGCCGGAGGGGACTATAGGTTTGCACTCTGTCCATCCGTCAGTCTGTCAGTCTGTCCGTCAGTCACACTATAGTTTTCCAGACTTTTTTATGTGTACCCATACTATGTATGGTACACATAATGCTGGCATCTGGGGTGACCTCCATCGTTCGTCCATCCTTTGTCCGTCCATCCGTCCATCCGTCTGTCCGTCCGTCCATCCGTCTGTCCATCCGGTGTCCGTATCCATTTCTTTGGCATTCGTTAACTTGAAAAATGTTGCTTGGATTGTCTAGTTACTTCATATTTGTGTTCAGGTTACTGATTTGCCAAGCTGTATAGTTTTGGGTGTAAATCTGATGATTTGATCCCGAGATATTAACCCTTTATCCTTCAAATTGAAAATTCCTCCAATCCCTTTGACATTCGATAACTTGAAAAAATATTGCTTGGATTGTCAAGTTACTTTATATTTGTGTTCATGTTACCGATGTGCCGAGCTGTATAGTTTTTGGTGTAAATCTGTTATTTTGATCCTGAGATATTAACCCATTATCCTTCAAATTGAAAATTTCTCCAATCCCTTTGGCATTCGATAACTTGAAAAATATTGCTTGGATTGTCAAGTTACTTTATATTTGTGTTCAGGTTACTGATTTGCCGAGCTGTATAGTTTTTGGTGTAAATCTGATGATTTGATCCCGAGACATTAACCCTTTATCCTTCAAATTGAAAATTTCTCCAATCCCTTTGGCATTCGATAACTTGAAAAATATTGCTGGGATTGTCAAGTTACTTTATATTTGTGTTCAGGTTACTGATGTGCCAAGCTGTATGGTTTTTGGTGTAAATCTGATAATTTAATCCTGAGATATTAACCCTTTATCCTTCAAATTGAAAATTCCTCCAATCCCTTTGGCATTCGATAACTTGAAAAATATTGCTTGGATTGTCAAGTTACTTTATATTTGTGTTCAGGTTACTGATGTGCCGAGCTGTATATTTTTTGGTGTAAATCGGATAATTTGATCCTGAGATATTAACCCTTTATCCTTCAAATTGAAAATTCCTCCAATCCCTTTGGCATTCGATAACTTGAAAAATATTGCTTGGATTGTCAAGTTACTTTACATTTGTGTTCAGGTTACTGATTTGCCGAGCTGTATAGTTTTTGGTGTAAATCTGATGATTTGATCCCGAGATATTAACCCTATATCCTTCAAATTGAAAATTCCTCCAATCCCTTTGGCATTTGATAACTTGAAAAAATATTGCTTGGATTGTCAAGTTACTTTATATTTGTGTTCATGTTACTGATGTGCCGAGCTGTATAGTTTTTGGTGTAAATCTGTTATTTTGATCCTGAGATATTAACCCATTATCCTTCAAATTGAAAATTTCTCCAATCCCTTTGGCATTCGATAACTTGAAAAATATTGCTTGGATTGTCAAGTTACTTTATATTTGTGTTCAGGTTACTGATGTGCCGAGCTGTATAGTTTTGGGTGTAAATCTGATAATTTAATCCTGAGATATTAACCCTTTATCCTTCAAATTGAAAATTTCTCCAATCCCTTTGGCATTCGATAACTTGAAAAATATTGCTTGGATTGTCAAGTTACTTTATATTTGTGTTCAGGTTACTGATGTGCCGAGCTGTATATTTTTTGGTGTAAATTGGATTATTTGATCCTGAGATATTAACCCTTTATCCTTCAAATTGAAAATTCCTCCAATCCCTTTGGCATTCGATAACTTGAAAAATATTGCTTGGATTGTCTAGTTACTTTATATTTGTGTTCAGGTTACTGATGTGCCGAGCTGTATAGTTTTTGGTGTAAATCTGTTATTTTGTTCCTGAGATATTAACCCTTTATCCTTCAAATTGAAAATTCCTCCAATCCCTTTGGCATTCGATAACTTGAAAAATACTGCTTGGATTGTCAAGTTACTTTATATTTGTGTTCAGGTTACTGATGTACCGAGCTGTATAGTTTTTGGTGTAAATCTGATAATTTAATCCTGAGATATTAATCCTTTATCCTTCAAATTGAAAATTCCTCCAATCCCTTTGGCATTCGATAACTTGAAAAATATTGCTTGGATTGTCAAGTTACTTTATATTTGTGTTCAGGTTACTGATGTGCCGAGCTGTATATTTTTTGGTGTAAATCGGATAATTTGATCCTGAGATATTAACCCTTTATCCTTCAAATTGAAAATTCCTCCAATCCCTTTGGCATTCGATAACTTGAAAAATATTGGTTGGATTGTCAAGTTACTTTACATTTGTGTTCAGGTTACTGATTTGCCGAGCTGTATAGTTTTTGGTGTAAATCTGATGATTTGATCCCGAGATATTAACCCTATATCCTTCAAATTGAAAATTCCTCCAATCCCTTTGGCATTCGATAACTTGAAAAAATATTGCTTGGATTGTCAAGTTACTTTATATTTGTGTTCATGTTACTGATGTGCCGAGCTGTATAGTTTTTGGTGTAAATCTGTTATTTTGATCCTGAGATATTAACCCATTATCCTTCAAATTGAAAATTTCTCCAATCCCTTTGGCATTCGATAACTTGAAAAATATTGCTTGGATTGTCAAGTTACTTTATATTTGTGTTCAGGTTACTGATGTGCCGAGCTGTATAGTTTTTGGTGTAAATCTGATAATTTAATCCTGAGATATTAACCCTTTATCCTTCAAATTGAAAATTTCTCCAATCCCTTTGGCATTCGATAACTTGAAAAATATTGCTTGGATTGTCAAGTTACTTTATATTTGTGTTCAGGTTACTGATGTGCCGAGCTGTATATTTTTTGGTGTAAATTGGATTATTTGATCCTGAGATATTAACCCTTTATCCTTCAAATTGAAAATTCCTCCAATCCCTTTGGCATTCGATAACTTGAAAAATATTGCTTGGATTGTCTAGTTACTTTATATTTGTGTTCAGGTTACTGATGTGCCGAGCTGTATAGTTTTTGGTGTAAATCTGTTATTTTGTTCCTGAGATATTAACCCTTTATCCTTCAAATTGAAAATTCCTCCAATCCCTTTGGCATTCGATAACTTGAAAAATACTGCTTGGATTGTCAAGTTACTTTATATTTGTGTTCAGGTTACTGATGTACCGAGCTGTATAGTTTTTAGTGTAAATCTGATAATTTAATCCTGAGATATTAATCCTTTATCCTTCAAATTTAAAATTCCGCCAATCACTTTGGCATTCGATAACTTGAAAATATTGCTTGGATTGTCAAGTTACTTTATAATTGTGTTCAGGTTACTGATGTGCTGAGCTGTATAGTTTTTGGTGTTAATCTGATAATTTGATCCAGAATATTAACCCTTTATCCTTCAAATTGAAAATTCCACAATCCCTTTGGCATGAGATAACTCAAAAAATATCATTCCGATTGTCATGTTACTTTATATATTTATTCTGGTTACTGATGTGCTGTGCTGTATAGTTTTTTATGTAAATCTGATAATTTGATCCGGAGATATTAACCCTTTATCCATCAAATTAGACACTTCTCCAATCCATTTCTATATGTACCCATACCTTGTATGGTATACATAATGTCAGCATCCGTGGTGGCCCTCTTGTCATACAGCTTTCTACTAGTTGTGCGTATGGGTACACATCTGACGATTTCATCGGCCTATTTTTGGGAAATGCTTCAACCGAATGATTTCATTCTTGGTAACCTACTATAGAACGATGACTTACAGATCAGGTTTGAGTTTCATGCTGATTGCATTATTCTTGTGTGAGTTATAGCCCTTGGAAATATGGAAAAGCGCCAAAATATCAGTTTTCCGGACTTTTTTTTTAAATGCTTCAACGGAATGATTTCATTTTTGGTAACCTACTATAGAACGATGACTTACAGATCAGGTTTGAATTTCATGCTGATTGCATTATTCTTGTGTGAGTTATGGCCCTTGGAAATATGGAAAAGTGCCAAAATATCAGTTTTCCAGACTTTTTTTGGAAACGCTTCATTGGAATGATTTCATTTTTGGTAACCTACTATAGAACGATGACTTACAGAGCAAGTTTAATTAGCACTCTGTCCATCTGTCAGTGTGTCAGTCAGTTTGTCAGTCACACTTTAGTTTTCCGGACTTTTTTTGGAAATGCTTTAACCGAATGATTTCATTCTTGGTAACCTTCTATAGAATGATGACTTACAGATCAAGATTGAGTTTCATGCTGATTGCATTATTCTTGTGTGAGTTATGGCCCTTGGAAATATGGAAAAGTGCCAAAATATCAGTTTTCCGGACTTTTTTTGGAAACACTTCAATGGAATTCATGCTGATCACATCTGGGTTATAATATTTGTATAATTATTAATGCTGAATCGATTAGACTGGTAGGGGACATTGTATTGCTTCAGCAATACGTAAGCTCTTGTTTAACTATATCTTTAATGATTTAAGTACAGAAATTAGGATTTTATTTGTGTTTGACATTATTTTTTAGCTTTTCAATACGATAACCTGGGAAAATGGAACAAAAGTTGATAAAGCGAACTGGTATGGGATCAATATTGAGTATGAGACCCTTTATTGTTAATTACAGCTTGACAACGCCTTCTCATGATCAGGTTTCAGACGGTCCTTTGTGGGATGTTGTTCCATTCTTGGACCAGCATGGACCAAGCTCCTGGACAGGACAGGCTGAAATTGCAAGCTGCAACTCATTCCATACATGTTCGATTGGATTGAGGTCAAGGGATCTTGCTGGCCAGTTCATATGCTCAATCCCCTCCCTCTGTCGGTACTCCCGGACAGCATGGGCAACATGAGGACGGGCATTATTGTTCATTCTATGACCCACTGCACCTGCATACAATCTGACGTGGGCATCCAGGATCTCATCAATATACTGCTGTGCAGTCAATGTACCACGGTCAAGGACACAGAGCTCTGTACGTACATCCCAGCTGATGCCACCCCAGACCATTATTGACCCTCCACCATAGCGGTCATGCTCAGCAATGTTGGCTGCATGGAATCGCTCTCCTGGTCTTCTCCATACCCTATAACACCTTTCTGTGTTGTCCATGCAGTACCTTTACTCATCTGTTAAAAGGACAGGTCGCCAATCTTCTCTGGTCCATCCAACATGATCCATGGCCCATTCATATCGTGCTTGGCAGTGGTTCTGGGACAGCTGAATGCGAATACATGGTCTTCTCGATCAGAGACCCTCTTTATGCAACCTTGCCCGGATAGGATGCGTCGAAACATTTACCCCGGATGCATTCGGAAGGTCACTGCGAAGCTGGGTTGTCGTGGCAAAGAGGTTCCAATGGGCCTGAATGATCAAAACGCAGTCTTCAACTGCAGATGTTGCTCTGTCTCTGCCACCACCATGTTGTCTGACTGGTGTGCCATTCTGCTGAAATCTTGCCCAGGCTCTGGTGATCACCGTATGGTGCACACCAAGGGCTTCACCAACCTGACGATGGGTTGCCCCCTGTTCCACCATCCCTACAGCCCGCCACATTTCTGTTTCAGACAAATGTCTTCTTACATTTGCATTCGCCATATTCAATCATTAAATCACAAGGGTTTGTGTTGAAATGAAGACAGTATACCCCCACAGCTCATGTACATGTAGACAGTATAGGAAAACATCATGAAAATCAAGGGGTACATGCTTTCCATGACTGTCATGAAAAGTCTGCCTGTCAAGAGAGCTAATGTAAACACTGGGGACCATCTCAATACATTCCTCAATCATATCCACCAAAAATATCGCAGATGTGTCAGAAGGAAATTTCACAATAATGTGTCAAATGTGTGGTGCTTAGCAAACTTTGAGTAGTGTAGTTGCTTCTGCATCTCCAAGGTGGGAACGCGGTGGCTCAGGTGTAGACTTGGACTTCTGTGCTAGAGGACCCGAGTCCAATCCCCGTCCTGAATGGCCCACGTTGTGTCCTTGGGCAAGGCACTTTATCCCGGTTGCCTCCATGGGGGCATGATGATGCAGTGTACTAAGGCGTACTGCACATCAGTGGTGCACATATCTTCAACTGCTGTAATCCTGCTTGAGCGGAGCTTGAACAGAGTTAGAATGTTGAGGAGCTTACAGTTGCGCGTCGATGCTCGGTGTTTCTCTCCGGGTACTTTAGCTTCCCACACCCGTAAAAAACTCATGGTCACGATTAGCCATTGTGCATAAGTATGTGACCTTAAACACCAATAAATAAATAAATATCTCCAAGGTTAAGGTCATATTTGACATTCATATGTTTGAGGTTTTCTCTCTGGAATGAATCCTAACTACAATTATCAAGCTGCACACAAATGTTAAGGACAGTCAGAAGGTGGGTCATGTTTAAAAGTTACTTGCATATCTTCAAGATCAAGGTCATTTTGTGCTTGGATGTTCAAGGTCACAATTCATGCCCCAGGCTTAACTCAGAAACTTTGGCTATAATCATCGAACTTCACACAATTATAATGGACAGTGGAAGGATGTGTCATGCACTACAGCTGGATCTGCAAGTCTAAGGTCAAGCTCACATCTTAAGGTCACATGTCATCATGTCCCTTCATTCAGGTCAATTCCATTTAATGTTTTTTAAGGGTGTGTGTGGGGGGGGGGGGGAGGGGGTTGTATGTACATGTTACTTCTAGCCACATAAAAGGGTTCAGCTGACCTTTTTTAAAATGATCTGTTGGACATATCTAGCCGATTTAATTCAATATCCCCCCCCCCCCCTCCCCCCCCCCCCCCCCCTAAGTTGGAAGCAAAATTGTCCATGGACTCGGAGGACATTGAGGTCCCTGTCCAAATCCAAATATTATGTTGCTAATTATTCCACTTTTCTACTGTTCTGAGCTACAGCATTGCTATCAGCTGCATCTGGTTACATCTGATATAATTCCAACATATTCTGATTGTTTTATGGTACATTTATTATGTTTTCAATTTTTGTCTAATAAACAAAGCTAATGAGCCTTCATTGAACAAGCTCAACAATCTTGTTCCAGTGAGGGGCCGTAAGCTATCTTTTTGAGACAAAAAATGATGATGTCTGCTATCCGTGTTGGGTAAAGGGTTATCAGAATCAGACATTGGGGTTCAAATGTTACCCTGTATATGGCTGCCCCTGAAAGTAGTTGCCCTGGGCAGAGCTATCTCGGCCGAGAGGCCTCTTGTCACAATTCTTGTCTTATTTCATAATCCTTTCATGAACATTGAACATTATCCTTTTCATCAAACACAACACACAAACAAGTTAAGCTACAGTGGCATTGACACTTTCATTGACTTGTATGACCTCAGAACAAGTGGCCTTAACTTGCTATCATGAGAAGTCCTGCTAACAATAGACAAATTATCTGGGCAGTGGTTTATAGTCAAGTCCGGGCTGCCTTAATAGGCAGCCAAGACTTGTCTAGAAATCACTGCTAAGCCTCTGATGTGTACAGACTGTGAATTTCCAGGCCCTCAAGGGTTAATATTATTGTGTCCAATTCTGGTCATAAGATTATTGTAGCTTGGGGATGTGCATTTTTCTAAACGCTTGAGGCAAAGGCATTGTTTTATGTATGCATATTAGCATGTAATCCAAACTTGGCCCCACAGGGCATTGTATAATTTTTAGGTTGCCTACCCTACAAGACAAGCAACCCTAAAAATTTTGTGATGTCCTGTGGGGCCAAGTTTGGACTTGTCAACATGGTGAGCCCATAGTGATCACATTTTGATGTCCACTGCACCCCAGCCCCCAAATGCATCTGAGTCTGTTATAGTCCCCTTTTATAATACAGTAGAATCCTCTTAATTGAATATCCATTTTGCCACTGAAAATTATTCAATTAACAGGAGTATACAATTAACAGGGATTTCGTCAGTTTCCTGTGTTCTGGAGGTAAACTGAGCATTTATTCTATTATATCTCATTTGACAGAGCTCATAGAGCTCTGTCAAACAAGATGTAACAGAATAAATGCCTGTATTGGATGTAGTGAGGCCAAAAAGGTTGATAAATAAGGTGAATTTGGTGCGTGGTTTTGTAATTTTTTCGACATATTACAAAAATTTATATACAATTAACAGGAGTTTACTCTACAACCTCATATGCAATTAACAGATCAAATTTGTACTGAGGGTATGGTAAATGGTTTTGTGTTTGAAAATTATATTCAATTAACAGGGATATACAATTAAGAGATATCCAATTAAGTGGGCTCCACTGTATCTGAATTGTTATGTCTTTGGTTAATAATTATAAAATTTTTTTATATTTTCTGAAATTATTTTGATTTCAAATGTGCAGGTTTTAGCTGAACTAATCACATACTTGCAATAAGTGAATTTTAAATGTTTTTATCAACATGTTTACAAATACTGTAACCCAGGATCTATTTTTAGCTTACTGATTGTTTATTTAGGTCACACTTGTATACTTGAAATAAGACAGAATGATCTTGAAACTAAGTGAGGTGATTTAGTTCAGCCAATCATGAACTAGTGGAATAAAATTCCTTTTTCTGGAACTTCCCATTTGAGGACGATATAGTCCTTTGTCAACAGACTTGGGAAAATTCATCTGCTGTTTTTCATCTTACATACAGTATTAAAAAGTGGTAATTGTTCATACATTCAGCATTCATTCGTTCCAATGAGGGGTCATAAGCTGTATTTTTGAGACAAAAATTGAAAATTTTTTAGTAATTCATGAATTTATTTTGCAAGTATTGTCATCTACCCGCAATGGGTAAAGGGTTAAGAATGACCATTTCCAGCTACTGATACAGTATGATGATCATGCAAGTAAACAAGTATGTCATCAAGTAACTTGCATGCTTTACTCTGTCTCAAAAAATTGAAGTGAGTCAGTGTGACAATGTTTGCCTGTTTTGGAGCAAGTTTGTTCCTTTGTAGACCCATATAATACAGAATACAGTAGTTTAAAAGTAACGGTTAATCAGTCAATTATTTTTTGGATCGATCAGGATGTTGATCATTGATTAACCATTTCAGCTCTAGTAAAATATCAACAAATTTGTTTTGCCTTCTTTAATTCTCCTCTTTGTTGTGAAGTATAGTGCACACTGTAAAAACTGAGTGGTACATAAATAAAAATTTTTAGCTGATGCAAATGCTTCAAACGTGTTTTTCCAACATGTTTTATGATTTTCAAACTGTTTAATTTTTAATTGCCACTTGAATATGCTTAAGTTTTTATTAAATGCCTTTTAATTGGTTGAGTGCTTGAAGCCCATATTTCGATTCCATTCTGAAGAACAGGTACCACAACTTGAAGGCTTTGTGTTCTGCGGATGTACTTCACATTATCTTTGAAGAAAAATTATTCAGTTTGTATGAATTTGCCTTGCTACAGTGTACATATTTGGAAGATTGCCTATTGGCACTTTCATATCACTTGTAACAAGGCAAAGATATGTGAATAAATATTGGCAACTAAAATAATTTATCCCTCTACTAGGTGAATATGTTTCTTTTTTTTAATTCTTTTTAAATATGTATAATCTTTCTTAACCCTTTACCTAACGAACTGGTGCATCTGCCTGCATAATTTCCAAATTAAGCAGTCAAAAAAAAAAATAAACAAAATTTAAACAAAATCATATCATGTGACCCCCTCATTGGAATGAGCTCGTTAAATTTAAACAAAACCATATTATATACCCCCTTCTGCAATGCCAACATGGGCAATACAAAATTCATCAAATTTTCTGCTGCCATTCAACAAAAATTATATCCATGGACAAAAAACAACAATTCAAAAAAACAGTTTTCAAAAAAACAGTTTTTCTAAGTCTAAAAAGGGACATAACTATAGTAAGTATGCTTGGATGTAACCTGCAATATGTGATTATCCGTTCTCATGGTCTGGTCTATCACCATACCAAAGGACCTTAAAATCCAACAACTGATGCTGGAGTATTGACTGAAATAGTAGTTTTTTATTTTATTATATGCTACGCTGTGCTATGAGACATTCTATTGCACAATATTCAGCCAATTCGTCCCCCAAATGCAAACATTTCAAAACAATAACAAAGATCAGCTGATCGTTCCTTCAAGGCAACGTGATGCAGCGTAACGTGATGTCATTTAGGAAGCTACTGAGGGATATTTCTCGATTTCCATTGAGTTGATGGATATCGAGAAATATCTTTTAGATAATTTGCGATAATTTACAGGCTAGCATATAATAAACAAACTTTCTTTTCCCATTAGATTAAGTGCAACTGTCGAATTCCAGTATATACGTACAATACCAGTCCAGAAACCATCACATGGTCACATTAAAAAATGTTCAGTTCTGTCTTTCCAAAAATGACATTGAATAGCTACAACTGTCTCTCGTAGGATTCAAATAAAAAGCTTTGAATGTGTCATGCATAATATTGTGACCGATTGTATTGCTATATTTTGACCATAACTGGTCCTTGCTCACTGTAGGACTTTGTGAAGAATTAACTCCTTAAAACCATTTGATAATTTATTTGGATGGCATAACTTGTATGGTATATACATCTATTTACAAATCAAGTAACATGAGAATTAAACTGGCAAAATGGAAACATACAAACCTGGCAAATCTAAACTGTATGTCTTTTCACATTGGAAATAGTTAGCCCTCTGACTACAGCTTTATTCTGTGTAAAGTGTCTCCTTTCACACAACTGCATTGACTAATCTGTCTTTTGCATGAAGATCAATTAAGCTTGGTCCACTGATATGTAATGGTCATATCTTGCCAGTGCTATTCACAAAAATTTCCATTCAATTTTTCAATTTTTTTTTGTTTAGTTTTTTCCTACAAAAACTTATATTGTAACACCACATTAGAATGATCTTACCAAGCTCATTCCACTGAGTCTTACTGTCTTATAGGGTTGATAGATGGTATCATACAAATATTTTCCTTATGCACTGTACGTGTAATAAAAAATAATAATACTTTATTGCACAACCAAAAATTAAGAAGTGGTATGGCACTAGATGTACTGGTATTTCATGAAATGGGCAATTTCACAAACGGGGTGTAACATATGCACTGTTCGGATGCACTCATTCCAATGAGGGTTTAAAATGTATGTTATTTAGACCCAAAATAAATAATTTTATTATTCAAGAATTTGTTGTTGTTGTTTGTTGAACTGTATATTCTGCAAGCTTCTTGTACTCTGCAGGTCCCTGTCGGAACCTACCAAGTGGCACAGTGCTTGTTTACTGTGGTAAAGGAGGTCTGTTCTACTGGTAAAATAAAACCCAGACCTTGGGTGCAAGGCCTCTGCAGTGGACAGCATAGGTTTAATCCCTTACATGCTGCTGGCAGATTTTCTTGCCAATGATGTAAAATCTCTTGCCACTGAAATAAGCATGATTTGGTCAAATTTAACCAAATTCCTCCCCTGTAAATTGAATAAAATTTTCAACTAATAATTTCTTTGGATGAATTTAGATGAATTATTCATCAAATCTAGTTCTGGCTGCTTTAAAGCAGCCATGACTAGATTTGATGAAAAATATTATGAAATTACTCAGTGGGTAATGAGTTAACTCTTAGAAGGCGGGGAATCAGAATGAATTTATTGAACATGACATACCGCGAAAAACTTACAGTAAAGCAAGAGCTTCTAGTCAAGTGTCGTCTGCCTATTCAGGCAGACGACACTTGATGAGAAGCACCTGCTCAGTGTTTAATTCTCCCCCAACCCAAAGATAGCTGAACCATCACTGCCAGGTTACCTGCCGTATTACATCACAAGCAAGAAAACTCGACTACCGGCCTCTAAGAGTTAAAGGATTGGATTGGCTAAAGTTGACTTTATACTCACGTTGTGGTCATGATATATAGCCAAAGAAGTTGAAAGTGACTTTAAACATAAGTAAGTAAATTTTCTGTCTGCATGTGAATTGTCAAGATGGGGAAAAAACAAATGTTGTACAGCTATAGGCTTATAGATTTGTGTAATTTGGGGACATTGCAGACTACAGTTAAAACTAGAAGTCCTGTCACGAATAGTGCGCTTATCTAGGTTTAATTGCGCATTGGAATTGCGCGCAATTGCCATATCGAATGGCATCCAAAGCACGGAAGGTTCTCCTGGTTACTCATAGCAAACACATGCAATGTTTCTGCCAATGGACCTCCGGTTTATCTGGAGGTCCGTTGGCTGAAACATTGCTTGTGCACAGGCCATATGTACAGAATTTAATAGCTTTACGCGCACATTAAAGCGCATATCAATGTGCTATTTGTGCGCATTTCGTGACAGGACTTCTAGTTTTAACTGTAGGGTCCTGCGAAGCTTCAAAATTTGATTCAATTTCAAATCTTAAGTTGCTATCTGGTTCAATTCGAATCGGTTACATGATTCGTTTCCATTTGAATCTTTTCACTGGAATATAGCTTAGCATCAGTCATCTTCATCATCTCACAATACGTATATAGTTCTGGTGGAAATTGTACATAAATAATATTGAAAATAAAGACTGAGTATAGTTTCCGCTATTTAAACTGCTAATTCCAGTCTCACTAGACAGTACCACTGCTGAAAAAAATGCTAAAATTTCCATGCAATATGAAAGATGAGCTTTTGCAAGCACCTCGCCCTGTGCAGTGCCTAGTACCGATGATTCTCACGCCAGTTTCTGGTTTTTAACTATAACCCTTACTGGGTAATACTCCAACTACATCACCAAGGCATGCCTTCGACGAAGGCATATCTTATTTTTGGTGATGGAGCTAGAATATTTTATCAGTCGGGACTTGAGCCATCACTGAGGGAACAAATCAAAATTACAGCACCCCCCAACCTGCACCCCTTCCCCCAATCGGTTATCTTCAAGACATCCCAGATTCGATTTGAATTCGAATAATACACCCAGTTGGATTCGATATTCGATTCGAAGTGAATATGGGTGATTCGCAGGGACCTAGTGTCGATACATTCCAAAATCACATTGGGCATGTCTAAACAGAAACAACATCTGCACCCATTAGGCTCCTGTGAAAATTAGAAAGTCGATTTGAAATGCGATTCAAAAGTCAATATTCAATTCAGTTTGATTCAAAATCTGAAATTTGAATATTTTCAAATCTATTTCAGCCATAATTGTGAATGTTCACAGATTGTAATTGATCACATTATTTTTTATTGAGTATTGTTCTGATTAGAAACGCACTGACTTGTAACGGTAACAGTGTTTGTAGCAATGTAGCTACAACTGTACGACAGTTGCAGCTACATCGCTACAAACACTGTTACCACTACAACTGTTCATTTCAACTTAATTGGCATTGTGATCGGTGACCATTTATAAAAAAATTCAAATTTCGAAAGGTTGTTCAGTTGTTCAACTTCATTAAATGATTTGTTCCACAACATGATCACATTATTTTATATTGAGTTTTATTTTTTTCTATCACAGTTACTTGATACATCATCAAAAGCAACGATTTTCTAAAAGAATACCACTGATTATTATATAAACAGAAGTAGAGCAGGCTTTAATTTACAAGCGATTCGACTCCATTCAGCGTTGAATTATCGTTTCGTTTTAGTCATTCAAAAGTTTTATTTAAAACAAATGGCTTCACGAACGAATGGAGTCGATCTGATTTGAAACAGTTTTTTTCCAAGAAAACATCTGATAAAAGTGAGGTATCAGCCCTATCAGCCAGGTTCATTTAAAAATGTTGATTGCTGCAGTTTCGTTTCTACAAAGTCAACAATTCGAATAGTTTCAATCACTAGCTAGTATATTGGTTTATATCTCCGTTTATAGTGTGGGAAGTGGTGAGGCAAAAAATGCGATTTACATAACTGTGTGTCTTTTAATAATTGGGGTATTATTTTAGAAAAGAAAACTTTTCTTTTGAGTACATATCCATTAACTGTGATTCGATTCGAAGTTCGATTCCATATTTGATTTGAAATTTGATTTGTTTTCTCAACTTCGATTCGATATTCGATTCGATCAAAATTGGCAATTCACAGGCCACCAGCGATGTTAATTCCGGTCTCACTAGACACTACCACTGTTAAAAGAAAATTTAAAATTTCCAGGCAATATCAAGAGCTGTTGCTAGCGGCTAGCCATGTGAAGTGCCTAGTACCGATGATTCTCGCCCACATTTCTGTTTTTGAACTATAATTCTTACTGGGTAATATTCCAACTACATCACCAAGGCATGCCTTCGACGAAGGCATGCCATGGTGATGTAGTTGGAATATTTTATCAATCTGGACTTGAGCCATCACTGTCCGAACAAATCTGGTTTACAGCTCCCCCTCCCCCCCCCCCCCCACCCCCCCCCCCCCAGTTGGTCGTCTTCAAGATGCCCCTGATTCATTCAAGATTTGATTTGTATTTGAATAATAGACCCAATTCAATTAGAGATTCGATTCGAAGCAAAAATGAGTGATTCGCAGGGCTCTATTGCAGACTTGCCAAGTGAGCTCTGGTTCAGCCATATTGAAGAAACTTTTTAGTCCCCTACCGGCATCGCCGAAGGGGACTATAGGTTTGCACTCTGTCCATCCGTCAGTCTGTCAGTCACACTTTAGTTTTCCGGAGTTTTTTTGGAAACGCTTCAACGGAATGATTTCATTTTTGGTAAACTACTATAGAACGATGACTTACAGATCAAGTTTGAGTTTCAAGCACAAAAATATCAGTTTTCCAGAGTTTTTTTGGAAATGCTTCAACGGAAGGATTTCATTTTTGGTAAACTACTATAGAACAATGACTTACAGATCAGGTTTGAGTTTCATGCTGATTGCATTATTCTTGTGTGAGTTACGGCCCTTGGAAATATGGAAACGCACCAAAATATCAGTTTTCCGGAGTTTTTTTGGAAACGCTTCAACGGAATGATTTCACTTTTGGTAAACTACTGTAGAAGGATGACTTACAGATCAAGTTTGAGTTTCATGCTGATTGCATTATTCTTGTGTGAGTTATGGCCCTTGGAAATATGGAAAAGCACCAAAATATCAGTTTTCCGTACTTTTTTTGGAACTGCTTTAATGGAATGGTTTCATTTTTGGTAACCTACTATAGAACGATGACTTACAGATCAAGTTTGAGTTTCATGCTGATTGCATTATTCTTGTGTGAGTTATGGCCCTTGGAAATATGGAAAAGCACCAAAATATCAGTTTTCCGTACTTTTTTTGGAACTGCTTCAATGGAATGATTTCATTTTTGGTAACCTACTATAGAACGATGACTTACAGATCAAGTTTCATTTACACTCTGTCCATCCATCCGTCAGTCTGTGAGTCAGTCTGTCTGTCATACTTTAGTTTTCCGAACTTTTTTTGGAAACACTTCAACGGAATGATTTCATTTTTGGTAACCTACTATAGAACGATGACTTGCAGATCAAGTTTCATTTGCACTCTGTCTGTCCGTCAGTCTGTCAGTCATACTTTAGTTTTCCGGACTTTTTTTTGGAAATGCTTCAACCGAATGATTTCATTCTTGGTAACCTACTATAGAACGATGACTTACAGATCAAGTTTGAGTTTCATGCTGATTGCATTATTCTCTTGTGAGTTATGGCACTTGGAAATATGGAAAAGCGCCAAAATATCAGGTTTCTGGACTTTTTTTGGAAATTCTTCAACGGAATTCATGCTGATCACATCTAGGTTATAACATTTGTATAATTTTTAATGCTCATTAGTTCGGTAGGGGACATTGTATTGCTTCAGCGATGCGTGCGCTCTTGTTTGTAATACTGTTTGAAATCCCATTTTCTGTTTTTCCCAGGTTGTATTAGTGCCTCAGAATGTCTATAACCTTATTCCAACTCTGATGACTTTTTAGTGCTAGAGAACAGTTGCCCCAACATGCTGTCTTTGAGTATCTCTGTGTAAACTTGATGTCAGCTGGTAGTGTTCTGGAAGCCCACATTTGGGCTTTATTCGGAAATACAGCTAGTTGCCTCAATTTAAACACTTTATATTTTGTGGATGTGCTTTATATTATCTGTGAAATGCAATTATTTAGTCAGTTTGGATTTGCCTTGTTACAGTTTATGCGGGAGTGCCAGGTCCATATTATTCATAAGGCTGACTAGGCTGAAGCCTAGGGGCCCACAGGGACAGTGGGCCTTCCAGTTTTTTTTTTTTGCTGAGGCACTGTTGGGGCTTCAATCGTTCAGGGCACTTTGCACTCTGTACCATAGCGATACATGTACATATGTACTTATCCATATATATACTCTCATAAGTATACTATATATATATTTATGTACAGTACATTATTTTAATGCTTATTTAAATAATATATGGCAAGTTGTGAGTAGAATTCTTCAGGAGACCCGCAAAATGGATATAGGGTTATGTACTGCAGCATAGTTCCTGCCGTACCAGGATCAGCTGTAGTGGAGTGAAAGAGTGAAGTGCCAGAATGGCCCCGTCCTGAAGTACCTAAAAGCCTAGGGGCCGGCCATGGATTAATATGGCCATGAAGAGTGCCCACAGGCACTCTTCCATAAATTGTAACAAGATAAAAAACTGTGAACAAAGTTTCATGACCAAAAATAATTTAGGACTCTACCAGGGGGCGTGGTGGCTCAGTAGGTAGAGGTGCAGGCTGCAAGCCGAGAGGTCCTCGGTTCGCATCCCACCTGCGGCAACCGTGTTGTGTCCTTGGGCAAGACACTTCACTTCTATTGCCGACATGGGGGCATGGTGACGCTGTGTGCTAAGGCATACTGCACCCCAATGGTGCACCTGTCTTCAACCAATGCAAACCCTGCTTGTGTGGAGTTAGTATGTTGGGGAGCTGACAGTTGCTCACCGTTGCTCGGTGGTTCTCTCTGGGTACACCAGCTTCCTTCACCCGTAAAACTGTCGTGGTCGTGATTACCCATTGTGCAGAAATATGTGACCTTAAAACACCAATAAATAAATATGGACTCTACCAGTTACATCATAAGAACCTTTGCAATTGTTTCTAGGCAAGTATTTGATACCTGCATCAGAAACTAAGACTTGTCTAGAAACAGCTGCAAAATAGAGTTGAAATGGTTAACCGATTACCCAGTGATCAACGTCTTGATCGATCAAAAAAAATAATTGATCGATTAAACATTGCCTTAAACTGCTGTATTATATGGGTTAACAAAGGAACAAACTTGCTCTAAAACAGGCAAACGTTGTCACACTGACTTGCATCAATTATTATGAGACAGATTAAAGCTTGCAAGTTATGTGTCAACATACTTGTTCACTTGCATGATCATTGTACTGTATCAGTAGCTGGAAATGGTCATTCTGAACTCTTTGCCCATTGCGGACAGCAGACGATACTTGCAAAATAAATTCTTGAATTACTGAAAATTTTCAATTTTTGTCTCAAAAACATAGCTTATGACCCCTCATTGGAATGTGCTCAATGAGCTCATTCCAATGAGGTGACATAAGCTTTGTTTTTGAGACAAAAATTGAAAATAATAAAATTTGAAGGAGATTTTTATATATAGCGCTTGCTGGTTTTCCTGATGCTATAAATCATCAGTGGTATGGCAATAATTCAGCTACCTACTAAAACAAGTGATTAATCAGTTAACCCATATGATTAATCGATCAAGAAAACCCTTTAACCGTTTAGTTCTACTGCAAAACCATGAGGTAGACTCCCATTGAGTAGCAAAACTATATTCAAATCTGGGGGTGCGGTGGCTCAGTTTGTAGAGGTGCAGGCTGCAAGCCGTGAGGTCCTTGATTTGAATCCCATCTGCGGCAACAACATTCTGTCCTTGGGCAAGACACTTCACCCTCATTGCCCACTTGGAGGCACGGTGATGTTCTGTACTAAGGTATACTGCATGTCGATGGTGCACCTGTCTTCAGCCAATATTAACTCTTCTTGTGTGGAGATAGTATGTTGGGAGCTGACAGTTGCTTGGTGGTTCTCCCTGGTTGCCGTGGCTTCCTCCACCTGTAAATCTGTCATGGTCATGATTAGCCATTGTGTAGAAATATGTGACCTTAAACACCAATAAATAAATAACAAGAAAACATATTTTGTTTTATGCCCTAAATTTTGGAACACTCCTGTAATTTGGGTACACTAGTTACTGGTATGAGTTCGGTGGAATTTAAACACCTGATGTTGTATGTAGAATTGTATTGGTTAAAGGAAATCATCTCTCCAGCTGTGATTCATTCATTTTGCTCCTACAATTTTATTTTTAATGTTTATCTTAACAATTCAACCAGGCCTAATGTTAAGCCATATAAAGTAAACAGATGAGGAGAAGATAAACTTGGACATGTGTCTGCTTTAAACAGTTTATGTAACAAACTCTCAATACTTGACTTTTAACACTCAGTTCATATGGGTGTTATTTGATTTTTTGTAGCATGTGCTCTGCTGGATGAGAACAAGATTGACAAATCTGGCAGTAAAATTACAATATAATTATTTTTGATTTACAAGTTTTGAATGGTTGTGATACTATAATTATTAAAGTTTCTTTAACTCTTTTTCGACTAGCAAACGGCACTTGCAAAAAAAATTTTTCTTGAATACCGAAAAATTTTCTTATTTGCCTCAAAAACATAGCTTAACCCTTTACATAACATGAAAGGCAGACAACACTTGCAAACAAAATTCTTTAATAACTAATTCTTTTTCATTTTTTGTCTCGAAAACATAGGTTATGAACCCTCTTTGGAATGAGCTCGTCGAGCTCATTCCAAAGAGGGGTCATAACCTATATTTTTGAGACAAAAAATGAAAAAAATAATGAAAATTAATTGGCGATTTTTGTGAATAGCACTGGGCGGTTTTGGCCCTTACGTTTGGTAAAGGGTTAACTCAATTCACTGAGAAATTATCATGAATTTTTCATCAAATCTTTTAATGGCTGCTGTGAATTAAGCATCCATGACAAGATTTGATGAAAAATTCATGATAATTTGTTGTAAGAACTCATTGGTCAAAAAGTCTATAACATATACAAGTGAAAATTGCGTTAAATATTCTCAAACTTCACTCAATTTCATGGCCAGAGATTTTTTGTCCTGGGCAGGAATATCCACCAACAGCAGGCAAGGAGTTAAATTAAAATGATTAATTTTTATCATTACAGTGCTATCAATTGGGACTGAACTCCCAATCTCACTAAGGGAGCTATATTGGAGGAGAATATGGACCCCAAAATCCAACCATGCCCTCATGACTTAGAACAGTCCTGTGATCACAAAAGGTGGCAGATAATTATGAATGGATCTCAATCCAGCTGCGATTCGGTCAAATTTATTTTTCAGTTTTTCTTCCCATAATGATATAGAATCTCACAATCAGAAATGTGAGAACGTTAATTCTGAGATGCTATTTTCGACTTTTTCGTTTGATTTTCTAAATTCGATCTTCATCTCGCAATATTTTATTTATCAAATCCCATGTTGTGTAAGGGCATCACGAGTCCACGACTCAATCATGATCTGATCGAGAAAGATATCACTAATGTACTCACAACACTGTAGTTCACAGATTGTTAAAACCAAATTAATTTTGTACATATGGGGGCTGAGATCACCCTGAAAGAGCATGATTCAGAACATAGTCATGCATGACAAAAATTCCTTAATCAGTAGAGTGCTGAAAACCCATATTAAGGCTTTACTCTGAAGTGCAGGTTCCTTGACATAAAGGCTTACAGTTAAAACTAGAAGTCCTGTCACGAAATGCGCACAAATAGCACGTTGATATGCACGTTAATGTGCGCGTTATGGCCCAAGTAAAGCTATCAAATTCTGTACATATGGCCTATGCACAAGCAATGTTTCAGCCAATTGACCTCCGGGTAACCTGGAGGTCCATTGGCAGAAACATTGCATGTGTTTGCTATGAGTAACCAGGAGAACCTGCCGTGCTTTGGATGCCATTCGATATGGCAATTGCGCGCAATTCCAATGCGCAATTAAGCCTACATAAGTGCACTATTCGTGACAGGGCTTCTAGTTTTAACAGTAACAGAGGATGTGCTTCTTCTTATCTTGAAAATGAAATTATTCAGTCTGTGAGGATTTACCTACAGGAACTCTTCCATAAATTGTAACAAAGCAAATACATATGATAAAATTTTGAAAGCCTAAAATAATTTACCAATCTTCCTGTTAAAGAAAGAACTATGACACCAAGTTTCTGTGAGACCCCTTAACCCTTTACCTAACATGAAAAGCAGACGACACTTGCAAATAAAATTATTGAATAACTAATTTTTTTCATTTTATGTCTCAAAAACATAGGTTATGACCCCTCATTGGAATGTGCTCGATGAGCTCGTTCCAAAGCGGGGTCATCACCTATGTTTTTGAGACAAAAAATGAAAAAGATAATGAAAATTAATTGGCCATTTTTGTGAATAGCAGTGGACGGTTTTGGCCATTACGTGGCAGGCCTGAGGTGGCAAGTAATCTTAAAGAGACTATAGAGGTGGAGGGGTGCATCCTTGGAAGAGCTAGTAGTGTGGAGTCTTATAGAGGGCATCCAACCAACACCTTTGAGCTGGGAACATAGGGGACATTGACATGCTGGTTCTGGTTACAATGTCATTGACTAATACATTTGTTTGGGACATCTAGCCTATTTGGACTGCACCATCGACATGCCTGGATGCTTAAATTTGCAGACTTGCTGTAGACAAGTATTCCTTACCAGAAAATATATGTGATACCTAGATGAGATATGTTATTGGCTCTTGCTAACAAAATATACCTCTATAATTTGAAGAAGTCCTTGCTACAATTTGTTGTCACTCAACTCTTGGTAGCTTTGCAGCAACCATTAACTGGAAGAGTGCTAAATTATTTTTGGCCATCAAAATTTGTTCACATATCTTTGCCTTGTTACAATTTACGGGAGAGTGCCTACAGGCACTCTCCCATAAATTATAACAAGACAAGTCCTTACAGACTAAATAATATCACTTCAAAGATAACCCTTTACCTAACCTGAAAAGCAGACGACACTTGCAAAAAAAATTCTTGAATAACTAATTTTTTTCATTTTTTGTCTCAAAAACATAGGTTATGACCCCTCGTTGGAACGAGCTCGACGAGCTCGTTCCAATGAGGGGTCATAACCTATGTTTTTGAGACAAAAAATGAAAATATTTTAAAAATTAATTGGCGATTTTTGAGAATAGCGCTGGCCGGTTTTGGCCGTTACGTTGGGTAAAGGGATAATACAAAGCACATCAACTGAGTATGAAGCCTTCAAGTTGCAGTACCTTCACTTCAGAGTAAAGCCCAAATATGGGCTTCCAACACTCTACCAGTTAAGTTGATTTAATGAGAAATTCAAGAAATTGCTTGGAATGGAGGGAGCTAAACTGGAGCTGAGGTTGTGTTTGTAGCAGCTCGGTCTTTCTTCATTTTATTAGAATTCAAGGAAATACTTGAAAAGTTAAGATGTACTGGTTGAGTGCTAGAAGCCACTATCATGGCTCTATTGAAAAGTGCTGTTAGTCGCATTAGTGTCTTTACACTGTGCATTCGCTTGAGGTTTGATCAGCACAAGAAAAATTTTTTACATAAAATTGTTTGGTTGCAAAAATAATTATTTGTGAACAAAATCTTTCAAATTAAGGTGACTTGTGCTGGTAACAGGGTATCTTTAAAAAAAAATACCCATGTTTCAAATCACCTTGGAAAAATAATTTAGCACTCAACCAGTTAATATGAAGCTGTGCTGTATTTGAGGCAGCCATGGCTTGATTTTATGAAAAAAATATCAAGGAATAGTTGAAAGTTTAAGAGTATAAACTGGATGGGTTGTAATAGCAGTAGCTATATATTGATTTTATGAGAAAGTCAAGAAAATATTTAGCGTATTAAGTGTTTATTTCTGTTTATTTGGGTTGAAGGCCACTTTCAGCATATATTTAATAGGTAAATTGGAGCTATTGTCATATTTGAGGCAGCCATAACCTGAGATTATGAGAAATTCAGGAAAATACTCAGAAGGTTAACAGTTAAATATTTATTTATTGGTGTTTTAAGGTCACATATCTCTGCACAATGGCTAATCATGACCGCAACAGTTTTATGGGGGGAGGAAGCCGGAGTACTTGGAGAGAACCACCGAGCAATGGCGAGCAACTGTCAGCTCCCCGACATACTGATGCCACACAAGCAGGGTTAGCATTGGTGGAAGACAGGTGCACCAATGACGTGCAGTATGCCTTAGTACACAACGTCACCATGCCCCCACGTGGGCAATGGGGGTGAAGTATCTTGCCCAAGGACACGACGCGGTTGCCACGGGTGGGATTCGAACCGAGGACCTCTCGGCTTGCAGCCTGCATCTCTACCAACTGAGCCACCGCGCCCCCAACAGTTAAATTGGAGATGCTGTTGCAAGGTTGTTGCAGACTCCATTCAAACTTCATTCAGATCTCCCCAGGGGTACTGAAAATGTAAACATCATTCCCCTTCTGGACCAGTTTGAACAAAATTTGGCATGCGTTATGAGTGGGTAACTTGTCCTTGAGTAATGTGGGAAAATATACCGTAGCTGAAATTCCCATTATGGCCTAGTTGGGTGAAAAAATTAATGTTTTTTTTCCCCACACTGCACTGTACAAGTAACTGATATTTGGTTTTGAGCAGATGGGACAAAAAAATATTTATCAGTTCTTATGGGGGCCCCATATTGGAGTCTTGGATTTTAACACTGACGGTAATGAAGAAAAATGGGAGCACTGTGGTCCTGTGGTAAAAGCATTGGACATAAAACCCAAAGCTGCGTGGTTTGGTCCTGAGTCTGGTAGTAACTGTGTTGCATCCTTGGACAAGGTACTTAATCCAAAATGTCCATGTAGGGGGGGGGGGGGGGGGGGGGGGACTGTAGGGCACCTTACTAAGGTGTACTGCACGTCGATGGTACACTTGCCTTCAACCAATGCCAATCCTGTTTGTGCAGAGTTCGTAAGTTAGGGAGTAAAAGCTGTTCAATGCTGCTGGGAAGTTCTCTTCAGTTACTTTGGTTTCCTTCACCCACAAAATTGTCAGACATGAGGGAACCCTGGCTGTCAAAAATGTCATTAATTTCCAATAAATAAATAAATAAAAATGGAAAAAACATTAAAAATAGGAAAAAACATTTGGCTTTGCCAGGTGCTTCAGGCCTCCTTGGATTTCTTATGTTATTTACAATTAGACAAGTCATCAGGCCTGTTCCTGAATGTGCAGCATAGTGTGATCACTGATGACTATGATACCATGAATGGAGGTCTGGTAGATGGTGAGGTCTCATGTATGTTACCTGGTGCACTGTTGACATGAACCAATAGGATAGGAAGTTTATGACCTTTGAGCGAAGTTTTTGGTTCCTGCACCACTGGATACTCAACCCAATGGTCCATGGACAGAAAAGTTGCTCTGTGGGTCCTCGGGTTTCTGCTGGACTAGCAGTTAAGACAATAAGTGAATATGCACGTTTTTTTTATGCCCTGCCATAAAATGGCCGGGGCATATAGTGTTAACCTTGTCCATACGTCATTCCATTATTCCATCATTCCAAAATAAGTTCTCCAGCCTTTTTTTTCCAAAGATTGAGGTAATTAGTTAACTGCTGATATGTGGTTTTGTCGTTGGTACCTTCAAATTGAATTTGAGTTTGGTCCCAGCCTGAAGATTTTTCATGGAGTTATTGACCTTCAGCTGAGTTTATGATGTGAAAACTCAGAAAATCAGTTTTCCAGACTTTTTTTGCTCAAGGGGTCATATATGTCAAACTGACACATCTCTTTTTTTATTGTGGCTTTTGTAACACTTTCAGGGTCTCCTCATGTAAGCCAGTTTTAAGGGGTTGAGGAAGCCAGAATACCTTGAGAGAACTACCGAGCAGCAGCAAGCAACTATCAGACTCCCCAATGTACTAACTCCACACTAGCAGGGTTAGCATTGGTTGAATACAAGTGCACCATCGACGTGTGTAATATGCCTAAGTACAGAACACTACTGTGCCCCCATGTGGGCACTCAAGATTAAGTGCCCTGCCCAAGGACACAATGCAGTGCTCCTGGCAGGGATCGAACTGTGAACCTGCAGTATACCTTAGTACATAGCACCATCTTGCCCCCACGTAGGCAATCGGGATAGATATGCACTAATTAGGTGACTAAGTATCATCAAACGACCTTGAGCACTCTGTAATTCAAATAAAATAATGTACAGTGCAGCAAGATGGGAGTTTAAGATAGCTATTGGATTTTATATGTTTATTCTAAATCTATGGTCACAGCTGTATCAGGTAATCATATGGTATTCAAAGAGATGTTCCACTGAATCACTTCCTATATCTAAACAGACAGGGAAGTAGCAAGAAGTAATGGTATGTAGAATTTGTGTTTTTTCTTTTATGTAATTACCTGAGGTTGTATTTTTTTTATTTCATGATGGTATTTGTTTGTTTTTATTCTGTTCAACCTGTTTTTATTTGTCATGTGAGATATAGATTTTAATTTTTTAATATGTTGAGTATTTTCTTTGACCCATTACTTAACATCATTGTTTTATTCGGTCAGTACTGTTCACAAAAATGGCCTGTTGAATTCAAACAAGATTGAATGAGGCTCATAGCCAGGATTTTATAATAGGGAGTGCCTTAGCCATTTTTTTTTTTTTTTTGGGAGGGGGGGGTGGGGGCAAACATGATATTTGGAAGGCCATTGTGTGGGGTTCGGGGGCCTTCCCAGTCTTAACTAGAACCCTCTGGTCATAACTCCCTCCTCCAAGTGGAGCAAGGAGGTAATGACCAGTTTCAGGGAAGTGGGAGGAGGTGGTAATGATCAGAGGGTCCTAGTTCGGACTCGCTTTCCTACCCCCAAGAAAATTGTGCAAAACTCAGTGCTCAAAGAACAAATCTGATACATTTATAACATATGCAGCCATATGCTGGAGACCATTTTAGGATTTGAAATGTTTTATGAATGTTGCACTTGACTAATGTTTTAGTGGGGGGGGGGGGGGGGGGGGGGGGGGTCAGCAAAGATTTATGGTGCTCGGCCAGGGCCACAGTATTGAATTGGTTAAACTCCTAGTTGCATTATAGGAAAAATTTGAAGCTTGAAATTGTGGTATTTTGACATTATGCAATATGTGGAGGGTTAAGTTGACAATAAATAAATAAATAAATAAATAAATAAATAAATAAATAAATAAATAAATAAATACTTGTGTTCTGGTCTTGTTAGAGCTGTAGATGCTGAAAGTCACTATAAACAGCATTAAATAAGTAAATAAATATAGTCATCATTGGTTTCATTTTCTGTGCTGCATGTTCATGTTTCTTTTTTGCTTGGAGAGAGTTGATGTAAGTTATGAGTTCCTTACCTGTCTGTAGCAATGATAAATAATGCAAGTAAGCATGCTGTTGGTGTTTTCTATTTATATTCCTAAATGTCAAAACTGAGACATATTATGCTGGACAGGTAATTTTGATTCATGTCACAGTTTGTGTCAGACTTGGGGATGTTCAAGACTAGTGACAGTCTTGATAATTAACGTCTTCAGTTTATCATACATATTTACCGATGAAATGTCCTAAAGCAGGATTACCACAGTAATTTGGACAACCTGCTGTTGTCATTGATGTGGTTTTCATCTCTAGCACATTTCTGGGAAAGTGTATTGTTGATTGTCTGCCATGGACCTGATGAAACCTTAAATTCCTTCGAAAATCTTTTTTTTAAGTCTTATTTTTAAAGACCTTGAAAGGGCTTTAATTTAGGCATTTTTCTTGGAAACTCATTAAATGTATTCAGGTAACTGAAGGTAACACACAATTATGGCGCTTGCTATTATTATTATTATTATTATTATTATTATTATTATTATTATTATTTGGGCTTAATGACACTTTCTACACCCAGGCCCCCTCATGTCAGGAGAGTTTTATGGGTGGAGAAAGCCAGAGTACTCAGAGAGAACCTCTGAGCAGTGATGGGCAACTGTCAGAATCCCCAATGAACTAACTCTGCACAAACAGGGTTGTTAGCAATGGTTGAAGACAAATTTACCATCAATTTGCAGTATGCCTTAGTACACAGTGCCGCCATGCCCCACACATGGGCAATGAAGATTAAGTACCTTGCCCAAGGACACAATGCAGTCACCCCTGGTGGGGATCAAACAAGGGACCTTTAAGTTTGAAGTCCAGTACTTTAACCCTTTACCCAACGCAGACGATATCAAAATTTATTATTTTAAATATAATTTTTTCAAAAAATTTCAACAAAATCATATCGTTCCAACGAGGGGTCACATGATATGGTTTTGTTGAAATTTTGTGAAAAAATAATATTTTTTCAACTGCTGAATTTGCATATTATGCGGGAGGATACTGCCAATTCATTGGGTAAAAGGGTTAACCACTGCACTCCCAGGCACTTACTTTGCACTATTGCACATGTGCTGTATTATATACCGTACAATCCCCAAATAGACCTAAAAAAGTTAAAAATATGTTTCTCAAGCCCTACCGCATGGTCCTTTTGGCTGCTCTCTTTTATTAACCAATGCAAACTTTAAAAAAGTAAATTATTTTATCCAAGTTATTAAAATTGATAAATTTGTCCCCGAGTGCACTGAAGAGATGAAATACACTACCACCCATGCTATTCTATAGATTATGAGGCCTAAAACATAAAACAAACTATTAACTTTTGATAGCAAAGAAATAATTACAAAAATAAAAAATAAAATAAAAAATGCCTGCCCGCCGCCCGCATGCAATTTTACAAAAAAAATGACCTGAGAAACAGAAGATTTACTTTGTGGGTCCTTATTATACCTCACTACTGTAACGTCAGTTATACGTGGTGGTAAGATTGGCTCCTACTAAAAGTAATAGTACTGGAATTTTTTTCAAAGAAAGGTAGTAGGTAAATTTCCAGCAAAAATACTTATCCACTTAACTCCTACATTTTTCAAAGGATTTTTACGAAACTTGGTCTGTAGTATCAGTAAAAAGTGTAGATGTGCAGGTGGGCAGGAAGTTTTTACTCAGCAATTTTTGTGCAGTTACAGCCCTTTGTCGGGGGCACGGTGGCTCAGTAGGTAGAGGTGCAGGCTGCAAACCAAGAGGTACTTGGTTCGAATCCCACCTGCGGCAACCGCGTTGTGTCCTTGGGCACGACACTTCACCCCCATTGCCCATCTGGGGGCACGGTGACGTTGTGGTCTAAGGCGTACTGCACGTCGATGGTGCACTTGTCTTCAACCAATGCTAACCCTGCTGGTGTGGAGTTAGTATGTTGGGGAGCTGACAGTTGCTCGCCATTGCTTGGTGGTTCTCTCCGGGTACTCCAGCTTTCTCCACCCGTAAAACTGTCATGGTCATGATTAGCCACAGTGCAGAAATATATGACCTTAAACCCCAATAAATAATAAATACAGCCCTTTGTCCATCCATCACAAAACTTTAAACTCCTATATTTTTCATAGGATTTTTATGAAACTTCATGTGAAATATCTGTATGAAGTGTTGATGTGCATGTGGGTAGGAATTTTGAATAAATTTTGCGCATTTGTGGCCCTTGATTGTAGGTAAATTCCCAGCACAGATGCTTGCATGTTTTCGATACATTTCTGTCGCAGATGTTTAGCCTCTTAACTCCTACATTCCCTGGTTGACTTTCACCAATACAAAATACAGAGTCAGTTCACAAATCCTCATTTTGTGCATGTTACAGTCAGAAAAGTTGCTGAGGGATATTGAAGCTGTCAGACTTTCTTGTATTATATTAGAATTGTGCAGCTGTGCAGTCCATATATACAGTTGATACCTGTGACAGTGTTGTGCAATATTTTGAAGCAATATAGTGCACTGACTTAGTGCACTTTTGTCCCTGTCAAACTACACCATTAGCGTAACTCAATTCCTGTAGAAAAACAGCGTGCCCAACTATGAGCAAATCTATACTAGGAAATTGAGACCATTAACATCATTCCTAACGTCTACTGGGATACATGTACATGTGCTATGACATAAAAAGATATTAAAATGTGACTGCATATACTAAATGAAGAAAGAGGATTACTCAACTTAACAGCACCATATTTTCCCTCCTCGAAATGTATTTATAATTGTTCATAACAGCACAAGAAACACTTGCAAACTTTCATCATATTGACCTCTGGTCCTTGCGATGAAAGTTTGCAAGTGCTTCTTGTGTTCTGTCCTCAGAAGTTGTAAATAATTACTAAGTGAAAAATCTATCCCACAGCAATTTAGTAGTGATCCACACTCCACATACTGTAATCTCAATATTTTCTCTCTGTTTGATCGGTACAGGTTGTGATTTCACTACCAACCTTGCTAATAGTGTCATTGTATTTTGCATTGTACAGCTCAAACGCTCCTGTGTAATTCAGACAACTTCATTCTACTGCAGTAAGGAGTGTGTTAACTAGCAAGCATTTTCTGCACTAAATGTCACAGGACTTCTAGTTTCAACTGTACATGTAGAATAACTGTATAATGTGTCAAAATAAATTTTTTATCTCATGATAATTATCGAACCTACAAGCCTTGGCATGTGAATTAAACGATTAATACTATGAGTCGGATAAAATATTTTTTGGAGTCAACTTGTCTGTCGCTCTGTAGTTGGTCCATTGCACATGTAAACTTGTGAAGTGAACTACTTCCACAGTTTTAGCGGCATTTTCATGCAACTTGACAAAAATGATCAACATAATGAGGAGCAGTGCGTGACATAATTGTTTTCCCAATCAGATTCAAGATCGCCAATTGGCAGTCATATTGGATTTTTTTTTATGAAAACTTGTGGAGCGAACTACTTCCACAGTTTTAACTGCATTTTCATGAAACTTCACAAAAATGATCAACATGATGAGGGGAAGTGCGTGACAAAATTATTTTCCTGCTCGGTTTCAAGATGGCCGACTGGTAGACATATTGGATTTTTTTTTAGGTAAATGTATGGAGCGAACTTCTTCCACAGTTTTTGCCACATTTTCATGAAACTTCACAAATGATCAACATGATGAGGGGAAGTGCGTGACATAATTTTTTTTTCCCCGCTCGGTTTCAACATCGCCGACTGGTGGCCATATTGGAATTTTTTTTACTTAGAAAAATTGAATGCCCCTTTTCAGTCTCCCACACTAGGCGGTATGCCACGGTGGGAGTATACCAGGTGACAGGCCATCTCTAGTTATTACAGAGTAACTAACCCCATGCACTGCACAACCTTAGAGTAAATCTCACCCCAAAAAAATCTTTACCCAATGTATTGGTCAAAACCATGCAGTCAGTGCTTTTCTAAAAAGCATTCAAACTCAACTGATGAACCCTGATTGGAATAAATTATGGACATTTTTTTTTCAGTGAATTTCAAAAATGAAAACATATTCTGTTTTCAATTAATAGCTTGTTTAATGTGGATCGCATAGGTATAAACAATTGGCTAACCTTGACCTCATACCTTTGCAGCGGTCATGATATAACCAAAGATGACTTTAAACACCAATAAAAAAAATAGTAAAGTACATTATTATATCACAAGATGCAGAATTGTACCTCTATGGTTAATTTTGTTATGCCCCTGAAAATATTTTGCAAGGATATTGCCATGATACTGTCCATCCATCTGCCCTCCATCTGTCTAGATGGAGTTGGTTTACACTCTCTAATTGAAGTTCCCCTTAGCCAATCAAAAGCAAACTTGACATGTGGGTTGGGTATAATGAGAGGAACAACCTTATTTATTTTGGGTGTCATTGTACCAAAGATGAAGGCAGCCTCTGGTGGCCATCTCTAGTTGTTCTGGGCAGGAAACTCCACCTGTAGCAGGAAAACAGTTAAACCCATGGAGTAATTTTATTGCTGTAGTGAAAGATGAGAAAAAAATTTATCCCATGTTATTAACTGAATAATCGTCTATTTATGCAGCTGAAAAAAGCTATGCACAGTCCTTGCATGTTTTCTGAATAACACCTATGCCTTTTGTCCCTGTATGATCCTCAGCAAGTGGAGCAGTCCCATTTTCATTGCGATGAACAGGTTCTTCTTTATGGTTATCTGGTAACCAATGTCTCATGCGGGTGTCCTTTAAAATGGGAAACAATTATACAGGGAAGCCACAGGCCCATAAAAGTCTTTGAAAGATCTTCCATACAAAACTTTATTTTTAAGGCAGGTGAAAATGGGCACTAAACCCCAAAGGCCCTTGAAAGTACTTGAAATTGTTTGTGGGTAATGTCTTTCTAGGAATAAATTTAGTTGCACCAGCAAAGAACAAATGTGAGAAGTATGTGCTTGTAGTTGTCCTGCAACTTATTTCTGCTGGTACTGAACATGTCCCCTAATGTTGTAATTCATATATTGATCGATAGTCCTTGAAAGTTCTTGAATTAGCTGGGTCAGGAGTTTAACCCTTCTCCTAACACTATGGACAAAACCGTCCAGTGCCTTTCACAGATCTCATCAATCAAATTTTATTATACCCCCGCAACAAGTTGGGGGTGGTGGGGTTATCCTTGAATCATCTTGTCCATCTGTCTGCCCATCTGTCTGTCCATCCTTAGACATATTTTTGTTTTGAGATTTTTTCAGACGTTTATGAACCAATTTGCTCGAAACTTGTTGTGAATGTTCACCACCATGGGAACCTGTGCACCTGTGATTATAGTTCCAGTCAGATTATTTTTGCCAGACTTATGCCCCCTTTTGCCTTGAAATAGCAGCCGCATAGGCCTGAATTTTTTCTGGAGATTCTCTCCGATGTCTATGGATGGATTCCTTTGAAACTTGGTATAGATGTTCACTACCATGGGAACCTTTGCACCTGCAATTATAGTTTTGATTCGACTTTTGTGCCAGAGTTATGTCCCTTTTCATCTAAGAATAATCATAGTGGAGGGGAGTGTGGACCACTCCATCTGGGATAGTCACAGCTGTATTTACTTTTTTGCATTTTTGCCTCAAAAACATAGTTTATGACCCGTCATTGGATCAAGCTTTTGAGCTTGCTCCAATGATGAGTTTTTTGAGCTTTCTCCAATGAGGAGTTATAAGCTATATGTTTCGAAGGAAAAAAATTAAAATTTTTAGTTTTTCAAAAAACAACCTGTGTAAATGTTGTCTCTCTTATTTTAGTTAGTTAGAAGGTTAAATCAGCTTTGCTATGAGAGTGGTAAACCTTTTACAGAATGAATTGCCCGCATTCACCCTCACAATTTACAAATTGAGCAATTAAAAAAAAAAAAAAATCAAAACATTTCAACAAAGCCATATTTTGTAGCCACTAATTGGAACGCACTCATATATGGTTTTGTTGAAAAAGTTTTTAAAAATTCAACAAATAAAAAATTAAAATAGTAAATTTTGATATTTTATGCATTGGGGAAAGAGTTAATAATGTATTTCTTGCTGCCACACCACAAGATATTTAATTGCCACCATTCTAGAAAGCACAATGCTTGGAGACTTTTATCCTCCATGGCTCTCCTCTGACTGCAATTTCACAAAAGGGAAATTAAGGCATATATGTGAAGGGTGTTCAGTTTTATAAAAATATGGAGGGAGGATGTTGGATGTGTGTGGAATAACTTCCCCTCCCCATTGTATTTACGTGTTGTGCTCCACACTTTACGGATGCTTCAAATACTCTATTGCAGGCTTAAGTCTTAACTTGCTGCTTATTTGCAAGATATTTTTCATCAAATGTAGCCATGGCTGCTGTGAGGCAGCCATGACTAGATTTGATGAAAAATTCATCCAAATTTAACTCAAGAACATTTTGGTGAAAAAATCCATTCAATTTACAGTACGTGGAGAGTGAATTGTAACTAAATTACCCGTGGAGTGGTGTTATCACCCAAAGTATCACTTTCAATTTCTGTACATATGGACAGAAAATACAAACAATGTTTCAGCCAGCGGACCTCTGGGTTTAACCCAGAGGTCCATTGGCTGGAACATTGCTTGTGATTGCTATGCTTTGCAACTAATTTGCAATTATTGCGTGGGCGGAATCTCCAGTCTGTGGGTGATGTAGTGATAATGCACTCTCCATGTACTGTACAAAGAGCAACAATGATAAAATGTGTCCAAATTATACACATATCAATGGCAAGCAAAATCCTGTCCTGGACAGGAATATCTGCTCGCAGCATGTAAGGCGTTAAGTACCTAAATACCAAGGGCAGTTGAATGCTTCTATATTTGTGACAGCTGTGCATACTTCCTTTTTTGGGCACAGTGCATGATGCATGGAAAATTAAATCCATTGTGAGTGAATTCCAGTTATCAGAATTTATATCCTGTTGTGGAGTGCTATTGAAACCCGCAAGTGTACTGGAAACATTTTCAGCAGAAAGATTTCAAACCATGTATGCAGCTTTTGAATTTAGTTGAATAATTCATATATTATGAAATAACAAGAACATAAAATACCTGAATGGTGCAGATAACTATTTGCAGAAAGATTAGGTATCCAATAAATATTTAACTCATTATTCAACAAATTGGCCTGATGCATCCTCAGTATTTATAAATTTAAGAGCTGAAATAAATTTAAAAAAAAAATTCAATGAAACCATATCATGTAACCACAGGCTTGGCAATTTCAGGAGAGTGATTTTTTAGCTCTCCTTAATGCCCTCCTGAAAGAATTAAGGAGAGCGAAAAATTGCCCTCTTAAATATTTTGGTCTGGGATGATTGAGATTACATGTATTATGCTCACATTAAATTTTTGTTGTAAAGCAAAAATGTAATTTAACTTCGAAGTCACATAACATCACGTAATTTCATTTTGAAAGTGGTTTAGTGGTAAAAGGTAATGGCTGCAACCATACCCAAACACAGTTGCAATCATTTGAAGCAAAATGGGTCACAGAAATATTTTTTTTTCTGTCAGTTTCAAGTTCAACAACTGACATCACAGTTTGAGGGATAATTATTCAAGGAATATTGACACTATAATATACTACCATTACTACTATCCTGTCACTTGAAGCACTTGCACCCGGATGTGACTGTAGATTCAAGCAGACCTGTTGTCCAAGAAAGTCATACGCCTACCACTACCACCTTCAACCCCCCTTGGGGGGTTGAAGGTGGTAGTGGTAGGCATCTGACTTTCTTGGACAACAGGTCTGGGTACACACACAGGTCTTGTCAAGTGTGTGTTCGATTGTTGAGTGAGACATCTAGATGTCTAAGAGATTTCGCTTTACCTTAGTAAAGTTAATAAAATCACTGATGTAGTCTGTTGGTTTCAGTTTCAATGAGTTCGTTCAACTGGATACTTAAAATGCTGTGTAAAGCTAATTGCTCTCCTAAGCTGATTGAGGAGAGCGATTTTTTGCCCTCCTGCATTTTTCAGAATGCCAGGCCTGTAACCACTCATTGGAAGGCACTTGTCGAGATCATTCCAATTAATGGGTACAAGCAAGCCTGGAAATGAGCTATCTGTCATTTGCAGACTGAGTGAGATCCCCAGAGAGTGAATTTGCTGATGCTATATCTCATACAGTGGGCTATGTCAGGGCGATAGCGAGTTTTCTCCATTGTTTATACTGGAATGTAAATAATAATCTAATAAGAATAAAAATAATAACAATTTTGGTAGTTGGTATAGTATTAAAAATAATGCTTATTATCACTTGTGTAAATAATCCTCTTTCAATTAACGTGAGTATAATTTCACTCAGACTATTACGCTGGGTCACATCAAAGGTATCGGGTTGCGTCATCAATACCTCGTTAAAGAACACATGTGTTCGGACAGAGAAGCCTATTAATTTTCAATTCTAACAGGTTGTCAGAAGCGTTTATATACTAGCAACCAAAGCGAAAGGGACTTGTCAAATGAAACGCAAATTGTCTAAACTCAAAGAGTCAATTTTTCATTTCGCACTGTTTGTCGGAAGGATCTAACAAAGTCGTTACAAAGCGATTAGCCAGTTAAAATTATGTATAAATATGCAAGCGAGTGAGGTCTTAGGGCAGACTCAAAAAGATTCAGAGAGACTTGTTAGACCCGGTTAGACCGGTTAGTTCACGTTTTTTGTGGAAGCCAGATCAGGGATCTGCGCTAGATGTTGCCCGCTGGGGACAACGTAGAGAGCTGAAGCGAGATATTGCCTCCGTTGGACGGAGTAGTAGATCTCTTTTGTCGGTAGCCATGCCATAAGTCTGGGCTAATAAAAAGTTAAGGCTATAGGATTAGCATAGGGGGCGCCACAACGCCAAGATAAGGCCAGTAAAAGTTTGAGAAATAAAGTAGGGAGCAAGGTGCTCAAAAGTTGGTGTCCAGGTAGCGGAGCTACGCTGGAAAATAAGTGGACGGCTAGCAAGAGGGAGCTGCCGTATGAACATTTTGGTGATTTAAGTTGGCCAGGTAGTGGAACTACCCTGGAAAATAAGTGAACGGCTAGCGAGAGAGAGAGCTGCCATAGGGTCATTTTGTTAATTTAAGTGGTGATTTGGAATCAATAGTAATGAGACAGTGAGTGGTGCAGAGTGGAAACGTGATAACTTAGTGGAACTGTATACCTTGAACCCGGAGAAGTGTTGGCGGATTTCTGGACGATAAAACATCTAAAAGTGACACTATAATATCTAAAAGTGCACAAGAAGAACGGCGATCAAACCAGTGCTAGCATTGGAAGAGAAGAAGGCGGTAAAGTGACATTTTCTCTTTCCTTTGTGAAAAAGAAAAGATTCTTTGTGGGAAGTCTCAGTATGTATTATATCTTCTTATTTTATGTATTAAACTTGTCATTTTCTTAAGTCGCGTTGATTATCGTTCCGAGGAAAAGTCATGGACACCTACAGGACTAGAATCCCCAAATAGTCGATATCACCACGGGATTCTGTAGCGGCGAGGCGTAGGTTCACACGCAGAGACAGCTGCACTCCCAGAGTGGGGCTGGGTGCGATTGAACCTATTTCTTCCAACCGGTCCATGTGGTGGGCCCTATATCGGCGACAGGCTAGAATGCTCCAATTTATACTCTGGTACACCTCTCTCTGTTTGGGCCTGAGACCTTGATTAAGATTGGGGTTCACAGAGGGTAAATTTGATAATGCTACCCTGCTATGCAAAAACGTAGCTTATACATGTAACTCAACAAGCTCAAACCTATAATAAGGGGTCATAAGCTATGTTTTTGAGACAAAAAATTAAAAAATAATGAAAATTGATTTTTCAGTTTTGTGAACAGTGTTGGCCAGTTTTGGCTGTTGTGTTGGATAAAGGGTTAAATTGAGACGTCGATAGTTCAATTCTGACCTGTGCCATCTGCACTGCATCCTTGGATAGGATATATACTTGATGGTACACTTGTCTTCAATTTCTGCTAACTCAGCTTGTGCTGAGTTAGTAAGTTGGAGAGTCTGAACAGTTGCTTGCCACTACTTGGTGGTTCACACCATGGGCACTCTGGCTCTCTCCACCCATAAACCTGTTAGATATGATATAATCCTGGCTGTTGGGATATCATTAACTCCTTAATTGCTGCTGGCAGATATTCCTGCCCAGGTCAGGATTTCTCTTGCCACTGAAATATGTATTATGTGGGCACATTTAATCCAATTTACACCCTGCAAATTGAATGGATTTTTTACCAATGATTTCTTGAGTCAAATTTAGGTGAATATTTTCTCTATTATGCAACTAACCCTGTGCCTTGTGCAGCTGTAGTGAGTGTTTATTTTTGTAGAGTGTGTGATATAGGAGTTACCCATTTTTTTTAGCTGCGACTAGCAGCTCTATAAGTGGCAATGTCAGTCTGTCGGTCTGTCTGTCAGTCTGTTGTCTGTCTGTCAGTCGGTCGGTGGTCGGTCGGTACCGACCGTCGGTCGGTCGGTCTGTCTGCGACCAACGAGTTTCAAAACTCAATAACTTTTGAAATACTTGATGGAAATACTTGATGGAATGACTTTATATTTGGCATGTAAGTGTATCTTATTGATGTCTAGCAACTGTTCAATGCATGTGTTGTTCCAAGTATTTTTCTTGGAGTTATGGCCCTTGATGAACTTAGATTGTCGGTCCATCTGTCTGTGACCAACGAGTTTCAAAACTCAATAACTTTTGAAATACTTGATGGAATGACTTTATATTTGGCATGATAGTGTATCTTATTGATGTCTTGCCACTGTTCAATGCATGTGTTGTTCCAAATATTTTTCTTGGAGTTATGGCCCTTGATGAACTTAGAATTTTGTGAAATTGCACCACCCGTCGTAGCTATGGCGTCGATCTCGCGATTTTTTTTATAACCAGAGATCGTGACAAATCCTGTGCATTGCATGGGGTTAGTCACACTTTCTAGTTATAAAAAACCTCATGAACTGAGTAGTTAACCCAGTCAACTGTACAGCCTTGTGTAAATCTCATCTTTATCAACTCTTTACTCAATGTAATGGCCAAAACCAGTCAGTACTATTCTCAAAAAGCATTTGAACTCAGCTTATGAATTGTGTAAAGGGTTTTTTTTCAGTAAATTCCCAGAATGGAAGCATATTCTAATTTCAATTAACCCATTGAGACTTTAATTATCGTGACTTTCAAACGTCACTGGGAATTCAGTTTCTTCAACATTTTTCAAAATCCGACGTCAAACGTCGGAAAGTACAAGTAACAAGATATTTTTCACATTAGTGATTATCTGGTTGAGGGCTAGATTTTATTTTTGGTGGTCTGAATTTCTTATTCTAAACTTGTTTTATTATAAATTATTGGAGAGTGCCCACAGGCACTCTCCAATAATTTGTAATGAAACAAAGTTATATAAAGAAAATATTATTTGTGTTTGACTAAATAGGATATATAAGCAAGAAAAGTCTTGGCTTTGCTCTGGTACCCTCATTTTTTGAAAGCCCTGATAATGGTTTCTTGCACTTAACCAGTTGAGAAGTCTTGACAGCAGGATTACATTAGTATTTTAAGCGGCGATAACATTTGGCTCAACGCTTATCACTGAGCACTATTTAGGAGAAAATAGGAATTTGAGGTTAAAACTTTAAAAATCGAAAAATAAGAACAAAACAAATGACCACAAAGTATCAGCGTGCTGTTTGATTTCGTACGTAATAACACATACAAAAGTATCAAAGGGTTAATATCTTGTTGTAACTTGTGATGATGTCATAATTTAGCCATTGATGCTGATGTGACGTTAACTGTTTATCTAATATATTCAGAGAAAATCACTTTCAGATTCCATCATTTTTAGCTCAACTTGACAAAGTCAAGCTGAGCTATTGCCATCACTTCTCGTCCGTCGGCGTACATACGTTAGTATGTTAGTACGTTAGTACGTACGTCCACAATTTCCTTTGGCACACCACACAGGTCGTATTTATGATCAGATCGCTTTGAAACTTGGTATGCTTGTTTGGGGTGACCTCTAGATGAGAGCTATCAATTTTTTTCAATTTCCGTCAAAAAATTTTGCCGTGGCCAATGTTCTTAGAACTTAGTTGAGTCAAACCTCAATATTTCCCTTTGGCACACCCTACAGGGCACATTTATGATTGGATCGCTTTGAAACTTGGTATGCTGTTTGGGGTGACCTCTAGATGGGAGCTATCGATTTTTTTCAATTTCCGTCAAAAAATGTTGCCGCGGCCAATGTTCTTATAACTTAGTTTAGTCAAACCTCAATATTTCCCTTTGGCACACCCTGGGGGCGCGGTGGCTCCGTTGGTAGAGGTGCAGGCTGCAAGCCGAGAGGTCCTCGATTCGAATCCCACTTGCGGCAACCGCGTTGTGTCCTTGGGCAAGACACTTCACCCCGATTGCCTACTTGGGGGCACGATGACGCTGTGTACTGAGCGTACTGCACGTCGATGGTGCGCATGTCTTCAAACAATCTAACCCTGCCTGTGCTGCGGTGCAGAGTTCAGAGTTACAATGTTGGAGAGCTGACAGCTGCTCGTCGTTGCTCGGTGGTTCTCTCCGGGTACTCCGGCTTCCTCCACCCGTAAAACTGTCACGGTCACGATTAGCCATTGTGCATAAGTATGTGACCTTAAACACCAATAAATAAATAAATAATAAATTTGGCACACCCTACAGGGCACATTTATGATTGGATCGCTTTGAAACTTGGTATGCTTGTTTGGGGTGACCTTTAGATGATAGCTATCGATTTTTTAGCTCACCTGACTTTCAGTCAGGAGAGCTATAGTGATCACTCACCGTCCGTCGTCCGTCATCCGTGAACATGGTGTTTGCGTCTTCTCCTCCCAAACCGCTGAACCAATTTAATTGATATTTGAGATAATAGTTTGTTATGACATCGCAATTTGATTTTGTTCAAATCAAGTTGCCTCGCCCGTGGGTAGGGCCACACCCAAAAAGTGTGCTGAAATCTTAAAAAATCTTCTTCTCATGAACCAGCAGTAGCAGAGACTTGATATTTGGTGTGCAGCTTCCTTTTGAGGTGTAGACTCAGATTTGTTCAAGAGAAGTTTGTGGGGCTATACTTGGCGTCGTTATGGGAGGGGCAAAATTTTTGGCCCCGCCCAAAATTTCTATTTTCCAAACCGAGAGGCTGATTTGAACCAAATTTTTTGTGAGGGCTTATTGGGTCATAAGTACCTAATTTATGCTGATTTTTTTTTTCCCGTAGCCCCATGGGAACCGCAGGAGCTAAAAATAGAAAAAAATTAAAACGCCCATATCTCCAAAACTGCACGGCACCGAGAATTTTTATTTGGTGTGAAGCTTCCTTAGGACCAACAGAAAGAATTGGTAAAAAAAAATTGCCATCGGTTTTATCATAGGGTACAGTTTCGGGACTTTGAAAAAGTGCAGAGTCAGCACTTTTTAACACTGTAGGCAATGGGAAAAACATTAAAAAATCTTCTTCTCCAGATCCAGCAGGCAGAATCTTTTGATATTTGGTATGCAACATTGGAGGGTGGATCTGATTCAAGTTTGTTCAAAGCGGCCCCCTGGGTTCATATTTGGGCTCAGTATAGGAGCCCGATTTCGAACTTAGTGCATTTCAGGCAAATTTCTTAAAAAATCTTCTTCTCCAGATCCAACAGGCAGAATGTTTTGATATTTGGTATGCAACATTGTGGGGTGGATGTGATTCAAGTTTGTTCAAATCGGCCCCCTGGGTTTATATTTGGGCTCAGTATAGGAGCCCAAATTTGAACTTACTGCATTTCAGGCAAATTTCTTTGAAAATCTTCTTCTCCAGATCCAGCAGGCAGAATGTTTTGATATTTGGTATGCAACATTGTGGGGTGGATCTGATTCAAGTTTGTTCAAATCGGCCCCTTGGGTTTATATTTGGGCTCAGTATAGGAGCCCAAATTTGAACTTAGTGCATTTCAGGCAAATTTCTTTGAAAATCATCTTCTCAAGATCCAGCAGGCAGAATCTTTTGATATTGGGTATGCAACATTGTGGGGTGGATCTGATTCAAGTTTGTTCAAATCGGCTCCCTGGGTTTATATTTGGGCTCAGTATAGGAGCCCAAATTTGAACTTAGTGCATTTCAGGCAAATTTCTTAAAAAATCTTCTTCTCCAGATCCAGCAGGCAGAATCTTTTGATATTTGGTATGCAACATTGTGGGGTGGATCTGATTCTATTTTGTTCAAATCGGCTCCCTAGATTCATATTTGGGCTCACTATAGAAGCTCGAATTCGAACTTAGTGCATTTCAGGCAAATTTCTTCAAAAATCTTCTTCTCCAGATCCTGCAGGCAGAATCTTTTGATATTTGGTATGCAACATTGTGGGGTGGATCTGATTCCAGTTTGTTCAAATCGGCCACCTGGATTCATATTTGGGCTCACTATAGAAGCCCAAATTCGAACTTAGTGCATTTCAGGCAAATTTCTTTGAAAATCTTCTTCTCAAGATCCAGCAGGCAGAATCTTGTGATATTTGGTATGCAGCATCCTTAGGGGGGTGAGACTCAAGTTTGTTCAAGCCATGTCCCTAGGTCCATATTTGGGCTCACTGTGGGAGCTTGAATTGTAACTTTGTTCGAAATGAGGAATTTTCTTAAAAAATCTTCTTCTTCAGATCCAGCAGTCGGAATGGTTTGATATGTGGTGAGTAGCATCCTTGGGGGGGGGGGGGGGGGGGGGGGGGGGGGGGGGGGAGGGGGGATTCAAGTGTGTTAAAGCCAAGTCCATGGGTCCATATTTGGGCTCCCTGTGGGAGCCCAAATTATAACTTAGTCAATATGAGGAATTTTTCTTTAAAAATCTTCTTCTTCAGATTCAGCAGTTGGAATGTTTTGATATTTGGCATGGAGCAACCTTAGGGGGCTGAGATTCAAGTTTGTTCAAGCCAAGTCCCTTGGTTCATATTTGGGCTCACTATGGGAGCCTGAATGACAACTTGAGGAATTTTCTTTAAAAATCTTCAGATCCAGCAGATGAATGCTTTTGATATTTTTTATGCAGCATCCTTAGGGGGGTAAGATTCAAGTTTGTTCAAGCCATGTCCCTAGGTCCATATTTGGGCTGATTGTGGGAGCTCGAATTGTAACTTGGTTCAAAATGAGGAATTTTCTTTAAAAATCTTCTTCTTCAGATCCAGCAGTCGGAATGTTTTGATATTCGGTGTGCAGAATCCTTAGGGGTGTGAGATTCAGGTTTGTTAAAGCCAAGTCCCTGGGTTCATATATGGGCTCCCTGTGGGAGCCCGAATTATGACTTAGTTCAATATGAGGAATATTCTTTAAAAATCTTTTTTTAGATCCACTGGTCAGAATATTTGGATATTTGGTTTCAGCTTTTCTTAGGAGGAGCAGTTGCAACTTGTGGAAATCAATTCTCTGGGTTGATATTTAGGCTACCATGTCAGGTGAGCGCCCTCAGGCCCCCTGGGGCCTCTTGTTTCAATTTCCGTCGAAAAATGTTGCTGTGGCCAATGTTCTTAGAACTTAGTTTAGTCAAACCTCAATATTTCCCTTTGGCACACCCTACAGGACACATTTATGATTGCATCACTTTGAAACTTGGTATGCTTGTTTTGGGTGACCACTAGATGGGAGCTATCGATTTTCTTCAATTTCCGTCAAAAAATGTTGCCGCAGCCAACGTTCTTAGAACTTAGTTTAGTCAAACCTCAATATTTCCCTTTGGCACAGTCTACAGGGCATATTTATGATTGAATTGCTTTGAAAACTGGCATGCTTATTTGGGGTTGCCTTCTAGATGGGAGCTGTTGATTTTCTTTCATTTCCATCAAAAAATGTTGCCGCGGCCAACGTTCTTAGTTGAGTCAAACCTCAATATTTCCCTTTGGCACAGCCTACAGGGCACATTTATGATTGGATTGCTTTGAAACCTGGCATGCTTGTTTGGGGTGACCTCTAGATGGGAGCTATCAATTTTCTTCCATTTACGTCAAAAAATATTGCCGCGGCCAATGTTCTTAGAACTTAGTTTAGTCAGACGCCAATATTTCTCTTTGGCACACCCTACAGGGCACATTTATGATCGGATTGCTTTGAAACCTGGCATGCTTGTTTGGGGTGACCTCTAGATTGGAGCTCGCGATTTTCTTCCATTTCTGTCCGTCAAAAAATGCTGCCGCTGACAACGATCTTGGAACTTAGTTTAGTCAGGTATCAGTATATTCCTTTGGCATGTCCTACAGGCCCCATTTATGATCAGATCAGTTTGAAACTTTGTATGCTTGTTTGGGGTTTCCTCTAGATGAGAGCTATCGATTTTCTTCGATTTCCATCAAAAACTGTTGCCATTGGTAATGACCTTCGATGAACTTAGTAAAAACTTAGTGCAGTTAAGCATCAATATTTCCCTTTGACACACCCTGCAGGGCACATTTATCATTTGATCGCTTGCAAACTTAGTGTGCTTGTGTGGTGTGACATCTATATGGGAGCTGTCAATTTTCTTCCTATTTGTCAAAAAATGTTGCTGCTGGCCTTTGAACTTCGTTTAATCAGGCCTCAATATTTCCCTTTAACACACCCTTCAGGGCACATTTATGATCGGATCACTTTGAAACTTGGTATGTGTGTTCGGGGTGACCTCTAGATGTGGGCTATTGATTTTTTTCATTTCCATAAAAAATTATTGTCGTTATCACCAGCCTTTGAACTTATTGCATTTGTGCTTCAACTTATCCCTTTTGAACTCTCAGCGGGGTATATTTATGAATTTCCATACCCTTTGGGGGTACACATCTGCTATCCGCTACTCCTCTTAAACCAGTGGGTGGATTTCATTGAAACTTACAGGCATTCTTTTCTATACATTATAGATGTGCACCTCCTATTTTGCTTTCAGGTATTTTTATTTTTTACTCTTTCCCAAAGGGCGAAATGAACTTAGCCAAATTGTTGTGATGCTTTAGGGGGGTACACTCCTGCTATCCGCTACTCCTCTTATACCAGTGGGCGAATTTCATTGAAACTCTCAGACATTCTTTTATATACATTATAGATGTGCACCTTCTATTCTGCTTTCAGGTATTTTTATTTTTTCTATCCCATGTGGCAAAATGAACTTAGTACGTCCGTACGTCCATACATCCATTATGCTTTGAGGGGTACACATCTGCTATCCGCTACTCCTCTTAAACCAGTGGGCAGATTTCATTGAAACTTTCAGGCATTCTTTTATATACATTCTAGATGTGCACCTCCTATTTTACTTTCAGGTATTTTTTTTTTACTCTGTCCCAAAGGTCTTAATGAACTTAGCCAAATTGTTGTGATGCTTTGTGGGGGGTACACACCTGCTATCTGCTACTCCGTCCGTACGTCCGTGACGCTTTGGGGGTACACATCTGCTATCCGCTACTCCTCTTAAACCAGTGGGTGGATTTCATTGAAACTTACAGGCATTCTTTTCTATACATTATAGATGTGCACCTCCTATTTTGCTTTCAGGTATTTTTATACCACCCACTTGAAAAGTGGGCGGTATATAGCATTCATGGTGTCCGTACTTCCGTACTTACGTACTTCCGTACGTCCGTACTTCCGTACGTCCGTACGTCCGTGACGCTTTGGGGGTACACATCTGCTATCCGCTACTCCTCTTAAACCAGTGAGTGGATTTCATTGAAACTTACAGGCATTCTTTTCTATACATTATAGATGTGCACCTCCTATTTTGCTTTCAGGTATTTTTATTTTTTACTCTTTCCCAAAGGGCGAAATGAACTTAGCCAAATTGTTGTGATGCTTTAGGGGGGTACACTCCTGCTATCCGCTACTCCTCTTATACCAGTGGGCGAATTTCATTGAAACTCTCAGACATTCTTTTATATACATTATAGATGTGCACCTTCTATTCTGCTTTCAGGTATTTTTATTTTTTCTATCCCATGTGGCAAAATGAACTTAGTACGTCCGTACGTCCATACATCCATTATGCTTTGAGGGGTACACATCTGCTATCCGCTACTCCTCTTAAACCAGTGGGCAGATTTCATTGAAACTTTCAGGCATTCTTTTATATACATTCTAGATGTGCACCTCCTATTTTACTTTCAGGTATTTTTTTTTTTACTCTGTCCCAAAGGTCTTAATGAACTTAGCCAAATTGTTGTGATGCTTTGTGGGGGGGTACACACCTGCTATCTGCTACTCCTCTTATACCAGTGGGCGAATTTCATTGAAACTCACAGGCATTCTTTTATATACATTATAGATGTGCATCTCTTATTTTGTTTTCAGGTATTTTTATTTTTTACTCTTTCTCATGCGTCGAAATGGACTTAGTATGTCTGTACATCCATATGTTCGTTATGCTGTGAGGGGTACACATCTGCTATTCGCTACTCCTCTTAAACCAGGGGGCAGATTTCTTTGAAACTTTCAGGCATTCTTTTAGGTACATTATAGATGTACACCTCCTATTTTGCTTTCAGGTATTTTTTTTTTACTCTGTCCCAAAGGTCTTAATGAACTTAGCCAAATTGTTGTGATGCTTTGTGGGGGGTACACACCTGCTATCCGCTACTCCTCTTTAACCAGTGGGCAGATTTCATTGAAACTTTCAGGCATTCTTTTATATACATTCTAGTTAAGAATTCAATTCAAGCTTGCGTGGTGGGGGTGGTGGGGGGGGGAGGGGTTGTTGACATTTGATATCCACGACCTCTTTTAAACTAGTGAAGGGATTTCAATGAAACGTTCGAACATTGGTGTCAGTCTTTGTGCTCTCTACATTAAACACACTTTTACTGTTGTAAAATGTTTCTTGGTGGGAGTGGGTGGTATCATTTAGTGAGCAGTGCTCACAGTTTTTCTAGTTGAACTTGGTGTGCTCATTTGGCAAGACCTTTAGATAAGAGTTATTGATTAGCATTCATTTCTGTGAAAAAAGTTCCATTTACAATAACCTCTGAACATACTGCATTTGTGTGTCAACATTCTTCCTTTAGCGCGTCTTACTGTTTACATTGAAAAATTGCATGGATTACTCTGACGTTGTGCACACACAATTCTGTTATGTTCAGATTTCATCAAAGAACATAGGTACCAATGATCTTCAATTTTGCCGTTTCATTTATAACTTACCAAGTTCAAGTTTGTCAAGGTGAGCTACAGTGTCATTGACACTTTCATTTCAATTGTCGCCCCAAAAAGCATAGCTTATGAGTGTTCATTGGAATGAGCTCACCAAGCACATTCAAATTGGGGGTGGGGAGGGGGGGGGGGGGGTGGGGTGGTAAAAGCTATCCTTTTAAGAAAAAATTATGATTTCTAGAAAATTTTGTGCAAGTGTCATCTCCTATTCTTATTAGGTAAAGAGTTAATCCTTTACCCATTACCAAGCCAGAAAATAAGCAGACTGACATCCTAAAAATGAGGTCCCCAGAAGCTGAATTTAGTGATGCTACGCTGAACAGCAGGGTAGCATCGCTAAATTTACCCTCTGTGAACCTCAATCTGAATCAGAGTCTCAAAACTAAACATAAGAAGGTACCCAGAGGATAAATTTGTTCATTGTATGGGATAGCATCATCAAATTCACCCTCTGGGGACCTCATTCTGCAAATGTCAGACTGCTTATTTTCTGGCCTGCCCATTACACACACAATATCAAAATTTGTTATTTCAATTTAAAAAAAAGAAAAAAAACAAACCCATGTCATGTGATCTCATTGGAATGAGCTTGACGAGATTGTCTAATGAGGCATCACATAATATGGTTTTGTTAATTTTTAAAAAAAATATTTTTATGCAGCCATCATGGATTGGAAAACCCCACTTGCAAAGAGCAAAAAATAAGAACTCATGTATGTGTTTTAGGACTACACTGTAAATTACCTATGTAGATTTTATTGTTTGATATATGTATCATAAATACAGTGTAGCCAATAAAGGAGAAGTTGAATAATTATAATGACTGCTCTATAGTTTCATTTTGGAAAATGTTAAAACTAGAAGTCCTGTCATGAAATGCGCACAAATAGCAAGTTGATATGTGTGTTAATGTGCACGTTATGGCCCAAGTAAAGCTATCAAATTATGTACATATGGCCTGTGCACAAGCAATGTTTCAGCCAATGGACCTCCGGGTAACCCGTAGGTCCATTGGCAGAAACATTGCATGTGTTTGCTATGAGTAACCAAGAGAGCCTGCCGTGCTTTGGAAGCCATTCGATATGACAATTGCACGCAATTCCAATGTGCAATTAAGCCTAGATAAGCGCAGTGTTCGTGACAGGACTTCCAGTTTTAACTGTACATTATGGGCGGTATGAAAAAACGCCACACAACCTAAACTGTACCCATTCCGTGGACACTTGACAAGCATATCATTCAATGAATTTACTAAGGTGTCGGTAGGGGAGGCAGGTGGAATTTGGATTTGAAATTCACCACTTGACCCAGTCGCTTCGATGTTATTCACTGACTGACTGATCACAAATACACAGCGAGAAATCAAGCACACATGTCCAGAGTGCTGTCATAATTAACTCATGCAAACCAACCCAATCTGAGATGACAGTGAGGTCATTGAAATAACTGAAGGATGACACAAAGACAGATCTGTGGATCATTAACCCAAAACTAACCATATAAATGTAATATGATTGCTGCCTAAAAACTACCATAATTCTTCTGATATTGTATTTTTCCAAATTCCCTATTTGTATAGTGCATGGTTAGTTGTAGTTAATTCATGTGGAAAAGATTTAACCCTTTACCCAACGTAACGACAAAACCTCCCAGCGCTATTTACAAATATCACCATCCAATTTTCATCAGTTTTTTTCATTTTGTGTCTCAAAAACACAGCTTATGACCACTCATTGGAACGAGCTTGTTGAGCTTGTAACAATGAGGGGTCATAAGCTATGTCTTTGAGACAAAAAATGAAAATATTTAGTTATTCAAGAATTTTGTTTGCAAGTGTCCTCTGCCTTTCGTGTTAGGTAAAGGGTTAAGCACCATAGAGTAAATAAATGAGTAACTAGTTACCACAATACATCCAAGGTATGTGGTGGTTCTGTGGTTAAAGGATTGAACTTTAAACCAAAAGGTCTACTGTTTGATACTGACTAGTGGTAACTGCATTGTGTCCTTGGACAAGACACTTAATCCTGATTGTTCAGGTGTGGACACGTTGGTGTTGTACGATAAGGCAAGGCATACTTCCTTTCTCCCACCACTAAGGTACTGAGACATATATAAAGTCATGTGAGACAGCTGAGAGAGATATGCCTGTCTCATCCCACCCACGCGGCAGCTATCACACCAAACCCACGTGATCAACCTTTGTTGGCATATTTGCATATTTAATGAGCACAGGACTATTCAATCATCACATGTTCTTCTGTAAACAAACAACATGGTGTCACGTTTTGGAAATATTAGATAAACATTTGTGGAAGAAAATAGAAATAAAAACACAGACCGCAAAGCTAAAGGACACTTGACTCTTTTATATGAATTTTTGGATGAACACCATTATGAGTGAAGCGAGTTGCACGAGATTCCCGTCGAATCGTTACGCGAACATATTGCAGAATTCATAATATGACTTCATTTGGAAAGTGTCGGTGTTCATTTTGCAACTAACCTTTAACCCCTCCTTGCCGGCGTTGGGATTTAATTTTGTGGTATATACCTGTGGTATATATAGAACTTTTGTACACTCTATACAATAAGCAAATCAGGGTTTTTTTAGAAATGGACAACAAAATTGTTTGATATAGCTGCACATGCCCTTGAATTACTTTTGATGAGTACAGACTGTTTTGGTGGGGGGAGAAAAGTTATCCCTGATGGGGGTGGGTGTGAGACCATCAGGACAAGATATTTGGTCCAGACACGGGGCTTCCCAAATATCTTGCCCTCAGGTGAGATTTCCGTATCTCCCACCCTCACCAACCAGGGATAATAATAGTCTATCATGCTTTTGCCTCTAACTGCAGCAAACCCGTCTTGTGTATTTATTTATTTATTTATTTATTTATTTATTTATTTATTTATTTATTTATTTATTTATTTATTTATTGATGTTTAAGGTCACATATTTATGCACAATGGCTAATCATGGCCTTGACAGTTTTACGGGTGGAGGAAGCCAGAGTACCCGGAGAGAACCACCGAGCAACGACGAGCAGCTGCCAGCTCCCCAACATCATAACTCTGCACTGCATCACAGGCAGGGTTAGATTGGTTGAAGACATGCGTACCATCGACGTGCAGTACGCCTTAGTACACGGCGTCATCGTGCCCCCACGCAGGCAATGGAGATGAAGTGTCGTGTCCAAGGACACAACGCAGTTGTCACAGGTCGGATTCAAACCGAGGAACACACGGCTTGCAGCCTGCATCTCTACCTACTGAGCCACCGCGCTCCCCACCCATCTTGTATGCTGGGATAGTAACTTATATATATAGTAAGTTGAATAGCCTGACAGTTGTTTGCAGCTGCGCATGGTTGTTTTCAGGTAGTTTCCTCCACCCATAAAACTGTTTTAACCCTTTACCCAATGCAGACGATATCAAAATTTATTATTTTAAATATCATTTTTTAAATTTTTTCAAAAAATTTCAACAAAACCATATCATGTGACCTCTCATTGGAACGAGTTTGACGAGCTCGTTCCAGCGAGGGGTCACATGATATGGTTTTGTTGAAATTTATTGAAAAATAATATTTTTTCAACTGCTGAATTTGCATATTACGCGGGTGGATGCGGGCGATTCGTTGGGTAAAGTGTTAATCCTTGCTATTGAAACTGTTGTTAAACCCCAATAAACTAAGAAACTTACATGCTAGTGAGAAGGGGAAGCTGAACACATCCTCTACATACATGCGAGACACACAACTGTTAGTGTAAATTATAATATGCATGCTCACGTCTTACTGGGGTTGAACATGTGTGTGTCACATGTGTTGCGAATATGTTCAATGTATTTTTTGATGAAAGAGTGTGACAAGTATTTCATTATTCCAGATATAAAATATTGTACAAACTGCCTCATGTGATGGACTGACAACAGATGGTGCGCCAGTTCCATGCTATAGCCTTAAATGGCTCTTGGCTAGATTCTCAAATTTGATTTTACCTTTAACCCTTTGAACCCTAGTGGTATCTTCCATGTCAGTTAAATGGCAGCAAGTGGAAGAGTCCATATTTATTATTTGGGGGTAGACCAAGTAATATTTTCAACGTGCAGCCTTAGGGCTGCACGTTGAAAATATTGATTGGTCTTCACCATGTATTTTACCTTGTAGCCATCCCCCTTAATGACATTTTGACGTAGCTTATGACCTGGCCGGAGAAAAAGCCTCTGGTGTTCAAAGGGTTAAAGAGTATGGATAAATTTGAATGAAATACAATCATGACATTACCTACAGTACGTGGAGGGTGTATTATCACCAAATCACCCGCAGAGTGGAGATTCCACCCATGCAATAATTGCAAATTTGTTGCAAAGCATAACCAGCACAAGCAAAGTTTCAGCCAATGGACCTCCGGGTTAAACCCGGGGGTCCATTGGCTGAAACATTGCTTGTGTTTTTTGTCGATGTGTACAAAATTTGAAAGTTATAGCTTGGGTGATATCTCCACTCCGCAGGTGATTTAGTTACAATCCACTATCCACGTACTGTACTTGTATAAAGGCTTGGCTGTGATTTCTTGTGAAGTCTTGGCTGCCTTTATAGGCAGCCATGACTGGATAAAAAAAAACACTGCCAGTGTCGATCATTTGATTATTGTGTGGAAAGACCTTCTTGTAATTGCATGCTGAGTTGCCTGTTCTAAAAAAAAAAAATGTTGGAATACTCTTTAGCATATATAAGGGTTAAGTCTTTCGGTTTTTATTTATTTATTTATTGGTGTTTAAGGTCACATATTTCTGCACAATGGCTAACCAGGACCGTGACAGTTTTACGGGTGGAGGAAGCCGGAGTACCCGGAGAGAACCACCGAGCAACGGCAAGCAATTGTCAGCTTCCCAACGTACCAACTCCACACAAGCAGGGTTAGCATTGGTTGAAGACAGGTGCACCATCAACGTGCAGTACGCCTTAGTACACAACGTCACCGTGCCCCCACATGGGCAATGGGGATTAAGTGTCTTGCCCAAGGACACAACACGGTTGCCGCAGATGGGATTTGAACCGAGGACCTCTCGGCTTGCAGTCTGCACCTCTACCAACTGACCAAGGACACAACACGGTTGCCGCAGATGGGATTCGAACCCAGGACCTCTCGGCTTGCAGTCTGCACCTCTACCAACTGAGCCACCGTGCCCCCAAGTCTTTTGGTAACACAAGTTGTTATGATGGGATCAGAATTTTTCTCTGAAAAACTAAAATGTTTCATTTATTATTTTTTCTGTCCATAGCTCATGAAACTTTATTGGAACAACCATCATGTGCTTGTTCCAATCAGTGCTCATCATAACCTGCTGTTTTTGGAAAAAAAGGAATGAAAAATAGAATTTTAAATCACAACATTTATTTTGGCAAATTCTCTACATAATGAGTTGATGCATCTTCAATATATTTGATATTTTGTTGACAAAATTGAAATTTTTGTTTGCGGAGAATAATTTTTTATTATATCGCATTGGAGAGTTCAAAAAGATCAGTTTCAAGGAGAAAATGCAGTTTAAGAAAATTAACAATTTGTTAAGGAATTTGATTATCAATAAAAATAATATATAAATTAGGGCAGAAATGGTTGGCTCATTTTCACAACCGACTAACCGAGAGCTATAACCGGATAATATCTGGTTAACCGTAGCCATTATTTCACTGAATCTGGGATGAAAACTATAGGAATTGAAAAGCAGTATTCTCAGAAACTATTCCGTAGTGTGTATACAAACATACATTGTCGAGTACTTGACAACGTTCGTTTGTATACATTCTACGGAATAGTTTCTGCAGTTACTCAGTATTCACAGAAATTGCTGATCATTAACGAAGTCTTGAACGCCAAAGTCGATTATTTCTCAATATATACAGCTCTGCTTCGAGGTGTAATCTATCCCAAAGGAGAAGCGGCAGATTTACTACATTTTAACCCTGGAATGACTATCACCATCGATATTTCAGATAACTGGTTGACGTTTTTTTTAATCGGTTAGGTAGATAACCGTTTTCAAACTGGTTATCCGGTTAACCTGTTACCTAACGAATCGCCCGCATCTGCCCGCATAATTTGCAAATTCAGCAGTTGAAAAAAAGAAATTTTTCAAAATTTGTCAACAAAACCATATCGTGACCCCCTCATTGGAACGAGCTCGATGAGCTCGTTCCATTGAGAGGTCACATGATATGGTTTTGTTGAAATTTTTTTTTTAATTTTAAAAAATAGTAATTAAAATAATAAATTTTGATATCATCTGTGTTGGGTAAAGGGTTAACCATTTCAGTACTAATATAAATTTTGACCGGATTGCTGACCTTTTTTCTTTTATCGAACAAACGATATCAAAATTTGATATTTTAATTATATTTTGTCAAAACATTTCAACAAAACTGTATCATATATGACCTCTCATTGGAACAAGCTCAACATCATGTGATAAGGTTTTACTGAGATTTAAAAAGCATGTTTTTATCCGCACCTGGATATCATGTTGAAGGAGACTGCTTTGCAGCTTTTATTGTTATTATACCCCCCTCAAACAAAGTTTGGGGGGTATATTTATGTATTTATTTATTGGTGTTTAAGGTCTCATATTTATGCACAATGGCTAACCATGACCGTGACAGTTTTACGGGAGGAGGAAGCCGGAGTACCCAGAGAGAACCACCGAGCAATGGCGAGCAACTGTCAGCTCCCCAACATACTAACTCCACATAAGCAGGGTTAGCATTGGTTGAAGACAGGTGCACCATCGATGTGCAGTACGCCTTAGTACACAGCGCCACCGTGCCCCCACGTGGGCAATGGGGGTGAAGCGTCTTGCCCAAGGACACAATGCGGTTGCCGCAGGTAAGATTCGAACCGAGGACCTCTCGGCTTGCAGCCTGCACCTCTACCAACTGAGCCACCACGCCCTTTGGGGGGTATATAGGAATCACCCTGTCCATCCGTCTGTCCAGTCATCCATCCGTCCGTCCATCTGTCCATCTGTCCGTCTGTCCATCCTTATAAGCGCAACTCCTCCTAAACTGTTTGAAGAATTTTCATGAAACTTTACACAATGGAAGAACTCCATATGAAGATGTGCATGAAGCAGTATAATCCCATTCTGACATTTCCAAGGGGAGATAATCTAACTTATACATTTCAATTGCTACATCATATGGTTGTGTCCTCGTAAGTGCAACAACTGAGGCGCGGAGGGTATCACTTTGTGAGCTTGCTCACAGTACCTGTAGTTGTTCTTGGAACGTTTTATATGTTAAAGGGTTTAATAATTTGATTCATATTCTTGGCTACCCCGCATTAATTACTTGATGTCAATAAAATGGGCGGGTAGCCCTACTCAAACAAATTTATTCTTTAGTTTAATGAGTTTCCCCTGTCCCTATCTGTACAAAAAAACTTCTTTTCAACTGCTCGATTTGTAAATTATGTGGACAAATGTGGCTGATTTTGGGGTGAAGGGGTTTATTAATTAACCCTCTGCACACTGATGTCAAAATATCAAAATTTGAAGTTGTCATATTTCCCATAATGCATCTAGAAATTTAGCCAATCCAATCTTGTTTGACAGAGCTCAATGAGCTCTGTCAAACAAGATTGAATTTGCTAAATTCCAAGTTGCATTATGGGAAAATTTTGCACCTGAAAATTTTGGCATATCGACATCAGTGTGCAGCGGGTTATACACCCGTGTCGTCTGCGTCGTCGTCCGCGTCGTCGTCCGCGTCGTCGGCATCACACTTTCTCTTATCCGCCACTCCACTTTAACCTATGAATGGATTTTGATGAAACTTTCAGTGATTCTTTATCACATAATGGCATTGTGCACCTCCTATTTTATTTTTTGATCCGCTGTATTTTTTCCAGAGTTATGCCCCTTTTCCACTTAGAATTCTGTCTGAAATATTAAAATATAGTGCAGGCGACACACGTCTTCCATGGAAGACTCACATCTAAGTATGTTAAAGGGTTTAATAATTTGATTCATATTCTTGGCTACTCCGCATTAATTACTTGAAGTCAATAAAATGGGCGGGTAGCCCTATACTCAAACAAATTTATTCTTTAGTTTAATGAGTTTCCCCTGTTCCTATCTGTACAAAAAAAATTTCTTTTCAACTGCTGGATTTGTAAATTATGTGGACAAATGTGGCTGATTTTGGGGTAAAGGGGTTTATTAACCCTCTGCACTCTGATGTCAAAATACCAAAATTTGAAGTTGTCATATTTCCCATAATGCATCTAGAAATTTAGCCAATTCAGTCTTGTTTGACAGAACTCAATGAGCTCTGTCAAACAAGATTGAATTTGCTAAATTCCAAGTTGCATTATGGGAAGATTTTGCACCTGAAAATTTTGACATATCGACATCAGTGTGCAGAGGGTTAAACACCTGTTCTATGAAATCTCCATCTACAGCAATACTAGATGAAAATCTCTCGTGTTGAATGAAAATCGTTGAGCAGAGGATTGATACCTGAAACTGAACCATTGCAAATAACTAAATAAAATGTCTAAAACTAAAGGGTATGCTGAGTTTACTGTGTACTAAAATAGCGAAAAAGAAATAGCGTTGATATTTGAAGGGGATAATGAATATCCAGAAGAAGAAGAAGAGTATGAGCACCATATTTGGTTGGCGGTAAAATATGTTCTTTTAGTTGATAGTTGTCAAATGAATTGCTGAGATCCTTCTAATAATTGTTTTTATAGACGTGAAGGCATTTATAAATACAGAACGACACGCGCATGTGAATGGGTTAATCCATATGGTGCTTGTGTCATCGCAGAAGGCTAAAACTTTAGGCCTATGGCCTCTTGTTTTATCCTTCCGCACTGGCACTCGTGCCGTATCAGTTAACCCATTCACACGTGCATGCATGTTGTTCTGTGTATGAACTATTTATTTATTTATTTATTGGTGTTTAAGGTCACATACTTATGCACAATGGCTAATCGTGACCGTGACAGTTTTACGGGTGGAGGAAGCCGGAGTACCCGGAGAGAACCACCGAGCAACGACGAGCAGCTGTCAGCTCTCCAACATCGTAACTCTGAACTCTGCACTGCAGCACAGGCAGGGTCAGATTGGTTGAAGACATGCGCACAATCGACGTGCAGTATGCCTCAGTACACAGCGTCATCGTGCCCCCATGTAGGCAATTGGGGTGAAGTGTCTTGCCCAAGGACACAACGCGTTTGCCGCAGGTGGGATTCGAACCGAGGACCTCTCGGCTTGCAGCCTGCACCTCTACCAACTGAGCCACCGCACCCCCCTGTGTATGAACTCCATCATAACTAATGTCTCCAAACTACAGGAATATGTTCCCAAATTAGAGGGCATAACAGTTCGGTTTGTTTGGCTTTTTATTATGAAATCTCGACCCAACAACAAAAGCATATGAAAGTCAGAACAATTTGTGATTGCAGTAGTCTGTATGACATTGATTGTTTCAAGTAGTATATTAAATGCTAAATATGTAAAGTTGTGTGCAACAAACTTTAATTATTCTTCTGTTTTCCCTTTGAAAATTTTACAAGTAAATGAATTACTTGCACACACAGTGCATACATGTTTGTAATATTAGTGCATGTCTTGAAAATGATGAATGAAGGGTTCTGACAATTAAGTTTTTTTATACAAAACTTTCAAAGAACAATACATCCATGTGCTATGTCCCTTTTACCGAATGAACTATCCAGTGCCATGCACAAAATTGATATTAAAGTTTTTTCTCTTGTCAAGTGTGGCTCAGAGAAGGAAAAGATGTGAAAACAAATTGTAAAGAATAATATTGTTTCTGTTATCTGAAGTTATTTAGCCAGTAAACCCTTTAACCAATGCACACATTCAGGGCTTACAGTTAAAACTAGAAGTCCTGTCACGAATAGTGTGCTTATCTAGGCTTAATTGCGCGTTGGAATTGCACGCAATTGCTATATCGAATGGCATCCAAAGCATGGCAGGTTCTCCTGGTTACTCATAGCAAACACATGGCTGAAACATTGCTTGTGCACAGGCCACGTGAACATAATTTGATAGCTTTATTATGGCCATAACGCGTACATTAACGCGCAGATCAACGTGCTATTTGTGCGCATTTCATGACAGGACTTCTAGTTTTAACTGTATATTTCATCTAAATTTGGGAGAATCCATTTGGATTCTCATGATAATGGTTGCTAGAATCCATACCTGCTTTGAGTGTTCCAGGATCCCATGAGGTCATCATGGTTGAACCCCTTTTTGTATACTGATAAATACATGTTAACCCTTTACCCAACACAGCCTTTTAATTTTTAAAACATAAACTAATTTTGATATTTTCCTAAAAAATAAACAATATTTACCAATAAAACCTGACAAATATGGCTGTCATTGGAACCGGCTCATTAAGCCGGTTCCAATGATGGCCATATTTGTACAATTTTATTCACAAAGTGTCAGAATATTTCAGGTCATGTTAGCCTTGTATTGGTTAATTTGCTTTCGCTGTGTTAGGTAAAGGATTAAATTGACTAAATTCTTTTCATGCGAATCCTTGCAGAGGTGCAGCGAGAATCTACATGGATTCTTGCTGGTTTAGTTGCATGAATCGATTCTTGGATTCTCGTTGAAATATAAGCCCTGACGTTATTAAAATTTATTGTTTTACTTATTTTTTTTTCACAATGGTCACAAAAAATGCAACAAAACCATGTAGCCCCATCATTGTGTGAGCTCATCAAACCCATTCCAATGAGGGGGGGGTCACATGATATGTTTTTGTTGAAATTTTTTCAACTGTTTAATTTTTAGCTTAACTTGAAAAAGTCGAAATAAGCTATTGCCATCACGCATGCAGAAGTCTGTGAGTCTGTTCAGGTTTCCTTTAGCACAGGCTACACCCCCATAGTTCTTGTCTGATCATCACTACATTTCAAGTGCAGGTTTGAGGTCATGTCTAGATGAGAACACCCCATTTTGGTCATGATCGGTGAGCCGTGATGGCTGGGCATGTGACCTAGATTCCTTTAGCACTATCTACGGGTCGTATTTATGAATGGATTTCATACTAACTTGGTAGGATGACTTAGTATGATATCCAGATGAAAAGCTCCTATTTTTGTTGCGATCGATCACTCATGACTGGATGGGCATGTGACTTACATTCCTTTAGAAAAGTCTACGAGTCAGATTTATGAAGGGATTTTATTGTAACTTATAGGATGACTCATTTTGGATTGATTTTACTGTAACTTGGAAACTTTGGTTGACATTCGTTAACTGTGAAAGCCACAACAACCCATTTCTTTTGTATTGTCTACACCTCAAATTATTCTGATTGAAAACATAGCATGTAGGGTACAGAACTTAACATATTCTCAATTATCACAATTCTTGTCTTGTTTCATAATCCTTTCATGAACATTGAACATTATCCTTTTCATCAAACACTGCACGCAGTCAAGTTAAGCTGCAGTGTCATTGACACTTCCATTAATTCTGCAGGCTGATGTGGCTGTTTCATTAAGTGAAGGGTTAACCCTCTACACAAGGATGCCAAAATACTGAAATTTCTAACGGAAATTTTTTCCCATAATGTGCAACAAGGAATTTAACCATTTCAGTCTTGTTTGACAGAGCTCGGTGATAAGACTAGAATGGTTAAATTCCCTGTAGAGGTCTCTCAAACAAGAATGAATTTGTTAAATTCCCCTATGGAAACCCAGGGAAGTGGATCAATGCTTATTTCCTGTTGTAAACAAGTTCTCCTTTACTGGTGAAATTGGACCTGGTAACCAATGCCTCGGGTGGAAGTCCTCAAAAATGGGCAGTATAGGTATAAATGATCTGGTAAACTTGACTTCATACTTATGTTGTAGTTATGGTATAGCAGTAGATGCTGAAAATGACCTTAAACACCAATATATATGTTGGTTAAATTTCCAGCTTTATGGGAAAAGTTTGTACTGTTTTTTGCAGTTTTGATATTTCAACATCAGTGTGCTGCAATTAACCCTTTACCCAACGCAGACAATATCAAAATTTATTATTTTAAATATCATTGTTTCAAATTTTTCAAAAAATTTCAACAAAACCATATCATGTGACCACATGATATGGTTTTGTTTCAATTTTTTGAAAAATATTTTTTCAACTACTGAATTTGCATATTATGCAGGCGGATGCGGCCGATTCGTTGGGTAAAAGGGTTAAGGGGTCTCCTTTGTATGAAGGAACCCTCGTATCTGTTAAATGTTTGAGCATAAATTTTTTTCAAAGGTGATTTGAAACATGGGTATTTTTTTCAAAGATAATGACACTACCAGTAAGACTAGCTCAAGTTTAGCAAAATTTTGACATATGTAATTTTATTATGTTACAATTTATTGGCGAGTGCCAGTAGTCACTCTCAAATAAATTGAAACCAAACAGTTTTATATACAATTTTTTTCTAATACTGCTGAGCAAACTTCAAGCTAATGCATACAGTGTAAAGTCACTAAAGTGGCTTCCAGCACTTTTCAATAGAGCCATGATAGTGGGTGGCTTCTATAGAACTCACCAGTTAATAGCCTTTTTCTCAGCATAAAATATTCATATAACTGGGATGTTCCATTTTCTGGAGCCAGGAAAAATATCCAAAATCCAGTCCCTTGCTACACTTGCAAATTGCATTCTAAGTACCTTGGCAGTTGTTTCTTGGCAAGTTGGGGAGACAGACAGTTGTTTGCTACTGCTTGGTGGTTATCTCCATGTACTCCCGCTTCCACCACCCATAAAATTATCTGACACACTATGACCCAGGCTGTCAAAAATGCCATTAAACCCAATAAATAAATAAATAAATATGGTTTTATATGCCAGAGTTTGTGAAGTCATAGTACTAACTAGGACCCCCATTCATTATCGCTTCCCGCTTCCCTATAAGGGAAATTGGAGGAGGGAGTAATTAACAGATGCCCTAGTTAGAACTAATGAAGGCAGGGCTTTGAAAACCCTTGAATTTGGCTATTATAGGGCCTTTAACCTTTTACCCAACGAATCGCCCTCATCTGCCCACGTAATGTGCATATTGAACAAAAAAAAATATATTTCAAAAAATTTCAACAAAACCATATCATGTGACCCCTCGTTGGAATGAACTCGACGAGCTCGTTCCAACGAGAGGTCTCATGATATGGTTTTGTTGAAATTTTTTGAAAAATTAAAAAAAATGATATTTAAAATAATAAATTTTGATATCGTCTGCGTTGGGTAAAGGGTTAAAAAATGCTGAAATATATTGAGAAATGGCCTTGAATAGCCTTGAGTTTTATCAGTCCTTGTCTGTGCATGAACCCTGAGTCTTCTCCACAAAAGGTGCCTTAAAGGTTGAAAATTCATAATTTACGGAGAGAAGATATAAATGTGACAACTTTAATTGCACACTGCCTTCAGTATTTATCTGTGTGCTACTTTTATTTGTTCATTTGACTTTCTGAAGTGTATAGAATATTTTATTACCCTGTGAATGTTATATAAATGTGTTTGCTATTCACATGAACATATTTCATATTTGAGAAATATAGATATGTGTTGGCTTCTTTTTTTCTGGATGGATATTTCTCCAATGCAGACAGTTTGTAATATGTGATCAGTATTTCAGTTTTATATTCATTTACAAGGACAGAAAATTTATGTGACTTATCTTGGAACCTCGGGAATAGTTAGGGGTGTGATTTGTTATGCCTCTGAAAGGAATATCTTAAATGTGGGTCCTTTTGTTCATCCTTCCATCCATCTGTCAGAATTTTGTCTGTCTGAAAAATGGTGTATTTATCATAACTGCATAACTGTAATATTGCTGGGCAGATTTTCCCAAAAACATAAAATGAAGTAATAAAGGCAATTGGACAGTATGTTAGTACAACACTCACAATATTTCTACCTGAATAACTAAAAATTTGCAATATTTGCTTCCAAGCCATAACTTACAATCCATCAAGCTTGTTCATATGAGGGGGATTATAACATGCATTTCAAAATAAAAATGTGTTTCGAAGCAAAAATGAAATAAAAGTGGAATGGAGATTTTTGTGTATAACATACCAGTAGGCAGATTTGGTTAATACTTTAGGTAAAGGGTTAAATTAAAATACTACCACTAATTCAAGGAATTTCTTCAGTTAATCCTTTATCTGACTTGCTAGCTCCCATTGGGAACTCCAGGAAGTAAAATGGTGCTTGTTAACTGTGGTTGAAAAATTCTGATCTACTGGAAACATAAATCTGTTCAAAACTCTGTTCACAAGCCTCAGTTGTGAAAACAATAAAGGCTTCTCTTTCATTGGATGTTCTGTGTACTGTTTAGCAATATAGATTGGTGAAAGTGATTTTTTCACTTACAGTTAAAACTAGAAGTCCTGTCATGAAATGCTCACAAATAGCACGTTGATATGTGCGTTAATGTACGCGTTATGGCCCAAGTAAAGGTATCAAATTCTGCCCATATGGCCTGTGCACAAGCAATGTTTCAGCCAATGGACCTCCGGGTAACCCGGAGGTCCATTGGCAGAAACATTGCATGTTTTGCTATGAGTATCCAAGAGAACCTGCCGTGCTTTGGATGCCATTCAATATGGCAATTGCACGCAATTCCAATGCACAATTAAGCCTAGATAAGCACACTATTTGTGACAGGACTTCTAGTTTTAACTGTAGGCTTTGTTTTTTTGGTGGGGAGGGGGTAAAAACCTGGGTTTCGGTAATGTTTTTTTTTCTACTTTACCCATCTGAAAACTAATTTTGGGGATTTGTGAGTGAACAACCTATGAACTCATGTTCAAGTATATAAAGTGATAGAGTTAGAATACTTTTTTCCAGGTGAACTTGAATTCATTGGATGTTCATAATTCGTAATTGTTATTGTTTATGTCATTATGAACAACACAAATTATATATTATTAAATTTCTATGAAATTGAACAACAGTGAAACAATATATAACACTAAGATTATTATATTATTGTAATAGAAGGTGTTGAACTGTCAGATATATAGCCAATTAAGCATTGGAAATCACAACCATGGTTATCATCAGAATCCACATCACAACTTACACAAGTTAAAACTTCAAAAAAATTCTAATTGAATGAATAACTGAAATAACTAAAGTTCAAACTTGAACGAAGTTTACTCATTTTCATCCAGGTAAGTCACTTTTTCTGCTGTTTCAAATTATGGTTCAGAACATGAAGAGTTCCTGTGAATTCTGGCTTGAGGTTGCATCTACGATCAGAAATTATTAGACCAGTTTAGAAAATACACGTTTAATTGAACACTGGTGTCCCACCCCCACCCCATCCTAATAGAAACATCCAACTAAAAACCAAAAGTATTTTGTGTTGAATTTAGCCCATCCCCACCCCCAAAGCCACCACATACAATCTGAAGGGGTCTAAGTAATTAGTTTCAAAACTTTCTGATCTTCACCCATGGAAGGGGGACATGGCATCCTATAACCTCTTCCAAGCTTGGGTTCACTGTATTTCTCTGCCATGCTCCCCCTCCCCCCCCCTCCTCCACCTTTGGTGACCTGTTCAATACCTTGCATCCTCTCTGAGAACAGCCTGCCTTGTGTGGAAAAGAAAGTAAAAATATAACGTTGCTCTAACATGTGGTTATACCTTTGAAAGGGTGGAAGGGAACAACACAGGGACCGATCAGGACTATTTAAAATACGCTCTAGCCTCGGAGCCTATTTTTTCAATTCGTACGCCAGATTTCAATTTACGGAGTCACACTGCTGTTTGAAAGACACACTGCAAGTATGTAATTGCTCTCATCATTTTCTTTTAGTACACTATAGCAAACATTAAACATTAATCTTCACTGTGGTTTCTGATCAAGTCTTGGCTGCCTATTTAGGCAGCCAAGACTTGATCAGAAACCACAGTGAAGATTAATGCTTGGTAATTAAGACTTAAAGTATTAACTTAAGCACTCTACAACAATGCTAAATGATAATCATATATATAATACATGTAAGAGTGTCTCTCTCGATTATCCATCGAAAGAATATCAAAATATGATCTGAGAAGTTACGCGCCAACTGAGAAGCCTATTTCTGAGATTTAAGAGCCAGGTCCTGATGTTTCAGAACCAAATACGCACTGGCGCATGCCCAGGTCGGTCCCTGGAACAACATCATAAACATATTGACAACCAATGAAAAATTAGAATTTGTTGACCTTGAATGTCCACTGGCCCCCATAGTCTAATTGTATTTGCATATTAAATAAGCTTTCCTTGAGCAGTACTAGTACTCTCAGCATGAAAGTGCACAAGGTCTGTTCGTGGCACTTGGCACCTTTACATCGCCTCCCATTCGCGGGCGATATTGGTCACTTCTAAGAAATTAACAACACTCTCTGAGTCAAATTAGCTGTTGTTCTAGGATATATAGATTATGCGTTATATTAATGATTAATAAAAAAAAACGTGAACATCGGTTGCATGGCTACAATTTCGGTGCAACTCGCGATTATTTTTTCACAACCAAAACTGAGTTGTGTCTTCGGTTTTCCACCAGTCTCTATTAAGCAAACCTTATTTTTATTCATACCAGCCCCCAATTAATCAAACCATATATACATTACATGGATGAGTGGGATAAAGATGTATGTGTTTTGACTCCATTCCACCCTTGGCAGGGTTCTTACACCATTTTGAAATTCTTGAAAGGTATAGAAATTTGTGTCAGCTTGGAAAAGGTTTTGAAAGGTATAGAAAAAATGTCATTCAGACCTTGAGGTTTTTGATAAATATGAAAATAGTTTTTTGGTCAAACTTCAACCCCTGCACTCTGATGTCTAAATTTCAATCTGCAATTTTTTTTTCTCACAATGTAATTAAAAATTTAACCAGTTCAGCCGAGAGCTCTGTCAAGCTTGAATTTGTTTAAATTCCGTATTGCTTTGTGGGGAAAATTTCATTATTTTGATGTATAGAAGGTTCAATCATTCAAAATAAAAAAAAACACCATTAAAATTCCTAATCATTTAACAATCTTTGTCTACTGAATCAAGCAGCATTGCTAAATAACACGGATATGAAGTAATTGCATTTTAAAAATGTTTTTCAGAAAACTAAAATGTCACCTGGTGTTACTGGCTGTTTACTTAAACGATCGTCCTATGAGAACGTTTTCGTCAATTTTGTGATACTTGTATTGGATAGAAAATGGGCCAACATGTCTGGAAAAAGTAGGAATATTTTTCCTGGCAAGTGTAAGAACCCTGGCTTTGACACTCAAGTGTGGACCTATCCCAGTGCCACTCTCTAGACTGAGCTGCTAAGTATTCTTGCCAAGTCTGGTGATAATTTGATGTAGGAGGAGTTAAAGAACAAACACACACACACAAACAAATCCTTTGCAAATTATTGATTTATCCATTTTTTTGCATTTTGTTTGGAGTTTACATGTTTTTCACTCTCCAATAAATTGTATCAAAACTGTTAATGCTGAACAAATTCCAACTTCCTTAATAATCTAGGACCCTACCAATTAACCCTTTACTTAAGGTAACCTTCAAAAGCACCCATTATTATAAAATCACCCTTCAAAATGAATTAATTTCTTTTAAAATTACTTTGGAAACGTTATTATGGGCTCTCATTTGAGTTAGCTCAATGAATGAAAATTGTCAGTTGCAAGCACCGTTCCCATGTGTTGTGTTAGGGGTTAAGTATAATGTTGCCTAGCAGAGCTGCAAGTCCTTGTAAGCATAAATTGATTTTCAGTTGTCAGCTGATAGTGTTAGTGTTTTAAATGTTCCACAGTAAAATTTCCCTGGGTTTATTCTGCTGTGAGCTACTGTATGAATACTTCAGATCACATTTATGAACAAACAGTTGTTTAATTATTGATCAGTAGGTGTAACCTATTGATGGAGTTTTTAATTATCCCACACTGAGAAAAAAGACTGTATTGTAGATTAGTAAGCCAGTCTTTGCAAAATACACAGATGACAGTGGAATATAGATTTCATTCAAGGAACTCTATGTGGAGTGTTTTCATTTCTTAAGAGACATTTAAAGTATACAGTGTGCATATACTACATCAGGCAATTCACTTCTTTTTAAAACTGGTTCCCAGACAAATTTACTCTGTTAAAACTACACATACTTTATATACTGGGGAAGTCATGGTCCGTGTCCATTTTTATCCACTGAACTTCAGTGTTCCACAGTTATGTAAGTGATGATGATCTAGTGTCTGGATTCAGTTCAAAGGTTGGTTGCATCTTTCAAAATGGATCCTTCTTACAGAAGACAACTTTCAGATGACTGTTACTATTATTATCATCAGCAGCAGAGGAGACCTGATAGGGCAGTTCTAAGAAGTCAGTCTTGGTCAACGGACAGGACTTCTCCTCATCACACAAAGGTATGTTATATATATCCAGAAGCATGTTTTGGGCTTCTAACACAGAAATTTTTGGGTGGAAATGAGATTTACTAATTAACCCTTTACCCAACGTAACGGCCAAAACCGGCCAGCGCTATTTACAAAAATCACCAATTAATTTTCATTATTTTTTTCATTTTTTGTCTCCAAAACATAGGTTATGACCCCTCTTTGGAACAAGCTCGTTGAGCTCGTTCCAATGAGGGGTCATAACCTATGTTTTTGAGACAAAAAATGAAAAAAATTAGTTATACAAGAATTTTTTTTGCAAGTGCGTCTGCTTTTCATGTTAGGTAAAGGGTTAACCCTTAATTTAACTGGTTGAGTGCTGGTCTCCCAAATTTGGGCTTTTTGTGAGTACCACAAGTTAAAAGCTTCTTATTCTGTGTGAAATAATTTGGTCTGTAAGTATTTGCCTTGTTGCAATTTATGGGAGCGTGCTTATTGGAATGCTCTTATAAATTATAACAAGGAAAAGACATGTGAACAAATTTTGCTGCCCCAAAATAATTTAGCACTCTACCAGTTAATGTAATGGCCATAAACGATTAGCATGACTGAAAAAAACTGCTGTTTAAATTTTATTTTTCCAATTTTTGCCTCCAAAACATAGTTTATGAGCCATCATATTGCATACAGCCAGATGGTCTTGGCTGCACCAATATGTGGAGCACAAAAGAATCCCACCCAATACGGCACTATCTACCTCAGTACCCAGCATGTCCCAGCAACTGCTTCGATGTTTCCGCTATTCCAATCTTAGATTCCCTGCTATGCCTTGCACATTGGTGATTCTGACAGTGCTCACCACTGCTCAGTTATCTCTGGGTACTCAGGCTTCCTCCACCTGTAAAACTGTCAATCATGATGTGACCATGTCTGTCGAAGATGCTGTGTTGAACCCCAATAAAAAAAAAAAATCTTCTAATTGTGTTTGGGAAAAAATAGATTCTCCACCGAACAAACCCTCCACATCTGCACCGTGTTGGGAGCATGGTGGCTCAATAGGTAGAGGTGCAGACTGCAAGTCGAGAGGTCATCGGTTCGAATTCCACCTGCGGCAACCACGTTGTGTCCTTGGGAAAGACACTTCATTTCCATTGCCTGCGTGGGCACGGTGGCATTGTGTACTAAGGTGTACTGCACATCGATGGTGCACCTGTCTTCAACCGATGCTAACCCTGCTTGTGTGGAGTTAGTATGTTGGGGAGCTGGCAGTTGCTCGCCATTGCTCGGTGGTTCTCTCCGGGTACTCTGGCTTCCTCCACCCGTAAAACTGTCACAGTCATGATTAGCCATTGTGCATAAATATGTGCCCTTAAACACCAATAAATAAATAAATCTACACCGTGCTTCATGTATCCACAATAACCTCAGTCGATACAGTGGTGCCCACTTAACTGGATATCTCTTAATTGAATAACACTGTTCATTGAATATTACTTCCAAGCTCAAAACCATTTACCATACCACCAGTACAAATTTGACCTGTCAATTGCATATATGAGTTATGGAGTAATGTCCTGTAAATTGAATAAAAAATCTTGTTATATGTTGGTAAATTACCCCGATGATAATTACCCTTGTTTATATTTATAGGCTTTTTTGACCTCACTGTCTATATCCAGTGCAGGCATTTCTTCCTGTATATCTTGTTTGACAGAGCTCCATCTGGAATAGAGAATAATAATAGAAAAAATGCTCTGTCTTATCTCGCAAATACTGGAAAATGATCAATCTGTGTAAATAGAATACTCCTTACTGTCCCATGGAAACCTTGGGAAGTGAAGCAGTGCTTGTTTACTGTGGTAAACAAGCTTTGTTTTACTGGTAAAATAGGACCCAATCATCCATGCTTAGGTTGAAGTCCTGTAACAAGGTTCCTGCGAGGCCATGGATTCAAGGAATGGCCTTGAATTTGACTAAGGGTCAATCAAGGCCTTGAAATCTTGGAAAATGTGTCGGGGGGTGGGGGGGGGGGGCTTGAAAAGCATTGAATATTCAAAAAATAGAAATCCCAACAAAGCGCATAATCATAACTGTTTAGTTTTATATGCTAGAGTTCATGAAGCATAGTACTAAGTTACTTGGGCCCTCCAGTCATTACCCTCTCCTCCCACATTCCTTGTACAGTTAAAACTAGAAGTCCTGTCACAAATTGTGCGCTTATCTAGGCTTAATTGCACATTGGAATTGCGCGCAATTGCCATATAGAATGGCATCCAGAGCACGCCAGGTTCTCCTGGTCACTCATAGCAAACACATGCAATGTTTCTGCCAGTGGACCTCCGGGTTACCCGGAGGTCCATTGGCTGAAACATTGCTTGTGCACAGGCCATATGTACAGAATTTGATAGCTTTGCTTGGGCCATAATGCGCACATTAACGTGCATATAAACGTGCTATTTGTGTGCATTTCATGACAGGACTTCTAGTTTTAACTGTAAGGAAGTGGGAGGAGGGGGTAATGACTGGAGAGTTCTAGTTAGAACCAGTGAATATGGGGCCTTGAAAATCCTTCAATTTCTCTGTTGTATAGAGTCTTGAAAAATGTTAAAATATATCGAGAAACAGCCTTTAACTGGTAGAGTGTTGGAAGCTCATATTTGGGCTTTGTTTTGAAGTGCAGGTATTGCAACTTAACCCTTTACCTAACGTAAGTTCTTACAACAAATTATCATGAATTTTTCATCAAATCTTGTCATAGATGCTTAATTCACAGCAGCCATTACAAGATTTGATGAAAAATTCATGATAATTTCTCAGTGAATTGAGTTAACCCTTTACCTAACGTAACGGCCAAAACTGCCCAGTGCTATTCACAAAAATCGCCAATTAATTTTCATTATTTTTTCATTCTTTGTCTCAAAAACATAGGTTATGACCCCTCTTTGGAACGAGCTCGCCGAACGTGTTCCAATGAGGGGTCATAACCTATGTTTTTGAGAAAAAAAATGAAAAAAATTAGTTATTCAAGAATTTTATTTGCAAGTGTTGTCTGCTTTTCATGTTAGGTAAAGGGTTAAAGACTTCATATTCAGTGGATGAGTTTCATATTATCTTTGCCGAGACATTAATTCATCTATATGGATTTACCTGGTCACAATTTATGGGAGAGTGCCTATATTGGCCAGGGCTAAAATTTCGACGAGAATCCGAGAATCAATTCGCACAAAGATTCGTGCAATAAAACCGGCGAGAATCCATGTAGATTCTCGCTGCACCTCTGCTAGGATTTGCGTGAAAAGAATTTAGTCAATTTAACCCTTTATTTAACACAGCGGCAACAAATTAACCAGCAGAAGGCTAACATTACCTGAAATATCCTGACACTATGTCAATAAAATCTTACAAATATGGCTGTCATTGGAACCGGCTCATTGAGCCGGATCCAATGACAGCCATATTTGTAAAATTTTATTGGTAAATATTGTTCATTTAATAATTTTATCATCTATTTATTATTTATTGTTTAAAAATTATCAAATTTAGTTTTAAAAATTAAAAAGGTGTTTTGGGTAAAATGTTAACATGTGTTATCAGTATGCAACAGTGGTTCAATCATGGTGGCGTCATGGGATCCTGGGACACTCATAGTTGGTATGGATTCTCGCAACCATTTTCACGAGAATCCAAATGCATTCTCACAAATTTAGATGGAATATAAGCCCTGTTGGCACTCTTCCATAAATTGTAACAAAGCAAAGACGTGTTAACATTTTGTTGACCAAAAATAATTTAGCACTCTACCAGTTAATAGCCTTGAATTTTATCAATCTTTGCATGCCGTAACCCTGTTTAAAATGAACAACATGTGTATAAATGATTGACTAAATTTGACTTTATTTCCATGATGCGGACACAATTAGCTATTGTGCAGAAATATGTGGTCTTAGACAGCAATAAATAAATACTCCTTGCTGTTATTTGAATAATTTTCACCTTAGTTGACAAGGTTTCACTGTATTTTACTTGTTCACTTGTTATATTCTCCGCAGTAACCAAGTTAGTGAGGGATACATTATGAATGAGGAGTATTCCTACATGCATGTATCTCATTTGAGCAGGCTAGTCAAGGACTCCATCCACCTGTAACCCTTTACCTAACATGAAAAGCAGACGACACTTGCAAAAAAATTCTTGCATATCTAATTTTTTTCATTTTTTTGTCTCAGAAACATAGGTTATGACCCCTCATTGGAACAATCGCGATGAGCTCGTTCCTACGAGGGGTCATAACCTATGTTTTTGAGACAAAAAATGAAAAAAATAATGAAAATAAATTGGTGATTTTGGAGAATAGCGCTGGCCGGTTTTGGTCATTATGTTTGGTAAAGGGTTAATAGCCTGATAACCCTCTGCACTCTGATGTCATAATGGCAAAGTTTCGGCATCCTACGCCGAGTATTATTCACCAACACAAAACTCTTCAGATGTAGGCTCTCAGAAACAGAGCTTTGCTTATTCTGTTTCAATACAAAAAAAAAACAAGCTTACATCTGTTTTTTGAATGCGCTGATTCCCGTTCTATTTTGCTAAACATCATAGATGCTTCACTGGAAAAATGTAATATTTCACTCCCTTTGTCAGGTCAGTACAGTTAAAACTAGAAGTCCTGTCATGAAATGCACACAAATAGCACGTTGATATGCGCATTAATGTACGCGTTATGGCCCAAGTAAAGCTTCAAATTCTGTAAATATGGCCTGTGCACAAGCAATGTTTCAGCCAATGGACCTCCGGGTAACCCGGAGGTCCATTGGCAGAAACATTGCATGAGTTTGCTATGAGTAACCAAGAGAACCTGCCGTGCTTTGGATGCCATTCGATATAGCAATTGCGTGCAATTCCAACGCACAATTAAGCCTAGATAAGCGCACTATTCGTGACAGGTCTTCTAGTTTTAACTGTACATTCTTCTGGGACTAAAGGAAGATAATTATAATATCCCAGTAGATGAACATGTAACAGATTTACTCATCCTTCCCTTCAAAAAATATATTTTTTCCTGCAAGGTGAGAAGGTTTCAGCCATCCTTCCCAAGTTTCTTAGTTCAGTTACGATTTTACCATGATATGGAGCGTCTGTAACCATGTAAATATCCACAAAAGAAGCAGGATAATATAAGATTGAGATGGGAGTCGATAAAAGGCCTTTTTTGCAACTGAATAAACTGCGGAAGCAGATATATTTCCCATAATGCAGTAAGGTATTTAACCAAAATACCATGTTTGACAGAGCTCAGTGAGATCTGTCAAACAAGATATATTTGGTTAAATTCACAGGTAAGGCCCCACAAGGTAGATCTTCTATTTCTCTGGCTTTTTTTTGTAAAATTGCATGTGGGCAGGAGGTTTTTTTACTTTTGTAATTATTTCTTTGCCATCAAAAGTTCATTTTCTTGGTTTGTTTTATATTTTAGGCCTCAAAATCTACAAAATAGCTTGGGTGCAGGGTGGTGTATTTCATCCCTTGAGTGGTGAGTGCAAGACGGCTTTGCAGTGCTGAAGCATTGAAAAGCCTTGTTGCACTCAAGAGACAAATTTATAGATTTATCGAACTATTAAATTTATATTTTTTTAAGTTTGCATTGGTTATAAAAAGAGAGCATATGGCAGCCAATATGACCATGTGGGAAGGCCAGAGAAACATATTCTTAACTTTCTTTGGCTTAAACAAGAGAAAAACACAGTGATTGTTGAAAATTCTTTTGCTCTACCAGAGTGTTAGGGGTTAACTGAATATTGTCACTATGGAAAACATTCAATTTACAGGAGTATTCAATTATCGGGCTTTTGTTAATTTTTCTTCATTCTAATGATAAAATAAGCATTTACTCTATTTTATCTTCTTTGTCAGATCTTATGAAGCCCTGACAAAACAAAGTACAATAGATTACAGTTAAAACTAGAAGTCCTGTCATGAATAGTGCACTTATCTAGGCTTAATTGCGCGTTGGAATTGCGCGCAATTGCCATATCGAATGGCATCCAAAGCATGGCAGGTTCTCCTGGTACCTCATAGCAAACACATGCAATGTTTCTGCCAATGGACCTCCGGGTTACCCGGAGGTCCATTGGCTGAAACATTGCTTGTGCACAGGCCATATGTACAGAATTTGATAGCTTCACTTGGGCCAAAATGCGTACATTAACGCGCATATCAACGTGCTATTTGTGCATATCTCACGACAGGACTTCTAGTTTTAACTGTAAATGCTATTATTATCCCCTGCCAAAAGGGGGCACGGTGGCTCAGTTGGTAGAGGTGCAGGCTGCAAGCCGAGAGGTCCTCGGTTCGAATCCCACCTGCGGCAACTGCGTTGTGTCCTTGGGCAAGACACTTCACCCCGATTGCCTACATGGGGGCACGATGACGCTGTGTACTGAGACGTACTGCACGTCGATGGTGCGCATGTCTTCAACCAATCTAACCCTGCCTGTGCTGCGGTGCAGAGTTCAGAGTTACGATGTTGGAGAGCTGACAGCTGCTCGTCGTTGCTCGGTGGTTCTCCCCGGGTACTCCGGCTTCCTCCACCCGTAAAACTGTCACGGTCACGATTAGCCATTGTGCATAAGTATGTGACCTTAAACACCAATAAATATAAATAAATCCCCCGCCAAAATGAAGTTTGCAGTGGATATAGAAATGGGTTATGTCTGTCCATCCAATTCATTCATTCATTCATTCATTCATTCATTCATTCATTCATTCATTCATTCATTTTATTCATTCATTCATTCACATCCATCCATCCATCCATCCATCCATCCATCTGCCAATTTTGGACCTTCATATCTCAGTCAGTGGATGTTGGATTTCAATGATCTTTGGTGTGCTGATATTCACAAGCAACAGGTTTTGTCCTATTTTTTTTCTAGTGTCATGAACCTTTTTCCACTTTTTTCAACTTGCAAAATTTCAGTTTTTAGCTCACCAACAAAGTTGTGTGAGCTTATATCATGACCCGAGGGAGGCACGTCGGCATCAACACTTGTATTAAAGTTATTGTACAAGTCTGCTTTGACTTTCAGCCCTGATGCTATGCACCTCATAATGTGTTTCTGTGGCTTACAATTACCCACATGCCCTTACCCAGTAATATTTTATTGATTTTTAGTGTTTTTGCAATATTTTTTGTCAGTGTGGACGTACTGACCTGTTTTGCTGTACATGAGTGGTGGCTACCACTGGTTTGCTGTGGCTTTCATATTTCATGTATGTGTTAAATGCATTAATATAATATAACATTAACCCTTGGCTGGACATTTTTTGGAGATTTTTGAACTTTTTTTAATGCAATGTTAGACTTTTATTTATCACTGTGGACTGTTTTGCTATGACCAGACATTTTTTGCAGATTTGTAATAAGCCTAGGTTTATTGCATGCCATGCATTGGTGAGCCAATGGGGATGGACACACCCCTAGTGTTTATGTTTCTAGTTGGTAAACCACTTCTTGACGGGGTATACCAGTGGCGTTGCACCTTGTTGCATTTACTCCGTCCACATAAGTCTAAAATCATTTGGAATTCAGTGGCTATTTGAATAATTATTGATAGAAAAGAACATTTTTTCCAATTAACAGGAGTTTATCCAATATCCAATTTGCAATTAACAGTCGAAATTTGTTTTGTATAGTCAATAGTTTGGTTTTTATGTGTACCCATACTATGTATGGTACACATAATGCCGGGATCCGGGGTGACCATCCGTCGTTCATCCATCCTTTGTCCGTCTGGCGTTCGTATCCATTTCTTTGGCATTCGATAACTTGAAAAATATTTCTTTGATTGTCAAGTTACTTTATATTTGTGTTCAGGTTACTGATGTGCCGAGCTGTATTATTTTTGGTGTAAATCGGATAATTTGATCCTGAGATATTAACCCTTTATCCTTCAAATTGAAAATTCCTCCAATCCCTTTGGCATTCGATAACCTGAAAAATATTTCTTGGATTGTCTAGTTACTTTATATTTGTGTTCAGGTTACTGATTTGCCAAGCTGTATAGTTTTTGGTGTAAATCTGATGATTTGATGCGAGATATTAACCGTTGATCCTTCAAATTGAAAATTCCTCCAATCCCCTTTGGCATTCGATAACTTGAAAAATGTTGCTTGGATTGTCAAGTTACTTTATATTTGTGTTCAGGTTACTGATGTGCCGAGCTGTATTATTTTTGGTGTAAATCGGATAATTTGATCCTGAGATATTAACCCTTTATCCTTCAAATTGAAAATTCCTCCAATCCCTTTGGCATTCGATAACTTGAAAAATGTTGCTTGGATTGTCAAGTCACTTTATACTTATGTTCAGGTTACTGATGTACCAAGCTGTATAGTTTTTGGTGTAAATCAGATGATTTGATCCCGAGATATTAACCCTTTATCCTTCAAATTGAAAATTCCTCCAATCCCTTTGGCATTCGATAACTTGAAAAATATTACTTGGATTGTCAAGTAACTTTATATTTGTGTTCAGGTTACTGATGTGCCTAGCTGTATAGTTTTTGATGTAAATCTGTTATTTTGATCCTGAGATATTAACCATATACCATGTATGGTGTACATAATGTCGGCATCCGTGGTGGCCTCCGTCATACAGCTTTCTACTAGTTGCGCGTATGGGTACACATCTGACGATTTCATCGGCCTATTTTTAGTCTTAAAAGATTTTTGCAATTCACCCTTTATCAAAATCGAATGTACACAATATCAAAACTTGTCATTTTAATTTATTTTTTTTTCTGACAATTTTCAGAAAATTTCAACAGAACCATATCCCTGTATCAAAACCCCATTTATTGAAGCAGTGCTTGTTAAGTATGGTAAACAACCTCTGTTTTACTTAAAAACAGGACCCAGTTACAGTTAAAACTAAAAGTCCTGTCACAAATAGTGCGCTTATATATCTAGGCTTAATTGCACTTTGGAATTGCGCGTAGTTGCCATATTGAATGGCATCCAAAGCACGGCAGGTTCTCCTGCTTACTCATAGCAAACACATGCAATGTTTCTGCCAATGGACCTCTGGGTTACCCGGAGGTCCATTGGCTGAAACATTGCTTGTGCACAGTCCATATGTACATAATTTGATAGCTTTACTTGGGCCATAACGCGCACATTAATGCGCATATCAACGTGCTATTTGTGTACATTTCATGACCGGACTTCTAGTTTTAACTGTACCAATTCATGGGGTGGAAGTCCTCTAAAATGGGCATATCGATTGGTTAAAGTTGTCTTTAGGCCACACAAATTAGATCTTCTGTTTCTCAGGCCATTATTCATAAAATTGCATGCAGGCGAGTGTTTTTTTTATTTTATATTTCTGTAATTATTTCTTTGTCATCAAAGTTCATGTTCTTGGTTTATGTTTTAGGCCTCATAATCTATGGAATAGCATGGATGGTGGTGTATTTCATCCCTTGAGAGCAAGAAGGCTTTGCAATGCTAAAGTATTGCAAAGCCTTCTTGCTCTCAAGGGATAAATTTATCAATTTTTTTTAACTTGGATAAAATATCAGACATAAATCATTTCATTTTTATTTTTTTAAAGTTTACATTGGTTATAAAAATAAAGCATGTGGCAGCTAAAAGGACCATGTGGGAGGGCATGAGAAACAGATTTAAAATTTTTTTTTAGGCCTTATCTCCATGTTGCGGTCATGAAGGGAACGGGTCAAGTCACCCCCGGGTCACGTCGCACCTGGTCAAGCCCCCCCCCCCCTCCCCCCCCCCCCCTTAAAGATCGATAAGACAGGATGAAATGAAAAAAAAACTTTTGAGACCGGTGATGGTAAAAATATATGGTTTATTTATTAAATACTAATTTTTTTCAAATTACAAGACGACACATCAAATATATAAATCAACATTTTCAATCAATATTTACATAAAAACCAGTATATGCAGTGATACAACTATCACCTTTTGTGCTCACAGGCGGCCCAGTCGAGTTATGTGTTCATAGTTATACGTCTTAGATGCAATTACCTCTGTTATCAACTGTACGCTTCCTGGGAACAGATTTGACAACTAAAAGCAGCATTCATGATTGTCCGGGTTCATCCGGAGACGTCAGGTTTCAAGTTCTTTGTTTATGAACAAAGAAAATGCTATATTTAGCAACACTAAATTACCCGAGTTCGGTTCGGCTGTTTGCGGGTGATCCCGGAGAAGCTCGGTGGCTGCAAGTGATGTAATATCACCAATGCCATCCAATCAGAAGTCGGAAAGATAAGGAATTCCATCTTCGCGCGTGCTCAGAGGAAAACAGCCCTCTTTCCAGCTGCTCTTCAAGAGAGAAGGAAGCAACAAAGTTTATCGAAAAGAAAAGTTTGATACTATCGCAATGGAAACTCGCTTACCATCTGACAAGTTGCAAAAATGTCAAACCCTTATTGTCTCATTCTTAAATCGCAAGAAGGTATGTTTGCGGGAGCTCCTGTCAGTGATAGGCACACTCAGTTTCGCATGCTCTGTTATTGTCCCTGGGAGGGTCTTTCTCCGCAGATTTATCAATTTGACGATAGGCATCAGTCACCCTAAACACCGTATCCATTTAAATAAAGCTGTGAAAGCCGACCTACAAATGTGGCTTTCATTTTTACAGGCATTTAATGGATGCAACATGTTCTTGGATGAAATCTTTCTATCCAGCGATGTGCTGCACCTGCATACTGACGCGTCAGGGGCACTGGGTTTTGGTGCTGTTTTTGGGGCTAACTGGTTTTGTGGGTCTTGGCCTAATGAGTGCATTAGTTTCAATATTGCCGTTCTCGAACTCTATCCGATTGTGGTCGCCATGGCAATTTGGGGCCCCCAGCTAGCGAATAAGAGTATCATCCTTTTTTCGGACAACGAAGCCGTGGTTGCTGTTATTAACAAGCAAACAGCTCGGGATACCCATTTACTCACCCTATTACGTCAGTTAGTCCTCACATCATTAAAGTTCAATATTTTATTGAAGGCTGAACATATACCAGGTAAAGACAATAAACTAGCAGACTGTCTTTCTCGATTGCAGGTACAAGAATTTCGGAACCTCGCACCATGGTGCAACGATGTCCCGACCACGGTTCCGGCGCATCTGGCCTTCACCACCTTAATTCAACCGTCAACCTCCTAATTGATCATTCGCTAGCGCCGAACACCCGCATCTCATACGAAAGAGCATGGTCCACTTTTGCTAAGTTCGGGGACAGTTTTGGAATTCCTGTGGCGGTTCCAACTCCAGTATCTTCAATTTGTTTATTTGTTGCTCATCTCTTCTCAGAAAATTACTCCGCAGGTTCGGTATTGTCAATGTTATCAGCAATCGCTTACTATCATAAAATCGGTGGGTTCTTTGATCCCACTGCTGCATTCATAGTACGCAAAATGATTGTGGGAGTACAGCGTTTAAGACCTCAGGTGGACATTCGACTGCCCATCACAGAAGCCATTCTTTGTCGTTTAGTGCAAGCGCTCCCTCAGTGCCTTCCTAGTTATTTTCAACAAGTGCTTTACCAAGCACTTTACAGCGTGGCCTTTTATGCCTTTGCCAGGATTGGGGAACTGTGTGTTACCCAGTCCGCCGATAAAAATCGAGTCATACAGCTTTGTGATGTTCAGTTTTCAGCTGATGAGTTAGAGGTGACATTTCGCAATTTTAAGCATAATACAGATGGTCGACCACACAGGATAGTTTTGCAGAGAAACACAAATCCACAAATCTGTCCTGTTGCTCTACTTTCAACATTTTTGCAACAGCGTGGTACGGGTATGGGTCCCCTCTTTATCTATCCCGGAGGTTCAGACCTGGACGTAAGAAAAATGAAGGTGAGCAACTAGGAGCTCTCCTAAAAGAAGCTCTGGGCGAGTAACGAGCAGCTCTCCTAAATTAACTCAAGGCGAGCAATTTGAAGAATCACAAATAACATTGAGAAATTGACAGAAAGAGTATGAGCACTGTGCATATAACACAGCCTTATGGACAGGAACAGAATTCAGAGAATTTCAAGGATCTTTCCCGGAATAAAGGAAACTTTGATCCCGGTAACCTCAACTCAGTTCACTTTGGTGGTGTGATGGTATTGAGCCAGGACACCAGATCAAACTAAGATGAGGGGACCTAGGATACAGTTACTGTATCCTAGGTCCCCTCATCTTAGTTTGATCTGGTGTTATATCCACGTCGTCTGAGATCTTTACCCCTCAGTCAACTCAGTTTAATAAACTTCTGATGTCCTCATTTCACCCTGATGGTCTGTTCTGAACAGACCATCAGGGTGAAATGAGGACATCAGAAGTTTAGTAAACTGAGTTGACTGAGGGGTAAACTTAGATCAAAGGTCTAAGGATAAAAAATAAAATTATATCTTGGGATGAGCTCCTCACAGTGAAATTAAGTACAGGCAGCTTGCCTGGAATATTTCAGGTAAAACTGCATGTGCCATTGTGGGATCCCAGATGTACATGTAGTTCCACTTGAGACATAACATTCAGTCAGTTTCAGGCTGTTTGCACTATACTATTATGTCTATACATGTACCAAATTTCAATACATTGCAGTATACTGTAACTTACAAAACAGGACACATACATACATGTATGTAAAAATCATCAGAGTCTTTACATATGCAGTAACACGACGAGACTTTGACTTCAATTATTATTGTTACTCCTTACAGACTCAGATCAGATCTCTACAAGCCAACAACCCCCAAAGTTGAACCAATGTTACTAAGTACCAAGTCCAACTGAAGAAAAACAAAACTAAGGCCTAAAGGGTATTACCCAAGATATCTTTTAATGACAATCTTTTTCCACATTATTGAGTATTGCACCACGTTGTCAAATAAGCCAAGGAATGAAGACTTGGGCTGCAAAGCAGTAGTGACTTGGTGTGATTCAGTAAGCTAAAGAAAAATATTCACTGAATTTGAAAGCATTATCAGTAATTTTAAAACACCTGAGAGAAACACAAACAGTGTTGCTTTCCACTGCACTCTGAAGAGTCTTTTTCAAAATAAATTACCGTTTGTTTTAAAAACTTTAGTCAAGTCTTCCAAAACGCTGAACAAAAATAGTAACTAAACAGTTAACACCCATATCTTGGGTGGTTGGTAACAGTTAACTATTTACCTATTAACGTAATGGCCAATGTTATTCACACAATTGCCTTTCAAATGTCACAATTTCTAATTCTTCAATTTTTTGTAAGTTCAGGTTATGATTGACCGGACCCTCTCATTGGAACAAGCTCATTTGGCTAATTCCAATGAGAGGTAGACAAAGAGTAGGTTACATATATTTTGGTGCAAATAAAAAAAAAGAAATTTGAATGGTGATTTTTGTGAATAGGCGATTAGGGCCAGGTGCTTTTTGCAGCTATCATATCGTTTGAATGAGTAACATGATTACTATAAATCAAACCCATGTATTCTGCAAATTAATACTAAACAAGTAATAAAAAAAGATTATAAACTTTGTTTTGTAACTTGGAAGATCAAATTACAAAACAAAGTTTCTAATCTTTCTCTCGTTCGGCATTATTCATCTCACCATCTGCCAAAAGTTCTTCCTCAGAAATCTCGACAGAATTGTCTGAATAACTTTCATCAGTATCACAAGAAGGGCAATAGTCGGAATCATCAAGATCAGAATCAAAATTAACATCCGAGTCACTGTCAGCTTCAACTGCTGCTGCCAAATGAGCATTGTCAGTTTTAATTTTTTTTAATGGTATGCTGTCATCATCACAACAACCCAACTTGGTTTTAGTTGCTGCTCTTATTCTGCGACACTTAGATAAGTACTTGTCAACAGCCTTTTCAAGAATATAGTATTTCTTATCATTCGACCAATTGTTCTGGTTATTTCTGACAATGACATATGATTCAAGATTGCGGTATTTTAGTGACAACCTCCTGTTACTAAGGGTGTGAGTTAAGTAGCTAAAACCACGCTCAACTGTGCAGTTTGATGCAGACACAGCCAACACAACTTCTGCGAGAATACACAGATTTGGAAAAACATTCTTTTTAAAGTTAAAGATGTATGACCAGACTCCTTCACATGAATTCTTTGGGTGTTTTGGAAATTTGGCTTTAATTTCAATTTTAAAATTACTCCACTCTTTCTTGATGCATTTGCTGTCATAACCACTTTGTGATAAAATAGCACTGAATTTATCCTCAAGATAAGCAATTGACTCCAGCCCATATGATTTATTTGTGATGTCCCAGTTTTGAGGATCAAAACATAACATTGCTTCAAATATTTCATTTTCGAATGACTCGAATCGTTGCACATATGATGTTAAGAGCTTTGTTATAACTGTATCTTTTATTTTCTGTGCAGTTTCTGTTGCTTTCCCAACATTTTTCATTTCTGTTTCTAAGCAAGTGTACTCTCTATTTGCTTTTTTCTTTCTCTCATGCCCAGCTTTAGGGTATTTCATTTCAAGCATATAGCACTGATCTTTGTCCACACGTAACCTGTTAAAGTGATCCATATTAAGCTCATCAAGAGATGTTAAATCATCTTGTAGTTTTTTAAGTTTTTCCTTAGTTTTAATGAGTTCAGTTCTAACATTAAATGCAGCTATATTTTCTTTTTCAAACTCTATACACAGTAATGCAAGTGCTTCTAGGATATCCCTATACACACAAACTGATGTCAAGAATGTATAATCAGATAGTTTTTTGATAAAACCTTGAAGTTTAGCTTGAACATCACCTTTACATCCTCCAGAACAAACAGAATTTTCATAAGTAACTTTTAGGGGGAACCACATTTTTATCAGTCGATCTAAACCCCTTCTACGATGATGTTGAAAACGCGTACCGTGAATTTTGGGAAGTGGATAAAATGTTATACCACTGGCACTACATGCCGCTTTTACACAAGAACAAACTTTCCCTGACCGTTTCAGAAAGTTGTAGTTTGCTATGTAAAACTCTTCCACATTTCTCAAGTGAGTAGAACTCAAAAAAGCATCATGTGCTACAAGTTCGGCCCTATGAGCGATACAGTGTATACTTATTAAACTTGGTCGCAATTCTGTCATTCTCGTGAAAAGGCCAGAATAAATCCCAGTGTTTACAGAGCCGCCGTCTGCTGTGACAGAAACAAGCTTTTTGACATAATCATCACCATCTATTTTTAATTTATTAAGAAACACGTCGTCAATAGCTGACTTAATAGATGCTGCATCTGATCCACCGAAGTGACTCATATCTTGCATGCCTACACAATAATATTTAGGAACACCTGTTTCAACAATTCGTATATAAATGAGTTCGATTTCTGAGCCGTTTTTTTTGGGTTGACTTCCATCCGATAAAATAGAGAAAGCAACTTTGGAATTTATAATTTTTGTAATTTCTTCTTGTATAACGCTTGCCAATACCCTTGTCATTTCTGAACAAACATGATTAGATTGTTTACCTTTCAGTAGGTTAACACCATTTTGTTTTTGAATGAGAACAACATGTTCAAAGTCTTTGAACGATTTTCCATGTATGACAAGGTTGTAGACTGTGTTGAACAGTTTCACATAAGCATCTTTAGACGCTTTCTGAAGTGTTTCGGTTATTCTAGGCTGTCTTGCAACCGACGACGATTCGAAGTCAGAGGGAGACCCCACCACTGTTTCGTCAATTTGAGGAGCACTAGCTAATGCAATGCGATGTGCTTTGCCACTAATATGTCTAATTAAATTGAATTTTGAGATGTAATCAGTTCCAGTTACGTAGTTTAGCATATCTTTTTTGGCTTTGCCTGTGCAGCTCCCATGCGATTTTATCGCGTCGGCGTTCTGGAAGCAAATCCTGCACTGAATATGAGTGTCATATGAGCGTTGTTTTCGTTGGTCATACGACTCTTTGATTGTAAATACTTTAGTCAACTCTGAGTCCCATTTAAGGTACATGCTCAGTTCAACTTGGTGCCCCACGTTAGTCATTGCCGTAACTATTTTTTGTAGAACAGGCAAATGTGAAAACAAGACGATTGTCTGACACTTGAGAAGTTTGCGTCTCTCACAAAGTAGACTGTCAATATTTATATTGGAGAACGACGTCCCGCTTTTTTCCGATTGTCGTTCAGCGTTTCAACTGGTTGGGTTACAACAGCCTAAATATTCTTCATATCGTTTTCCACGAAAATCATCGGGGCGAGTGGCAAGGAGCTCGCCAGAAAATAGAATCAGGCGCGAAATAGGCGCGCGCGAGTAATTGCTCGCCTCTTATATCCACGTCTGGAGGTTCAGGTGTCAACAGGAGGACCTTCAGTCAAATTTTAGATTACACACTGAAATTCTGTGGCTTCAACTCCAGCTGCTACAAAGGGCACAGTTTTCGGATTGGTGCGGCTACTCTGGCTGCCAGCAGAGGGTTTTCCGATGCCCAGATTCGTTTGATGGGCAGGTGGAAATCGGATGCTTTTAAAAAATACTTACGCCCAAGTGCATTGTAATGTTGGGGAGACCATAGGGCTAAGCAGATTTAATTCTTCGGTGTTTGATACGCGTTGTTGTGCTGGGTCGAGAGAATAGCCAGCGAGGGTCAGGTTGTCTCTTCCCCCTTGTGCTTGTACAACGTAATGGTGTTAATATTAGGCCGTGCAATATTTGTAGGGCGATCCTGCGGAGTGATTACTGGTGGTCGGATGTATTCACCACTGCAGCTTACGTATGGAACTTGCGAGGGTTAAGTTCCTGACCGTATAGCTCAAAGGGTGTTGAGTCAGGTTTAGTGGGTTGCATGTCGCATAATGATACTTCAGACATACACAGTTATGATTCAGTAGCTGGGTGTAATGACCGGCGAGGGTTGGCCTTTAATCCTAGCTACAAGTTTCTTTTCAGCTGGGGTGTGACAGTTGGCAATGTATATAGTTACCATGCACAAGTACCGTTGTATTTAGTTCAAGGCTTTTTTGAGGATGAGGGCATGAATGGACACCGGCGAGTGTTAGGTGTTTTATTCATGGGGCCTTATAGCAAGTGGGAGGTTTTCAATCGCCTCTTCAAGTTGGAGCAGTGAATGGTACATGATCATTACTTTATCTCATTGTTTGTTGCTTATTCCAAACGTGTATCTCCTTGCTTCGCGAACATACGGGCTATGCATGTGTGCCGGCGAGGGTTGGGCACTCATACATAGCCCTGGTCATTGGTCTCAGAGCAATGCCAACCATACATCACTTGTGGGCAGGGAGATGCATGCCACAATATGGAGCTGAACTGAGTACACTACATTACAATTGATTGTATATACCATCACTATTTTCTTAGACCTGCTATTAGTTTTGTTTATTGGACATTTGGTGGGTCCTACATCTTCTTTTGTCATATTGTTTGGCTGTTAGTGTTCCTGAACCACAGAGGCTTTGGGTGGCGGGATGTTTGTCTGCCGGTCGCTTGGTGCTTATGGGACCGATGTCAAAATACGACCCAGTGACCGGCATCCAAACATCTTTGGCGTTTTATTCCGCCACCTTTGCATTGTATATTGGCTATATAATTATATACTTGGGTTTAAATTTACAAGTTTTGGTTTTCAGATGTTTAATGTTCATTCTTTCATAATTGTTTAAATAGTGCAAGCTGAAAACAATAAAGATATTATATAGCTCATTCAGCATAAATAAAGTGTTATTGTCTATTTATTCAATGCAAACAAAGCGTCGCCTCTGCATGATCTCCCATACGACGCATTCTTATAGGGCTGCCAGGGGGCATAATGCAGTGATACAACTATCACCTTTTGTGCTCACAGGCGGCCCAGTTGAGTTATGTGTTCATAGTTATACGTCTTAGATGCAATTACCTCTGTTATCAACTGTACGCTTCCTGGGAACAGATTTGACAACTAAAAGCAGCATTCGCGATTGTCCGGGTTCATCCGGGTTCATCCGGAGACGTCAGGTTTCAAGTTCTTTGTTTATGAACAAAGAAAATGCTATATTTAGCAACACTAAATTACCCGAGTTCGGTTCGGCTGTTTGCGGGTGATCCCGGAGAAGCTCGGTGGCTGCAAGTGATGTAATATCACCAATGCCATCCAATCAGAAGTCGGAAAGATAAGGAATTCCATCTTCGCGCGTGCTCAGAGGAAAACAGCCCTCTTTCCAGCTGCTCTTCAAGAGAGAAGGAAGCAACAAAGTTTATCGAAAAGAAAAGTTTCCCTCCCCCCCTCCCCTTTTTCAATGTGTTGTTTTTTTTTGGCATTTTATTCCGCCACCTTTGCATTGTATATTGGCTATATAATTATATACTTGGGTTTAAATTTACAAGTTTTGGTTTTCAGATGTTTAATGTTCATTCTTTCATAATTGTTTAAATAGTGCAAGCTGAAAACAATAAAGATATTATATAGCTCATTCAGCATAAATAAAGTGTTATTGTCTATTTATTCAATGCAAACAAAGCGTCGCCTCTGCATGATCTCCCATACGACGCATTCTTATTGGGCTGCCTGGGGGCATAAAAAATTACATGTATATTTTTTAACATTTTCGTAAAAAGCAGGTGGTAGTTATTGCACTCTCACTGTATTCTGTCCACACTTCTTCTAATTTCTTTGAGATCTTTGTATACTTTGTCCTAGGATCTGTCTCCAAATCTTCTGCCCTGATATTCAGCTCGACGATCTTCAATTCTTTTTGTAAAATTGGGACTAATTTATAGAAGCTCAGTCCGGAACCATGTCCATTTATTCTTCAATGCCATCCTGAGGAAAAAAAGAAACAAAATGAATATTAGATTGAGGCATGTCAAAACGGATATCTAAATCAGTCGTCGTCTGATAAGAATCACCACTGTGAAAAAAGATTTAAGAAAATCATCAACTCCTCCAATATTCACCCGTAGTAATAAATAATTAATTGTGTAATTATTATACTAAACTAACCTGTTGTGGGTGACATCTGCTGAAGCAGTGGTGTTGTCAGTTTCCATAAAGTGAATCAAAGTGTTCACGTTATGCTCATCAATGGATTCTGTCTCCATGTGTTCATGCGATTCATCCCTGTTTTGGATATTGTGGGATCCATTTCTAAAAAATTATAAAATATGAATTAACTATATGCTTTTTTATAGAATTATTTATGTATTTATTTATTGGTGTTTGAGGTCATATACTTATACACAATGGCTAATCATGACCGTCTTTTTTATAGAATAAAATAGTCAATAACATATAATTTATTGTGAATGAAATGAGTTAACAAAGCTCCCCAGCCCTGCATTTTTACAATATATTGTTTAACTTTCTACATAATGAAGTTGATTTAACACTTTACCCAACGTAACGGCCAAAACCGGCCAGCGCTATTCTCAAAAATCGTCAATTAATTTTCAAAATATTTTCATTTTTTGTCTCAAAAACATAGGTTATGACCCCTCGTTGGAACGAGCTCATCGAGCTTGTTCCAACGAGGGGTCATAACCTATGTTTTTGAGACAAAAAATGAAAAAAATTAGTTATTCAAGAATTTTTTTTGCAAGTGTCGTCTGCTTTTCATGTTAGGTAAAGGGTTAAACATTGCTCTTACCTTTCTTCTTCAAGAATCGTAAATGCTAAACTTGTAGTGTTGTTTTCATCTGCTTCACTGCATGGATTACATGTGAAACTCAGCTGAGTATGACCCTTCCTCGCATCCATGTACTCCTGGTAGCTGATACCTGTGACACATTTCCGATGCTGCCACCTCTGACAGACATCACAAGAGACTGCATGCTGTCTCCCCCTCACTTCCAAGTTACACTGTATACAGGGATACATGTTCTTATTGTGAAGAATAAGCGTATGACATCCCGAATGAATGAAAGGTTTTAGTGCGCCGAAGGCACGCAGGGGCAATGTGGGATTTACAAATCCCTTGCGACCCGGTTAACCTTATTTTATTTCACTTGGATCACACAGGCCTAGCTTTCCTATTGCCTCAAATGGTTTCTGCGGGGGTATGCACGCTGTTAGAATTCCCGGCAGATTACGTTGGCGTGATAGATTGTCAATAATCAATCCCTCAACGCCATTAAGACTGTTAGAGAGTGGGCTCTATCCAGTTCTAGCATGGCGATGGTAGAGGTTTGAGTCCCACCATGGTGGCGAGCCAGAATATAATGTTGTGCGATGGCAAATTTAAGGGAAGAAGAGAAAAGAAAACCAAACAGCAACGCTGGTTTGGTAGCGGCCCCGGTATATGACCATAGCGGTTAAAAAAACAGGAATGGAGAAAGCTCCAACAGTTTAGTTTGAAAAACTGGGAGTCATCCATCCAGCCTTTTGGGAGATAGGATACCGTATGTGATTATGAGGTATCTGGTTATCCTTCGGGAATTCCAAATTACCCTCCCCCCCCCCCCCCCCATTCCTATGAGAGTGGGGAATATATATATGAATTAATCAGCTGATAAAAGGAAAACCCAATCAATAGTATTGATCCAAGCTGGATGGGATGATTAGAAATCAGCCGCAATGAAAAAACTAACTGTCATGTAATTGCAGCACAAACAAACATCTTAATCAGCAACATATCGTCCACTGAGTTCCAAGGTGTTCTATGTTCCTACTGGCACATAGAACACATTGGAACTCAGTGGACGATATGTGTGATTGCAACACAAACAAACAAAATGGTTTGAAGCAACAAAGCGGTTGCAGTACAAACAAACATCTTGGACTACAACAACAAGGTGATTTCAACACAGTTCAACCTGCAACCAACAAATAATAGATCAAAGCACTAAGTTAAAATTTGGGCTACCATGGGATCAAAGCACTATTAACTGGTAGAGTGCTGGAAGCCCTATTTTGGGCTTTACTAAAAGTGACAGGCAATAACTGTCTGTAGCTACATTCTGCCTGAGGAAGCCTTTATTGTCCCTGAAATGAATCAGGTTGTTTATACAATACCTTACTCTCTGACATTTAATTGGATAGTGCCTATGAGGCACTATCCAATTAAATGTAATAGAGCAGTATATGATGAGTTTTGATTTGTTGTCAGAAAAAACTCAGCACTTTACCAGTTAATCACCGCCTTTTGTGGTGTGAGTATCAGTATCAATTTTCTTTCTCCTCCTTTCCAGTCATTTCATTTATGTAATTTTTCTTGTGGAGTTGGATGTACCGTTTTTCTTTCATGTCAGTTGTGAATCAGATAAGAATATATTACACAAAGAGGTTAGTACCGTTTCTTTACAAATGTTTCTTGCTATTTACGTAAAAAATATTTGCGGGTCAACTCGCCCCCAAAAGTCGGGTCAACTCGCCCCCGATGGAGGGGCGAGTTGACCCACAAAAATCATCGGGAGCGACTTGACCTGGTGGCGAGTTGACCTGTAACCATCATGAATAGCCATTGTGCAGAAATATGTGACCTTAATCACCAATAAATATATAAATAAATAACAGAACAATATCATGCCCCCACTCCCCATTGGAATGAGCTGAATGAGCTTGTTGCAATAGTGGGTCACATGATATGGTTTGGTTGAATTTTTTGGAAATTTTTTTTTAATACACGTTGTAAATTATGTGCATGGGCAGATGCCTCAATTTGGTAGTTAAAGGGTTAACTTGCAGGTTATTCAGTTAACCCTTTACCTAACGTGAAAAGCAGACGACACTTGCAAAAAAAATTCTTGAATAACTAATTTTTTTCATTTTTTGTCTCAAAAACATAGGTTATGACCCCTCGTTGGAACGAGCTCGACGAGCTCGTTCCAACGAGGGGTCATAACCTATGTTTCTGAGACAAAAAATGAAAAAAATAATGAAAATTAATTGGCGATTTTTGAGAATAGCGCTGGCCGGTTTTGGCCGTTACGTTGGGTAAAGGGTTAATAAGTCTCCAGATACATGTATACGTGATCTCCGCTCTATACTTGGAACATTTGTATATGACTTTTAAAATACAGCAGATTTCTTTGTTAGAAAGTAAAGATGGATTTTTACATTATACTTTTTATGAATACAAGAAGGGTCAATAATTTATGTTTCCTCAGTACATTATATAGACCTGCCAATTATGGCATTGTTGTGTGACATAAACGTAGAGAAGTACACTATTGATTAACATCATCTGTTTTTAACTTTTTGTTAACTGGTAGAGTGCTGGAAGCCCATATTTGGGCTTTACTCTGAAGTGTCAGTACCAGCACTTAAAGGCTTCATATTTTGTGGATGTTGTTCATACCACCTTTGAAGTGAAATTATTTAGTCTGTTAGGATTTGCCTTGTTACAATTTATGGGAGAGTGCCTATAGGCACTCTCCCATAAATTGTAACAAGGCAAACATATGTGAATAAATTTTGATGACCAAAAATAATTCAGCACTCTACCAGTTAACTAGTCAATTAATTTCTCAATATTTTATATAAATCAGTTCCAAGATTGATGAGTGTGGATATAGCAAATGCCCGTAACTCTTAACCTGGGGGCACAGTGGCATCGTTATAACTGGTTCTCGTCAGATCACTGTAGTTTAGCAACATTGAACCTGGTTAGTCCTTGGATGGGTCACGATCTGAGCGATCGATTCGGACTCCCGCATTGTGTCCTTGGGCAACGCACTTAGCACCGATTGTCCACATGGGGGCACGATGGTGCGCATGTCTTCAACCAGTCTAACCCTGCCTGTGCTGCAGTGCACATTTACGATGTTGGGGAGCTGACAGCTGCTCATTGTTGCTCGGTGGTTCTCTCTGAGTATTCCAGCTTCCTCCACCCATAAAACTGTCACTGACACGATATGACCCTGGCTGTTAAATTGTCGTTAAACCCTAATAAATAAATAAATAAATAAATAAATAAATAAATAAATAAATAACCTGCTAAATATTAAAGCAGCCATGACTAGATTTGATGAAAAATTCCTCTAAGTCTAACTCAAGTAATTATTGGTGAAAAAATCTGTTCAATTTACTGGGGAGAAATTTTATTAAATGTACCCAAATTGTACTTATGTCAGTTACAAAAGAAATCCTTGCTGGGCAGGAATATCTGCCAGCAGGAGTGCAAGAAGTTAATTTCCCCCCACCTTCCATAGGAGGTTTTGGTGGGCATTATAATTAAGGGCTCCAAATAAAGACATTTTTTTGCCTATAAAAAACTCAAGCTTCAGTTGTTGGTTTTTGACGTCTTTGGTATGGTGACAGACCAGCTTGGAAGAAAGGATATAGAGGATATTCATGAAAATTTGATGAATACCAAAAACATCTCGTGAGTGGCTACAAAGAAATATGAGGATCTTCACGAGCGACGCAGTCGCGAGTGAAGATCCTCATATTTCTTGTAGCCACGAACGAGATATTTTCGGTATTCATCAAATTTTCGTGAATTTTCTTTTTATTTAATGCTCTACGACTACAAACTCTCCAATTTGTGGCCTTTATTTGCCATTAAGGCGCAAAATGTATGTGCCGAACCGGCGTCCATACAAAAATTACAACAACCAAACTCCAACCATTGGAATGTGTGAATATCCACACAAAAAGTAGTCCCGTCTTATATCTCCCCTAACTTTACGATTTACCAAGGCTGGCGAATTGAAATAATCGCAATGTGTTTCGAAGAAATAGAACAATAACAAAAAACACCACTTTCTTATTTTCAATAACAAGACACGTCATTTTATTTTTTTTGAACTCAATGCACTGAAGACGTGTGAAGTTGAACTGAAGAAATTTGAAAGTGATTTCGGCTTTTCGCTGGAAGGTGAATGAGAAAGTCAAACTTTGAAACCGCTGATTTAATGAATTGATTTAGTCACTGTCACTATCAATTATTCGAATTCGTTTGTATTTGGGACTCTGGAATTCATTACTGATGTGCTGACTCGTTTAAAGTACATGTGATTCGTCATCCGAACCTACGATGAAATATCGATTTCTAAATATCATTTTGATATTTCGTTTTGCCGACCGACAGGGGAATATGACTTAATTTTTCAGCGTGAATTGATGCCTGAGCATTAAATAAATCCTCATATTACGGGTTTCGTCCATGCTTTATAATGCAATCATTAGGTGGACCAGCATGTGGGAAAGGGCTTCCATGCATTGTGGGGTTAGTCCATACATTTGTACCAGAGTTATGGCCCTTCATACGTGTTATGGTGTGGAAATAATAATGATATTGCTAACAGAAAAAAATCTGAAAATCAGCGGCAATAACTATGAATTTAACTCTTTTGAAATTTATTAAAAAAAATAATATAAAAAAATGATACAAAGATCTTTTACACCAATTGGGTTACAGAAAATAAAAGCAGTGGTACTTATCAATTATTGAATTACATGTAGTCCAAAATACAGTTCAACAGAATCCAGTAATCCAGTGGTGAAGAATCTTGTGAAGACATTTTCCAGCTGGTAGTATTAAATCCAAGAATGTGTCTTCAGAAACAGTATCCCATAGATTTGTAATGAAATGTTCACTTAGAAATTTCTACAGCCTCCAATAAAATATAATAAAATGCTCAGCAAAAATGCAAATGGGGTTAAAAGCCAATAAGTATTGGTGCCACAGGTAATTTCCAAATAATCCAGTAGAATCCTGGCTTTCCACAAAAAGATTTTCTGCTTCACAGCTTGTACAAAATCTCCTCTTAGAAGACGAATAAATTCTCTTCAAAATTCTCTTTTGGAATCACTTTTCCAAATTCACATGGAAGCACTGCTTCTATAGTAATAATGCACTGTCCTATAACAATAATAATCTCCAATGTAAACAACTGCTCTGTTATGAATAGAATGTCTACCTGAAATGAGTTTATCTGAAACAAGTTTTTTCTGAAAAGAGTCCTCTGAATCCCGAACGGAATGGTTTCACATGCCGAAGGCGCGCAGGGACGGTATGGAGAGCAAGCCCCTTTCGACCCTCTTTAGCTTTATGTGATTTGGCTTTGGCTTGTCTGACCGTGGAAAAGTAGGAAGAGTTAAGGTAATCAGTGGCATCTGTGTCTCCTGCGGTTTTTCTTTGGAGGAGGAGGAGGATGTGTTGGAGAGACATGTGTTGGTGGCGTTGTTGGATCTGGAGGAGTAGTAGTCTGTTCCTTGGTGACGAATGGCCTGATCCTGGCTGCTGTTTCTTCTTGAGATTTTTTTAAACTGATTGTGAGGATTGTCCTGGTAGAGTGTGCTGGGAAGTTTTTTGATACAAAGAAGGTATAGTTGTCTTGGACTGTGGCTTGAGTGCTGTCGTCCTCAATCTCCTCCCCAAGGAATGCCTCTGCGGACTCCGGGAAGCTCGCCTCCTGGTCAGACTCCTGGTCCGAAGACGCCGGAGAAGCAAGAGATGGAGGGGTGGAAGGTGCGTCATCTGAGACAACTTCCTGTACCATTGACAGATCTTCCTCCTCCATCTCCTCTTCAGATGAAGAGTCTGATGGTTTAGAGAAAGAACTGTTACCTGACGACCCATGGTCCTCTGGACCCTCCTCCTGGGTGAAGATTGCCGAGCTGGACAAGGGTTGCTCAGGGGTGACAGGTGTTGTCCCTTTGACGACCCTCACTTGCCTCCTTCTCTTCCTTTTCCTTCTTCTTCTCCAGGAACTCCCGTCATACGGCGGGCATCTCGTCGTCTGGCGGAGGATCCCTTCTTTCTTATTCTCTTCTTCTTGGTGGTGGCTGTGGCTGTACTACTCCGGCGGCCTTCATCCAGCTTTTCCGTGTCACTAGGAGGGTGACCAGTGTGAGGGGAAATCTCCTTACGAAAGGTGCTACACCTCTCCAAGGATGGCGGTTCTGTTCCTTCATCAAAATCCACTGTCAGGTGAATTTTACCCTTGAGCACCTGGATACTCCAGGTGGTGGCAAGTGTAGCCTTCACTCTGACAAGTGTCTCTTGGATTACAAGTGGGAGCTGCATTGTTAGTTGTTAGCACCTCGGAGTCCAAGGTGCGAATGATGTCTCAAAGTGAAAAGATGATGTGGACTCCGAGGTGCTAACAAACAATGGAGCTCCCACTTGTAATCCAAGAGACACTTGTCTGAGTGAAGGCTACCCTTGCCACCACCTGGAGTATCCGGGTGCTGAAGGGTAAAATTCACCTGACAGTGGATTTTGATAAAGGATCGGAACCGCCATCCTCGGAGATGTGTAGCACCTTTCGTGAGGGGATTTCCCCTCACACTGGTCACCCTCCTAGTGACACAGAAAAGCTGGGTGAAGGCCGCCGGAGTAGTACAGCCACAGCCACCACCAAGAAGAAGAGAATAAGAAAGAAGGGACCCTCTGCCAGACGACAAGATGCCCGCCAAATGACAGAGTTCCTGGAGAACAAGAAGAAGGAAAAGGAAGAGAAGGAGGCAAGTGAGGGCGTCAAAGGGACAACACCTGTCACCCCTGAGCAACCCTTGTCCAGCTCGGCACCCCTCTCCCAGGAGGAGGGTCCGGAGGACCGTGGGTCATCAGGTGACAGTTCTTTCTCTAAACCATCAGACTCTTCATCTGAAGAGGAGATGGAGGAGGAAGATCTGTCAATGGTACAGGAAGTTGTCTCAGATGACGCACCTTCCACCCCTCCAGGAGGAGAGCTTCCCGGAGTCCGCAGAGGCATTCCTTGGGGAGGAGATTGAGGACAACAACACCCGAGCCACAGTCCAAGACAACTATACCTTCTTTGTATCAAAAAAATTCCCAGCACACTCTATCAGGACAATCCTCACAATCAGTTTAAAAAACTCTCAAGAAGAAACAGCAGCCAAGATCAGGCCATTCATCACCAAGGAACAGACTACTACTCCTCCAGATCCAACAACGCCACCAACTACTATCTCTCCAACACATCTTCCTCCTCCAAAGAAAAACTGCAGGAGACACAGACGCCGCTGATTACCTTAACTCTTCCTACTTTTCCACGGTCAGACAAGCCAAAGCCAAATCACATACAGCTAAAGAGGGTCGAAAGGGGCTTGCTCCCCATACCGTCCCTGCGTGCCTTCGGCACGTGAAACCATTCTGTCCATTCTAGATGATTCTGTCTTAAATTCATGTAAACAAGGATGACCTACTTAAAGAATTAAACAACAGCTATATGTACAGTGATCTAAAAATAGTTTCTGTGCAGCCTTAGATGTAAACATGTTTACATGTAGATACACACAAAGGTCACTTAGTGTAAAGGAGTCACACCAGCTAGAATCTGCTGTATTCTAAAAACAAATTATGCCTTTAGAAAAATATCAATTGTGTAGAATTATCAACTAAGGACATACAGTAAAACCTGTCTTGAGAGACCACCTGTCTTGAGAGACCACCTGTCTTGAGAGACCACATCTACCAGGCACTGATTGATTTTAGTCTATTGATTTTAGTCTATAATGGACCTGCTATGGGAGACCACCTGTCTTGAGAGACCACTGTGACCTGGTACCAACTTGTATTTTTATGCCATAATGGACCTGTTTTGGGAGACCGCCCCTTTGAAGACTGAAACCATGACAAAAACTTTTTACCTGTTCTCCAATTGGAAAATCCATTGTGGTTATACTAACATAATTAAAAGTATTAAAAGCTCTTAATTGGGTTTCAGTTGCTATTCAGTTATTGCTATTCAGTTACATAACTCATTAAAGATCGAGATGTTTTTATAAGACCCCTGTGAAAAGATTAAGATATTGCTGAATAAACAATTTCATACCTACCTGAAATGTGACGGATAGGATTATAAAAATAAATTTGTGTTGAAAATCTTCAATGAAGATTTTCAACACTAATTTATTTTTATAATTTTTATCAACAATCCATTTCAATTTGTTACAAAAACTTTTTAAAAAAGAGCAACTACAAAGTAATTATCTTGCTTGTTCCGGGTTAGTTATGAAACTCAAATGTTAGAAAAACTTTGTTTCTCAAGAGAACTGTGTCTTAGTCATAACTCATTAATAGCTGGCTGGATTTTAACAAAACTTCACACAGGGATAAGAGATGGTGGGAACATGCATTGTGCAGCACCACCATTAGAGATGGGCGGTATTGGAATTTTGAGTTTCGGTATCGGTTTCGGTATTTTTGTGTGGGCATACCACGGTGTCGGTTCGGTATTCGGTATGTGACTTCAGATTCACTGATAGTACCAAAGGAGAATCCATGTCAGAAAAATACAGAATAAGTTGTTCTTGTATCATTCTATCACAGTGCTACACATGCCATTGTTAATGGGCTCAACATTGTTGTCATTCTTTTGTCAACACAGATCATATCTACAGTAATTTGGTGACTTGTTCTAAATACGCCTTAACCTTTCAAGCTCCACTTAAGGTGTCTGTAATCATAGAATGTGTGTCCTGAAGATGTCATCTTTAGGTGGGCCTGATGACAGTAGTAAAATTATCTGGTCAGTGATTTCTAGCCAAGTCTTGGCTGCCTGTTAAGGCAGCCAAGACTTGGCTAGAAATCACTGCTAAGCAACTGGACATGTATAGGTCGTAGACTATTGACAATTTAGTACAACTGCCCTGGTCCTTAAGGCTTAACAAAACTGAAAAATAAAATCAGTCACTTCTTTCATGAAAATGAACACTTCAACTGCTATCAGTCCTCATCAAGACCTTATAAACAGCGAATGCACAGGGAAAATTGAAAATATTGTTGGTTTCGGTATTCAAAGATTGGGTCGGTTCGGTTTTTCGGTGTCCCCATGATATCGGTATCGGTTCGGTTTTTCGGTATATTGCCCATCTCTAACCACCATGTCCATATGCCAAAAACCAAGCTAGTTCATATGATTATAAAAACTAAAATCTTAGAAAATTTTGTTTCACACATATCACTGTATGAGTGTGGGGGCAAGAGTGGCAGGAATCACAATGATTGTGAGGATTGTCCTGATAGAGTGTGCTGGGATTTTTTTTGATACAAAGAAGGTATAGTTGTCTTGGACTGTGGCTCGAGTGCTGTCGTCCTCAATCTCCTCCCCAAGGAATGTCTCTGCGGACTCCGGGAAGCTCTCCTCCTGGAGGGGTGGAAGGTGCATCATCTGAGACAACTTCCTGTACCATTGCCAGATCTTCCTCCGCCATCTCCTCTTCAGATGAAGAGTCTGATGGTTTAGAGAAAGAACTGTCACCTGACGACCCATGGTCCTCCGGACCCTCCTGCTGGGTCCTTACACTATATATGCATGTACATGGCAATTGAGACTATGCCCTGCCCCCTGATGATTTTTACACAATCAAACAGGCTTCACAGCAATTGCCGTAGAAGCATCAGTTTTCCACAGCAATTTTTTTGCCGAGGATACAAGGATGAATTACCAGGACTGCCTGTATAAGCAGCCATCACTAGATACCACTGCTAAGTCAAAGAGTTAACTTATTATGAGGGAGCAAAAATAAAGGAGAATTCTCCAGGCCTTTAAGAACACTTTTAGAACCCATGAAAGAATTAAATGAAATTTTGAGTGAATCAATGTTGATTCTCATTGTTTTCTTTGCGAGAATTGATTCTGATTCTTACAGGAATTTCACGCCATTTTCAGATAACCTTTTCTCACAGATAACCTTTTCTCACAGACTTTTGAAGCAAGAGACAGGTGTAATTCTGATTTGACCATCATTCTTGGTGTAATGACTGCTGAGAAATCTACAATGTTGCAACAACTTCACAAGTTTCGTTCATTAACCCAGCCCAAATCCTTTATTGTAAAATATACTGGTGGAAAGGGCTCAGTAACTCTTTGTCTAGCTTAAACCTTTACCCAACAAACACGATATCAAAATTTGTTATTTTAATTAGATTTTTAAAAAACTTATCAAAGAATGTAAACAAAACTATATAATGTGACTCCTCATTGGACCGAGCTAGATCCAATGAGGGATCGCATGATATGGTTTTGCTGAAATGTTTTTAATACTTTTTTTTTCATCTGCTCAATTTCGTGCTGGCATATGCAACCAACTCATTGAGTATAGAGTTAATAAGCAGTACAGTGGAGCCCACTTCCACTTAATTGGATATCTCTTAATTGTATATCCCTGTTAATTGAATATAATTTCCCAACACAAAACTATTTACAATACCTCCAGTACAAATTTGACCTGTTAATTAAATATAGGTTATAGAGTAAACTCCTGTTAATTGAATAAAAAATCATGTAACATGTCAAGAAATTACCCTGACTCTCCCCAGTTTTCCTTTGGTTTTTGACCTATTTGACCAATACAGGCATTTAATCTATTATATCTTGTTTGACAGAGCTCATGGAGCTCTGTCAAACAAGATATAATAGAACAAATGCTGAGTTTATCTCTAGAATACTGGAAAGTGACAATATCCCTATTAATTGAATACTCCTGTTAATTGAATAATTTTCATTGGCAAAGTGGCTATTCAATTAACAGGGTTCCACTGTATAGTTATAGTGATGGCATTTTCACTGGACGTCTCATTACCAAATAAAAGTGATGGCCAATATTTTTATATACAGGGTTGTCACTACTTTTTCTGCAGTATATAATAATTTAGCCAAATAAAAACTCAGTTACCCTATTTTTCAGCTCACCTGAGCGAAGTTCAGTGGGAGATTTATTGATCACATTCTGTCCATCATCCGTCGTCCGGCATTAACTTTACATTGTCAACTTCTCCTTCAAAACCACTAGCCCAATTTTATTCAAATGTTGGGTAAATGTTTATTACCTAATGCCAATTCAGATTTGTTCAAATTAAGTTGCCCCTCTTCCTGGGTGGTGCCATGCCCCCAAAGGGCACCAGAATCTTTGAAAATCTTCTTCTTATGAACCTGCAGTAGCAGAGACTTGATATATGGTATGCAGCTTCCTTTTAAGATGTAGACTCAGATTTGTTCAAGAGAAGTTTGACGGGCTATATTTGGCGTCATTATGGGAGGGGCAAAATGTTTGGCCCCGCCCAAAATTTCTATTTTCCGAACCGAGAGGCTGATTTGAACCAGATTTTATGTGAGGGCTTATTGGGTCATAAGTACCTAATTTGTGCCGAATTTTTTTTTTCCAGTATCCCCGTGGGAACCGCAGGAGCTAAAAATAGAAAAAAATTGAAATGCCCATATCTCCAAAACTGCACGGCACTGAGAATTTTTATTAGCTCACCGAAGGGAGCTTAACTTATCACTTGCCATCCATCATTGTTGTCTGTCGTGAACTTTACATTATCGACTACTCCTCACAAACTACTGAATCAAATTGAACCAAATTTGGTGTGCATGTTCCACATTATATGTCAATTCAAACTTGTACAAATAAACTTGCTGCACCCACAGGGGGCACCACAAGGGGCATAACTCTGATAGCACCCATGAATTTCTTTCCAAAATTCAAAAAAATCTTCTTCAGATCCACCAGGCAGAATTCTTTCCTATTTGGTATACATCATCTCTAGGGGGATCAGATTCAAGTTTGTTCAAATCGGTCCCCTGGATTCATATTTTGGCTCACTATAGAAGCCCAAATTTGAACTTAGTGCATTTCAGGCAAATTTGATATGCAGCATCCTTATGGGGGTGAGATTCAAGTTTGTTCAAGCCATGTCCCCAGGTCTATATTTGGGCTCACTGTGGGTATAGAGTTAATAAGCAGTACAGTGGAGCCCACTTAATTGGATATCTCTTAATTGTATATCCCGGTTAACTGAACATAATTTCCCAACACAAAACCATTTACCATACATCCAGTACAAATTTGACCTGTTAATTGAATATAGGTTATAGAGTAAACTCCTGTTAATTGAATAAAAAATCATGTAACATGTCAAGAAATTACCCTGACTCTCCCCAGTTTTCCTTTGGTTTTTGACCTATTTGGCCTCAGTCCATCCAATACAGGCATTTAATCTATTATATCTTGTTTGACAGAGCTCATGGAGCTCTGTCAAACAAGATATAATAGAACAAATGCTGAGTTTATCTCTAGAATACTGGAAAGTGACAATATCCCTATTAATTGAATACTCCTGTTAATTGAATAATTTTCATTGGCAAAGTGGCTATTCAATTAACAGGGTTCCACTGTATAATTATAGTGATGGCATTTTCACTGGACGTCTCATTACCAAATAAAAATGATGGCCAATAATTTTATATACAGGGTTGTCACTACTTTTTCTGCAGTATATAATAATTTAGCCAAATAAAAACTCAGTTATCCTATTTTTTAGCTCACCTGAGCGAAGTTCAGTGGGAGATTTATTGATCACATTCTGTCCGTCATCCGTCGTCTGGCATTAACTTTACATTGTCGACTTCTCCTTCAAAACCACTAGCCCAATTTTATTCAAATGTTGGGTAAATGTTTATTACCTAATGCCAATTCAGATTTGTTCAAATGAAGTTGCCCCTCCTCCTGGGTGGTGCCATGCCCCCAAGGGGCACTAAAATCTTTGAAAATCCTCTTCTCATGAACCAGCAGTAGCAGAGACTTGATATATGGTATGCAGCTTCCTTTTAAGGTATAAACTTAGATTTGTTCAAGAGAAGTTTGACGGGCTATATTTGGCGTCATTATGGGAGGGGCAAAATGTTTGGCCCCACCCAAAATTTCTATTTTCCAAACCGAGAGGCTGATTTGAACCAGATTTTATGTGAGGGCATATTGGGTCATAAGTACCTAATTTGTGCCGAATTTTTTTTTCCAGTATCCCAGTGGGAACCGCAGGAGCTAAAAATAGAAAAAAATTGAAATGCCCGTATCTCCAAAACTGCACGGCACTGAGAATTTTTATTAGCTCACCGAAGGGAGCTTAACTTATCACTTGCCGTCCGTCATTGTCGTCGTCGTCCGTCGTGAACTTTACATTATCGACTACTCCTCACAAACTACTGAATCAAATTGAACCAAATTTGATGTGCATGTTCCCCATTATATGTCAATTCAAACTTATACAAATAAACGTGCCGCACCCACAGGGGGCATAACTCTGATAGCACCCATGAATTTCTTTCCAAAATTCAAAAAATCTTCTTCTTCAGATCCACAAGGCAGAATCCTTTCCTATTTGGTATACATTATCTCTAGGGGGGTCAGATTCAAGTTTGTTCAAATCGGTCCCCTGGATTCATATTTTGGCTCACTATAAAAGCCCGAATTTGAACTTAGTGCATTTCAGGCAAATTTGATATGCAGCATCCTTTTAGGGGTGAGATTCAAGTTTGTTCAAGCCATGTCTCTAGGTCTATATTTGGAATCACTGTGGGAGCCCGAATGATAACTTTTCTTTAAAAATCTTCTTCTTCAGATTCAGCAGTCAGAATGTTTTGATATTTGGTATGCAGCATCCTTGGGGGGGTTGAGATTCAAGTTTGTTCAAGCCATGTCCCTAAGTCCATATTTGGGCTCACTGTGGGAGCTTGAATTGTAACTTAGTTCGAAATGAGGAATTTTCTATAAAAATCTTCTTCTTCAGATCCAGCAGTCGGAATGGTTTGATATTTGGTGTGCAGCATCCTTAGGGGGTGATATTCAAGTTTGATAAAGCCAAGTCCCTGGGTTCATATATGGGCTCCCTGTGGGATTCAATATGAGGAATTTTCTGTAAAAATCTTCTTCTTCAGATCCAGCAGTCGGAATGGTTTGATATTTGGTGTGCAGCATCCTTAGGGGGTGATATTCAAGTTTGATAAAGCCAAGTCCCTGGGTTCATATATGGGCTCCCTGTAGGATTCAATATGAGGAATATTCTTTAAAAATCTTCTTCTTCAGATCCAGCAGTTGGAATGTTTTGATATTTGGTGTGCAGCATCCTCAGGGGGGTAAGATGCAAGTTTTTTCAAGCCATGTCCCTAGGTCCATATTTCAGCTCACTGTGGAAGCTCGAAATGTAACTTAGTTAAAAAATGAGGAATTTTCTTTAAAAATCTTCTTCTCTCAGATCCTGCAGTCGGAATGTATTGATATTTGATGTGCAGCATCCTTGGGGGTGGGGTGGGGTGTGGGTGGGGGGGGGGGATGAGATTCAAGTTTGTTAAAGCCAAGTCCCTGGGTTCATATATGGGAATTACAACTTAGTTCCATATGAGAAATATTCTTTAAAAATCTTTTTTTTTTAGGCCTGCTGGTCAGAATCTTTGGATATTTGGTATAAGCTTTTCTTAGGAGCAGCAGATGCAATTTGTTGAAATCAATTCTCTGGGTTGATATTTAGTCTACCATGTCAGGTGAGCGCCTCAGGCCCCCTGGGGCCTCTTGTTTTAGTTTTAGGTGAAAGATTAGTGAACAAAATGATAATCTGCCCAATTTGTGCAGGCCGGCTGCCAGCCATCTTTCGGGTTTGAGGTGAGCTGTCATCCTTACGCACCATCGCATCTGCAATTCTTGTTTTTTGTGAGTAGACAACGTTGCACGATTAACCCTTACCTAACAAACAGCTGCATCCGCCCCATAATATACAAATTGTGCAGTAGAAAAAAATTCAATGAAACCATATCATGTGGCCCCCTCATTGCATTGGAATGAGCTTGTTGAGTTTTTGTTGAATTTTTTTTAAGAATTGTGGAAAAAAAATTGAAATAAAAAAATATTTGTTAGTGTGTTTTCTTTAACCCTTTACCCAACGTAACGGCCAAAACCGGCCAGCGCTATTCTCAAAAATCGCCAATTAATTTTCAAAATATTTTCATTTTTTGTCTCAAAAACATAGGTTATGACCCCTCGTTGGAACGAGCTCGTCGAGCTCGTTCCAACGAGGGGTCAAAACCTATGTTTTTGAGACAAAAAATGAAAAAAATTAATTATTCAAGAATTTTGTTTGCAAGTGTCGTCTGCTTTTCATGTTAGGTAAAGGGTTAAAGGGTTAAAATCTATTCGTTGGAAATAGGAATAATAATAGAATGCATGCATGAAAATGTGAACAATACATCATGATTTGGGAGTCGGTGGCTCATTAGGTAGAAATGCAGGCTGAAAGCCAAGAGATCCTAGGTTCGAATCCCACCTGCGACAACCGCATTGTGTCCTTGGGCAAAACACTTAATCCCAATTGCCCACGTGGGGGCACAGTAGTGTTGTGTACTTAGGTGTACTTCACGTCGATGGTGCACTTTTCTTCAACCATTATGGTAACCCTGCTTGTCTGGAGTTAGTATGTTGCGGAGCTGACAGTTGCTCATCATTGCTCAGTGGTTCTTTCCGGGTACTCTGGCTTCCTCCACCTGTAAAACTGTCCCAACATGAGGTGACCCTAGCTGTCGAAAGTGTTATTAAATCCCAATAAATAAATAATATCATGAATTTTTATCTGTAGCTTGCCAATACTTCAAACTAATGAAACTTCACTTTCTGAGAATTGGAACGTAAACAAAATAAATCAGCAAACTTCAAAGGCCAGTAATGCTGCTACTCCCTGTCCTTTTGCTCATGCATTCCATGGAGGATCATCTGATCGACTAACAATTGCTCAAGCTGCTTTTCAAGTACAGTGGAGCCCACTTAATTGGGTATCTCTTAATTGTATATCCCTGTTAATTGAATATAATTTTCAAACACAAAACCATTTACCATACCTTCAGTACAAATTTGATTTGTTAATTGCATATGGGTTGTAGAGTAAACTCCTGTTAATTGTATATAAATGTTTGTAATATGTCGAAAAAATTACTATGACACGCACCAATTTCCCCTTATTTATCAACTTTTTTGGCCTCACTACATACAATACAGGCATTTATTCTATTATATCTCGTTTGACAGAGCTCTGTGAGCTCTGTCAAACAAGATATAATAGAATAAATGCTCAGTTTACCTCCAGAACACAGGAAACTGAACAAATCCCTGTTAATTGTATACTCCTGTTAATTGAATAATTTTCACTGGCAAAATGTATATTCAATTAAGAGGATTCTACTGTATTTACCAAACTCAAATAAATTTGTTTATTGCTGCGAAAAGCTTATTCGAAACATGGTGTAATTTTTTTTTATCCCTTCTTACTGTACACCAGTGAAGTGAATGGTGTTTTTTGATGTTTTTGTTGAAAACATTTTTTTCTGATGCCAGGATCCAACAATAGCATGCCTCACTTCATGTGTTAGTGAGCAGTATACATCAAGCCTCACATTTTCTGAATTGAAAGACCCTGTCTTGTTGAGCTCATTCCAATTAGGGGTCATAACCTATGTTTTTGATGCAAAAATTGAAAAACGTTAGTTATTCAAGAATTTTGTTTGCAAGTGTCGTCTGCTTTTCATGGTAGGTAATTAATGGGTTGATCTACATGTATGAACACTTATTTATGTTCATTTTTCACGTCCTGGTATCATCAACACAATGTTTGAGCTAGATTGATGATCAAATGACAATAGTGATTTTATATTGATCTTCTGTATGCTTTATGTATGGGAAGATTTGGAGATAATTATGCCCACTGAGTTAAAATAAGAGACTTTCTAATTCTACTTGATGATGACAAGTAATTTACGATAATCAGATAATATGCTTGTCAGGAATACAGTAAGTAAATCGATCATTACCTGTAAGCTGTGTTGTCAACCTGGTATGCATGTACTGAATCCAGTAGAGAATGTCTTTGAATTCAGAAAATTTAATCAATCACTCAGCATTGTTAATCAAATACTAGTAACTCCAGCTATGGCTCTGGTCTTAACTTGAAAAATGAAAGATTTCTTTTATAAATTCTTTCTGATTTGCACTAGTGTTGACCGGACTCAGGGTTTATACATGACATCAACCTGAATCTATTCCAATGGTCAATTAGATCCTGAGGATGGGGTGGGGGAAGTTTAAAGGTGTCCCTACCCACACACACTTAGTTTAAATCAATTATATGTATTTTTATATCATATTTGAAATCTATCAGGGCTTCAAATATGTTATTTAACAATTAATATTTATTTATTGGTGTTTAAAGTCACATACTTATGCAGAATGGCAAATCATGACCGTGACAGTTTTACGGGTGGAGGAAGCCAGAGTACCCGGAGAGAACCACCGAGCAACAACGATCAGCTGCCAGCTCCCCCACATCGTAACTCCGCACTGCAGCACAGGCAGGGTTAGATTTGTTGAAGACATGCGCACCATTGACGTGCAGTACGCCTTAGTACACGGCATCATCGTGCCCCCATGTGGACAATCAGAGTTAAGTGCCATGCCCAAGGACACAACACGGAGTCCGAATCGACCACTCAGATGGTCACCCATCCGAGGATTAACTGGGCTCGACGTTGCTTAACTTCCGTGATCTGACGAGAACCGGTTACCGCAATGCCACCACACCCCCATTTAACAATTAATAAAACGGCTGTCTGCCCATGTTATTTACAAATTGAACAATTTTTATTTTGAATTCTAGGTTGCTAAATGGTGCATAAATCATACTCACAATCATAGCACTGAGCCAGAAAGTGAAATAATGTTTAACCCTTTACCTAACATGAAAAGCGGATGACACTTGTAAGCAAAATTCTTGAATAACTAATTTTTGTCATTTTTTGTCTCAAAAACATAGGTTATGACCCCTCATTGGAACGAGCTCAATGAGCTCATTCCAAAGAGGGGTCATAACCTTTGTTTTCGAGACAAAAAATGAAAATATTATGAAATTTAATTGGCAATTTTTGAAAATAGTGCTGGCCAGTTTTGATCGTTACGTTGGGTAAATGGTTAAAATTGAATTCTAGGTTGTTATTAATAAATCATAAATCATGCTCACAATCACAGCACAGAGCCACAAAGTGAAATTTGGTCATGTTCCTAAAAGATGATGTCAAAATTCTAACCTTAATATTTTTCCCAGGATACATCTACCTGAATTTAAGCAGTTCACCCTTGTTTGTACACTGCCAAACAAGATTGAATTGGATAAATTTCTAGTTGCATTATCGGAAGCATTTGTTGCTTGAAAAATGTTGGTAGTAACTAAAAGTAGCTATAGCACACGGTTCATTATGTAGGGGCTGTTTTTGTGACTTTGTTTTCAAATTTGTGCCCCCATATGATATTGTATCCCTGCCCTGCAGTGTAACTCCTAACTCATTGATCGAGATCTGTGTTCACTTGGAAGGGATTGAGTTAAAGCCACAGATAAAGAGATTATTATTCTAATTCAACTTTGTAGCATCACTCAAATGCACACGATGCCTATCAGCGGAGGTGTAGTGTTGCCGACTCCCCATAGCTGCCATTGTTGTCTATACCATAATTCAGTCTTCAAAATAAATTAGTTTAAAAACAGGTACAAGAGAAAATTGCGAATGCATATGCTAGCCAATGTATCCATGTACGCTGGGTGCGTGCATGTGCGATTATTCAATGCCTAAGTGTCACTCTATTTTTTTCGTCTTTTGTCTGTTATTGCTTATATGTCACTTTTATCTGTTTTAAATTGTCATGTACCAATGTTATGGAACTTTCGACAATAAAGATTATTATTATAATGCTTGCCATGTGTTTGGTGTGTGTTAGCCTCTTCAGTTACCATGATGTGAATAAACATATTACCATGTTACTCTGCTGTCAAGATCTCTATTTCTGCTCTTCATATGGGAATGACAGGAAGGAAGACAGCTGAGACTCTGCCATTTCCTTGCAGTGTGTATTTTGTGTAGATCTCCACCAGGCCTGTCTTTTTGCAAAAGTTAGGCGAGTCATTGGTAGCTCTCCTTACATTTTTCCCAGGTGGCAGTGCTCTACTCGATTAAAAATGACTCATTAATTTAAAAGATAGTATTCAAAAATTAACTGAGTGTTTTATTGGGAGCAAGTGGCTCAGTAGGTAGAGATGCAGGCTGCAAGCCAAGAGATTCTCATTTCTAATCCCACCTGCGTGGGCAAGACGCTTAATCCCAATTGCATGTGTACTAAAGTGTACTGCACGTTAATGGTGCACTTGTTTTCAACCAATTCTAACCCTGCCTGTGTGGAGTTATGTTGGGGAGCCTGATAGTTGCTCGGTGGTTCTCTCTGGTTACTCCGGCTTCCAACACGAGGCGACCCAACTGGATGTCAAAAGTGTTAAACCCCAATAAATAAATTAATATTCCTGACCTGTTATTAGTTTCAACACCAACGGTGAAGCAACATAAAATGTTCATCAGTTTATCAAATGCGGTTTCCTTTGCTGAACTAGAACTTGCCACTTGTTCTTCATTTTTACCGTCCAATAGATTTATTTCTCCATGTAATTTTGAAAGTTTGAACTCCAGAACCTGTTACAAATTCACAGTTGGAAGTCGGATGGAAATTTAGGGTTACAGTGATCTAAATGAGCGGCTTTTACTCCATAAAATTTTTAAGGTCAGCATAATTTTTTAGGGTCAGTCAAGTTACCTTAAACAGAGTTTTTTAGCTCACCTGACCGAAAGTTAGGAGGAGCTTAAGTGATCACTTTTTGTCTGTCGTCTGTTTGGCCATCTGGCTGCCATCCATTTGGTGTGAATTTTACATTATCAACTTCTCTATTAACCACAAGACCAAATTGATTCAAATTTGATATACATGTTCCTTATCATATCTCAATTCAAGTTTGTTCAAATAAAATTGCCATGCCCACAGGGGGCACCACAAGGGGCATTAGTCTGATAGCACCCATAAATTGTTTTCCAAAATTAAAAAAATCTCCAGAACCATCAATTAGAATTTTCTGATATTTGGTATATAACATCTTTGGGGGGTGGGGGGTAGGGTGGGTGGGCATTGAGATTCAAGTTTCTTCAAATCAAGTTGCTGGGTTAATATTTGGGCTCCCTATGGAAACCCGAATGTTAACTTAGTGCAATATGAGGAAATTACCTTAAAAATCTTCTGCTTCAGATCCACCAGTCAGAATGCTTTCATATTTGGTATACAATATCACTAGGAGGGTCAAATTCAAGTTTGTTCAACTCGGGTCCCTGGATTAATATTAGTGCAATATGAGGACATTTCTTTAAAAACATTCTTCAGATCCACCAGTCAGAATTCTTTCATATTTGGTCACATGGTATATAACAAACATCTCTAGGAAGATCAGATTCAAGTTTCTTCAATTTGAGTCCCTGGCTTAATATTTGTGGCCTGGGTTGGGGGGGGGGGGGGAGTGGCAGGGGGAGAGGAGCAGGTTAGGTTCAAGTTTGTTCAAATCCACTCATTAGTGTTTTTTCACAAAATTTGCAGTAAAATGTCATGTAGCATATAACAAAAAGAAAACCTACACTATTTTAGTGTGGTCCTGAGAGTATTATTTTTTAATTGTGCAAGCACTTGTGAAAAATAAAACTTTTAGGTCCTCACTCATGAGATAATTCCCAATATTCACTAAAACAGCGTATATATTCTCTGTACACTGGATAATGGGCTGTTGGAATTTTTTGAAGTGAATTCCAAAAATGAAAACATTCTATTTTCAATTAATAGATTGTTTATGTTAGGTGATGGGTTAAATTTCCATCATGGGAGTGAAAATAAAAGCAGGGATGCACAGATTTCCTGGGGTGGTACATGCACATACACCCTGCATTTTTTTCTTTGAAATTGGTACCTCTCCACTCTTGATGGCCAGACTTCCTCCTCTTGGGAATGAGGATGTCAGTGAACAGATGAGGCTCTGTCTGTTACTGCTACATTGTTTCCTCGAGAAAGAAAATCAACTTGGGATACTTCCATAATAGTTTCTAAAGTATCTAATGCAGACACATTTTCTTCTTCGCTTCATGGCGACAAAACACAAAATGAATCCTGATCCAAGTTTTCCATACTAAGTGTTAACTGGTGTCAGTCGATATTAATGAATTTAAAGGTTTTTTGTCATGAATTTAAATGAATTTAACTGATTTCTTTCCAACTTCCAGGAAGACAGAATTGGTAGGCAAAGAAAGTTAGCGTCCCTACTAAAAATAGCAACAGGTGGAATCGTCGACCTTAGAAGTGAACTGACCAGTCCAGAATAGACGTTTCCACCTGTTGCTGACTAACCAGCGTGTTCCCTCCACAAACCACACCAAATATGTCGAGGCATATTTAGTTTCTGTTAGTAACTTTATTTCACTCTTCAAATGTAACATATCTGGATTTTCTCTGTTATACAGTGGAGCCCACTTAATTGGATATCTCTTAATTGTATATCCCTGTTAATTGAATATAATTTCCCAACACAAAACCATTTACCATACCTCCAGTACAAATTTGACCTGTTAATTGAATGTAGGTTATAGAGTAAACTCCTGTTAATTGAATAAACAATCTTGTAACCTGTCATGAAATTACCCCGACTCTCCTCAGTTTTCCTTTGATTATAGACCTATTTGACCTCAGTACATCCAACATAGGCATTTAATCTATTATATCTTGTTTGACAGAGCTGATGGAGCTCTGTCAAACAAGATATAATAGAATAAATGCTAAGTTTTAATCTCTAGAATACAGGAAAGTGACACAGTCCCTGTTAATTGAATACTCCTGTTAATTGAATAATTTTCATTAGCAATCTGGCTATTCTATTAACAGGGTTCCACTGTATTGGGTAAAGAGTTTATATAGATGAGATTTACACAAAGGCTGTACAGTGCACAGGGTTATTTACTCTGTTAACTGGTAGAGTGCTAAATTATTTTTGGTAATGATAATTTGTTCACATGTCTTTGCCTTGTTACAATTTATGGGAGAGTGCCAATGGGCACTCTCCCATAAATTCTGACAAGGCAAATCTATACAGACTATGTAATTTTTCTTCAAAGATAACATGAATCATATCTGCTGAACATGAAGCCTTTAAGTTACGGTACCTGGACTTGTGATTAAAGCCCAAATATGGGCTTCCAGCACTCTACCAGTTAATAATAAAACTGTTTTATAACCAGAAAGTGTGACTTTAACCCTGTGCAATGCTTAGGGTTAGTCACACTTTCTAGTTATAAAGAAACATTAAACACTTCCATAGCATACAATACAGAAAAATATACACTTACTAAGGCTGTGCACTGCACAGGATTAGTCGCATTATAGAGCAGATCTTATTCATAACCTGAAAGAAAAGGCTGCGTGGTGGCCCTGTGATTATGGCATTGGACTTCAAACCAAAAGGTCCATGGTTCAATCCCCACCAGGGCTAACTGGGTTGTGTCCTTGGGCAAGGCACTTTATCCAGAGTGCCCACATAGGGGCATGGTGGCACTGTGTGCTAAGGCGTACTGCACGTTGATAGTGCACTTGTCTTGAACCAATGCTAACCCTGCTTGTGTGTGGTTAGTACATTGGGTAGTCTGATAGTTGCTTGCCATTGCTTGGTGGTTCTCCAAGGTACTCCAGCTTCATCCACCTGAAAAACTGTTTGACCTGAGGTGACCCTGGCTGTTGAAAGTGTCATTAAACCACAATAAATAAATAAATATCCAGAAAGAAAATAGTGACTACCCCTGTGCATAAGCCAACATACACTGACTAACCATAGGCATTGCATAGGATTAGCTAATACATAATAGGCTGTCATATTGCACACTGCATAAAACTATACTCTAACTGAAGGCTGTAAAAATGAACAGGGTTAATTGGTTAAATGTTTCATAGGGCGCAGCATTCAAGGAACTAATGGAAATAATTTTTCTGCATTGTGGAAATTTTTGAAAGTGAATTCCAAAAATAAAAATATATTGTATTTTCTATTAATAGCTACATTACAAGTCAAAACAAGTTGTAAGATAACCACTATAATCTATGTATCTGTCTCTTCCTACACACATAAAACCAGAAGCTGACATCATTTTCTGGAAAGCTATCAGTGATAGCTTTCCAGAAAATAATGTCAGATTCTGAACTTATCAATGCAGGAGCAGCAGTATACTTAGTTTATTGCGTTATGCTACAACTTATTTTGACTTGTACTGCAATGTTACATTAGAGTAGACAAGTGGTCCCAACACATCAGTATCTATTTTACTGTAGGTCTATTATGGTTATTTTTGTCCGTAAAAGTGCCAGTTCTGTTACCACTGAATTCCTATACAGAATTTTATAACAAAAATTGTATCAATGTGTGTTTCTCCTTCTATCCCCAGTACTCCAACATTCTTTTGTCTTCTCTCTAAAAAGTGCTAATCATAATGACACATTCATTACCGTGGAATAAGCATGATATTCCACTTGTTCAGTGATCATACAGGGCTTATAAAATCCATGCAAGAATCAAAATCGATTCTTGCAAATGATTCTTCCAAAGAAAACATGATGGGAATCAACACTGATTCTTGCAAAATGTTCACATAGTAATGATGAGCTGATAAGAAGAAAACCCCATTAGACAAATCTTCATTTGAATCCAGAATCAGATGATTGTTGATGTCAAAGGCAATATCATATAGTCAGTGTTAAAGTGTTTCAGTATTTGAGTATTGGAACTTCATGATAATTCAACCTCTAAACTTCCAATTCTGGCAGTATGTTTTGATCATTTTTGAAGCCTAATACATTAAAATGAATTACGTTCCAATGAGACAGCCCTCTGATTGGATGAGAGCTTCATCTTCACTAGGTACCACTGCCATGGAACTTTTAACTTATATCAGCAAGACCACCAAATATCTGTACATATATGTTGGAACATTTGTTTAACATTACAGCACAGTCGCCGTGGATTGGCCATAATCCATGCGTGAGCTGTGATGTCCACGTATGTGTTTACCAGGTAATAAAAATCATCAGCAGCAAATATTTTATTGATGAAGCTAGTACTCAAACGATTAGTCGACTAGTCGATGTCGACTCTGGGCAAACCAGTAGTCGACTCTCAATTGTGCAGTCGACTAGTCGGAGGAGTTCAAGCTTTTAGGTAAATAGTATCCCTTCTGTGGAACTGTCAGACAGCTTGAACAGCAATATTGGGCAATCAATGTATACATCTATTGCCATCTAATAGTAGTGACAGTAGTTTGTTTTAACTGGTACTAGTTGAGTGCTGAATTATTTTGGGCTATCAGGATATGTTATTAATTTGCCTTGTTGCAATTTATGGGAGAGTGCCTATAGGCACTCTCCCATAAATCGCAACAAGGCAAATTAAATAAGAATAATTTCACTCTTAGCATAATTAGAAGCACATTAACAGAATAATGTTCCAGTAAGTTGCTGTATATGAATTAATGCCCAAGTGAAGCCAAATTTGGACCTTCAGCACTCTACCGGAACACCAACACTGTTATAAGAAGACAAGTTATCACCAGTGACTAGTCGAAGTCGACTGGACTTTTGGGTATTGACTAGTCGACTTTGGAATTCACTAGTCGTTTGAGCACTAGATGAAGCACCAGGTTGGTTGTACCTGGTTTTTCATTAATTCAATTTTTGAGGATTATTCCTATAATTAGTGTTTGGAATCTACCAGGGCAATGTTATTGCATCCCTGGAAATATTGCCCACCCATGGAAAGTGACCAGTCCACGGCGTCTGTTCTGTACATGAAAGACAAGAAACACAGCAAAATTGAAACATGTAGGTCCTTAGGGGTTAACCCTTTACCCAACGTAACGGCCAAAACCAGCCCGTGCTATTCACAAAAATCACAAATTAATTTTTATTATTTTTAGCTCAACTTGACAACCTTAAGCTGAGCTATTGCAATCACTTCTCGTCCGTCAGCGTACATAAGTGCGTACATATGTACGTCCAGGTGTACATATGTATGTACATCCACAGTTTCCTTTGGCACACCTCACAGGTCGCATTTATGATCAGGTCACTTTGAAACTTGGTATGCTTGTTTGGGGTGACCTGTAGATGGGAGCTATCAATTTTCTTCAATTTCCGTCAAAAAATGTTGCCGCTGGCAACGTTCTTAGAACTTAGTTTAGTCAGACTTCAATATTTCCCTTTGGCACACCCTACAGGGCACATTTATGATCGGATTGCTTTGAAACCTGGCATTCTTGTTTGGGGTGACCTCTAGATGTGAGCTATTGAATTTTTTCATTTCCATAAAAAATTATTGTCGTTATGACCAGCCTTTGAACTTTCTGCATTTGTGCAGCAACTTATCCCTTGTTTTTACACTCTCTGCAGGATATATTTATGAATTTCCATAAAAAAGAGAGAAAAAAAACATTGCCACAAGCAATGACCTTCAAACTTAGTGCATTTGTGCATTAACATCTTCCTTTGGCATATCTCAGAGGGAGTATTCATTATCAGGTTGTTTTGAAACTTTGTATGCTTATGCAGAGTGACAAAGATAGGAGCTTCGATTTTCTTTTCATTTCCATCAAAAACTGTTGCTGTTGGCAACAATTTTTGAATTTATTGCATTTATGCATCAACATTCTTCTTTGACATGGCCTACAGGTGATTGTTTTTGAACTTCTTGTGCTCATTAGGCGAGACCTTTAGATAAGAGCTATTGATTAGCATTCATTTCTGTGAAAAAAGTTGCCACCCTGCAGGCCTCATTTATCAGGTGATTGTTTTTGAACTTCTTGTGCTCCTTAGGCAAGACCTTTAGATAAGAGCTGTTGATTAGCATTCATTTCTGTGAAAAAAGTTGCCATTTACAGTAACCTCTGAACGTTCTGCATTTGTGTTTCAACATTCTTCCTTTAGCCAGTCATACAGTTTAGATTTAAAAATGCATGGACTACTCAGACATTGTTCACACACAATGCTGTTATGTTGAAATTTCACCAAATAACATTGGTACCAATGTTCTTCAATTTTGCCATTTCACTTATAACTTACCAAGTTCATGTTTGTCAAGTTGAGCTACCGTGTCATTGACACTTTCATTTAATTTGTTTGTCTCAAAAACATAGGTTATGACTCCTCTTTGGAATGAGCTCTTCGAGGTCATTCCAATGAGGAGTCAGAACCTATGTTTTTGAGAAAAAATTGTAAAAAATTTGTTATTCAAGAATTTTGTTTGCAAGTGTCATCTGCTTTTCATGTTAGGTAAAGGGTTAAACTCAAATTGAACATAATTATGAGATTTGATTTTTTACTGGTCACACTCACAAGAGTATAACAGTCAGTACTCTCAAATTCTAAATTATTTAATTAAGAACTAAAATCAGGGCACATTTTAGGGACTGTTATATGGTACCTTTTGGTTGACTAAACTCATATTTAACTGTGAAAGAAAGGAAGATAAACTGAACCACTCTTTCAAATTCTTAACTGAAGCTTAATACCTACTGGTTTATCACGAGTCCTTTTATTAAAAGAGCTACTTGACAGGCGAAAATTGTATTGTGTGTAAATCTGTTACATTCCCTTTATGCATAAAGTATAAATTGGTATTGTACAGGTCGGCAAAGTTCTTCAATAATCTCTCAACAATATTAAAAAGCAACATATTAATGGATTGAAGGTACTAAAAGCTCATTTGTGTTATTGGATTTAATTATATATTCCCTTTTTTCTCTCAGTTACTTTAATATGTTAATAACAGTTGTGGTGTACATACTCGTACATTGTACTTCCCCCAATGATTACCTAACTTTTCTCTCTCGTGGGAATCCTTATTAATCCAATATTATTTTCCCATTTTAATTAGAAGCATTGTGCATAATATTTAACCCTTTAACTTACATTAGGTACAAAATGATAATACTCTGGAACTCATGTTAACCCTTCACCCAACGTAACAGCCAAAACTGACCAGCGCTATTTTAAAAAATCGCCAAATAATTTTCATTTTTTGTCTCAAAAACATAGGTTATAACCCCTCTTTGGAACAAGCTCATCGAGCTCGTTCCAATGAGGGGTCATAAACTATGTTTTTGAGACAAAAAATTAAAAAAATTAGTTATTCAGGTATTTGTTTTGCAAGTGTCATCTGCTTTTCATGTTAGGTAAATGGTTAACTGAATAACCACTTTGATGGGGGGCGCGGTGGCTCAGTTGGTAGAGGTGCAGGCTGCAAGCCGAGAGGTCCTCGGTTCGAATCCCACCTGCGGCAACCGCGTTGTGTCCTTGGGCAAGACACTTCACCCCGATTGCCTACATGGGGGCACGATGACACTGTGTACTGAGGCGTACTGCACGTCGATGGTGCGCCTGTCTTCAACCAATCTAACCCTGCCTGTGCTGCGGTGCAGTGGCTCAGTTGGTAGAGGTGCAGGCTGCAAGCCGAGAGGTCCTCGGTTCGAATCCCACCTGCGGCAACCGCGTTGTGTCCTTGGACAAGACACTTCACCCCGATTGCCTACATGGGGGCACGATGACACTGTGTACTGAGACGTACTGCACGTCGATGGTGCGCCTGTCTTCAACCAATCTAACCCTGCCTGTGCTGCGGTGCAGAGTTCAGAGTTACGATGTTGGAGAGCTGACAGCTGCTCGTCGTTGCTCGGTGGTTCTCTCCGGGTGCTCCGGCTTCCTCCACCTGTAAAACTGTCACGGTCACGATTAGCCATTGTGCATAAGTATGTGACCTTAAACACCAATAAATAAAATAAATAACCACTTTGATGGTAGGAGTGTTCAGTCAACCCTTTACCCAATGTAGATGATATCAGAATTAGTATTCTAAATATCATTTTTAAAAGTTTTTTTACAAAATTTCAACAAAACCATGTCATGTGACGTCTCATTGGAATGAGCTTGACAAAACCATATCATGTGAACCCCCCCCCCCCCCCCCTCATTGGAATGAGCTCAACAAGCTTGGCTCGTTCCATTGAGGGGTCACATGATATGGTTTTATTGAAATTTTGTGAAAATCTTTAAAAAATTATATTTAGAATAATAAATTTTGATATTGTCTGCACATAATAGTGACACAAAAGGTTTAAACCTTTATCCAGTGCTCAGGATATCAAAATTTATTATGCCGAAGGGATATTTAGTGGAGACCTCCATCTGTCCATCCATCCATCCTTCTGTCTGTTTCTCCATCTGTACCAACATTTTCCCTTTAATCTCAGCCACTGCTACTCTGATTTGAATGATATTTGGTGTTTTGATAGAGCATCATGGGGGAACGATACCTGTTTAGCGTGAGTTTCTTCCACACATTTTTTTCCAGAGTTATAGCCTTTTTTCACTCTGTCAACTTAGAAAATCTTTGGCGGGTCGGGGCATTGACCCTGTCAAAGGGGTGGGTGCTTTGGGATGCCCACCACTGAACAATAAATATTATTTGTCTCGGGGAGGGTTAAGATCGCCCAAGTTCCATCGCACTCCCTTAGAGTGTGCACTGAAACCAGAGTGAACTTATACCTGACCCGAATTCCTTGTTCGCATTCCTCGAGGTGCTCGTATCTTCGTAGATAAAACAAATAAGGGGATTATGCAATTTTTGATATGGAATGACGGTACAAAACAATTTATTTACATAGAAAATAAAATACCTTTCTCACAACCATGTCCTTGAATATATACATTTTCACAACCCTATGATATATATACAGTTCACAGTGTCCGCCTGGGCGTCTGTTAGTTTTACCACTGAATCCCTGCCTGTTCTCCACTCGCCTTTCCTTCCTGTTGTACTGTTTAAGGAGTCGTTCTTTTCACATGGATCGATGGGAAGGTCCTTAACCACAGTCTGGTTTCTGATGCGAATCTCGATCAGTCTATCCACACTATTCAAAACCTATAAGAGTTCGCAATTCTTGCTACCCCACATTATTTCATCGTCTATTTGCCCAAGTTAAAAAAAAACACCAGTTGTTCCACTCTTTGCTTGTCAGTGGCCTCCCCGGACTAACTCCTGGACTTCCCTCAACCTCTACCATTCAGATCTGACCCCAATGTCGAGAAGAAATGGTTTGGCGCACCGAAGGTGCGCAGGGACGAATTTGGGGGACAAGCCCCTTTCAACCCTCAGTGGCTGTAGGTGATGGGTTTACACATGTCTAGGCTTGTTGAAGGAGGAAAAGGAAGGAGGAAAGAAGGTCTATCTCCCTCTGGCCTTTTTGCGGCTCTTCTTCTTTGGAGGTTGGCATGATGATGGTGATGAGGCTGGTGGTGGTGGTGTAGAGCCGTGTTCTCTTAGATACTCTCTTGCTCTTTCCTGTGCTGCTCTCTCATAATGATCTCCATAGTGGTTGGTGGCTTTACCGCTCCCAGGCTTGGAGTGAGGGGTGGGAGGCGGTGAAAAAGCAACTTCCAGTTCCCTTCAGTCTCCACTGGACGTTCCTCATCCAACTGTTCCGGCTCAGGAGCCAGCAGTTGATTGGGTGTACCAGTGGGACTAGGAGGGGAACTGGCGGCTGCCTCCAGAGCCTCCACCCCCTCACTCAACTCTTTCTTCCTGTTCCGGAATGCCTCCAAGCGCCGGGCGTCCCTGCGCTAGGTTGATGGGCTCTTCTTCTTCTTCCTCTTTTCAGGGCCTCCGTGCCTCTTCGGGTGAGGACCAGTGGGAGAGGGGATCCTCTCGCCAAGGGTACTACCTCTCCCCGAAGAGGTTGGTGTTGTGGTGTTCTCTTCTTCAACTCTAAATTCCAGGTTCAGATGAACGCTCTTGCCTGGACAGTCCAAGAGATTGGACAAGAGACGCCCAGAGCTGAGATGGCTTTCCTAAGACGATCCGGCAATTCCAGGTTTTCCATTGTTATAAACAAGGTCTTCACGCTCTGAGATCAGAAGTGTGAATGATGAATGAATGATGCTCGGACCCCAATGTCCGAACGAAATGGTTTGACGCGCCGAAGGCGCGCAGGGACGATATGGGGGACAAGCCCCTTTCGACCCTCGGTGACTGTAGGTGGTTGGTTTCATATGTCTAGGTGTGTCAAAGGAGGAGAAGGTTCAAGTACTCGGCAGGTGTCTGTGATGGTTTTAGCGTCGTCTATGCCGTTTTTTCTTCTTTTTAGGTGGAGGTGGCTGGGAAGGAGAGACTGTGGTAGTTGTTGGTGTAGTTGGGCTGTTGATAATGGAGGACTGACTGGGGTGGAATGGTTGAGTCCTTGCTGCTTCAGGAGTGTTGGTGCTGTGGATGTTGCTTTGTTCTGTGAGTGCCGTGGTGGTCTTGTTGTGGTCTCTGCTTTCTTCAATTGTTGCCCTAATGTCTTCTCTTAGGCTGCGAATTTGCTCAGAGAGTATCCGTGCCTGTTCCTGAACCAGAAAGGGGGATGAAATTGGAGAGGGAGACATCAGAGAACCAGTTTCCGATTCCGTCTCCGACTCGCTGGTGACATCGTCATCCTCCAGGTTGCCCCTCAAAGGAGAGGCAGCTGGGGAGTGGATGGGAGTCACAGGAGTTGGAGGGGAGGAAATGGTAGTGGTCTCCTCTGTCTTATCTTCCACTTTCTCTTCCTTCTTCTTTTTCAGGAACGTCTCCATCCGCCAGGCATCCCGGCATCTGGTGGATGGGCTCTTTTTCTTCTTGCTCTCCTTCTTTTCCTTTTCAGGGCCAGGTCCAGGCTTCTTTGGGTGAGGACCAGTGTGAGATGGGTTCCTCTCACAAAAGGTGCTACCTCTCCCCGAAGAAGGTGTGGTGGTGTTGTGCTCTTCAACGATGAACTCCAAGTTCAGATGGACTCTCTTGCCTGTCTTCTGGACAGTCCTGGTGACAGGGCAAGAGATGCCCAGAGCTGCTATTGTTCTCTTCAGTCGTGCTGGTAGTTCCAGTGTTTCCATAATTGAGGTGATAATTAGGATGTTCGCACTCTGAGACCCCAATGTCTGAAAACCATGACCTTATATACTTTTGGTGCAGAAACCTATCACAAAGCTTACATTAAAGTGGTAATGTTACACTATTGTTGTTAAATCTTTTGTCGAGACATACCATAATATCTTACATTATATTTAAAAACCTGGACAAAGGATTAATCTCTTAACTCCTTTGGGGAACGAAGTTAACCATCTTGATTACAGCCTGGGGAAGAATTAATTTACACCTGTGAACGTCATTGACACCAAGTGAATTTAACTATTTACAACTTGAATAATCCTTCCTTAGTGAGGACTATGACATGCCAACTTGGCAACACCCACCACTAGGTCATGAATAAACCAATCACCAAAAATTAATAAAAAATATTTGACACTTGCCCCACCATAGACACGCCCTATTGCCTATTGCCTGACAGACCCACGCTTTGCATTGCCCCTCTTGTTATTTTAATTGATTTTTTTAAATTTTTCTAAAAATTTCAACAAAGCCATATCATATGACTCCCTCATTGGAATGAACATGATGAGATTGTTCCAATGATGGGTGACACATGATGTGGTTTTGTTGAAATTTTTTGAAAAATATTTTTTTCGACTGCTTAATTTGCAGGCGGATATGGTTGATTTGTTAACCCTTTACCTAACGTAATGGCCAAAACCGGTCAACACTATTCTAAAAAAACGCCCATTAATTTTCATTATATTTTCATTTTTTGTCTCAAAAACATAGGTTACGACACCTCTTTGGAATGAGCTTGTTCCAATGAGGGGTCATAAACTTTGTGTTTGAGACAAAAAATAAAAAAAATTAGTTATTCAAGAATTTTGTTTGCAAGCATCGTCTGCTTTTCATGTTAGGTAAAGGGTTAAGTAAAGGGTTAAACAAGGATTTAGTCAATTTTCTATATTCCAGAGATAAACTGTGCATTTATTCAATTATACCATGTTTGAGAGAGCTCATGTCAAACAAAATTGAATTGGTTAATTCCTGGGTGCATAATGGGAAAAATTTTCAATTTGAAATTTTGGTACAGTGGAACCCTGTTAATAGAATAGCCACTTTGCCAATGAAAATTATTCAATTAACAGAATTATTCAATTAACAAGGATTGTATCACTTTCCTGCATTCTAGAGATAAACTGCATAAAATATCAAAAGTACAGATGAACCCTGTTAATTGAATAGCCACACTGCCAATTGAAATTATTTTTAATTGGAGTATTCTATTAACAGGGATTTAACAGGGCTTTACTGTATTATAGAGTGAGTATTTATTTTATTATATCTTGTTTGACAGAGCTCTATGAGCTCTGTCAAACAAGATATAATAGATTATATGCCTGTATTGGCTGTACTGAGGCCAAATAGGTCTATAAACAAAGGAAAACTGGGGATTTTTTATTCAATTAACAGGAGTTTATTCTATAACCTATATTCAATTAACAGATCAAATTTGTACTGGAGGTATGGTAAATGGTTCTGTGTTGGAAAATTACCTATCCCCCCACCCCCACCCCTCCAATTAGGTATTTGTTTTCTTTGCTTCAAAATGCATTTTGAAGTATTTATAGGGATTACATGCAGAACTTATTTTTTAACTCCTATACCCTCCCCCACCCAAATGGCTCAGACTATTTTGTGTCTAAGCATTGCCATTGTTGGGACAGTCGGGCTGTATGCGTGACATCACTCTAGTCGAATTTGTCACCTGCGTTCATGGCACCAACATGTACAGCTACAGCAACGCGTTCACCACTGAGAGAGGTGAACTATTCATTCTGCAACATTTACCGTATATTCAATTAACAGGATTATTCGGTAATAAGATATCCAATTAAGTGGGCTCCACTGTATTTCAACATGAGTGTGCAGAGGGTTAAAATATATATCCTTAACCCTCAAGGGGCTGGACTAGTATCCCAAATTCCCAACAGCCTTGGCACCCTTAAAACATACAGTCACTTCCAATAGCAGTGATTTCTTGTAAAGTCTTGGCTGCCTCAACAGGCAGACAAGATTATAACTAGAATCCACTGCCTACCTATTCTGCCTATCGTCTGTAGAACGTCCTCATGTTGGCATGTTAACCGCACTTGTTTTGAGGTTATAAAAGTCAGAAATAGGCCTTTAACCCTTTACCTAACATGAAAAGCGGACGACACTTGCAAAAAATATTCTTGAATAACTAATTTTTTTCATTTTTTGTCTCAAAAACATAGGTTATGACCCCCTCATTGGAACGAGCTCGACGAGCTCGTTCCAATGAGGGGTCATAACCTATGTTTTTAAGACAAAAAATGAAAAAATAATGAAAATGAATTGGCGAGTTTTGAGAATAGCGCTGGCCGGTTTTGGCCGTTACGTTGGGTAAAGGGTTAACTGCTTGAGTGCTGGAAGCCCATATTTGGGCTTTACTCTTGAGTACAGTTATTGTAACATAAAGGATTCATGTTCTATCCATGGGCTTGCTTCATATTACATTCGAAGTGAAATTATTATACCCCCCAGAATCACCTTGTCTGTCCATCCATCTGTTCATCTGCCTGTCTGATATCCGTCTGTAGACATAATTTTCTCAGGTGTTTGTGGACCAATCTGCTCGAAACTTGGTACGAGTGTTCACCACCATGGGAACCTGTTCACCTGTGATTATAGTTCCTATGGTATTATTTTTGCCAGAATTCTCCCTTTTCGACTTGAAAAAGCCACCTAGAATTTTGTGTGGAGATTTTCTCAGATGTTTATAGGTTGATTTCTTTGAAACTTGGTATGGATTTTTACAAACTCTGGGAACCTGTGCACCTGCGATTATAATTTTGAACTGACTTTTTGCCAGAGTTATACCCCTTTCCATCTTAGAATAATCATGGCAGCGAGGGTTATGGACGGGCCCATCTGGGACATTTACATCTCTAGTTTAGTCTGCATAGATCTGACTTGTTACAATTTATGGAAGAGTGCCTACAGGCACTCTTCCATAAACATGAACAAACTTTAATGACCAAAAATAATTTAGCAGTCTACCTAGTTAGGGGTTAGGACAGCTTTGGAATATGAGCTAGTTTAATGGCACCAACTTCATCTTATTTATGAGGTGTTCCATAGAACAGTTGGTGCTTGGCAATTGGTTTTGGAATGGGGTCACATTAAAGCTTGTTTTGGGAAAACTTTCAAATCTTCAGACTACACAAAGCCCAGCCTCAGTCAGTATGCACACCTGGTTAGATATTTACTTGATGTGGATTGTATGCAATGAATTCAGACAACTGCATTCTCATGCATCCTTTGTTATGATGAGTGTATCATGTTGAAACTGGAACCAGAGATTGGTATGAAATATATGCTTTGAGTCATATATCTGTTTTTATCATAGAAAAGGAAAAAGAATGATTGAATCACACCACGTAAGAAAATTAAGGCTTGTCCCAGTGAGGGTTCATATATGCTATGGTTTGTAAGATATTTGAAAATCTCAAAATTTATTTGGAAAATGTGTGTATATGTAGCTCTAGGTAGATTTTGCTGGTATGTTTGATGAAGGGTTGAAATATTACGTAGCTAGAAAGAAGATTTTGTCTTCTTGTTCTTCATATTTCACCTATATCTTCCTGTTTTTTTGCCTCCATTGTCATATAAAGACCCCTATGGCTGATAACAAAGGTATCCGAATACCTGCATAGACCTCAGCAGTGCATTTTTTTGGAAAAAACTTTATGAAGATACAGAAATATTTCAGAATATTGTCATTTGAAAATTTTCTCAGTGAAGGGTGAGGAATGTTTCAGATATTGATTATGTTAAAGCAGTCCCCCATCATCGGTCATAAAATGGGTGTGGCAGTCAATATTAAATAAAAAAAGAATCAATATTTCTATAGAACTTCAGTTCATCAATATGATGTTGTATATTGTATTTATCATGCAGTACAAATTAAATTGGCATCATAAATTATTCGTTTCCTTAGTTTGAGTCATGTATTCATTGTCATGAATCAATTGAAAGTATTGGTGGTCTAACCCCTCTGCAACAACATAATTTTATTTCACATATTTTTATATACTTCTTCTGTTGTCCATTTTTGTTTCAAAACCAGGGCTCAACATTAACCTTCTGCATACAAATATCAAAAAGTACAAATGAACCCTGTTAATTGAATAGCCACACTGCCAATGGAAATTATTGTTAATTGGAGTATTCTATTTACAGGGATTTAACAGAGCTTTACTGTATTGTAGAGTGAGTATTTATTCTATTATATCTTGTTTGATGGAGCTCTGTCAGATAAGATATAATAGATTAAATGCCTATACTAGTTGAACTGTGGTCAAATTGGTCTACAAACACTGGGAATCTGATGGTTGTGAGGCTAATTTCTCAACAAACTGCAAGATATTTTATTTGACAGCCAGGAGTTGACTCTATAACTTATGTGCAATTAACAGGTCAAATTTGTATGGAATTAGGTATGAGAAATGGTTTCGTGCTTGAAAGTTTTTAGTTATATTCAGTTGACAAGGATATTCAGAATTCTAATATCAGTGGCAAGCAACATCCTGTGCTGGGCAGGAAAAACTGCCAGCATCATGCAAGGAGTTAAATACCTATATTGGATGTTCGGATGTTGAGTAGATCCAGGGTGTGACTTATTTTTGAAAAATTGCATAGCAAAGTGCAAGTGCAGGAAACTATATAGCAATTCAGCAGAATTGTATGATAAGTCAGATGCCATTTCATTAATGTACCAGGCATTTTGCATCGCAAATAGCAATGTGATACCACTTTTATCACACTGTGTATAGGTCAATAAACAAGGTGAATTCAGTTGCTGTCTGGGTAATTCTGCATTACAAGATTTTTTATTCAATTAACAGGAGTTTACTCTATAACCTACATGCAATTGACAAGTCAACTTTGTACTAAAGGTACGATAATTGGTTTTGTGTTTAAAAGTTATATTCATTTAACAGGGTTATTATGCCACCGACTTGAAAACTCAAAGGGGTATCTAGTGAAGACCTCCGTCTGACCAAAACAACATTTTACCTTGTATCTCGGCAACTGCTACTCCGATTGGAATGATATTTGGTGTTGTGATAGAGCATCATGGGAGAACGATACCTGTGTAGTGTGAGTTTCTTCCACACATGTTTTCCAGAGTTACGGCACTTTTTCACTCTTTCGTCTTAGAAACTTTTTGGCAGGTCGAGGGCGTTAGTACACGCTTTGCATTGCCCCTTTTAATGTTTGATTAAGTGATATCCAATTAAGTGGGCTCCACTGTATAGAATAAGGAACACTATTTCCATCCAGTAAAATGTCACATTCTGCGAAATTCAATTTTCTTTCAACACATGAGCATCTCCAATAGGGTTAAATGATGCAGTGATAATTTCATTTCCTAATTGTTTTTCTTTGTCATCTTGCACATGTAATATTGCAATGTCTGATAACAAATATAGATTTCCTGTAAACTCTTAGATCATTTTACATTGCATTATAGTAATTATGCTGATGATTTTTGTATGACTGTCAGGGAATAGCTTTACTTTTTGAGTAGATTCAGCACAATCATGCATGTTAATCATTATCAACCGAAATAGATTCAATATTCAACATTAAAAGACAGGTGATTCACAAATCTATTGGTAAGGAATATTAAACATTTTGCCATGATCTCATTGCTTGCATCGTGTACTTGTTCTCCATTTTGGGTAAGTATGATTATTTACTCTGTCCTGGTAACACATGTAACCTGACTAGAAGTTGACACTTGCCAAAAAAAAAAAAACTGTGAACAAAAAATGAAAATTTTTGCCACAAAAACTCCTCTTATCACATGATGACTCATTGAAAGGCCATATGACAAAAATTTTAAAAATATTTAAATTTGAATGGTGATTTGTCTGAAAAATGCTGGTTTGTTTTTGCCATAATCTTAGGTAAAGGGTTAACCCTTTACCGAATGAACTGGCCCCATCCGCCTGTGTAATTTACAAATTGAGCAGTTGAAACAACATTTTTCAAATCAAAAGATTTCAACAAAAACATATTGTGTGACCCCCTCATTGCAGGCCTGACATTATGAAGAATACAGGAGGGCTAAAATTGCCAGTACGGAGATAGAACAGAATGGAACTTAGGTAACAACATGTTTAAGGAAGTCTTCTTGCTTCATACATGTAAGAATAAGAAGTTTTATCTCACAATCGGGGCGTTTTTGCACTGTTACGCAACTAAAGTTTAATGTGTCTAGGCCCTTGTTCCGAATCCGTATCAAGGGCCCTGATACAAGTGCATGATTCTGCTGTTGCCAAAACAACGGCATTAATATCATTGTTCGATCACTTCTTGTTTTTCCCTTCAGAGAAAGCAATATTAGGTGAGGCTTCGCCTCACCTAATATTGTTTTTTGTGAGCCGTATATGACACTGTATCTGCCAACTAAACGCCCTGTAACGTATTTATTATGCACGGCATGCTAAAATGTCACTGGGGAAGTTAACTCAACGAATAGTTAAAGTATGTGCACTTTTCGGCATCTTGGGCTGGTTTGTTGGTTTGCCTATTATTGGGATTTTCCTGAACGCTCGAGTCGAGGCTTCTCTCTTGAAGTTAAAGGATTAGATTTCGCTATGAAATGTGGAAAACTCCATCTCAATAAACAATGAACGGCATATTTTAAAATTTAATAAACCTTCACACCAAGAGGGATATTTAATTCACCAGTAATTGTTGCAAAAGTTACAACCAAATTCACGTTGACGAAACACACAGTTGCTCCACTTCACAAGACAGTATTCAATAAAGTGAATTCCAGTGACGGAATTTTCTCTGAAGTGCAACTTCATCACTGACCTCAATATGGAGATCAATGAACGCTATTCTATTTTTCAATTTGCGTCTTTTCATCGATAAGGCAAATGAAAAAGTTCCTCTTAAAATAGTTTTATAACACATTTTGTGGTCAATATTGTGAGATAAATTTAACATCACACAGTGTGTGTCTCCTGATTCTGATCAAGTCTAACGGGTCCCTACAACTCGACTTGATCTGAATTCCCGGAGACACACACTGTGGTGATAATCTGTATTGACCACATCTATCCCTACCAGTATTTCTAAAGAGATGTGAACAGCATCTTAAGGTAGAGTTGTCCTTTCCCCCAACAATGTTCAAATATTATTCTAAATCTAACTGGTGGTATTACCAGAGACTCACATACCACCAGTGCTATGAATGTGACAGAATGTTTGAACATGAAGCCCAGTGGTTCAGTTGAATTTTATTTTTGAGCAAATTATATATTCCTTTTAATCCCCTCCAATTTTTTTCAAGGGAGATATATCCATGGCGCTGTGTGTTGGTATGTTCGTCTGTCTGCCTGTCTGACTGTGGATGGAGTTGGTTTCACTCTAAAATTCCTCTTGGCCAACTGAACCCACATTTGGCATGTGGATTAGGCATGATGGGAGGAAGAATTATTTTTATTTTGGGATCATTGTGCCAAAGGTCAAGGTCATGGTCACAGGGACCTTGAACTTTAATTTCTATCAGTGTTGGTTTCCGCTCTGTAATTAAAGTTCTGCTTGGCCGACTGAACCCAAACTTGGCATGTGGGTTAGGCATGATGAGAGGAAGAATTCTTTTTATGTTGGGATCATAGTGCCAAAGGTGAAGGTTACATGGACCTTGAAAATTCACTTTTTATCCGTGTTGGTTTCCGCTCTGCAATTAAAGTTTTACTTGGCCAACTGGAACTCAACTTGGCATGTAGGTTAGGCATGATGAGAGGAAGAACCCTATTCATTTTGAGGTCATTGTACCAACGGTCAAGGTCGCAGTAACCTTGAACTTAAACATTTGCCTGAGTTTGCTTCTCAAATTGAAATTTTGCTTGTTCGATTGATATTTAACTTGGCTTATGGTTTAAGCATGATGAAAAGAAGAGCCCTATTTATTTTGGGGTTATTGTGTCAAAGGAAAAAGTCACAGTGACCTTGAATTTTAACTTTTCTCGATCAGAGTTGGTTTCTGCTCTCCAATTATAATGTTGTTTGCCTGATCGAAACAATACTTGGCTTGCGGATCGGGCATAATGAGAGGAAGAACCCTGTGTATTTTTAGGTCATTATGTCAAAGGTTAAAGTTACAATGACCTTGAAATTAAAATTTTATTGGTCGGAGCTAGTTTCGGCAATCTTAGTTATTAAAAATATGCATTCACGATCGAAACCCAACTTGGTATGTGGGTTGAACATGTAGAGAGGAAGATCCCTACATATTTTTAGGTCATTGTGCCACAGGTCAGGGTCACAGTGACCTTGAACTTAAAATCTTATTGATTCCGATCGAAACCAAACTTGACATTTCATCAAATACAGGTAACCATACCTGTATTATTTGAATAAATACTACTAACAGTTGCTGTGTTAATTTAATGTAATATATTACTGAAGTTGCAGTATCAGGGTGATTTTGGGGGGGGATTTGCCATCCCTAGGCGGCTGTCTCTAGTTTGTCATATGGATAAAGTGAGCTGTAGAAATTGTGCACATAAAATAGAAGTAGTACTGCAATACAATTTGTGATTTTTAAAAACAAATTGCAAGGGCTGTAGGGGGGCAGCCCTCTTTAAGAATGCCAGGCCTGTCATTGGAATGAACTAGTCGATGTCAAGATCGATTCGAAATTGATATTTCGATGTAAATAAAGTATATTTGTTTTATTCTGTTGATAGCCAGGTAAGCTATTGATCAAGCTAATGCGATCGACATTTTATCTGTTCAGCAACAGGTGTACGTCAGTACAAGATGTAATAATACCAAGCTCCCACATCTGTAGGCAGAGCGCAATTGCTGTATTAGCATTGTAACAGGAGGAGAGATAAGTGTGGGAGCCGGGGTTCGAACCGCCGATCTCTAGCACACAAAGCGACCGATTTACCACGAGACTAAGAGATCCGGACCAACCAGGCTGGTTGGTAAATGGCCTTTATACCTTGACCGCTACATTACTAGTAGTGTAGCGGTCGAGGTATAAAGGCCAAGTAGTGTAGCAGTCGAGGTATAAAGGCCATTTACCAACCAGCCTGGTTGGTCCGGATCTCTTAGTCTTTAAAATTAAAATTGGTAAATGGCCTTTATACCTCGACCGCTACACTACTAGTAGTGTAGCGGTCGAGGTATAAAGGCCATTTACCAACCAGTCTGGTTGGGCCGGATCTCTTAGTCTCGTGATAAATCGGTCGCTTTGTGTGCTAGAAGTCGACGGTTCGAACCCCGGCTTCCGCACTTATCTCTCCTCCTGTTACAGCATTACCGAAAATGAGCATTCTCGTGAAAGTTTATGCACTGTTTTCAGGCCATTATTTTCCACCCATCTCACTTGTGTTGACCACTGTTCCCAAATTTTCAGGAGTGTCTTCAAATTATACGGTGTATAATAGATGTCTGATATGTCTTTTTTATACAAAGGGAGCGTCTTAAATTTGGGTCCATCCTTCCTTCTGTATGTCCATCTATCTGACTGTCCATCCATAAAAGTGTTTCTTAATCACTTTATAGTCACTCTCAGTAACTTTATAATTGCTGGGTGGATTTTCCCCAAACTTCACACCAGGGTAAATGACAAAGGGAAGATATATGAGCAGCACCACAGGTCCAAATGACAAAGATTAGTGTCACATGATTATCAAAATGCAAATCTAAAAACAAACTTTGTCCATCCACAGAATTGTGTCTTAGTCACAATTCTATAATAGCTGGGAAGATTTCACAAAACACAAGAATAGGGGAAGGTGTGAAGTACGATACCACAAGATCTGTACGACAAAGGTTAAGGTCACACTATTATGAAAACTCAAATCTCTGTAAAATCATGTTTGTCATTCCAAAAAATTGGGCCTTAGTCATGTCCTAACACAATAACGGCTGGAGGGATTTTCTCACGAGGGTAAAAGACAAAGGGATGGTGTGTTTGGCTGCACCATCAAGTCTGATGACAATGATCAAGGTCACTCTTTTATGAAAATTCAAATCTAAGGAAACATTTTGTCTAGGCTCTCACTTTTTTTATGTCAGGCAGTCACAGGTTGCCTTATGTTTATGCTTTTTGTCCTGTTCAAGTTATTTGACCCTTAACCCTTTACTGAAAAAATCAGCTTCAACCATGCACATAATTTACGAATTAAGCAGTTAAAAACTAAAAGATTTCAACAAAACCATATCATGTGATCCCTTTAGGAAAATGCTCATTGAGCTTGTTCCAATGAGGGAGGTCACATGATATTGTGTTGCTGAAATTTTTTGAAAAATTTGAAAAGTAACATTTACAAATAATAAATTTTGATATTGTTTGTGTGGGGTAAAGGATTAAGGGCTTAGATATTTTTATACATGTTTGCTACACATGAACAGTGTACATCCTGTGGTATTGGAGTTGTTTCAAAATGTGATCATACTTTGAATTAAGCCTTGATGGTTAATAGACATTCTGAGACACCACTTAATAGCCTGCCAGACATTATAGATTTGGAACTGAACAGCAACTGACTTGACCAGTCTATAATATCCCCAAATTAATCCAATCTAAAGTCGTGTGCATATTTGAAGTCACATTTGCTAAAGGGTTAACTCGCAGCATGCTGCATGCGAATGTTCCTGCCCAGAATATAAAAGCCCCATGCCACTGAAATAAGTACAATGTAGACACATGCAGTTATAATTTATTTATTGGTGTTTAAGGTCACATATTTCTGCACAATGGCTGACCATGACCGTGACAGTTTTACGGGTGGAGGAAGTCGGAGTACCTGGAGAGAACCACCAAGCAACGGCAAGCAACTGTCAGCTCCCCAACATACCAACTCCACACAAGCAGGGTTAGCATTGGTTGAAGACAGGTGCACCATCGATGTGCAGTACGCCTTAGTATACAGCGTCACTGTGCCCCCACTTGGGCAATGGGGGTGAAGTGTCTTGCCCAAGGACACAACGTGGTTGCCGCAGGTGGGATTCGAAGCGAGGACCTCTCGGCTTGCAGCCTGCACCTCTACCAACTTAGCCACTGCGCCGCCTGGCACATGCATTTAACCCTTTACCTAACGAATCGCCCACATCCGCCCGCGTAATAAGCAAATTCAGCAGTTGAAAAAATACTATTTTTCAAAAAATGTCAACAAAACCATATCATGTGACCCCTCGTTGGAACGAGCTTGTCGAGCTCGTTCCAATGTGGGGTCACATGATATGGTTTTGTTAAAAAATGATATTTAAAATAATAAATTTTGATATCGTCTGCGTTGGGTAAAGGGTTAATCAAGTTTCTCCCCTGTAAATTAAATGATCTTTTTGACCAATGATTTCTTCGCATAAATTTAGATGAATTTTTCCTCAAATCTCGTCATGGCTGCTTCACAGCAGCCATGACCAGATTTGATGAAAAATATGCTCTTGGGTATGAGTTAATAATTTCTTATTATATGATATTTTATTGAGTCGGTCATTCCACTCAAGCCTGAACATAAGCAGACTGTCATCTGCAGAATGATGTCCACATAGGGTGAATTAGGTGATGCTACCCTGCACAGCAGGATAGCATCACTAAATTTGCCCTCTGTAAACCTCAATCTGAATCAAGGTCTCAGAACTAAACAGGAAGACATACCCAGAAAATAAATTGGGGGATTCTAGCCCACTGTATGGGATAGCATCAGCAAATTCACCCTTTGGGGACCTCATTCTGCTAATCGCAGATTGCTTATTTTCAGGCTTGATTCCACTGGGCCTTATGTGAAAATGAAGTCAGGTAATGCTGCCAAAAGAGAGGTTTAAAGCTGAAAGTTAAAAAGAAAGTCAATAGTGTTAGTAAATATCATTTAGAAGTTACAACAGAGTTTTATCGCACACAAAGGCACCTGTCACAATTCCCACCTGTTAGCTCAAAACTTACTGAAAGAATGTAAGGCGTGGACTTTAAATCACTTGCAAGTTTAAAACTTCTTTGATGGGTCATGAATTTAATTTCAAGTGGATTTAAACACCACAATGAAATGTTTTATTTGCAATTAAAACACTTGCTGTAATTCTTTACTTACACAAAGGCTTCTCAAGGAAAAAGTGTTGATTTTAGTTGCCACACGCCTTCAAGAAATGTTCTTAATTTGGTAGACTGAAATGGGGAGTTGTTCTTTCAGATATAAATGTTTCCTTAACATTGAAGAACAAACAATATACTCTTTGTTGTCTTTTATATCCTGATTTACATGTTAACAGTTTCAGTTCTAAATCATTCTTTCGATTTTGAGACAAGCTGATCATTGAATTTGGCTATTGTAGGGCCTTAACCCTTTACCCAATGCAGACGATTTCAAAATTTATTATTTTAAATATCATTTTTTAAAATTTTTCCAAAAATTTCAACAAAACCATATCATGTGACCCCTATTTGGAACGAGCTCAATGAGCTCGTTCCAAAGAGGGGTCACATGATATGGTTTTGTTGAAATTATTGCGAAAAAATTATATTTTTTCAGCTGCTGAATTTGCATATTACGCGGGCGGATGCAGGCGATTTCGTTGGGTAAAGGGTTAAAAAAATGCTGAAATATATCAAGAAACCCCTTGAAAAGCCTTGAATTTTATCAGTCCTTGTCTGTTGAAACCCTGAGGAACCTTCAAAATCAAGCCTGCAATTAAGCAACTGGCCATGGTCGGTGATATGCACAATTGGCAAGTTTGACAGTCACCATTTTGGCATGTGCTTGACATGACCAGTACAATTTCTTGAAACTCAGTGTAAGCTTGCAAGTACATTTTACTTATTTTTCAAACCTTTCTTACCATTTGTAATTTTATGAAAGATGTCCATTTTTTATTGGCTTCTTTGAATTCTTTGCTTGTTATCAAGCCAGAAAATAAGCAGACTGTCATCTGAAAAATGAGGTCCCCAGAGGATGAATTTAGTGATGCTACCCTGCATAGCAGGGTAGCATCACTAAATTTACCCTCTGGGACCCTCAATCTGAATCAAGGTCTCAAAACTAAACAGAAAGAGGTACCAAGAGGATAAATTGGCCCATTGCATGGGATAGCATCATCAATTTTACCCTCTGGGGACCTCATTCTGCAAATGTCAGATTGCTTATTTTAAGGCCTTGAGACTGGGTCCTATTTTACCAGTAAAACAGAGGTTGCTTACCACAGTAAACAAGCCTCGGTTCACTTCTCAGGGTTTCCACAGAAGGATATTATTTGTCGGTGGTACGGTGGTCATCTAATTTTGAATGGTAACTGAAGAAATAGATGTTACTGGTAGTTACAGTTTTAGTAAATTTAGTACGAGGGAAGTTTCTATCATTGGAGACACTTTGTAGTTCATTTCTTAAACTGAGCTTAATAATTTGTTTTTAAAAAAAACTCTTATGTAAACCCTTCATCTAACATGACACAATATAACCAATGCTAAAACCTTCTTGAATAATTAAATATTTTCGTTTTTTTTACAAAACATAGTACAGTGGAACCCTGTTAATTGAATAGCCACCTTGCCAATGAAAATTACTTAATTAACAGGAGTATTCAATTAACAGGGAGACTGTCTATTTCTTGTATTCTAGAGATAAACTTCACATTTATTCTATTATAACTTGTTTTGACAGAGCTCTACAATCTCTCTGTACAATTCAATACTAGTAAATAGAGATCGTTAACATCATTCCTAACCTCTTTTGGGATATATGTACATGCAGTGACGTAAATAGGTATTAAAATTTGACTCCATGTACAGGATGAAGAGAGTGGATTACTACTTAATCGCAGTGCCATATAATTCCCTACTCGAAAAGTATTTATAATTGTTCACAACAGCACAAGTAACACTTGCAAACATTCATCACATGGACCACCGGGTGCAACCGGGTGATCCTTGCGATGAAAGTTTGCAAGTGCTTCTTGTGTTTTGTCCTCAGAAGTTGTAAATAATTACTAAGTGAAAAGTCTATCCCACAGTTCATGATTTCACTACCGTACTCGCTAACAGCGCATTTTATTTTGCACAGCACAGTGTAAACGCTCTTGTGTATTTCAGACTACTCCATTCTTCTGCAGTAAGGAGCCCATTAACTAACAAGCAATTTCTGTGCTAATTGTGACAGGACTTCTAGTTTCAACTGTAGTAGTGGGATGCCCGACAACTGATTGAACCAGGCATTGACATGCTTAAGCTTTCCTTTTATTTGAAAAAATCTGTTGTGAACTTGAATCTCCTTTGTTACTGGTGTCATCATGATGCAGTCAAGTCCTACTAGTGTGTTGAGGCCTGCAGATGGCATTACAAGTTGGATATTTCTGCCCTCACCTGAGTGCATGAGAGGTTGGTGTTGATATGTGACTGGATAGCTCTTGTCTGGCAACTTTTGTAGGGTAAAAAACTGCAATCGAGACAGCAATGACACTTACTGTAAATATCAACTTTACATTGGGAGGTTGGTTTTGAAGAGATATATGAATATATATAGTGCACATATCTACATAACCTTATATGGAGATCATGGAGTTTATGAGATGCAATAAAAAAGTATACACAGGGTGATTTGAGAACTCAGTAAATATACTTGACATTCATAGACCCCTGGGCAGACCACCCAGTGGGTCATGAACACCAAATGTGCCAGCTGAGTCAAGTTTCTGCTGACAAGCAACTATAAGTGTATGAATGGATATCCACCCTGAGAGTGGTTACAAACCATACCAACTTGCATTCTGTATATAAACCATTAGGCGCAATAAAACACCGAGAATTCAAGGTTACATCGTGCTTTAACCCCCTGCACTCTGATGTCGAGAATACTCGACACCTCCCCCACTCTAAGCCCCACCACACCTCACTGTCATCCATGGTTATCCCCCCTGTGTTGTCAGAAATTCAGCAATTTAGATTTTGGTTGACAGAGCTCCAATTGGAGCTCTGTCAACCAAAATCTAAATTGCTGAATTTCTGACAACACAGGGGGGATAACCATGGATGACAAATCAGGCGTTTCGTCATCAGAGTGAAGGGGGTTAATTGGTTGAGTGTTAGAAGCCACTGTCATGGCTCTATTGTAAAGGGTTGAATGTCACTATAGTGGCTTTACAGTGTACTCGTTAGCTTGCTGTTTGCTCAGCAGCAGTAAAAAAAATGTTTGTCTAAAATTGCATAAATCGTGTACTTGTATCACAGATTAGTAGACCAAAACAAAACTCAAACGCGGAGGAAATGCACAAGCACATATCTTACTCGGGAATATTTCTACTTCTAGGAATTAGGGCTAGGTAGTCAGCAGTAACACATTTAGGCATTGTTCTAACATTCATTTAATGAAAATTTGACAATTTACACGGCTTAGCCGGCGCAAACTTTTGTGGCGGCTGATTTATAATACGGCTGGCTGACGAAAAAATGTTGCTGGCTGCGGCTGACAAAAAATATGGCTGGCGGCGGCGGCGGCTCATGGCGGCGGCTTCGGGGTCTAATAGGTACTCTCCAATAAATGGTAATAAAACAATTATTTATGAAGAACATCGTAGTAAACTAAGGCTCCCCAGGCTTGGCAATTCCAGGAGAGCGATTTTTTTAGCTCTCCTCACTGCCCTCCTGAAAGAATTAAGGAGAGCGAAAAACTGCCCTCCTAAATATTTTGGTCTGGGATGATTGAGATTACATGCATTATGCTCACATTAAATTTTTGTTGTAAAGCAAAAATGTAATTTAACTTCGAAGTCACATAACATCACGTAATTTCATTTTGAAAGTGGTTTAGTGGTAAAAGGTAATGGCTGCAACCATACCCAAACACAGTTGCAATCATTTGAAGCAAAATGGGTCACAGCAATATTTTTTTCTGTCAGTTTCAAGTTCAACAACTGACATCACAGTTTGAGGGGTAATTATTCAAGGAATATTGACACTATAATATACTACCATTACTACTATCCTGTCACTTGAAGCACTTGCACCAGGATGTGACTGTAGATTCAAGCAGACCTGTTGTCCAAGAAAGTCATACGCCTACCACTACCACCTTCAACCCCCCTTGGGGGGTTGAAGGTGGTAGTGGTAGGCGTATGACTTTCTTGGACAACAGGTCTGGGCACACACACAGGTCTTGTCAAGTGTGTGTTCGGTTGTTGAGTGAGACATCTAGATGTCTAAGAGATTTCGCTTTGCCTTAGTAAAGTTAATAAAATCACTGATGTAATAGTCTGTTGGTTTCAGTTTCAATGAGTTCGTTCAACTGGATACTTAAAATGCTGTGTAAAGCTAATTGCTCTCCTAAGCTGATTGAGGAGAGCGATTTTTTGCCCTCCTGCATTTTTCAGAATGCCAGGCCTGGCTCCCCTCCATTGGCACTATGATATCTTTGAAAAAAATACTCATGTTACAAATCTCCATTGAAAAATACTGTAGCACTCTATCAGTTAATACGTACACAGAACATCACGATGTGTGAATGCATTCATCAATACGGCACAAGTGCCACCACAGAAGGAAAGAGCAAGATCGAGCCTCAAGTTCTATCCTTCCATGATGGCATGAGTGCCATATTGACAAAAGCATTCACACATTGTGGAATTTTGTTTATTACTCCCCCAAGCCTGAAAATAAGCAGACTGTCATCTTTAGAATGAGGATCCCAATGCCAATGGGTGAAGTTGATGCTACTCTGCACAGCAGGGTCGCATCACTAAATTTACCCTCTGTGAACGTCACTCTGAATCAAGGTCTCAAGCCTAAACAGCAAGAGGTACCCAGAGGATAAATTGGCACCCTGTGTGGGATAGCATCAGCAAATTCACCCTTTGGGGACCTCATTCTGCAAATGACAGATGGCTAATTTTCATGCTTGCCAGTCTCTCTCCAATCCTTGAGGTGATTTCCCATAAAATGGACAAATGGTATTATTATTTATTTATTTATTGGTGTTTAAGGTCACATACTTATGCACAATGGCTAATCGTGACCGTGACAGTTGTACGGGTGGAGGAAGCCGGAGTACCCGGAGAGAACCACCGAGCAACGACGAGCAGCTGTCAGCTCTCCAACATCGTAACTCTGAACTCTGCACCGCAGCACAGGCAGGGTTAGATTGGTTGAAGACATTCGCACCATCGACGTGCAGTACGCCTCAGTACACAGCGTCATCATGCCCCCATGTAGGCAATCGGGGTGAAGTGTCTTGCCCAAGGACACAACGCGGTTGCCGCAGGTGGGATTCGAACCGAGGACCTCTCGGCATGCAGCCTGCACCTCTACCAACTGAGCCACCGCGCCCCCGACAAATGGTATAAATTATTGACTAATCTTGAGGTTGTCTCCATGCTGATTTCATGATTAGCCATTATGTAGGAATGTGATCATAAACACAAATAAATAAATAAATAAATAAATAAATAAATAAATAAATAAATAAATTAAAAAACTCCCTCCAAGAACACAAATATGGCCCGGTATTTTTTCTGGATATTCTGCTGTTTTCTCTATTTGTGACTCCAGCTGTAATGAGCTTTTTGAGCATGTGTAAATGATCAGTTTCATGAACTGCATTTGGGAATAAAAATTAAAATTTTAGTATAACTATTTCATAAAATGTTTTTATTTTTGGCAAAAAATGTTTTGTTCAATGCTTGAAGTTTTGAAGTGGCCAGTGAGATATAATTTCTTGACTGGGCTTGTTGGTATATGTATCTTGTTAATACCATCAAGCAGGAGGTTTTCCCTCCAAGAGAATCACATTTGAGTTCACTAATTTATCTCAACCAGAAGTCGATTTGGGGAGCTAAGAGGAATAACACAGAAAGAAGAAAAAAATGCATATCAAGGGAGGCAATTTGTACATTTGATATTCTGTTCATATCAAGGGAGTTAATGAAAACATTTGTGAAAGAAGCTTCTTCAGTGTTCTCTTTTTGTTATTGACCAAACTGATATATTAGATTTTGCATTGTGAATCCCAGGCAGATAAAGCAAATTATAATGTATATTACTGTAGGAAAACATTTTCTGTGATCAACTCATGGACTTGTAACTTGAATGAAGGTAATTTATTGATGTTGAAATATCAAAAAAATTCAAGCTGCAAAGTTTCTCAGAATGCATCTTGGACTTTAACCCTTTACCTTTAGCTAGCAGGAAAGGCAGATGACACTTGCAAACAAAATTCCTGAATACTTTTTTTCACTTTTTGCGATAAAAGGATAGCTTATGACCCTCAATGACATCAGCTCAGTGAGCTCGTTCCAATGAGGGGATCATAAGCTGTGTTTTTTAGACAAAACAAAAATAATAACGAAAATTGAATAATGATTTTTGTGAATAGCACTGGCCAGTTTTGGCCATTACATTGTTAAAGGGTTAACCAATTTATTCTTTTTTGGCAGAGCTCACTGAGGGGTGAGCTCTTGATTCAACAATTTTCAGCAAAAATCCAGATCTGTTCAGAGAATTCTTCGGAAATTTCATTTTTGTTTTGGCAGCAAAATAATGGCAGGAGTTCTTGAATAAATAAAAATCTTTCATTTTCTGCCTCCAAAATAGAGCTTATCAGTTATGACCTCTCCTTGAAATGTGATAGACATGCCCATTCCAAAGTGGGTAATAAGCTATCTTTTAACAGAAAATTGAAAAAATGAAGTGTGGATGTCGAGTGATAAGCAAATGGATTTTACCTGATGCATTGGATAAAGGGTTAACCCTTTACCCAGTGCAGATGATATCCAAATTTATTATTTTAATTAGTGTTTAACCCTTTATCTAACGTAATGGCCCAACCTGTCCAGCGCTATTTACAAAAATCGCCAATTAATTTTCACTATGTTTTTCATTTTTTGTCTCAAAAACATAGGTTATGACCTCTCTTTGGAACGAGCTCGTCGAGCTCGTTCCAGAGAGGGGTCAAAACCTATGTTTTTGAGACAAAAAATGAACAAAAATAGTTCTTCAAAAATTTTTTTTACAAGTGACGTCTGCTTTTCATGTCAGGTAAAGGGTTAAATAAAATTCACAGGGACCGCGGTGGCTCAGTGGTAGACTGTTGGACTTCAGTGCTAGAGGTCCCAATTTCGATCCCTGATCGGGACGACCCGCGTTGTGTCCTTGGGCAAGGCACTTTTATCCCGGTTGCCTACATGGGGGGGCACGATGATGCCGTGTACTAAGGTGTACTTCACGTCAATGGTGCACATGTCTTCAACCGCTGTAACCCTGCTTGAGCGGAGTTTGAACAGAGTTACAATGTTCAGGAACTAACAGTTGCTCATCGATGCTGCTCGGTGCATAAGTATGTGACCTTAAACACCAATAAATAAATAAATAATAAATGAAATTCAGCAAAACCATATCATGTGACCCCCTCATTGGAACGAGCTCCATGAGCTCATTCCAATGAGGGGGTCACATGATATGGTTTTGTTGAAACGTTTAAACTGTTAAATTTGAAAATTACGTGGGCGGATGGACCCGATTCGTTAGGTAAAGGGTTAGAGCATTTTAGTTCCATTGTTGATAGAGGGCTCCCAAATCTGGTGTTCCTTAAATGAACTCTTAACATAATGAGTATTTTCAAGATTTTTTTTTCATCCAATCTAGTCATGGCTGCCTCACAGCATCCAGGACAAGATATCATAAATTTTTTTTCCAAATTTAACCCTTTACCCAACATGAAATCAGACGACACTTGCAAACAAAATTCTTTGATAACTAACTTTTGGTTTTGGGCTATGGGTAGTGCCTTATTGGAACATATACATTATTGTGATGAATTGATGGTAAGGGGGCGTGGTGGCGTCGCGGTAACCAGTTCTTGTCAGATCACCGAAGTTAAGCAATGTCGAGCATGGTTAGCAGTTGGATGGGTGACCATTTCAGCGACTGATTCGTGCTCCTGCATTGTGTCCTTGGGCAAGGCACTTAACCCGGATTGCCTATATGGGGGCACGATGACGCTGTGTACTAAGGCGTACTGCACGTCGACGGTGTGCATGTCTTCAACCACTCTAACCCTGTCTGTGCCGCGGTGCAGAGTTCAGAGTTACGATGTTGGAGAGCTGACAGCTGCTCGTCGTTGCTCGGTGGTTCTCTCTGAGTACTCCGGCTTCCTCCACCCGTAAAACTGTCACCGACATGATATGACCCTGGCTGTTAATGTGTCGTTAAACCGCAGTAAAAAAAAAAAAAAAAATTGATGGTAACATAGTCTAGGGTTTGTGGCTTGGAGAGTATGTTCAGTTTCGACGCTCCACGTCTTGGTTGAACATAAACTCCAAGCTGCAAACCTTGTAACATGTTACCATCAATTCATTACAGTAACTTTAAATGTCGTCTGCACATTCCACTCCAGAATTATCAGGGATGCACAAATTGGAAGAGCATGCATTAAGGTCATCCACAGGTTATCCAACATTTTCTAGGATAACTTTCTCTCACATCTCTAAAATCACCAGGTTCAAATTTAATTTAAAAACCTTGTTGCATGAGTTTCTGAAACCTGCGCAGACCGTGCAGTGCAGTCCTCTTGAGAAACAAATTGAACTCTAGTGGAGGGTGCGTTTGTACAGCACAGAACTATCCATTAAGGTATGAATGTTCATTACCAAACCAAGAGAAAAAAACTTTTCAAATTAAGCTTAAAAATGGAAATTAAATTTAAAACACATAAAAATGAATATTTTACCCTTTGGACCCAAGCGGCCGTCTTTTCTGGCCAGGAACGTGATACGTCATAACGTCATTTTAATAGGATGGGTGTTCAGTAAATGTGTGGGGTAGACCGGTCAATATTTTCAACGTGCAGCCCAAAAGCTGCATGTTGAAAATATTGATTGGTCTACCCCAAATAATGAATATGGACTCTTCCAATTGCTGTCATTGCCTGGGTTAATATTTGGGCTCCCTATGGTAGCCCAAAGTTAACTTAGTGCAATATGAGGGAATTTATTTAAAAATCTTCTTCTTCAGATCTAGTGCCTGGGTTAATATTTGGGCTTTCTAGCTCAAAGCAAGTCCATGGGTTAATATTTGGGCTCCCTATTGGATCCCAAATTTTAACTTTGTACAATATCAGGAATAATCTTTAAAAATCTGATTTTTGCGATACAATCAGAGTCTTTCGATATCTGGTGTACAGCATTCTTTGAGGGTACAGATTCAGTTTGTTCAAATAAAGTCCTTGGGTTGATATTTGTGTTCACTATGGGGTGGGGGCAAGGGGTTGCAAATTTTAACATAGTGCAAAATTGGTAATACAGTGGAGCCCACTTAATTAATCTCTCTTAACTGAATAACCCTGTTAATTGAATATAATTTCCCCAACACAAAACCATTTACCATACCTCCAGTACAAATTTGACCTGTTAATTGAATATAGGTTAAAGAGTAAACTCCTGTTAACTGAATAAAAAATCTTGTAACTTGTTGAGAAATTACCTGGACTCTCCCTAGTTTTCCTTTGTTTATAGACCTATTTGACCTCAGTACATCCAATACAGGCATTTAATCTATTATATCTTGTTTGACGGAGCTCAGGGGAGCTCTGTCAAGGAAGATAGAATAGATGTTAAGTTTATCTTTAGAATACAGGAAAGTGACACAATCCCTGTTAATTTAATAATTTTCATTGGCAAAGTGGCTATTCAGTTAAAAGGGTTCCACTATATTCTCAAAATCTTTTTCTCCAGAACCACCAGTCAGAATCTTTTGATATTTGGTGTAGAAAATCTTTCAAGTTTGTTCAAGTCAAGTCCCTAGGTTGATATTTGGACTACCTAGTTTCCATTATTGAAAATCTGGGCATTATTTATGTGGTTGCATCCCAATACTAGGAAACAAATCATATGGCATGGACAGCAAAGTTATAAATAATTAAAAAACTTCATTCCTGTATTGTGTTAACTAGCCACAGTAATTAAATCCTTCTTTAAACAACTTTGGTCAGGTGAGCGCCTCAGGCCCTGTGGGTCCTCTAGTGAAATTTCATCATTGACTTTAATCGTACTCTGTGACCTCCAGAAACAGCTGAATAGAAAACAATATTTTTGGTCACTAGTTTCTTGGGCTGGACATTCTTTTAGGCATGCAGGCATGTTGCATGCTTACTCTTCGGCGAGGAAAATTTGGACTCCTGGCCTCCTCAGGCCCAAACCTGAACCAAGGCAAAGGTTTGAACCTGAGGTGGTCAAGAGTCTAATAAATGCTGCATTGATATTTAAGAAGGCAATTGCACTCCTTGGCAAACTGAGACAGGCAATTATTTGTGCTCTCATACTTTCTACAATGCCAGACCTGGTGTCATGTGTTGTATCTTTATACTTCTTCCCCATATCAAGTACAATGTATTTTGATATTCTACAGCCCTGACACTTCTTATGAGCATGATGGGAAGGGGAGTAATAACTAACAAAATGTTTGTATGGACAGACTGATGGACAGACAGACAGACAGATGGATGGACAGTCAGACAGATGAACAGAGGGCTTCACTAGATACTCCCAAATCCTCCTTTGGAGGTCGAGGGGAGGGGGGGGGGTATAATAATTCATCAGGAAAGGAGCGATGAAACCCATGATCATTGACTTTGAAATTATAGTCAATTATGGGTGTTTCTGACACATAGTCGACTTTTGATTTATCATAACAGGCCTAAACCCTTTACCTAATGAATCTACTGCATTTGCCTGCATAATATGCAAATTCAGCAGTTGAAAAAAAAAATTCAAAAACTATCAGCAAAACCATATCATGTGATCCCCCTCATTGGAACGAGTCTGTCAAACTCATTCCAATGAGGGGGCCAAAAGATATGGTTTTGTTGAAATTTTAAAAAAAAATCTATTTACAAAAAAACCCTTTAAATTAGGCTTAAAAAAGTTAAAAATATGTTTCTCAGGCCCTCTCTCATAGTCCTCTTGGCTGCCACATTCTCTCTTGTTATAACCAATGCAAACTTGAAAAAATAAAAATTAAATGGTTCATGTCGGATGTTTTTTACCCAAGTTAATAAAATTGATAAATTTGTCCCTTGAATGCAACAAGGCTTTGCAATGCTTTAGCATACATGCTATTCTGTAGATTATGATGTCTAAAACATAAAACAAACCAAGAATATGATCTTCAGATGGCAAAAAAATAAAATATAAAATAAAAAATCGCCCACCCACATGCAATTTTACAAAACCTGGCCTGAGAAACAGAAGAGCTACTTTGTGTGGCCTTAATCAAATTTAATATCGCCTTGTGTTGGATAAAATGTTAGGACACAGTTAGCCATTGTGCACAAATATGTGAGGCAAAACACAAATAAATAAAATAAATAAGGGTTAACCCTTTACCTAACGTAACGGCCAAAACCGGCCAGCGCTATTCTCAAAAATCGCCAATTAATATTCATTATTTTTTTCATTTTTTGTCTCAAAAACATAGGTTATGACCCCTCGTTGGAACGAGCTTGTCGAGCTCGTTCCAACGAGGGGTCATAACCTATGTTTTTGAGACAAAAAATGAAAAAAAATAGTTATTCAAGAATTTTTTTTGCAAGTGTCGTCTGCTTTTCATGTTAGGTAAAGGGGTTAATAGATGTGGTTTTATTGTACTAGCTCCAGCTATTTCCTAACCAGTACATGTACATTGTATAACTACAACAGGTGTTTGTATTGGTTTATTCATATTTTATTTATTATAGTAATCAAGAGAGTGAAGCACATAGCGATTTACCTAAGCTACCGTAAGATCAATATTGATCACAAGAATGTAATGGAACATTGTGTAAGAGATGATAGTTCATTTGTTTGATTTCCTTCTCTGAAGATATTTACGCATGACCAGATAAACATTTATCATTACCAAGAAAAGGATTCTTTGATTGATGAGCACAAAATAAGTAATTTATTTGTGTACTCTACATTACAAGGCTGTTGTAGTAGCTGATTAGAATTTGTTCAGTCACTCTATTTTGTACGCAATGAACTTTTATTATGTTTATCAAAGGATTGACCCTGACTGACTAGTAGGGAGCACTTAACCCTTATGTGACCACACCCACTTACACATGTTTTTGAGGCTGTACAGGGAGCGCAGTAGCTCAGTGGTTGGACTTCTGTGCTGGAGTCCCAGAGTTTGATCCCCATCTGGAACAACCCACGTTGTGCCCTTGGCCAAGGCACTTTATCCCGGTTGCCTACATGGAGGCTCGATGATGTTGTGTACTAAGACGAACTGCACGTCGATGGGGCACATGTCTTCAACCACTGTAACCCTGCTTGAGCAGAGCTTGAACAGAGTTAAAATGTTGAGGAGCTGACAGTTGCTCGTTGATGCTCGGTTTTTCTCTCCAGGTACTCCGGCTTCCTCCAGGGATAAAACTGGCATGGCCACGATTAGCCATTGTGCATAAGTATGTGACCTTAAACACCAATAAATAAATAAATTTAGAGGCCGTACAGTACTATGATTGCAGAGGTGGTATTCTTGATAATAACACTTTGGCCGGCCGCTGATTTGTCGCGGTTCTCGGATGAGAAGGCCTTGGTTACCCCTGTACTGCCAACTCCCTCCCTATTCCCACGCTTCTTCTCTCCTCCCAGCACTCGGAGACGAACGGCTTGCTGACATCCCTTGCTTGCCCATTCTTACTTATCTCTCCGATTAGCATATTAACCCTGTCCTTTGAGTCTCCCACTAACCACATGTCCTTCATTCTCCCATCCCACTTCCCCATTATACTCCCAGTGAATCTTATTCTTTTAGACTGGTATTTTGGGCATTCTAGAAGAAAGTGTTCCAGGGTCTCCACCAAATTACACACCTGGCACTCCTTTTCACTGTTTTTTCCCAATTTTTCCCCTCAGCTCCATGGACCGTGACCTCTGCTTGAACAACAGTGACCCCCAAAGGTGCCATCAGAGTACTCTTCAAAACCAGGCTTCTCTTTATCACGCAGGCCACCCAAAGACCTCTTTGATTTGACCCCCTCTTGTCAATTACGGTTACAATCCTCCATGACCCTTTCTCTGATGATTTTTTTACTCTGGTTTGCCCCAACGTCTAGGTCCAAGATCTCCAATGAGTAGTTCTCTACTAGCTCCCTCACTTCGACCATCCACCCCGTCTTTATATTTGAGTTGAAAATTCTCAGGAACATTACTTTACACCATTGGCTGTCGGGGAGATTTACCAAATAATTAAGATAACCGAGTTTCAATAGGTCCATCCTGTCCTTGATCCTCATCCACCCAAGCTCACTCCTGATTGCTTCTTGTGCTTCAGCATTACTCGACCCTGTTACCCATCGGCCTGCCTCGTTCTGCAGGATTTCCAAGCTCTTTACGGCCATCTGGTTTACCTTAATAATACTCCCCCATAAATTGTACCAAGACAAAGACGTGCAAACAAGTTAAGATGACAAAAAAAAATTTAGCACTCTGCTAGTTAATACTTGTTTTTCATTCATTTTATTGCCTCAGATGCTGAAAGTTACCATGAACACCAGTATGAAATCAAACAAATAATTTGGGCTTTTTGAAGGTTTAAAATTTGATTTGAATCAAAATCGTCCCAATGATTTGATTTGAGTCAAGCTGATTCAGGAATTTTTGAAACATCAAGATATGTTCTCAAAATCCAACAAAGTGTCTCCTGTTGAATTTTTCTTCGAATCACAAGCTGTATGTGAACACTGGTTTTCCATTGATCTGCATCTACTCATGTTTTGATGTCCATTTTACTCGACCTGCCACACACTACAGTTAAAACTAGAAGTCCTGTCATGAAATGCGCACAAATAGCACGCTGATATGCATGTTAATGTATGCGTTATGGCCCAAGTAAAGCTAGCAAATTCTGTACATTGGCCTGTGCACAAGCAGTGTTTCAGCCAATGGACCTCCGGGTAATCCGGAGGTCCATTGGTAGAAACATTGTATGTGTTTGCTATGAGTAACCAAGAGAACCTGTCGTACTTTGGATGCCATTCGATGTGGCAATTGCGCGCAATTCCAACGCGCAATTAAGCCTAGATAAGTGCACTATTCGTGACAGGACTTCTAGTTTTAACTGTACGAGTGAACTCGTCTACTTATTTAACTTGTGAGTGGAATGTTTTGCATAACCATGTACTTACCATTACTATGTAAGTATTTAGCTGTTTTAAACATTCCACTCTAGTGGGTATTCAAGCAAACAATTTTTTTCATTACTTGCCTGTTCTATAAAATCCCCATCTACGGCAACACTAAACCATGCAGAAAATGAAAATCTGTTCTGCACATGTGCCGAACGGAAAGACTTGACAGACTATTTTTGGCCGATCACATCATTTGTCAAAACTTAACATAACCCCCACCAGGCCTACTTGGAATTTCCATTTGACCCACAATCACGGAAGCTGTTCAGTTTAAACGAAGTGATTGCGTTCTAATAAGCTATCACAAAGACAACAAACTAATTAAAAACATATTTGTGTATAGAATTACAGTAAAACCTGTCTGTCTTGAGAGACCGCCCCTTTGAAGACTAAAACCATGGCAAAAACTTTCTACCTGTTCTGGAATTGGAAAATCCATTGTGGTTATACTAACATCATTAAAAGTATTAAAACCTCTTAATTGGGTTTCAATTGCTAACTCAGTAAAGATTGAGATGTTTTTATAAGACCCCTGTGAAAAGATTAGGATTATTGCTGAATAAACAATTTCATCCATACCTGAAATGTGACAGATAGGAATAAAAATAAATTTGTGTTGAAAATCTTTTTGTAACAAATTGAAATGGACTGTTATAAAAATTATAAAAATAAATTAGTGTTGAAAATCTTGAAGATTTTCAACACTAATTTATTTTTATAATTTTTATAACAGTCCATTTCAATTTGTTACAAAAACTTCATAAAAAAGAGCAACTACAAAGTAATTACAAAAATCCATTCTTCTCCATTTCTGAATTTTGTGGTTGGTTATTCACTGACTTGAGAAAACCTGAAACCTGTTATGAGAGACCACCTGTCTTGAGAGACCACTTTTGTGTGGCCCAAAGGGCAGTCTCTCAAGACAGGTTCTACTGTACTTCTAAAGTTTAGATGGGAGAGTTCAAACCAATCATTATTAGCTGTATAATGATAACAAATTCAATAGAACTAGCTCAAATATGCATGTACTACAATAGTACAAACATACGTACACCACATGTTTGTCCAATTTATAAATCTGCTCACTGGAATTCCCCCGAAATCGCACATATTTGTAAACATTAGCAGATCATTGATCACCCGAAACTGAACCGATTGTGAAATAACTTGTTGATAGTTGTCAAATGAATTCCTGAGTGTCGTTCTAATAATTGTTTTTATAGATGTGAAGGCATGTAATGAACACAGAATGACATGCATGTGTGCAAGCCTGAATATAATTTTCATTGCGCTTCCAGACAAAATGTCAGACACCAAATGAATCATGTCTGTCATTTAAGAATGATATCTGACATATTACAAAATGGAGTTTGAGTATTCGAAATAATGTGTTTTGGGTGTACAAAAACCTTCATCTTAAAACTGCTCATACCTTGTTAATTGGTATCACCGTGGGACGAGAACGAGTGTTTTTGAGTGCGGTCCAAAATTCAAGATGGCCACTGGCAGCCATTTTGTTCAAAATTAGAGGCAATCAGATTTTTGCGCAGAACTTCCACATGAAAGCTCTGATTTGAATAATTTTTTGTGTGAATGTTTAGTACCATGGGATACATCACATATAATACAGGTTTTTTTCTCGTGCAGAAATTATGCAAATTAGATGAACTTTGATTTTTTCAGTGCTACTTACACACAGTAAGTACACATGTCAATATGGCTCGGGCTAGAGGCTGTATTTATCAACCAATCTTCACGAAACGTCTTGGGTACCTCTGCTATCACCTTGGGACGAGAATGAGTGTTTCTGAGTGCGGTCGGATATACAAGATGGCTGCCAGTGGCCATTTTGTACCGAAATTAGGTCTAATTAGTTTTTTGTACACAACTTCCATACGGCTCAGGCTAGAGGCCGTATTTATGAACCGATCTTTACGAAACGTCTTGGGTACCTTTGTTATCATCGTGGGATGCGAACGGGTGTTTTTGGTGTGGTCCGAAATTCAACATGGCCACCAGCAGCCATTTTGTATCAAAATTAGTGCAATCCGTCTTTTGTACAGAACTTCTGTATGAAAGTTCTGATTTGAATAATTTTTTGTATGAATGTTTAGTAAAATGGAATACATCACATACAGTACGGGTTTTTTTCTCATGCAGAAATTATGCAAATTAGATGAATTTTGATTTATTTAGTGCTACTTATACACTGTAAGTGCACATGTCAATACGGCTCGGGTTAGAGGCTGTATTTATCAACCGATCTTCACAAAACTTCTTGGGTACCTTTGTTATCACCTTGGGATGAGAACGAGTGTTTCTGAGTGCGGTCCAAAATTCAAGATGGCTGCCAGTGGCCATTTTGTACCAAAATTAGGTCCAATCAGTTTTTTGTCCCACTTCTATGCAGCTCGTATTTATGAACTGATCTTCACGAAACTTCTTGGGTACCTTTGTTTTCACCTTGGGACAGGAATGAGTGTTGTGTTTTGGGGTGCCTTTGTTATCACTGTGCTATGAGAACAAATATTTTGGGATTCAGTCAGACCCACTCTGGGACTCAAAGATTTCTTTTCTAGTTTAGCATCTGACTGTCACCCACCTTTACAATACTTTACCTATACATTTGTTACAGGCTACGGTCAGTATTTATGTACAGGCCGTTACAATACTTTATATGTACCTTTGTTATCAGGTCATTACCTAGATGTTTGTCATTGCTGTGTCACATACTGTACATGTACATGTCTTGACAAGTTGAGCTACAGTGTCATTGACACTTTCATTTTCTGGCTTGGTCTGAGGCCAACCACAGCACTTTTATTGTACTGTAGCCAGAGCAATTCACACTTATCATATAGTTGCCTAAAGAAAGGTGAACCAAGTAACCATGAGAATGTCATCTAAAAAACTAGATTTCAGCTATCGTTTTTAAGCCAGTGTGCAGTGTTCTAGATGCTGGACTCCTGATTGCCAGATGGGATTGCCGATGGGTGGATTCCTGGCCAGGGATCTAAAATCAACATTCCAAATTCTTCAAAAACATGATTATGTACTTCATTAATACACAGACACAGTCATCCTAATATGGTCATAGCAGTGTGGAGAGGATTTTACAATTTTGTCAAGAGAAAGATTTACTTTTATAAAGAGTTGGCTTTTCAGACATTGCAAGTGGTCCAGCCACTGCAGGGCTAATATATTTCATCTAAATTTCAGAGAATCCATTTGGATTCTTGCAAAAATGGTTGCGAGAATCCATACAGGCTATGAGTGTCCCAGGCCCCATTGAAGCCGCCATGGTTGAACCCCTGTTGTATACTGATTACACATGTTAACTCATTACCCAACACAACTTTTAAATTTTTAAAACATAAACTGAATTTGATATTTAAAAGAAAAATAAACAATATTTACCAATAAACGCTTACAACTATGGATGTCATTGGAACTGGCTCACTGTTAGGTAAAGGCTTAAATTGACTCAATTGTTTTCACGCAAATCCTAGCTGAGGTGCAGCGAGAATCTTCATGGATTCTTACTGGTTTTGTTGTGCGAATATTTACGTGAATCGATTCTCAGATTCTCATTGAAATATAAGCCCTGCTCTGACACAGTCTGTTCGTCCCCTGAGTTCCAATGTGTTCCATGTGCCAGTTGGCATGTGGAACACATTGGAACTCAGGGGGTGTGTTGTCAAAATACCAAACTTTCAAACTTCAGATTTTCCCATAACACAGCTACGAATTCAGTCTTGTTCGATGCAGCTCCAGATGAGTTAAGTAAGCACTTGTATGTGCTGAATTCCAAATATATTGGACAAATTCAGCAACAATTTCATCCATCAATGACTTTGTCAGTGTTTCTCTCAAGTCAAATGATTGCTGCATTGAGATGGTTGTTCAGGAGAGAATGTCACACAATATTGATTTTCTTTGTATATTGTCAAGAGTAGAGAGACATTGAGTGTGCAAGTGAACTAATCAGAAAAATAATTGCAAACTTGTGTTTCGCTGATCTTGAGAACATTGGAATGTTTCATTGAATGGAATTTTGAGTAACAGTTTTAAAAACATTCTTGACAATTTCTCAGCTTTTGTGCAAGAAGATGGAGATGATCTATGGAATTTAGTGAATACCAAAACAACAACGATTGCACTGGTAATTGTTTCCAATGTGAAAATCATTATGTAGAGCCTTTGTGTTATCACAAATACAACAGTTCACGTCTTGTGGAAAATTTGTTAATTGAAGGTTTGAAATGTTAAGCATTATTTTTGCATTTTTTTTTCAATTTCTCTCTACCGTATTTACTCTATGTATTGGGACACTCTATGATTTGGGACACACATTTTTTCCAGAAAACTATATTTTTTTTTATGCTCCAAAGTTTGGGACATTCAGGAGATTTGTTTCCAATTGGCCCGTCGCTAGTAGCAGACGACACATAAAAAAAATTCTTGGGTAACTAAAAATTTTCATTTTTTGCTTTCAAAAACATAGCTTATGATCCTTCATTGGAACGAGCGCAATACGCTCGTTCCAATGAGGGATCATAAGCTATGTTTTGGAAGCAAAAAATGAAAATATAAAAAAAATTGGACGACGATTTTCGTATATAGTGATGAAAACCGAATCACACACAACTTTATTCAGCATCAAATCAAGACCAGGCTCTGTTCTTTCCCCATTTTCTAAGAATTGGGACACCTGTGAAAATAATAATAATCCCAATACATAGAGTAAATACGGTATTTTTTTTTATAAAGCTGCAGTTAAGATGCAAAATAAGCAAGGTAAATTAGTTTAAGTACTTCGAAATTCACAAGTCTGATATTCCATAAATATTTTTACACAAATTATTCACGAATAATTTGTATGGAACACAAAAAATATATGCGTTCAACTCAGTGTTGATAGCCGGCAACAGTCGTTGCTGGAAGTCTGCCACCATATTCGTACCAGAACTGATAATCAAATATTTCACAAGAACAACTCATACCAAATATATTTCAGATATCTAAGAATAAAGCTACAGTATGGCTCCAGTTGAAAGGTCACTTTCCACGGGTGGGCAATATTTCCAAGGATGCAATAATAAAAGATTCCGAGCACTAATTATAGAAAAAATCATCAAAACTTGGAAGTAATGAAGCACCGGGTACAACAGGCCTGACATTCTTAAAAATGCAGAAGAGCTAAAAATCGCTCCCCTCGCAAGACCTAGGGGAGCAATTTGCTCTCCTCAAGCTTACAAAGGCCACATAAAAGTGGCAAAATGAAGTTTTACTATTAATGAATTCTGCTTTGTGGGTTTTGTACATTTGTACTGTGAGATGGCTACACTGCCCTTCCCACACCTCCAGACCTCGGTATAGCCTGAATTTTGAAAGGGACAGTGTGGCTGTCTTGCAGAGACCACTAACATAGCAGAGATCTGAAAATATGTGGGTTTTAGAAATAGTCTGTTGAGGTAATCATTATTTTCTGAGGGCAGGAGGGCTAGTTTTCGCCCTCTTTAACTTTCTTAAGGCAATCAGTAGGCAAGCAAATAAATTGCTCTCCTGAAAATACCAGGCCTGGTACAACCAGGTGCTTCATTAATTAAGATTTTGCTGCTGATGATTTTTATTACCTTGTAAACGGATGCCTGGACATCACTGCCGTGGACATCACTGCCCACGCATAGATTAAAACTGATCCACTGCAACTGTACTATAGGAAATCAATATTCTTCAAATTGCAGTCACAGAGCTGCATGAGAGTAAATTCCCAAACTTTTGCCTTTGTTTTGATTTCTATTTGTTTACATTTAGGTCATGGTTGGTTGGGGCAAAAAAAACCCTGATATACAATGCCTTCACACTACAGACTGTCATTGTATGGAAACTGTACATTCAGTTGTCATGTTACTAACAGGGCGTCATATAACATCTGTTTGAATTTCCAAGAATTATGCAATTATTATATCTTTAAATTTTGGAGGATTATGTGACATACACATACATGTTCTTCGGACATGGAGTTCTTCAAGAAAAATTGTAGCCAGTGTTGGCATTTCCACAATCGCTGTCCTGTTGCAGCATCATGAAGTGTTTTGAATTCCTCACTTTGTTCTTGGATATCAGAAGCAATCTTAGTCACATGTACTCATCCAATGTTATTAGATTATCAGTTTTAACACTTACACAGCTAGGAGCCGACAATCACTAGAAAAGACTCACAGAAGCTCACAGAATGTGTGCCCATGTGCTGTGGTGCATGCTTCAGTCTAGTTCAAAGGTGATTTGTAACACAAGTATTTTTTTTAAGATACCATGTTCCCAGCAAGGATAGAGCCTTACTTTAGCAAGATGTTCTTCACATATAATTGTTTTATTACAATTTATTGGAGAGTGCCTATTGGTAACAAAATGATAACAAAACAGTTTTATACAAACATTTTTTTTCTACTGCTGAGTAAACAAGAAGCTAACACATACTGTGTAAAGCCGTTAAGCCACTAAAATATCATGAACCATGTGAATGCAGAGAACAAATCTTGGGAGTAAGCAGACGACTTGCACAGTATGTATAGTATGAGTGAAAATATGATAAAGCATAACCTCAAACTAAGTATCTCACTGATTCTATGTTGATAACACCAGAATCTGTAAGAGCTTTCCAGAAACTGATGTCAGATTCTGCTGTTATCAACATAGAGGAAGCAGAACACATAGTTTCTAGTGGTTATGCTGCAACTTGTACTGTAAATTGTAAGATTAGAAATACAGCATAGTGCAACACACATGGTTTGATTCCTTGTGCAACCTGGAAGTTGTGCAATTTCTGCCACCACAGGGCTATCTGAAGAAGCCATTGTTGGCAGTATTTTTGCTGTGGATATTTTTATTTTCCTCACCACTGCTGATTGCTGAGGGTGAATTACCAGGGCTGCTTTCCAATAAATTGTAAGAAAGCAAAATCATATAAACAATCTTTGTTCTACTGCTGATCAAAAAAAAAAGCTAATACATTCAGTGTAAAGCCACAATAGTGGCTTTCAGCACTTTTCAATAGAGCTATGATAGTGGCTTATAGCACTGAACCATTTATTTAGAGGTCAAATTCTAACTTTTATTACTTTTTAACTGGTAGAGTGTTAAATTATTTTTGGGCACCAAACTCTGTTCACATGTCTTCGTCTTGTTACAATTTATGTATGTGGGCACTCTCCTATAAATTGTAACAAGGCAAAACCTAACAGAGTAAATAATATCACTTCAACGATAATATGAAGCACAGCTACTGAATTTGAAGCCTTTAAGTTGCAGTACCCGCACTTCAGAATAACCCTTTACCCAACGTAACGGCCAAAACTGGCCAAACTGGCCGGCGCTATTCTCAAAAATCGCCAATTAATTTTAATTATTTTTTCAGTTTTTGTCTCAAAAACATAGGTTATGACCCCCATTGGAACGAGCTCGTCTAGCTTGTTCCAATGAGGGGTCATAACCTATGTTTTTGAGACAAAAAATGAAAAAAATTAGTTATTCAAGAATTTTTTTACAAGTGTCGTCTGCTTTTAGTTTAAACAATATTTTATTTCAAATTTCAGATAATTGCATACATAAATATAACGGGCGTGGATTCGACAATAAGCTTGAAGCTTTTACAAGGTCGTTTCCACTCGTCTGCTTTTCATGTTAGGTAAAGGGTTAAAGCCCAAATATAGGCTTCCAGCACTCTACCAGTTAATACAATACAACTGGTGCCCCAGCATGCAGTCTCAAAGTTAACTCACAAGGTACATTTTAAGTTCAAGGTTAGTTGTTTTTAGGCAAGATTTGACTGCCTCCATAGGTAGCCAAGACTAGCCTAAAAACAACCAAAGCCACAGGATGTAGTATGCCAAAGTGTAACAAAAATGTATAAAAATCAGTAAAGCTGATGAACGGGGGTGCGATGGCCCAGTGGGTAGATGTGCAGGCTGCAAGCCGAGAGGTCCTCGGTTCGAATCCTGCCTGCGGCAACTGCATTGTGTCCTTGGGCAAGACACTTCACCCCCATTGCCCATGTGGGGGCGTGGGGGCATTGTGCACTAAGGCGAACTGCACGTCGATGGTGCACTTGTCTTCAACCAATGCTAACCCTGCTTGTGTGGAGTAAGTATGTTGGAGAGCTGACTGTTGATCGGTGGTTCTCTCTGGGTACTCCAGCTTCCTCCACCTGTAAAACTCTTGTGGTCATGATTAGCCATTGTGCAGAAATATGTGACCTTAAACACCAATAACTCATTAAATATAAATAAAGCTAATGAACAGGGGTATCTGCAATTTATTTTAAAAAAACATGGTCTTCTAAACTTTTCTTGTGTTTATTTTCATTCTTTATCATATTCCCAAGAAAACTAACTGTTTCAGGTCGAACAGTATCACATTAATTAGTTATTTGAATCCTTTTCACACTGGAAACTTAATATAGTGAAAAACAGAATCTCCATTTTAAATTGGACTGAAAAGACATTTCTAATGGTTTCTACCAAGTTTTCTCATTTTCTCTAGCAGCAGGTGGCATTTTACAATGCAAGCAGAACACAGACAATAGGAAAGTGTGCACCACTATCATTCAGCCTCCAAATGGGCATATAAAAGTTACTCAAAAGGTTTAAATCCAATTTTTATGCCCCCCGCCAATTTGGCGAAGGGGCATTAAGTGTTAAACCTTGTCTATCCATCTGTACATAACAAATATCCATCCTGAATATGGTTTCCGGACAATAACATTAGTTTGACTGAATGAAATGAAACAAAATTTTATACATGCGTTTATAACCACATAATACCGGCTGGGATTGATAGTGGGCTTGATCAGATATTTATTGACAGAGTTATGGCCCTTTTCTGACTTAAAAGACATGTTGATATTTGTTTCCGGGTGATACCTTTAGTTTGACTAAACAAAATATACATAGGTTTTATACATAGGTTTATAACCACTTGATACAGGTAGGGATTGATAGTGAACTTGGTCTGATATTTTTGGGGGTAGTTTTTATCCTTTTCCGAAGTAGAGATGTTGATATTGGTTTCCGGAGGATAACTTTAGTTGGACTGAATGAGATGAAACGAAATTTTATATGTAGGTTTATAATTGCATAATACAGGGTGGAATCGATAGTGGGTTTGGTCTGACATTTTTTGGCAGAGTTATGTCCCTTTTCTGACTTGGAAGACGATATTGGTTTCCAGATAGTAACTTGGGTTGCATGTATCCGATTTCAATCAAACTTGGAATATAGCTTTCTGTAGACAATATACGAGATGGGTTTGAGTTTAAGCGCACTGCAGTACGATAATTTTTATCTGAGTTGTTATGGCCCCTTTTTTAACTTTGTTAACCACTAAATATAGTTTATCATAAAGTGGGGACATTAGTGTTACATGGACACATTTGGTGGCCTGCTGTGTCAACATGCTATGGTTTAAAGGAGATAAGATATTTATTAATTTGAAATCAACAAAGATAAATGACTAGAAACACATGCTTTTCAGGGGGGTGGGGGGGGGGGAGGGGCATAGCCACCCTTGGCCAGGCACTTGTTTTTCCCTAATTTTCTTGAAAATATGATAGAGAGCAGTGAAAAATGAACAAAAGTTAAGTAGACCAGGTATTTTTCAAATAGAATGCAGTCACGTATTCTTCCACTTTACCATGCTTTCTGAACAATAGTGTTTATACTATCAAGTGCCAATTTAGCCAATTGCTTGAAAAGTCTTGATTTGGCACCACAAAATCTTTGTTGGCTAAAATTTTGGCACCCAAAAAGTTTCCTTTCACTTATGACGAAAAGCCATTGCAGCAATAAAGATCGTGATCAAAGATGAAAGAAGCAAAAACAAATTATTTTTAGCTTAACTTGACAAAATCAAGATAAGGCCAAATAAAAAAAATGAATTGATTCTCAGGCAATTTTTTTTTCAAATCTATGAGGGAGGGAGGATTTTATTTTTATTTTTTTGTTTTTAATTTTTGGCTCACCAACGTTAGTTGTGTGAGCCCATGGCATAGCCCTCATGTCGGCGTCGGCATCCGCTCTCAAATATTTTGAACTTTTGTGTACAGGTTTTGATTTTTTGGCTTTTCAAATTTTTCTTTAGTTTCAGCATATTGCTATAGTGGTTCACTATAACATTTAACTCTTTTCCAGGGTATTTTGTTGTAATTTTAACCCTTTGAATCAAATTTTAGACTTATTTTGATGTTTGCGTGCAGGTTTTGATGTTTTTTTTTTTCTTTCTTTCAAGTGGAGATTTACCTTGCAGCATATGTCCATGCTTTCTATTGTATGTAAACATGCATCTTAGGGCTATGTTTGTATTATTTAACCCTTTTCCTGCTGAATTACTTCAATTTTGGACTTTTATGTACAGCTTTTGGACTTAGGCTTACAGCTTCTTACATTTATGTACAGGTTGTGATAAAAAAAAACAATTTCAAGTGAGGTTGACCTCACTGCATATTGCAGTGGTGGTTATTATAACATTGATATCTTTCCAGTGCATTTTTTAAATTTTTTTAACCCTTTCAATAGATTTTTAGACTTATTTTGACGTTTGCGTGCAGGTTTTCATGGGTTTTTTTTTTTCCTTTCTTCCAAGTGTAGAGTTTCTGCATATTGCTATGGTGGTTCACTATAACATTTAACTCTTTTCCAGGGTATTTTGTCTTCATTTTAACCCTTTGAATCAAATTTTAGACTTATTTTGATGTTTGCGTGCAGGTTTTGATGTTTTTTTTTTCCTTTCTTTCAAGTGGAGATTTACCTTGCAGCATTTGTCCATGCTTTCTATTGTATGTAAACATGCATCTTAGGGCTATGTTTGTATTATTTAACCCTTTTCCTGCTGAATTACTTCAATTTTGGTCTTTTATGTACAGCTTTTGGACTTCGGCTTACAGCTTCTTACTTTTATGTACAGGTTGTGATAAAAAAAAACAATTTCAAGTGAGGTTGACCTCATTGCATATTGCAGTGGTGGTTATTATAACATTGATATCTTTCCAGTGTATTTTTAAAAAAAATTTAACCCTTTGAATAGATTTTTAGACTTATTTTGACGTTTGCATGCAGGTTTTCATGTATTTTTTTCCTTTCTTCCAAGTGTAGATTTACCTTGTAGTATATGCTTTCTATTGTATGTAAACATGCATCTTAGGGCTACATTGTATTCTTTAACCCTTTTCCTGCTTAATTATTTCAATTTTGGACTTCTTTTGTTTACAAGTTTGGATTTTTGTGCTTTTAAAAAAATGTTTTTCTTCTTTGCATATTGCTGTGGGGGTTCACGATAACATTTAACTCTTTTCCCGGGTATTTCGTCTTAATTTTAACCCTTGGAATCAAATTTTGGACTTATTTTGACGTTTGTATGCAGGTTTTGATGTTTTTTTACTTTTATGTGCAGGTTTTGAGGTTTGTCTTTCTTTTCTTCCAAGTGGTGACTTACCTTGTAGCATATTGCCATGGTTTCTATTTTATGTTAGGATGCTTCTTGGGGCTATTATTATATTATTTAACCCTTCAGCTGCTTATTTACTTTAATTTTGGACTTTTGTGTGCAGGTTTTGTACTTTTGTGTGCAGGTTTTGATATTTTTTTTTAAGTGGAGTTTTATCTCTCTGGCATATTGCCATGGTGGTTACTGTAACATTTTCAGGGTATTTTTCTAAATTTTAACCCTTTGAAACAAATGTGATACTTTTATGTGCAGGTTTTGAGGTTTGTCTTTCTTTTCTTCCAAGTGGATATTTTTCAAGTAGACTTTCACCTTATACTGGCATATTGCCATTGTGGTTACTGTGACAGGGTATTTTTCTCAATTTTAACCCCTTGAAACAAATGTGATACTTTTTTTTACTTTTATGTGCAGGTTTTGAGGTTTGTCTTTCTTTTTTTCAAAGTGGAGACTTACCTTGTAGCATATTGCCATGGTTCCTGTTTTATGTTAGCATGCTTCTTAGGGGTTATTATTATATTATTTAACCCTTTAACTGCTTATTTTCTTTAATTTTGGACTTTTGTGTGTAGGTTTTGTACTTTTGTGTGCAGGTTTTGATATTTTTTTTTAAGTGGAGTTTTATCTCTCTGGCATATTGCCATGGTGGTTACTGTAACATTTTCAGGGTATTTTTCTAAATTTTAACCCTTTGAAACAAATGTGATACTTTTATGTGCAGGTTTTGAGGTTTGTCTTTCTTTTCTTCCAAGTGGATATTTTTCAAGTAGACTTTCACCTTATACTGGCATATTGCCATTGTGGTTACTGTGACAGGGTATTTTTCTCAATTTTAACCCCTTGAAACAAATGTGATACTTTTTTTTACTTTTATGTGCAGGTTTTGAGGTTTGTCTTTCTTTTTTTCAAAGTGGAGACTTACCTTGTAGCATATTGCCATGGTTCCTGTTTTATGTTAGCATGCTTCTTAGGGGTTATTATTATATTATTTAACCCTTTAACTGCTTATTTTCTTTAATTTTGGACTTTTGTGTGCAAGTTTTGAACTTTTTTTTTTACTCCAGCCATCCCTTTGCATTGGCCACCTGTTGGTGAGCCACGGGGTACTGATACCCCCTCTAGTTTTTTTTTTCGTGTAAAGGGTTGAGTATACTCAGTAAATCTTTTTGCTGTCTTTCCACTTCAGAAAGAGAAAAGGTTGTATTTTAGTGTAATTATAGTATACCTTTTATAACTAACTGCCATAACAACAGCTAAAAGGATTTTGTATTTGTTCTTTTTAAATGTATAGATCTGTCGAGCATCATAATCTATTAGAATAGGCCCCAGTAACCAAGTCCTTTAAAATGAGAAACATGGCTCTAAATGATTGGTTAAAGTTGAGTTTATATCAGTGTTGTGGCCATTATTAGCCATTGTGCAGAAATATATGACCTTAAACACCAGCAAATAAATAAATAATTAAATCATGATCCAGTATATCAGAATTTGCCTTGTTACAGTTTATGGGAGAGTGCCCAGAGGCACTCTCCCATAAACTGCAACAAGAAAAAACAATTTACTGCAAACACATCTAAATAATTGTCGAAAAATGTGAAAAAATGACCATTCCAAGTTTTCACAAATTCTTTAAAAAACATGACATAATAAAAATGTCTGAGAAGGTTCAAATCCAACGAGGGAGGGCCTGAGAATCAAAACATTAATTTTTTTTAGCCTAAGCTGTTGCCATCACGCATGTAGTCTTGTCAATCTGTGATGTCTGTTCATATTTCTCTTTACTCTGTAGTTCTTGTCTGATCGTCACAAAATTTCATATGCAGGTTTGGAGTCATATCTAGATGAGAACATCCCCTTTTGGTTGCGATCGGTCAACCGTGATGGCTGCCCGAGCCCAAAACCCAAAAACCTTTAGCACAGTCTACAGGTCTTATTTATGAAGGGATTTCATTGTAACTTCGTAGGATGACTCTGTATAATGTCTAGATGAGAACGTCCCCTTTTGGTCATGATCTGTCAACCGCAACGGCTGCCCAAGCCTGAAACTCAAAAACTTTTGGCACAGTCTACAGGTCATATTTAATATGGAGAGATTTCATTATAACTCAGTAGGATGACTCTCTATGATGTCTAGATGAGAACTTCCCTATTTGGTCATGATTGTCAACCGTGATGGCTGCCAGAGCCCAAAACCCCAAAACATTTAGCACAGTCTACAGGTCTTATTTGTGGAGGGATTCCATTGTTATTTGGTAGGATGACTCCATATAATGTCCAGATGAGAATGTCCCCTTTTGGTCGTGATCGGGCAACTGTGATGGCTACAGGTGCCCGAAAACATTGAGCATAGTTTACTGGTCGTATTTATGAAGGGATTTCATTGTAACTTGGTAGGATGACTCCAGATAATGTTTAGATGAGAACGTCCCCTTTTGGTCACAATCGTTTAGCCGTGATGGCTGCTTAAGCCAGAAAATCTTTAGCACAGACTACATGTTATATTTATGAAGGGATTTCATTGTAACTTGGTAAAATGACTCAGAATAATGTTTAGATGAGGATGTGGGAGCGCGGTAGCTCAGTGGTAGACTGTTGGACTTCTATGCTAGAGGTCCCGAATTCGATCCCAGCTTGACTTTATCTCCATGTTGTGGTCACGATTAGCCATTGTGCATAAGTATGTGACCTTAAACACCAATAAATAAATCAATAAGATGAGGACGTCCCCTTTTGGTTGCGATCAATCAACCGCGATGGCTACACAGGCCCGAAAACCTTTATAATTAGCACAGTCTACAGGCCATATTTCTGAAGGGATTTCATTGTAACTTGATAGGATGACTTGTTTTACAATAATTTCACTGTAACTTGGTAACTTTGGTTGACATACATTAACTGTGAGGGCCACATTAACCCACCCCTCAATTCTTTAGAACAGTCTACACCTCTAATTAATTTTATTGAAAACAGCATACAGGGAACAGAAATTAACATATTCTCAATTCTTGTTGTATTTCATAATCCTTTCATGAACATTGAACATTATCCTTTTCATTAAACACAACGCACAGTCAAGTTAAGCTACATTGTCATTGATGACACTTTCATTTTACTTCTAAGGAAATTAACTGTCATCTGACAATAAAAGCAGTAACATTAACCAATTTGTATGAAACCCACCCCAAAACCAGAGATTTTGTCAGATGTTAGAAATAGGGTTTGGTAAATTTTCAACATTAATTGTCAGTGAGTGGTAAGGAGGCAGTTAAGTACAAGAAAACGGTCATCAGGTAATAAAGACCGAAACATTAACCAATATTCATGAAACACACCCAAATACTTGAGATTTTGTCAGTAAGATGTTAGACATGGTATTTGACAAACTTTCAATGTTAATTTTCAGTGAATGGTAAGGAGGCATTGTTTGTTCTTCAGTAAAATATTGTAGGTTATCATCTTTTCAACAGGCAGCATTTAGGCCTCACGAAGTAGATCTTCTGTTTCTCAGGCAATTTATTTTATAAAATTACATCGTGAAGGTGGTGTTTGGGTCATTTTCTCCCAAGCCACTGGCTGCAATTCAAAGAAAATTCACATGAGTAGCGCTTATATAGGGGCATTTGGGTTTTTCTTCAAATTGGGTTTCTGCTCATATTGTGGGGAGGGTGGGGGGATGGGGGTGGGGGGGGGGGAGGCAAAATACACAAAATTTTAAAAAATCTTATTCTCATGAACCAGCCGTAGCAGAGACTTGATATTTGGTATGGAGCTTCCATTTGAGGTGTAGACTCAAGTTTGTTCAAGAGAAGTTTTTGTTCAAGAGAAGTTTGACGGGCAATATTTGCCTTTGTTCTGAGAGGGGCAAGAATTTTTGCCCTGCCCAGAATTTCTATTTTCTGAACCGAGAGGCCAATTTGAATCAAATTTAATATGAGGTATTATTGGGTTATAAATACTTGATTTATGCCCCCAAATTTTTTTTCTGCAACCCCGTGGGAACCTCAGGAGCCAAAAATAGAAAAAAATGAAAACGTCCATATCTCCAAAACTGCATGGCACTGAGAATTTTTATTTGGTGTGACACTTCCTTGGGACGAACAGAAAGGAATGGTAAAAAAAAATTGCCATCGGTTTTGTCATAAGGTACTTTTTCGGGACTTTAAAAAGATGCTGAAACGTACGTATACAACATTTTTTAACACTGTGGGCAATGGGAAAAAATTAAAGAATCGTTTGCTTCCAAACCACTGCTCCAAAAGATTTCATATTTTACATATAACATCTTTGGAACATTGATTCACATATTTGTTGAAATCAAATCCCAAATGTTCAAGTTAGTGCAGTATGAGGAATGTTCTTTAAAAATCTTTAGATCTACCAATAAGAATCTTGATATTTGTTTGGTATGCAGCATACTTAGGGGGTGAGATTCAAGTTTGTTCAAGCCAGGTCCCTGGGTTCATATTTAGGCTGGGGGCCCAGTCCGGACTTTTTTGGACCAAAATCCGGAAATGAGTTTTTTTGTTTTTATGCATTTTGGTCAATTTTAAGAAGAAAAACAAATTTTAGTCTGAAAATATTTTGTTTGGGACTTCGAAAATTTCTGAACAAAAATAAAAAAAAATTTGTTTTTTATGCGTTTATCTCAATTTTGGAACATAAAAGTGCAGGAACTGAAAATAGAAGGAAAATCCTGTGTATTGTGTGGGCACAATCGCTTCATCTAGTTGGTATATGCTTTTCTTAGGAGGGGCGTATGCAACTTATTCAATTCAAGTCCCTGGTTTGATATTTAGACTACCATGTCAGGTGAGTGCCCTCAGGCCCCTGGGGCCTCTTGTTTAATTTTATTTTATTTTTTATTTTTTTAATTATCTCTTTGCCATTAAAAAGTTCATGTTCTGGGTTTGTTTTATGGTTTAGGCTTCATAATCTACCGAATAGCATGGGTGTTGGTGTATTACGCCCCTTGAGCACAAGAAGGCTTTGCAATGCTAAAGCATTGCAAAACTTTGTTTCACTCAAGGGACAATTTTATTAACTGGGGTAAAATATCAGACATAAACCATTTAAGTTTTATTTTTAGCTCAACTTTGGCGAAGCCAAATTTGAGCTTATGCCATGGCCAGTCTGTCCGTCTGTCCATCAACAATTCAATACGGCTCGGGCTAGAGGCCGTATTTATGAACCGATCTTTACAAAACTTCTTGGGTACCTTTGTTATGACCGTGGGATGAGAACAAGTGTTTTTGGGTCCGATCCGAAATTCAAGTTGGCCGCTGGCGGCCATTTTGTACAGACTTAGGTGAAATCAGATTTTTGCACAGAACTTCCATATGAAAGCGCTGATTTGAATAATTTTTTGTATGAGTGTTTAGTACCATGGGATACATCACATATAATACAGTTTTTTTTTCTCGTACGTAAATTATGCAAATTAGACTAACTTTGATGTATTTAGTGTTACTTTCAGCACTGTAAGTGCAAATGCAAATAAGGCTCGGGCTAGAGGCCGTATTTATAAACCGATCTTTACAAAACTTCTTGGGTACCTTTGGTATCACCGTGGGATGAGAACGAGTGTTTTTGGGTGTGGTCCGAAATTCAAGATGGCCGATGGCAGCCATTTTGAACAAAATTAGGTGCAATCAGATTTTTGCACAGAACTTCCATATGAAAGCACTGATTTGAAAAATTTTGTGTGTGAATCTTTAGTACCATGGGATACGTACATCACATATAATACAGATTTTTTTCTCGTGTAGAAATTATGCAAATAAGATGAACTTTGATTTTTTCAGTGCTACTTACACACAGTAAGTACACATGTCAATACTGCTCGGTCCAGAGGCTGTATTTATCAACCGATCTTCATGAAACTTCTTAGATACCTCTGTTATCACCTTGGGACGAGAACGAGTGTTTCTGAGTGCGGTCCAAAATTCAAGATGGCTGCCAGTGGCCATTTTGTACCGAAATTAGGTCTAATCAGTTTTTTGTACTCAACTTCTATACGGTTCAGGCTAGAGGCCTTATTTATGAACCGATCTTTACGAAACTTCTTGGGTACCTTTGTTATCACCGTGGGATGAGAATGAGTGTTTTGGGGTGTGGTCCGAAATTCAAGATGGCCACCTGCAGCCATTTTGTACCAAAATTAGAGCAATCAGTCTTTTGTACAGAACTTGTGTATGAAAGTTCTGATTTGAATAAATTTTTGTATGAATGTTTAGTAAAATGTACATACAGTACAGGGGCTTTTTTCGTGCAGAAATTATGCAAATTAGATGAATTTTTATTTATTTAGTGCTACTTATACACTGTAAGTGCACATATGAATACAGCTCGGGCTAGAGGCTGTATTTATCAACCGATCTTCACGAAACTTCTTGGGTACCTTTGTTATCACCTTGGGATGAGAACGAGTGTTTCTGAGTGCGGTCCAAAATTCAAGATGGCTGCCAGTGGCCATTTTGTACCGAAATTAGGTCCAATCAGTTTTTTGTCACAACTTCTATACAGCTCGTATTTATGAACTGATCTTCACGAAACTTCTTGGGTACCTTTGTTTGGGGCAGGAATGAGTGTGTTTTGGGGTGCCTTTGTTATCACTGTGCTATGAGAACAAATATTTTGGGGTTCAGTCAGACCCACTCTGGGACTCAAAGATCTCTTTTCTAGTTTAGCATCTGACTGTCACCCACCTTTACAATACTTTACCTATACATTTGTTACAGGCTACGGACAGTATTTATGTACAGGCCGTTACAAAACTTTATATGTACCTTTGTTATCAGGTCATTACCTAGATGTTTGTCATTGCTGTGTCACATACTATACATGTACATGTCTTGACAAGTTGAGCTACAGTGTCATTGACACTTTCATTTAAGTTTGCATTTGTTGTAAAAAGAAATCATATGGTAGCCAGAAGGACCACAGATTTTTTTATATTTTTAGGCCTTAATTAGATAAATTTCATAATGTCATGAGTGACTCACACTGTATGAAGTATTTAACTAACTGAATGCTGCCTTTTGTAAAGACTCGCAACCCATTAAGCCCAGTGGCATAACAGTAATTAGTTGATTAATCTGTTATTGTCACATAGTTATGACATCACTCCTTTGTGATATATTTTGAAGAGTTGATGATAAAAGCATATGCTGTATCAACAAATATCACCCCAAGTGCTTCAACACCTGGGCAATGAAGGATATCTTTTGAGAACAAAGGCAATGAATTAGGACAATGTCAGCTCTGACAGAAACAAAAACCTGTGAAAACATTTCAGCCATCTGTATTAAAGTATCTGAACACATACATGCACTATTCAGAACTTCCTCGCCTGGTGATATTATACAATGTTTCACACATAAAATAAATAAAAAAGTATGATAAAAATGACGGTTTCCGTATAACGATAGCAAGATTTTGCTTACTCAAAAAAAAGAAAGTATTGAAAAGAATGAGAAAAAAAATGAAAGTATTGAAAAGAATGAGAAAAAAATGTCAAATTAAGTTAATTGAATCGAGATTTCATATTGAGTCTTTCTTGCTGATTGTGCATCTTTTGTTTGTCTAAGAAAAAAAACTCTGTGACAAGTCGTTTACGCCATATCAGTTCGTGATATTGAACATACAATTGCTCGGGCTTGTCTATTCAGGCAAAGCCCTTGTGAACACCCTCACGATTGTATATTCAATTTCACTTGCTTTGGTGTAACCTCTACTTATCTAATTGTAACAATAGGTGTAAATACCAACATGGGGTACGGTGGCTCAGTCGGAAGAGGTGCAGGCTGCAAGCCATGAGGTCCTCTGTTCGAATCCCACCTGCGGCAACCGCATTGTGTCCTTGGGCAAGACACTTCACCCACCATTGCCCACGTGGAGGCACGGTGCTGCTGTGTACTTATGTGTACTGCACATCGATGGTCACCTGTCTTCAACTGATGCTAAGCCTGTTTGTGCAGAGTTAGTATGTTGGGGAGCTGACAGTTGCTCGGTGGTTCTCTCCGGGTACTCCGGCTTCCTCCACCTGTAAAAACTGTCGTGGTCATGATTAGCTGCCATTCGTTTGTCTAAGAAAAAATACTCTGAGACAAGTCGTTTTGTGTCCTTGGGCAAGACGCTTCACCCCCATTGCCCACGTGGAGGCACGGTGCTGGTGTGTACTTATTTGTACTGCACGTCGATGGTCCACCTGTCTTCAACCGATGCTAAACCTGTTTGTGCAGAGTTAGTATGTTGGGGAGCTGACAGTTGCCCGGTGGTTCTCTCTGGGTACTCCGGCTTCCTCCACCTGTAAAAACTGTCGCGGTCATGATTAGCTGCCGTTCGTTTGTCTAAGAAAAAAAACTCTGTGACAAGTCATTTTGTGTCCTTGGGCAAGACACTTCACCCCCATTGCCCACGTGGAGGCACGGTGCTGGTGTGTACTTATTTGTACTGCACGTCGATGGTCCACCTGTCTTCAACCGATGCTAAACCTGTTTGTGCAGAGTTAGTATGTTGGGGAGCTGACAGTTGCCCGTGGTTCTCTCTGGGTACTCCGGCTTCCTCCACCTGTAAAAACTGTTGCGGTCATGATTAGCTGCCGTTTGGAAATATGTGACCTTAAACACTAATAAATAAATATAAATACATACCAACAGAATTCAGTTTCACCATTAATTGAATTAGTAGCATTGATACAGTAAAACCTGTCTTGAGAGACCACTGTCTTGAGAGACCACCTGTCTTGAGAGACCACTGTCTTGAGAGACCACCTGTCTTGAGAGACTACCTGTCTTGAGAGACCACCTGTCTTGAGAGACCACATTTGCCAGGCACCGATTGGTTTTACTCTATAATGGAGCTGGTATGGGAGACCACCTGTCTTGAGAACCCACCTGTCTTGAGAGACCACTGTCTTGAGAGACCACCTGTCTTGAGAGACCACATATGCCAGGCACCGATTGGTTTTACTCTATAATGGACCTGGTATGGGAGACCACCTTTCTTGAGAGACCACCTGTCTTGAGAGATCACATTTGCTAGGCACCGATTGGTTTTACTCTATAATGGACCTGTTATGGGAGACCACCTGTCTTGAGAGACCACCTGTCTTGAGAGACCACTGTGACCTGGTACCAACTTGTATTTTTATGCCATAATAGACCTGTCTTGAGAGACCGCCCCTTTGAAGACTGAAACCACGACAAAAACCTTTTACCTGTTCTGGAATTGGAAAATCCATTGTGGTCATACTAACATAATTAAAAGTATTAAAAGCTCTTACTTGGGTTTCAATTGCTAACTCATTGAAGATTGAGATGTATTTATAGGACCCTTGTGAAAAGATTAGGATTATTGCTGAATAAACAATTTCATACAAACTCGAAATGTGACAGATAGGAATAAAAATAAATTTGTGTTGAAAATCTTTTTGTTACAAATTGAAATGGACTGTTATAAAAATTATAAAAATAAATTAGTGTTGAAAATCTTCATTGAAGATTTTCAACACTAATTTATTTTTATAATTTTTATAACAGTCCATTTCAATTTGTTACAAAAACTTCATGAAAAAGAACAACTACAAAGTAATTACAAAAATCCATTCTTCTCCATTTCTGAATTTTGTGGTTGGTTATTCACTGACTTGAGAAAACCTGAAACCTGTTATGAGAGACCACTTGTCTTGAGAGACCACTTTTGTGTGGCCCAAAGGGCGGTCTCTCAAGACAGGTTCTACTGTATAACTAAGGTGACCACACTTTTTGCCTCCTGCCAATTTTATCAGAACTTTCGAATGACCAGTGGTCTGTTCATGCTTGAAATAATTAATTGCCAGTTCATCTTTCAAAACCCGGCCAATTTGTTTGAGACAGACAGCACCCCCCTCCCCACCCCCCACGCACACGCACACACACACACACACACACACACACACACACTCACCCACTCACACACTCTTTACAATTAGCACACTCTTTACCATTAGCAGCTTGGCACCAAAACACTTTTTGGGCAGTAAAATATCCAGAAAAAAATTTCGCACTAGACAGTTTGGAGCTGGCTTAAACACTGCTGAACATGCAACAAGACTTTTTAGACTAATTGTACAGTATAGTCACCATGGAATTGGTCATAATCCACGTGTGGGCAGTGATGTCCACTCATGCATTTACCAGTTAACAAAAATCATCATCAGCACAATTTTAATTAATGAAGCACCGGGTTGTACCCGGTGCTTCATTTATTTAATTTTTGATGATATCTTATAATTGGTGTTGGAATATATTATTGCATTTGTGGAAATATTGCCCACCCATAGAAAGTGAGCAGTCCACGTTGTCCGTACAGAATTTGACAGCTTCTTTTGACTACTGTCTTAATATGATGTGTACATTTGTGGAATTTGTCCTCATGCACTTGTGAGTATTATTGTAATTTTAACCTTTAGTCTAAATACACCACAGTAAATCATTGGGGAGATATTGATTTTTAATTAAATGCTATCAATACTGAAGTGTGGTAGATTAGACACAATTGCCCCAGGATATTTTCTATAAATAGATGTATCAAATTAAATCATTCCATAAAAAAAACAGGTCGGACAGATACAGTACCAGTCTAAATGAGTTTAAAGAATAAGACAGGATTTTACAGGTAAATTCATTTCATCTTTATCTCCTTCATCACACCAAACACCTCTATTATTATGAATTGAAAATCTCTATCTCAGATAATCCGGGCTAAATTAAAATTGAAAATTAATTTAACGCTCTACTAGTTAACTGCTTTAGTACTGAAAACCGCTATTCTATGTTTATGAGACAAAAAATGAAAATTTATATTAAATTGAACATTTCTTCTTGCAAGTGTTTCACTCTAGTGATATTAGGTATGGGAGCGCCATGGCTCAGTAGTTACGGCATTGGACTTCAAAGCGAAGGGTCCATGGTTTGATCCCCTCCCCCCCCCCTGGTGTAACTTTGTGTCCTTGGGCAAGGCACTTAATCCCATTTGCCCATGTGGGGGAAAGGTAGCACCATGTACTAAGGCATACTGCACATCGATAGTGCACCTGTCTTCAACCAATGCGAACCCTGCTTGTGTGGTAGTTATGGTATGTTGGAGAATCTGATAGTTGCTCACCCTTGCTCGGTGGTTTTCTCTGGGTACTCAAGCTTCCCTCACCTGCAAAACTGTCTTACAAGAGGTGACCCTGGCTGTTGAAAGTGTCAATAAACCCCAATAAATAAATGACATTAGGTACAGGATTAATTAAACAAATTGGGAGCACGGTAGTTTAATGGTTGGGCATTTGGCATTAAACAGGAAGGTCGACGGTTTGATCTTGACAAGCAGTAACTGTGTTGTGTCCTTGGGCAAAATGCTTAATCCCGATTGGCTATGTTGGGGCACGGCGGTACTGTGTACTAAGACATACTGCACATCGATTGGCTCACCTTCACGCACTGCTAACTCTCTCTCCTTGTGCAGAGTTAGTAAGTTGGAGAGTTTGACAGTTGCTTGCCTCTACTCTGGTTCTCTCCAGGTATTCTGGCTTCCTCCACCTGCAACTGTCCAACTCAGAGACCCTTGCTGTTGAAAGTGTTAAGCCCCAATAAACAGAGAAATTAACAGAAAATTACTTAATCAGGATTGAAAATTCTTTCAAGAATCAGAATTGATTCTTGCAAATGATTTGCTCCAGGAAAAACATGAGAATCAACTGAGTAGATTCTCGTAAAATGTTCATTTGATTCTTGTCATCGATTCTGAAAGTGTCCTCAAAGGCCTCATCAGAATCCTTCTTATTTTTTGCTGCCTCAAAAAAGTAACACTTTAACAGTGGTTTTTAGTGCAGTCTTGGCTGCCTAAACAGGCAGCCAAACTTAACTAAAAGCCACTGCCAAGGTACAGTAGAATCCTCTTAATTGAATATCCATTTTGCCAGTGAAAATTATTCAGTTAACAGGAGTATACAATTAACAGGGATTTGGTCACAGAGCTCTGTCAAACAAGATATAATAGAATAAATGCCTGTATTGGATGTGGTGAGGCCAAAAAGGTTGATAAATAAGAGGAATTTGGTGCGTGTCACAGTAATTTTTTCGACATATTACAAAAATTTATATACAATTAACAGGAGTTTACTCTACAACCCATTTGCAATTAACAGATCAAATTTCTACTGAAGTTATGGTAAATGGTTTTGTGTTTGAAAATTATATTCAGTTAACAGGGATATACAATTAAGAGATATCCAATTAAGTGGGCTCCACTGTACTACATTTTTCATAAGCATGAGCACCAAAAGATTGTACATTGGAACATGTGTTCTAGATGTACATGTTAGAAAAGAAACTCACCAAAATTGATAGTGGGCCCCAAGGGGTTAATTAAACTTGAGAAAAGGGGAGCACGGTTGCTCCATGGTAGACGTTTGGACTTCTGTGCTCGAGGTCCCAGAGTTCGATCCCTGTCCGGGACGACACGTGTTGTGCCCTTGGGCAAGGCATTTTATCCCAGTTGCCTACATGGGGGCATGATGAAGCTGTGTACTAAGGCGTACTGCATGTCGATGGTGTACATGACTTCAACAGCCGTAACCCTGCTTGAGCGGAGCTTGAACAGAGTTAGAATGTTGAGGAGCTGATAGTTGCTCGTTGATACTCGGTGGTTCTCTCCGGGTACTCTGGATTCTTCCACCCGTAAAACTGTCACAGTCTCGATTAGCCATTGTGCATAAGTATGTGACCTTAAACACCAATAAATAAATAACTCGAGAAAATATATAAATATGGTGTTTATTTTTTATAATGGAGTATTTATTTTCTTGTTGCACTCACAAGGATATAACAGTACTCTCAACTTCAGAATTATTTAACCCTTAACCCAATGCAGACCATTTCAAAATTTATTATTTTAAATATCATTTTTTAAATTTTTTCAAAAATTTTCAACCAAACCATATCATGTGACCCCTCTTTGGAATGAGCTCGAAAAGCTCATTCCAAAGAGAGGTCACATGATATGGTTTGGTTGAAATTTTTTGAAAAATAATATTTTTTCAGCTGCTGAATTTGCATATTACGTGGGTGGATGCGTCGATTCATTGGGTAAAGGGTTAAGAACTGAAAATTGATTCTCATAGCAGGACTTAGCGAGGATCAAAACTGATTCTCATGAATAGGGACAAATTTTAAGGCCTGCTTAATCCCTGTGAACATTTTAGGCTCACTTGAGCTTCTGATTTATTTTAAGTCAGTTTTTATTATTTATTTATTTATTTATTGGTGTTTAAGGGCACATACTTATGCACAACGGCTAAACATGACCGTGGCAGTTTTACGGGTGGAGGAAGCTGGAGTGCCCGCAGAGAATCATCGAGCAACGACGAGCAGCTGCCAGCTCCCCAACATCGTAACTCTCCACTGCAGCACACGCAGGATTAGATTGGTTGAATTAAGACATGCACACCATCGGTGTACAGTATGCCTTAGTACACAGCGTCATCATGCCCACATGTGGACAATGGGGGTTAAGTGCCTTGCCCAAGGACACAGCACGGAAGTCCAAATCGATTGCTCAGACCTTCACCCATCCTAGGGCGAACAGGGCTCGATGTTGCTTAACTTTGGTGATCTGATGAGAACCATGTACCGTAACGCCACCGCACCTGCGATTTTAAATCAGTGCTGTTTCACCTCAGTGGAAGGAGCTTGTCATGCAAAAAAGATGATCTTTGATTACTATGCCCTGGGGGCACGGTGGCTCAGTAGGTAGAGGTGCAGGCTGCAAGCCGAGAGGTCCTCGGTTCGAATCCCACCTGCGGCAACCGCGTTGTGTCCTTGGGCAAGACACTTCACCCCCATTGCCCATGTGGGGGCACAATGACGCTGTGTACTAAGGCGTACTGCACGTCGATGGTGCGCATGTCTTCATCCAATCTAACCCTGCCTGTGCTGCAGTGCGGTGTTACGATGTTGGGGAGCTGGCAGCTGCTCGTCGTTGCTCGGTGGTTCTCTCCGGGTACTCTGGCTTCCTCCACCCGTAAAACTGTCACGGTCATGATTAGCCATTGTGCATAAATATGTGACCTTAAACCTCAATAAATAAATAAATAGATTACTATGCCCTATTCCTTCAATCGCAACATACATAATAAACACTACATTTAAAGTCCAACAGGGAAAACTTCTTCCCACAGTGCTTGAAATAACCCTTTACCCAATGTAACGGTAAAAACCGGTCAACACTATTTACATAATTTTTTCTTTTTTTTGGTTTTATTGTCTCAAAAACATAGCTTATGACCCCTTATTGGAGCGATCTCATTGAGCATGTTCCAGTGAGTAGTCATAAGCTATGTTTTTGATGCAAAAAATGAATATATTTAGTTATTCAAGAATTTTGTTTCCAAGTGTCATCTGCTTTTCGTGTTAGGTATAAGCAACTCATTTGAACATCAGTAGAGGAAAACGTTTCTTGCGCTTCAGTGTTCTCAAACACGAGGTTGCAGTACAAGACAAAACAAATTTTCCCAACTTGATTTATGCCCCCTTTGTAAAATACCCCAGTTATTTACCTGAAAAACCCATTATAACATCACTCACCACAAATATTCATGACAAGCATTTCAATTAAATATTAAACTCTTCCTTCCATTTCACACCTGAATTGCATACCCTACATTTTTCCATTAAACTCTCTCCCTCATCAGTTTGTCAACTCTGATCTCTGAAATTGATTATCACATTCTATCTGTTTGAGTGATCATATTAAAATTCGCCATGGTTCAATAGTGACCTAGAATGTTCAGCCCTTTGTTTGGCTCTCTGTGGTGTGATAAAATACAAACAGTCAAGTATTAATTCAAATTATTGTGCTAGTTGTAATGGAGTAGGATATAAATGTTGTTAGAGGTGTTTTCCCGTGAATTTTCGTTGCGAATTTCTTGGGAATGATCGAGGCCTATCTTTTGGCACATGTTTTCTTCCCAATATCTGATTATTCAATAACAAGTGCGTGAATCATACTTGACTCAGGTAATAAAATGTAGTATTTTAACTTCTGTTTGTTCTGTTTGAGAATAGTCTCTGTTGATTGATGGACTTTTTTCTCATATTATAGTACATGTACAGGTCGATCAACACAAACATTTAACCCTTAAGTTCTCAGATTAATTTTATGTTAATAACTACCATATAATTATACATTTACAAAGCTGAAGATGACTTAACAGTGTTTCAACATTATTGGTGGCTGCCTTCCACGTGGAGCAGCCAACAATAATGCAAAAATGCTGTCAAGATAAACGCATCCTATTGGTAAAGTTCTCAAAGAAGATTTTAGGCCTAAAAAAATAAAAAATCTGTTTCTCAGGCCCTCCCACATGGTCCTTTTGGCTGCCGCATGCTCTCTTTTTATAACCAATTTAAACTTAAAAAAATAAAAAATTAAATGGTTTACGTCTGATATTTTACCCAAGTTAAAAAAATTGATGAATTTGTCCCTTGAGTGCTAAAGCATTGCAAAGCCTTCTTGCACTCAAGGGATGAAATACCCCCACCACCCATGCTGTTCTGTAGATTATGAGGCCTAACACTTGAACCAGGAGCATGAACTTTTGATGGCAAAGAAGTAATTACTGGAATAAAAAACAAAATAAAAAACTGCTCGCTCGCATGTAATTTTACAAATAATGGCCTGAGAAACAGAAGGTCTACTTTGTGTGGCCTTACTTGGAACAACATTTTTCAGAGCTATATACAAGGGGCAGTTTGTGGCTGTATACTGTATGGGTACTTGAGGATTATCATTCAGGCCTTGAGATTTATCCTGATACCCGAGAAATCCTGATTCATGCCAAATCCTGTTAATTTCTCTGTCGAAATGCCAGGCAGTGATGCAGTTCTTGTTTACTGTGGTAAACAAGCCTTGCTTTACTGGTAAAATAGGACCTGATCATCAATGTGTGAGGTGGAAATCCTCTAAAATGGGCAACTTGAGTGTAAACAGTTGGCTGAGCTTGACTTTTTATCCATGTTGTGGTCATGATTAGTCATTGTGCAGAAATATGTGACCTTAACTCTTCACCCGCTGAGTATTTTCAAGATATTTTTTATCAAATCTAGTCATGGCTGCTGTAAAGCAGCCATGACTAGGTTTTATGAAAAATTAATCTAAATGTTACACAAGAAATCATTGGTGAAAATATCCATTCAATTTATATGGGGGAAATATGATTAAATTTATATATTGATTTATTGGTGTTTAAGATCACATATTTCTGCACAATGGCTAATCATGACCATGACAGTTTTACAGGTGGAGGAAGCCAGAGTACCCGGAGAAAACCACCGAACAACAGCGAGCAGCTGTGAGCTCCCCAACATACCAACTCTTCACAAGCAGGGTTAGCATTGGTTGAAGACAGGTGCACCATCGACGTGCAGTATGCCTTAGTACACAACGCTTTTGTTCCCCCATGTGGGCAATTGAGCTGAAGTGTCTTGCCCAAGGACACAACGCAGTTGCCGCAGGTGGGATTCAAACTGATGACCTGTCGGCTTGCAGCCTGCACCTATACCTACTGATCCACCGTGCCCCAAATATGATTAAATGTGCCCAACTTATACTTATTTCAGTCACAAGAGAAATCCTGCACTGAGAAGGAATATCTGCCAGCAGCATGCAAAGAGCTAAGCACCCATAATAAATAAATAAATAAATAAATAAATAAATAAATAAATAAATTCCTGTTGCAAGTTTTAACTTCTTAAATAATTTGAATCTGAGAATTCTGTTATACCATTATGAATGCACCCAGTAAATAATCCATGGTTAACCGTTGGACCATGATGGTATATTCCATGACCATTCAGAACCATCAATTGGTAGAGTCTGTAAGATGAATCAGTATTTCCAACGTACATCCTTGGGGCTGCATGTTGAAAATCTTGATTGGTCGACCAATCAAATTCACTGAGCACGCAACTATCTACTTTATGAATTCAGGATATATTATGATTATAGGATGAAAAAGTGAACTTTCAAGTCAAAGGGTTAAAAACAAATCTCATATTTATAGATTTTACTAGAGTTTGACCCCTTAAAGGCAGAATTCCAGTGCTGGTGAGTTTCTTGTCTTCTATATGTGCATTTAGAACACACATTTCAGCGTACAGGTTTTTCATGGTCTTGCTCATGGAAGTCATGATGCCTTGGTAGTTTCTATTGAAGTCTTGGCTGCCAACAATAGAGACAACCAAAACTTCACTTAACTCTTAACCCTCTGAGTATTTTAAAGACATTTTTCATTCAATCCAGTTATGGCTGCTCTGAAGCAGCCATGACTAGATTTGATGAAAAATTCATCTAAATTTAACTCAAGAAATCATTGGTGCAAAAAAAAATCTATGCAATTTACAGGGGGAAAATTTGATTAAATGCACCCTAATTATAGTTATTTCAGTGGTAAGAAAAATCCTGTCCTGGCAGGAATATCTGCCAGCAGCATGCAAGGAATTAAGACACCACTCCTTAGTAAAAGTGTTACCTTATTATGATGGAGCAAAAAATGTGTAGAAGTCTTCAGGCCTTTAATGACACTTTCAGAATCTATGAAAAGAACAACAGACGGCAGAGGCACCAGTTACCAAGGGGACACATGCCCCTCTGTAAACATTTTGGTTTCTGTGCGATAACTTGAGTATGGTTTCTCCTAGAATATTCAAAATGGTTTGTAGCATTAACATATAGGAATATGAGTTGGCATTGAATTTTAGCTTCACCCACCCATTTTCACCAGAATTATGGCACAAAATTGTGCCATGTGTTGGTTTCCGAGCAATAAAACATCAAGCGCCTAATATACCAATATCTATTTATTTAATGCTGTGTGGATTTCATGTCTGCTATTTTATGGCCAGGATTTTGCCTGTTCATTATTCCATGTGTGATTTGTTTTGGAAACAAAGGTGAAGTATGCCCTCCTCACCTGACCCAATATGGGGAATGCTGATCTCCTCTGTTTGTACAGGCATGCTTTCCCACTGTGGCAATAGGGATTAAGTGTCTTGTACAAGGACACAATGCCGATGACATGGCCATATCAGGATCAAAACCTTGACCTTTGAATCTGAAGTCCAATTTGTGAACCAGTCGGCCACCATGCTGACATATACTTGATGTATCTATACTCTGCCAAACTTTATATAAATCAAGATTTACGAATGTAATTTTCAGTTCTTGCAAAATCAGAGACGAAGTTTTTTCAGAAAAAAATTAAAAAATAATAAAAATTTGAAAGGCAATTTTGAGAATAGTATCATCATGAAGGTTATGGTTGTTATATTACAGTACTGCTTCCTGGGAATAAGCACTTAATCAAAAATAAGCCCAGCTATCAACATCTCTGTTTCCAAGTTCCAAACCTGGAAATAAGCAATCTGTCATTTGCAGAATGAGGTCCCCAGAGGATAACAGTCATGGAATTCTGATGCAAGCGATTTTCAGCTTGCCTTAACTGCTCACGCAATTTAATCCGGCATAAGCGTTTTTTTCTCACCTACTTTCAGCTATTTTCAATGGTGACGGACCATGGAACGTGTGTACAGAATATGCTGGGTACATGTGTGTATCGGCCACTAAATGTACCAGTCCCCCTGAACTTCTTGATCGATCTGACCACACTGGGGTGGAGGGGATAGAAAAAAATGAATACAGGTTCATTCATTAACATTTTATTAATTCATTTAAAATTGATTGGCTTTAATGCACTCGATGGAGAAATTACCCAATCCGGTATTAACCCTCTTCACTCTGATGTCAAAATACCAAAATTTCAGGAAGCTGTTTTTTCCCATAATGCATCTAGAAATTTACCCAATTCAATCTCGTTTGACAGAGCTCAATGAGCTCTGTCAAACGAGATTGAATTGGTTAAATTTCTAGTTGCATTATGAGAAATTTGTTCTGTCTAAAATTTAGATATTTTGACATTAGTGTGCAGGGGGTTAACTAAGTCTTTAGAAGATCTTTGTGAAGCAAAAAAGATTTCAGGAGAGCAATTTGCTCGCCTAATTAAGTAGGTTCCAGGTGAGAGATTTATTGCCACCCTGGATTTTTCAGAAATCCAAGCCTGGGGTAAATTTACTGATGCTATCCCATACAGTGTGCTAGAAACCTTCTCTGGGTACTGCTTTCTGTTCAGGCTTGAGGCCTTTGTTCAGATTCAGGTTCACTGAGGGTAAATTTAGTAATGCTACCCTGCTGTGCGGGGTAGCATCACTAAATTCACCCTCAGGGGACCTCATTCTGCTGATGACAGTCTGCTTATTTCCAGCGGTGCCTGAGAATCCCACCTTGTAAATAAGCCCAGTCCTTTATTTTGTGTTGACAGAATCATTGACACAAGCCATGCATCGATGACCGCCATACTAGTACATGTAAGCTGTTACAACGAAAAAGAATCAATTACTCAATGCACATGATATCACAATTTGTCATTTTAATGATTTTTTTTCAAATGTTTCAAAAAATTTCAACACAACCACATCATCTGGCCCCTCATTGGAATGAGCTTGTTCAGATGAGGGGGTCACATAATATGGTTTTGTTGAAATTGTTTTAAATTTGTGGGTGTATGTGGCCGCTTTATTGGATAAAGGGTTGATTCATCTTTATTATGGCATCAACTTTGTGTCCAAATTCACCTGTAGGGTTGACCTCTCAAAAATAAGCCCACTCATATTTTTTTGCTCTCTTTTACTCCATGCACCCCCTGGCATTATTCCTGGCTCGGTATGTTAGGTAAAAATTGCTGTCAATTGTAATTTTGGGAAGTTGATTACAGAGGAGCCTGTCCTGAGAGACTACCCTTTTTGCCATGGAAAAGTGGTCTCGACAAAACAGGTGGTCTCTCATGACAGGTCCTTTATAGAGTAAAACAACCCAATGGTACAAGGTCACAGTGGGCTCTGAAGACAGGTGGTCTCCCATGACAGTGGTCTCTCAAGACAGGTCTTACTGCACCATGTACTGCGAGTTATTGTGGAATTTAGGGAGTGTGGTGGCTCAGTGATTACGGCTTTGGACTTCAAACTGATAGGTCCATGGTTCGATCTCATCAGGGGATAACTGTGTTGTGTCCTTTGGCAAGGCACTTAATCCTGATTGCCCATGTGGGGGACTCGGTCCTGCTATCTACTAAGGTGTACTGCACACTGATGGCACTTGTCTTCAATGAATGCTAACCCTGCTTGTGTAGAATTAGTACGTTGTGGAGTCTGACAGTTGCTCACCACTGTTCAGTGGTTCTCTCCAATACTCAGGCTTCCTCCACCCATAAAATTGTCCAACATGAGGTGACCGTGGCTGTTGAAAGTGTCGTTAAACCCTGATAAAAAAAATATTATATTGTGGAATTTAAAGATCTGGATAACTAATTGTGCCTGTGAGGTATTGTGTTAATATTATTAACTGTCAAGCAGAGTAAGTGCTTCTGTAAATAACTGTAAAGTGAATTTGATGGAGGAAGTAGAACTACATATCACACACTACTCTGGATATGGTATTTAATTCCTGTCAGTTGACAAGAATCAATTCGTAAGATGACATTTACAATTTGCTTGTCATTAGAGTGACTCAAAAATTGTGACAAATGGGATTCAGTGTTGCATGAATTCTATGAAATCATCAATCACAGAAAATTTACATTATCTATGTTGCTTGAAACTCTTAGATTAATTGTTAGATTGAAATTTGTTGGAAAAACTGAAGGATTTCTGTGCTTATTTTTCAAAAGGACGTTACTGAATTCACGTTTATTTTCATAAAAATTCTTATTTTGCAGGTAAGGTGTTATTTTATCATTCAGTCGATAAGGGAGAAATGTAAGGCTCAGTCGGCACAGCCTGAATTTGTCACCATTATCAGAATAGTTGTTAACAATGGCCACAGTTATATGATAGGGTGCATAACATATTGTTGCTTGAAAGTGTTTAAATTTCAAAAATCAAATTTTGGTTCCTTGTGAGTTCTTGAAACTTTGGCTTTTTTGGACAGAGCCATGAAAAATATTTTGTGGTAATTGTGTCATCCGTATTGGCCTCAGTGCATAATGTGAGCTGTGGTTTTTCCAATGTGTAAATTGGGTTTTTATGTGTACCCATACCATGTATGGTACACATAATGCCGGCATCCGGGTGGCCATCCTTCGTTCGTCCATCCTTTGTCTGTCTGTCTGTCCATCTGTCCGGCATCCGTATCCATTTCTTTGGGATTCGATAACTTGAAAACTATTGCGTCGATTGTCATGATACTTTATATTTGTGTTCAGGTTACTAATGCGCCGAGCTGTATAGTTTTTGGTGTAAATCTAATTATTCAATACTGAGATATTAACCCTTTACCCATCCAGTTAAGCGTTATTCCAATCCATTGCTTTGGCATGTGATAACTAAAAAAATATCAATCCTATTGTTATGTTACTTGATAGATATGTTCAGGTAACTGATGTGCTGAGCTGTATAGTTTTTGAAGTAAATCTTACGATTCGATCCTGAGATACTAACCCTTTATCCATGAAATTAAGAATTACTCCAATCCATTTCTTTGACATGCGGTAACCTAAAAAATATTGATTAGGTTGCCTTGTTACTTCATATGTGTGGTCAGGTTTCCGATGTGCCGAGCTGTATAGATTTTGGTATAAATCTGGTAGTCTGATCCTGAGATTTTAACCCTTTATCCATCAAATTGTGCATTTTCCCAATCTATTTCTTTTGACATTCGATAACTCAAAGAATATCAGTCTGATTGTCTTGTTACTTCATATAAATGTTCAGGTTACTGATTTGCCAATCTGTATAGTTTTTTATATAAATCTGATCATTTGATCCCAAGGTATTAACCCTTGATCCACTTAATTAATAAAAATTTTTCAATCTATTTCTTTGACATGCAATACCTCAAATAATATTAATCAGATTGTGTTGTTACTTTAAATTTCTGTTTAGGTTACTGATGTGCCGAGCTGTATAGTTTTGGGAGTAAATCTGTTATTTTGATCCTCTGATATCAACCCTTTATCCATCAAATTAAGAATTACTCCAATCAGTTTCTTTGGAATGCGATAACTCAAAAATATTAATCAAAGTTATTATGTGTACCCATACCATGTATGGTACGCTTAATGTTGGCCTCCGGGATAGCCTTTTGTCGTTCGTCCATCCTTTGTCTGTCCATCTGTCTGTCCATCCGGTGTCCGTATCCATTTCTTTGGCATTCGATAACTTGAAAAATATTGCTTGGATTGTCAAGTTACTTTATATTTGTGTTCAGGTTACTGATGTGCCGAGCTGTATAGTTTTTGGTGTAAATCTGATAATTTGAACCTGAGATCTTAACTCTTTATCCTTTATTATCCTTCAAATTGAGAATTCTTCAAATCCCTTTGGCATGAGATACCTCAAAAAATATCAATCCAATTGTCATGTTACTATATGTATATCTTCAGGTTACTGATGTGCCACGCTGTATAGTTTTTAGTGTAAATCTGATAATTTGATCCTGAGATATTAACCTTTTATCCCTCAAGTTGAAAATTTCTCCAAAAATTTGTCCTGAGATAATAACAGCTTTTTACTTGTTGCACGTATGGGTACACATCTGACGATTTAATCAGCCTATTTTTATCCTTTGAAGTAACTAGTGGATGGACCCATGCTATGCATGGTTTTTTCGACAGGTGGCATTTAACTGGTAGAGTGCTGGAAGCCCATATTTGGGCTTTACTCTGAAGTGTTAGTACCAGCACTTAAAGGCTACATATTTTGTGGGTGTTGTTCATATCACCTTTGAAGTGAAATTATTTAGTCTGTTAGGATTTGTCTTGTTACAATTTATGGGAGAGTGCCTATTGGCACTCTCCCATAAATTATAACAAGGCAAACATATGTGAACAAGTTCTGATGACCAAATTAAATTCAGCACTCTACCAGTTAAGGGATGAATAGATAATCCTGTGAATAACTGGTCATTTCAATTTTGAGTTACTTCCCTGTTATAGACCCCTATTATAATATCAAAATTGATATTCTCTTGGTTAATAATTATAAAGAATTCATGTTTTCTAAAATTGTTCTTCTGATTGGTATAAGCAGACTTTGGCTTGTGTGATCACTTATTTGCACTTTGAATGTAGCCATCAATATGATTGTGCAGAAATATGTGACCAGGGTGGTACCGGGTGCTACGTTAATTCAATTTTTGATGATTATTCCCATAATTATTGTTTGGAATCGAACATCACTGCATTTGCGGAAATATTGCCCACCCATGGAAAGTGAGCAATACACGGTGGACATACTGTACTGTACACACAAACCATGTACACACAATCATCACTACATCTAGCATACTAAAGTGTACAAGCAGTACATGTACAACAGTCCAGATCCAGTTGGATGGAGTGAAAAACACATCTCAGCTTAGCTTGTCGGGGGCCCACTAAAGCTCTGGCAAAAGTCCACCAAAAATCTGTCAAATAAGGGTCATCTGGACCCTTCTATAACTGACAGAATTTCTTGGGTCTGCTTGTTTGATCCCTATTGTTATAATTCCTGGCCTTGACTTTCAGTGGGTGAACTATTTAAGGAATATAGTGCATCTCTTGTCGTTGACTACGCCCATATAGTGCCCAGTGAGGTGGTGTAGTTCCCGCCGCGAACCTTATATTATATCGAACACCCATCTAGAAAAACATCTGTCCGATTTGTTAATCTGTTACCAAGGTAGCAGCCCTACCAACCAGCGTTATATAGAAAAAAATACCATGTAGTTTTTAAAAAACATTTTCTTCTTCCAAAACACGGCTAACTTGGATTATTGATATGAGCAGAAGACAAATTTTGAATCGTTCGGCAAGGGTAAACAAAACATTTCCCCCAAACGGAACTGTGTATTCTAGAATCGCGCAACTCGCGAATGAAAGCTAAAATTTTCGAAATTTGACAATGCAGTTTGATAATTTCCACACATTTGTCACGCATATACATTACCGAATGGATCAGTATGGGATACAAAACTCCGAACATTCAAATGAATTCCATTATTTATTCGTTTACTGGCCAAAACATACAATCAAATAGCGAAATAATATGAGCAGCGAAACAAACGATTTTTCATATCCGGACGCGTTCTCATGAAAGTTGTACCCAGATATGGATCATTCTCTTCGAAACGAGATATGGATCATCTTCTCAAGGAATAAAATGAACGCATCGGAAAATGTGACTTCAACAATGGAAAAGCGATACATTTTTCCACAATGATTTCTTTCTGGGTCGTTTTGTGGATGTTGTGCCTCTGTGAATCGATATTTAAATTTAGCCTGATTAGTTTTATTCGCCCAGTATGAAAAGAAAACTGATATAGTAGTGTGCTAAAAATAGAAGCCGTGTAGTGCCTGGGTGTAGTGCCTGGTCAGTTCTGTGGATGCAAACTACACAAAATAGAGGTGCAGCATTCGTCCAATCAGGAGCCTACAATGTCACATGAGATATAATATTATTGGTTATAACTTATTGAAGTGTTCCACTATTCTCTGATTCATCAATGGAAAAAGTATGCCAAATGATGGGTATATCGAATATTATGTGAACTCACTCTTGGCAAAATTTGTTCACTTGTCTTTGCCTTGTTACAGTTTATGGGAGAGTGCACAAAAACTGTAACAAGTAAATCCATATGGACTAAATGATTTCACTTCAATAATGACGATCTGAAACACATCCACAGTATTGGGGGTGGACTGGACCAAGAAAAGTTAGCGAAAAATACACCAAGGGCAACCCGGATCCGGGGGAATTTTTAGCTCACCTGAGCAAAGCTCAAGGTGAGCTTTACTGATCGCTTTCCGTCCGTCGTCCGTCCGTTGTCTTCCGGCGTAAACTTTACAAAACCAACTTCTCCGAAGAAACCACTGGCCCAATATTTTTCAAATGTTGGGTAAATGTTTATTACCTAATGTCAATTTAGATTTGTTCAAATGAAGTTGCCCCTCCTCCTGGGTGGGGCCATGCCCCAAAGGGGCACCATAATCTTTGAAAATCTTCTTCTGATGAACCAGCAGTAGCAGAGACTTGATATTTGGTATGCAGCTTCCTTTTGAGGTGTAGAATCAAGTTTGTTCGAGAGAAGTTTGTCGGGCATTATTTGCCTTCAATATGGAAGGGGCAAAAATTTTGGCCACGCCTAAAATTTCTATTTTCTGAAACGTGAGGTCGATTTGAACCAAATTTGATATGACTTGATAATGGGTCATAAGTAGTTGATTGATGCAAAAAAAAATGTTCTCATTGCCCCGTGGGAACCTCGGGAGCTAAAAATAGGAAAAACCTTAAAACTGCCATATCTCCAAAACTACACGGCACAGAGAATTCTTATTTTGTATAAAGCTTACTTTTATCCAGTAGAATAGAATGGTTAAAAAAAATCCCTATCTGTTTGATCACAAGGTACTTTTTTCAGGACTTTGAAAAAGTGATGAGTCAGCACTTTTTAACACTGTAGGCAATGGGAAAAACATTAAAAAATCTTCTTCTCCAGATCCAGCAGGCAGAATCTTTTGATATTTGGTATGCAACATTGTAGGGTGGATCTAATTCAAGTTTGTTCAAATCGGCCCCCTGGGTCCAATTTCGAACTTCAGGCAAATTTCTTAAAAAAAAATCTTCTCCAGATCCAGCAGGCAGAATCTTTTGATATTTGGTATGCAACATTGTGAAGTGGATCTGATTCAAGTTTGTTCAAATCGGCTCCCTAGATTCATATTTGGGCTCACTATAGAAGCTCAAATTCGAACTTAGTGCATTTCAGGCAAATTTCTTCAAAAATCTTCTTCTCCAGATCCAGCAAGCAGAATCTTTTCATATTTGGTATGCAATGTTGTGGGTTGGTTCTGATTCAAGTTTGTTCAAATCGGCCCCCTGGGTTCATATTTGGGCTCACTATAGAAGCCTGAATTCGAACTTAGTGCATTTCAGGCAAATTTCTTAAAAAATCTTCTTCTCCAGATCCAGCAGGCAGAATCTTTTGATATTTGGTATGCAACATTGTGGGGTGGATCTGATTCAAGTTTGTTCAAATCGGCCCCCCTGGGTTTATATTTGGGCTCAGTATAGGAGCCCAAATTTGAACTTAGTGCATTTCAGGCCAATTTCTTAAAAAATCTTCTTCTCCAGATCCAGCAGGCAGAATCTTTTGATATTTGGTATGCAACATTGTGGGGTGGATCTGATTCAAGCTTGTTCAAATCGGCCCCTGGATTCGTATTTGGGCTCACTATAGAAGCCCAAATTCGAACTTAGTGCATTTCAGGCAAATTTCTTAAAAAATCTTCTCCAGATCCAGCAGGCGGAATCTTTTGATATTTGGTATGCAACATTGTGGGGTGGATCTGATTCAAGTTTGTTCAAATCGGCCCCCTGGGTTTATATTTGGGCCCAGTATAGGAGCCCAAATTTGAACTTAGTGCATTTCAGGCAAATTTCTTTGAAAATCTTCTTCTCAAGATCCAGCAGGCAGAATCTTTTGATATTGGGTATGCACCATGCTTGGGGGGGGGGGGGGGGAGATTCAAGTTTGTTCAAGCCAAGTCCCTGGGTTCATATTTGGGCTCAATGTGGTGGCCCGAATTATAACTCAGTTCAAAATGAGGAATTTTCTTTAAAAATTTTAGATCCAGCAGTCGGAATGTTTTGATATTTGGTATGCAGCATCCTTAGTTGGGGGTGAGATTTAAGTTTGTTCAAGCCATGTCCCTAGGTCCATATTTGGACTCACTGTGGGAGCCTGAATGATAACTTAGTTCAAAATGAGGAATTTTCTTTAAAAATCTTCTTCTTCAGATCCAGCAGTCGGAATGTTTTGATATTTGGTGTGCAGCATCCTTAGGGGGGTGAGATTCAAGTTTGTTAAAGCCAAGTCCCTGGGTTCATACATGGGCTCCCTGTGGGAATCTTTGGATATTTGGTTTAAGCTTTTCTTAGGAGGAGCAGATGCAAATTGTTGAAATCAATTCTCTGGGTTGATATTTAGGCTACCATGTCAGGTGAGCGCCCTCAGGCCCCTTGGAGCCTCTTGTTTATTTTTTTAACTGAACGAGGGCTGCTTCCTTGCATCTGAGCGATCAATGTCCATCCACGTAGAAGACATTTCGGTGGAATTTTTGTATCATCTTCATCGCTCATTCAGCAAAATGGTTGCACAGGTTGGGCGACCCATCGTAGGGCTGTCACGATTTTTTAATTTAGGAATCGATTAATCGTTGCAAATAATCAATGATAATCGATTGATTGTACCTAGATGACCCCCATCTCCTTCTCTTTGAAGTCGATAAAAATGAACTTGAAGTCAGTTGACCTACCTCAAGTAAACAACGAAGACGATCTTCTTTTAGTTACATTCAAAGCTTTGATGTTCTGAACTTTTGAACCGTCAGTGTAATAATCAAGACCGGTCGGCAGTTGCGAACTTCGCAACTGCCGACCGGTCTTGATTATTACACTGACGGTTCAAAAGTTCAGAACATCGAAGCTTTGATGAATGTACCTGAAAGACAAATGCTTCCAATAGCTTCTTGGGGTTTAACATCGATGTTCTTAACTCTTTACCTTTAGAAACAATAGTTTTTTCAACATATTTTCTTTTAATTATTAAACGTCTAAAACGGGATATAATTTACCGATTATTCGACAATGAAAAATACTAATCGATTTTGCCGTGACCGGTCAACAATCAATTAATCTATTAATCGTGACAGCCCTAACCCATTGGGAAGACCATAGTTTGGCCCAATGGGAGAACATTTTTCTTTCTCCATTAAAAGAAGGCTGTTTTTCCTTGCATCTAAGCAATCAGTTGCAGACTAGACTGCTGGTATATCGAAATGTCCTACATGCAGTCTGTGCAATCAGATATCCATTTCGCCTCTTGATCATTTTCATGAAATTTCATGCTCCAACTGATGTTGGGCTGCATTTATTTGAGGGCCCTAGGGGGCACTCAATTAGGGGGCCCACCAGGAATTTTCCCAGTGGACCATACAGCCAGTCTGCCCCTGCACTATATACAAATCCTTCAAGTTATCGTACCTATACACCTCACAACAAATCCAAATAGGTCTTCTTGTACTCAACCCCCATTTGCTCAATGTTATGGCATTAAACTTCAAACTAAAAGGTCCACTGTTCGATCCCTGCCAGGTGTAACTGGGTTGTGTCCTAGGCACTTCATCCCAATTGCCACGAGGGGGCACGGTGGTGCTGTTACTAAGGCATACTGCATGTCGATGGTGCCCTTTTCTTGAACCAATGCTAACCCTGCTTGTGTGGAGTTAGCACTTTGGGGAGTCGGACAGTTGCTTGCCATTGCTCGGCAGTTCTCTCCATGTTCCTCCACCCATAAAACTGTCCAACATGAGGTCACAAGTGACTTTAAACTCCAGTAAATAAATATATAAATAAATCTTGCACTCCATCAGTTAGGACAGATTTTTCATCACCAACTGTAAAGCCCTTGGTACATAATTTCTCAGTGATGCTTTTCTGCAGGCAGTCTATCCTTTCTTTTATCTGCTGAAGGTTGGGTGTTATCTTTTTGTGTCATCTATTGTATGGTAATCACAGTGGTACTCCATATATCTACTTAGTGATTTTCACACAAAAGGTAAGTTTGTCATCTCATTTTCATGATGAAACTTTGATTTTATTCAGTAGTGGTACAATTTGGGTGTTACACTTTACACTTATTGTTCAGTTCAAAGTATTTTGTGTTCATTCAAATCTTTTTTCCAGTAATTTTCTGCCGAAAACATTTTAACCCTTTACCCAACGAATCGCCTGCATCTGCCCGCATAATATGCAAATTCTGCAGTTGAAAAAGTATTATTTTTCAAAAAATTTCAACAAAACCATATCATGTGACCCCTCGTTGGAACGAGCTCGTTGAGCTCGTTCCAACGAGGGGTCACATGATATGGTTTTGTTGAAATTTTTTGAACAATTTAAAAAAAATCTATTTAAAATAATAAATTTTGATATCGTCTGCGTTGGGTAAAGGGTTAAAAAACATCTCATCAAATCAAGTCATGGTTTCTGTAACCCTTCAATATTTGAACTCCCTGTGGAAGGATGACGGACTTCAAAAATCAATTTGGCGGCCCCGAGTTAAAAATTGACAGCGGAAACAAGCGTCACCCCAATAAAACATGCAGCGCATGTGCTCTGGTACCACGTCTCACCATAACAATGACGTTCTAACATGGCTGTTCACGTGGGCTATCTTGACTCACCTGACTAACAGATAATACTCATATAAGCTTGTTCTAGTGAGGGTTATAAGCAAGCCTGGAAATAAGCATTCTTTCATTTGCAGAATGAGGACTCCAGAGGGGGAATTTGGTGATGCTATCTCATAGAGTGGTCCTCTGGGTACCACTTTCTGTTTCGGCCTGAGATGTTAATTCAGATTAAGGTTCTGTGCAGGGTAGCATCACCAAATTCACCCTCTGGACACCCCATTCTGCAAGTGACAGTCTGCTTATTTCCAGGCTTGGTCATGGGCTATGTGTTAGAAACAAATATAAAATAAAAAGGTCTTAAAATGTGACTCGTTTCATGAGAATCGGTTTTAATTCTTGCTAACTCCTTATGTGAGAATCATTTTTCGGTTCTTTAGTAATATAAAATTTGACTGTACTGTTATACCTTTGTGAGTGCAGCCAGTACATATTACATAGTGGAAAAAGAAATCTCATATTTATATATTTATTCGAGTTTAGCCCATAAAGACCTATTTATTTATGGGGTTTCACCAACAATTTTGGCTGCCAGGGTCACCTTGTGCTGGACAGTAGGAATAATCAACAAAAATTTAATTAATGAAGCACTGGGCACAATCCAATCCAATGATTTTTATTACCTGGTAAACGCTATTGTGGGCATCACTGTCCATTTGTGGATTACGATCAGTTCATGATGACTGTACTGTATGAACGTTTGTTCAGGTCCGGGAATTTTACTTTTTTGTGTAAATTTAACCCTTAACCTACAAATTTGAGCAAAAGGGATTTCTTAAATTTCATGGTCAAAACTCCTCTCTAGTGGAAATCGATTAACTGAAATTTGCTTGAAATTTGAAACTAAACACCATTAACCCTTTACCCAATGCAGACGATATCAAAATTTATTATTTTAATATTTGTTTTTTCAAATCTTTCACAAAATTTTATTGAAACCATATCGTGTGACCGTTATTGGAATGAGCTCGATGAGCTCGTTTCAATGAGGGATCACATGATATGGTTTCGGTGAAATTTTTTGAAAAAATATATCTTTTTTAACTACTTAATTTGTAAATTACGCGGGCTGATGCTGCGATTTGTTAGGTAAAGGGTTAACTCCCTTGAAAATCAGACTTTCTGTGCCAAACAGTGCATGTTTGAGAGAAGTACTGAATCATTTAAATTTAGATCTGGCATGGAATGAGTCTAACACTTTATAGATGCTATAAAGGTTATAATGATGGGAGTATATTTTCATCAAGTGTTTATTCACAAATATTTGAAGAGGACACTAACTGCATCATTAGATGATTACCACATAGCAAATATATGTCACAGTATACTATTAACGGAATGTGGAGAGTAACATATAAAGTGAGCTATCACTGAAATGATTACAGAGTGGCAATTTTATCCTAGATGTAACACATGCTCTTTAAAAAATCACAATAAACACTAGAACCCCTGCAGGAACCCCAGGAAGTGAAGCAGTGCCTGTTCACTGTGGTAAACAGGCTCTGTTTTACTGGTAATATAGGACCCAGTCACCAATGCTTGGGAGGTGCAAACCCTCTCTAAAATGGGCAACAAAGCTTATTAACGCTCACCCCGGTCTTGAGTTGATACTCATGTTGTGGTCATTATTAGCCAATGTGCCAAAGTATGTGACCTTAAACACCAATAAATAAATAAATAATAAACACTAGAAAATTTTCAATCACTGGGCCTGCCAGGGATGTCATGAAAATGCTTCTGTGGAAGTGTAAACCTGTTCTATCCTGACTGAGATGGGTCAAGTCCAGACTGACTGATTTATTTATTGGGGGTTTAATGGCACTTTTAAAAGCCATGGTCACCTCATGTCACACAGTTTTACGGGTGGTGGAAGCTGGATTACCCAGAGAGAACCACTGAGCAATGGCAAGCAATGGTCAGACTCCCCAGCATACTAACTCGGCTCAAGCAGGGTTAGCGTTGGTTGAAGACAAGTGCACCATCAACGTGCAGTACGCTTTAGTGCACGGTGCCTAAAGAGGGCAATCGGCCTGAAGTGTCTTGCCAGATGAAAATGTCCTAATGCAGTACACTTCAGTACACTGTGCCTATAAAGAGGGCAATCGGCATGAAGTGTCTTTCCCATGGACGCAATGAAGTTACCTGTGGTGGTGATCGAACCTTGGACCTTTTGATTTGAAGTTCAATGTCGTAACCACTGAGCCACTGTGCTCCCCTCCCAACTGATGAAATATTCCACCTACTTCATCAAGGCATGCCTTCATTGAAGGCATGCCTGGATGATGTAGTTGGAATATTAGACAGTCAGGATTCTGGTTAAAAAACTCAAGACTTAATTCTTTGAAATTTGTTTTGGAGATATACAGTACGTGGAGAGTGGATTAAACTTTACTTGTGCTGGTTAGGCTTTGCAACAAATTTGCAATTATTACTTGGGTGGAATCTTCCCTCTGCGGGTGATTTAGTGATAATACACTCTCCACATACTGTAAACTATACAATGTTATGTGGTAATTGTGATGCAACATCTTATTAGATTAACACATTCCATACTGGTACTCCAAATTGGTCATGCTGCCCCCCCACCCACCCTAAACTACCCAAATCAGGGTCTACAAATGTCCATTTGTATGACTTGACTATGTGTGTGACATAAGTCCAGGTATTAAATCTAATCTTACTAGAAAGTGCAGGGTTACAAGCAAGAACAAATTAATATCTGAGTTTCCAATCCAGATGAAAATGTCCCAACAGACTGGAAAAATTAGCGATGCCCCTTGGACCTGTAGGTTAATATGTTGGGGGTTGGGGAGGTCATTAAGCCTTCAGATTTTAATCTAGAGGAAAATTCAGGTTGGAATTTTGATGTCTATTTTGCAGTGGGAAGAATACAGGGCTTTAATTTAATTCTGAAGGGTTAACCCTTTACCTAACATGAAAAGCAGATGACACTTGCAAAAGAAATTCTTGAATAACTATTTTTTTTCATTTTTTGTCTCAAAAACATAGGTTATGACCCCTCATTGGAACGAGCTCGCCGAGCTCGTTCCAATGAGGGGTCATAACCTATGTTTTTGAGACAAAAAATGAAAAAATAATTAAAATTAATAGGCGATTTTTGAGGATGGCGCTGGCCGGTTTTGGCCGTTACTTTGGGTAAAGGGTTAAGAGGAGCAATGTGGCTCAGTGGTTAGAGCAATGGACTTTTGACGATGTGACCCGACAAACAAACTGAAGAGTTAAAGTTTGTTGTAATTACATTTAAGTACTTTGCAACAGTGGTTGGTTATTTTTTATTATGTAGTACCAAACATATGCAGAAACTGAAGGTAGTCATATTATTTATTTATTTATTGATGTTTAAGGTCACATATTTATGCACAATGGCTAATTATGACCGTGACAGTTTTACGGGTGGAGGAAGCCGGAGTACCTGGAGAGAACCACAGAGCAATGGCGAGAAACTGTCAGTGCCCCAACATACTAACTCCACACAAGCAAGGTTAGCATTGGTTGAAGACAAGTGCACCATCGATGTGCAGTACCCTTTAGTACACAATGCCACCGTGCCCCCACGTGGGCAATGGAGATGAAGTGTCTTGCCCAAGGACACAACGCGGTTGCCGCAGGTGGGATTCGAACCGAGGACCTCTCGGCTTGCAGCCTGCACCTCTACCTACTGAGCCACCGCGCTCCCAGAAGGTAGTCATATATTTGTTCTTGGGAACCATCACACATATGGTGCAATATTAATTGTATAAAGCTATTAGTTGAAAATAGAATATGTTTTTATTTTTGAAATTCACTGAAGAAAACCCTTTCCACTAGGAGTGACAATTAAGAAACATAAGTTGAGATTAATTAACCCTTTACCAAGCATGAAAGGAAGATGACACTTGCAAATAAAATTGTTGAATAACTAATTTTTATACCCCCCCGACTTAGGTCGGATGGAATATAGTGATTGAAGTGTGCCAGTTTTGGCCGTTATGTTGGGAAAAGGGTTAAATGCTTCTTGAGAATATTAGTGGGTGGTTTTGGCCATTATGTTGGGTAAAGAATTGCTGTAGAGAAGATTTACACCAAGGCTGTTCAGTGCAGAAGGTCAGTTACCCAGTTATTGAGGAAAAACGTTTATAACCTGAAACTGTGACTGTGCAGAGCCCAGGATTAGTCACACTTTCTGGTTATAAAAAAATGGTAACTGCTTTATGACACATATTGCATGAAAATGTATACTCACTAAGCCTGTGCACTAACAGGGTTAGTTGCATAATTTAATTATTGGTGTTTAAGGTCACATATTTCTGCACAATTGCTAATCGTGATCACAACATGGAGATAAAGTCAAGCTTAGTGAATCGTTTATCGCTGCCCATTTTAGAGAACTTCCACCCCAGGCATTAGTGACTGGGTCCTATTTTACCAGTAAAACAGAACTTGTTTACTATAGTAAATAAGCACTGCTTCACTTCCCAAGGTTCCCACGGGAAAGATGCATAATGGAGATGATCTAATTTATAACCAGAAATAGTTGGTAAGATAACATACACTGACCTATCACACATGGCATGAAAATATACATTGACAAAGGCTGTAAAATGCAAAGGGTTAGTTCATTACATGTTACATACAGTTAAAAGTAGAAGTCCTGTCACAAACTGTGTGCTTATCTAGGCTTAATTGCGCATAAGAATTGCGCGCAATTGTCATATCGAATGGCATCCAAAGCATGGCAGGTTCTCCTAGTTACTCATAGCAAACACAGGCAAAGTTTCTGCCAATGGACCTCCGGGTTACCCGGAGGTCCATTGGCTGAAACATTGCTTGTGCACAGTCCATATGTACAGAATTGGATAGCCCTACTAATGTCATAACGCGTAGATTAACGTGCAGAGCGGCGTGCTATTTGTGCACATTTCATGACAGGACTTCTAGTTTTAACTGTAGGGCAGGCCTGGCAATCTAGAAAATCAAGGAGTGCAAAACAGTTGCCCTCCTCAGATTTCATGGGAGTGCAATTGCATGCACCTGAAATTTTCAGTACAAAAACTTGTATGCTATTTTGGTTATATTCACATCAAGGTATTAATATTGTGACTGAAAAATTATACTACATTCAGCTACATAGTGGGAAAAATTGGCACACACATCTTCTCATTATTCAAAATGTTGCATTCACGCTCAAAATCTATTGAAATGTGATCCAGAATGGGTCATGAATTATTTCAAATCAATGCAATATTGACAAATCGTCCCCTGAGTTCCATTGTGTGGCACAGAGAACACATTGGAACTCAGGGGATGAAATGATAATAGATTTTAAAGGCAGCCCCAAACAGGTCTGACATTCCAGAAAATCAAGGGGTTCAAAAAATTGCCCTCCTCAATTTTTTCTAGGCATGCAGTAGGCAGGCAGCACTCTTGCACTCCTGAAGAATGCCAAGCCTGAAAATGCAGAAGATTAGTTGGTTACATGTTACAGAGGGTGTGGAATTCTAGGAACTAATGGAAATACTTATAATCTTTTTAATGTGCATTCCAAAAATGGAAAATTATACTATTTTCAATTAAATACCTTTGTAATGATATCCTGTATTGCAACTTTGTACTTGGATGCAGTTTCCTCCCATCACCTGTAGACCAGGAAGTTACTTTTATGTTGACATATGAAATCTTTATTACATTAATACAGCTAAGATTCCATTTTTTCGCAGGCCTGAAAATAAGCAGCCTGACATTTGCACAATGAGGTCCCCACAGAGTGAATTTGATGATGCTCTCCCATACAGTGGGCCAATGTATCCTCTGGGAACCTCTTTCTGTTTAGTTTTGAAACCCTGCTTCTGATTGAGGTTCACAGAGGGTAAATTTAGGAATGCTACCCTGCTGCACAGGGCAGCATCACTAAATTCACCATCTAGGGACCTCATTTTGCAGATGCCAGTCTGCTTATTTTCTAGCTTGCTTATACGGTAAACATTTACCTATGATGTTGCTTTTGTAGTCCCCTACCGCCATCGCCAGAGGGGACTATAGGTTTGCACTCTGTCCATCTGTCAGTCTGTCAGTCACACTTTAGTTTTCCGGAGTTTTTTGGAAGCACTTCAACGGAATGATTTCATTTTTGGTAAACTACTATAAAAAGATGACTTACAGATCAAGTTTGAGTTTCATGCTGATTGCGTTATTCTTGTGTGAGTTACGGCCCTTGGAAATATGAAAAAGCACCAAAATATCAGTTTTCCAGTGTTTTTTGGGAAACGCTTCAACGGAATGATTTCATGTTTGGGAACCTACTAAAGAACGATGACTTACAGATCAAGTTTGAGTTTCATGCTGATTGCCTTATTCTTGTGTTAGTTATGGCCCTTGGAAATATGGAAAAGTGCCAAAATATCAGTTTTCTGGACTTTTTTTTGGAAATGCTTCAACCGAATGATTTCATTTTTGGTAACCTACTATAGAACGATGACTTACAGATCAAGTTTGAGTTTCATGCTGATTGCATTATTCTGGTGTGAGTTATGGCCCTTGGAAATATGGAAAAGTGCCAAAATATCAGTTTTCCGGACTTTTTTGGGAAACGCTTCAACCGAATGATTTCATTTTTGGTAACCTACTATACAACGATGACTTACAGATCAAGCTTGAGTTTCATGCTGATTGCATTATTCTTATGTGAGTTATGGCCCTTGGAAATATGGAAAAGCGCCAAAATATCAGTTTTCCGGACTTTTTTTGGAAACGCTTCAACGGAATGATTTCATTTTTGGTAACCTACTATAGAATGATGACTTGCAGATCAAGTTTCATTTACACTCTGTCCATCCATCCGTCAGTCTATCAGTCAGTCTGTCAGTCATACTTTAGTTTTCCGATCTTTTTTTTTGGAAATGCTTCTCCCAAATGATTTCATTCTTGGTACCTACTATAGAACGATGACATATAGATTAAGTTTGAGTTTCATGCTGATTGCATTATTCTTGTGTGAGTTATGGCCCTTGGAAATATGGAAAAGCGCCAAATTGTCAGTTTTCCAGACTTTTCTGGAAAATCTTCAACAGAATGATTTCATTTTGGTAACCAACTAGAGAACGATGACTTACAGATCAAGTTTGAGTTTCATGCTGATTGCCTTATTCTTGTGTGAGTTATGACCCTTGGAAATATGGAAAAGCGCCAAAATATCAGTTTTCCGGACTTTTTTGGGGAAATGCTTCAACGGAATGATTTCATTTTTGGTAAGCTACTATAGAACGATGACTTACAGATCAAGTTTCATTTGCATTCTGTCCATCCATCAGTCTGTCAGTATACTTTAGTTTTCTGGACTTTTTTGGAAATGCTTCAACCAAATGATTTCATTCTTGGTAACCTACTATAGAACGATGACTTACAAGCTTGAGTTTCATGCTGATTGCATTATTCTTGTGTGAGTTATGGCCCTTGGAAATATGGAAAAGCGCCAAAATATCAGTTTTCCGGACTTTTTTTGGAAATGCTTCAACGGAATTCATGCTGATCACATCGAGGTTACAACATTTGGATAATTATTAATGCTCATTAGTCCGGTAGGGGACATTGTATTGCTTCGGCGATACGTGCGCAGGCTTGGCAATTTCAGGAGAGTGATTTTTTAGCTCTCCTTACTGCCCTCCTGAAAGAATTAAGGAGAGCGAAAAATTGCCCTCCTAAATATTTTGGTCTGGGATGATTGAGATTACATGTATTATGCTCACATTAAATTTTTGTTGTAAAGCAAAAATGTAATTTAACTTCGAAGTCACATAACATCACGTAATTTCATTTTGAAAGTGGTTTAGTGGTAAAAGGTAATGGCTGCAACCATACCCAAACACAGTTGCAATCATTTGAAGCAAAATTGGTCACAGCAATATTTTTTTTCTGTCAGTTTCAAGTTCAACAACTGACATCACAGTTTGAGGGGTAATTATTCAAGGAATATTGACACTATAATATACTATCATTACTACTATCCTGTCACTTGAAGCACTTGCACCAGGATGTGACTGTAGATTCAAGCAGACCTGTTGTCCAAGAAAGTCATACGCCTACCACTACCACCTTCAACCCCCCTTGGGGGGGTTGAAGGTGGTAGTGGTAGGCATATAACTTTCTTGGACAACAGGTCTGGGTACACACACAGGTCTTGTCAAGTGTGTGTTCGGTTGTTGAGTGAGACATCTAGATGTCTAAGAGATTTCGCTTTACCTTAGTAAAGTTAATAAAATAACTGATGTAATAAGTCTGTTGGTTTCAGTTTCAATGAGTTTGTTCAACTGGATACTTAAAATGCTGTGTAAAGCTAATTGCTCTCCTAAGCTGATTGAGGAGAGCGATTTTTTGCCCTCCTGCATTTTTCAGAATGCCAGGCCTGCGTGCGCTCTTGTTTTTATTAGTAATCCTTTTTCAAACAATGTAAAAGACAAATAATTTTCCAAAACTAAAGAGTTTGTCAGAGAAAAGCAATCTGTGTTGACAATGCCATATATATGACACTGTCGATGCTGATTGCTTTTCACCAGACCTGAAAATAAGCAATCTGACATTTTGTAGAATGAGGTCCACAGAGGGTGAATTTGATGATGCTATCCCATACAGTGGGCCAATTTATCCTCTGGGTACCTCTTGCTGTTTAGTTTTGAGACCCTGATTCAGGTTGAGATTCACAGAGGGTAAATTTAGTGATGCTATCCTGCTAAATTCACCCTCTGGAGACTTCATTTTGCAGATGACAGTCAGTTTATTTTCTGGTTTGATTTTTACTGGCAAACTCTTTTGAGCATGTATAAAGCCTGAGATCTAATATATTCGTGTTTGTGGCATTTCCTATTAACATGTCCCTTACATTTAAATAGGATTTTGGCTTGACACTGGAAAACTATAAGAAGGCTTCTCGAGTAAACTTTAGCCCAAGGAGGAGAAATAGTAATAATTGTGAAGACCTATAACAAGAGGCTATAAACTATGATTCTAAGTACAGATGGGCAATATACCGAAAAACTGTACGGATACCAATATCATGGGGATACTGAAAAAAGGAACTGAACCAATCATTGAATACGTGCAAAACCGTCTGAATTTTCAAATTTTCCTACATTCACCATCTATTAGTCCCTGTTGAGGCTTAACCCTTTACCCAACGCAGACAATATCAAAATTTATTATTTTAAATATAATTTTTTAAACTTTTTCAAAAAATTTCAACAAAACCATATCATGTGACCCCCTCATTGGAACGAGCTCAATGAGCTCGTTCCAATGAGGGGTCACATGATATAGTTTTGTTGAAATATTTTAAAAAATTTAATTTTTTCAACTGCTCAATTTGCATATTACGCGGGCTGATGCGGCCGATTCGTTAGGTAAAGGGTTATTTACAGCTGAATCCTCTTTCCTGCTGAATCCTCTTTCCTCTTTCACATTTATGTATCTTGATGAAATGTATCATAATATTCTGTAAAATCAAGGAAATAAAATATTGTTTAAACTAATAACAGCTGAACGGTTCATTTTCATGAAAGAAGTGACTGATTTTCGTTTCAGTTTTGTTAACTCTCAATGGACTGGGCAGTTGTCCTGAATTCTCACTAAACTACAACCTGTACATGTCCAATTACTTACTTAACAGTGATTTCTAGTCAAGTCTTGGCTGCCTTAACAAGCAGCAAAGACCTAACTGGAAATCACTGCTCAGGTGTTTTGTCTATTGTCAGTAGGACCTCCCAAAGTTGGCATGGTCAGGGCACATGCTCTGAGATCACAAATGTCTGAAATACACCTTTAAACATTAATTTATGTGTATTTGGAACAAGTCACAAAATTACTGTAGATATTATTTGTGGTTGTAAAAGAATGCCACTGTCAAGCTCATTGCACTGTCATTTGTAGCATTGTGGCAGAATGATAGATACTACAACAACTTATTCTGTTTTTCCTGATGTGAATTCCTCTTTGGTACTGTCAGAAATCTCAGTTAAGTCAGATACCGAATACTGAACCAATACTAAGGTTTATTATGCCAGCTAATGAAACTCGCCAATCACAGTCCCTGAATAGTGGGACGGTACTGAGCCGTATTGGGTCACCTGCATCCCGAGGTGACCTAATACTATAAGTTACAGGACGTTCAGGTGGCGGATACGGTATCATATGAGGCGAGGTGAAAACAATATTGGACGAGGCGGTACGCCGAGTCCAATATTGTTTTTGCCGAGCCTCATATGATACAGTCTCCGCCACCCAAACGTCCTGTAACGTATTTATTATGCCAGCGAAAACAAAATAACAATCAAATTTGAATGCCGGCACATTTTCAAAACTGGTGCAAAACGCTATGTAAGTTGTAACAAACGTGCACAGTTGTCTCCCTGTTTGTGTATAATTTCCTTGGCAACGCAGACAACAGCGATAGACGCTTTTCTTCGTACTGTCACTTTGTCTTGAGTGTGCAGAAAATGTCCGATTTTATAGAATTCGAACAAAATAAATGTATCTCGCATCTTTTCCTTCATAGCTGTGATTCATTTCTTACAATTTCATTATAGTGCAGTCGCTATTTATATTTTATCCATTTTCGAAGCGGCGTTATCCATTTACCACAACAGAGAGTACAGAATGAGCTCAACGAGAAAAAATGAAATTAATCTATTCCCGGGATAAGATAATTTTTTTCTCAGTTTATTTATTCACACTATATATATTTTTCAACTTTCTAACAACGCATTTATGGGTTATATATTTTTTCTAAAGCTTTTAAAATATCGAGGCGAACACCGTACCCAAACTGTTGTGTGTTAGCCTCAATAAGCTTAGACCCTATAGGGCCAGACCGACTTAACCGTTATCGGTGGATCGAATACAGTAGTATTTCTCACTTCAAATAATTAAATTTACATTTAGAAAATAAATTTCACAATAAATTTATTATAAAACGAGAGAAAATGAGACATATAGACACGGAGGGACTTTGGTTGTACTGCGTTGTTAGAAAGTTGAGCTCATTCTGTAGTCTCTGTTGTGGTAAATGGATAATGTCACTTCGAAAATGGATAAAATATAAATAGCGACTGCACTATAATGAAATTGTAAGAAATGAATCACAGCTATGAAGGAAAAGATGCGAGATACATTTATTTTGTTCGAATTCTATAAAAATCGGACGTTTCGGACATTTTCTGCACACTCAAGACAAAATGACAGTACGAAGAAAAGCGTCTGTCGCTGATGTCTGTGTTGTCAAGGAAATTATACACGAACAGGGAGACAACTGTGCACATTTGTTACAACTTACATAGCGTTTTGCACCAGTTTTGAAAATGTGCCGGCATTCAAATTTGTTTGTTATTTTGTTTTCGCTGGCATAATAAATACGTTACAGGATGTTCAGGTGGTGGATACGGTATCATATGAGGCTTGGCAAAAACAATATTGGACTTGGCGTACCGCCTCGTCCAATATTGTTTTCACCTCACCTCATATGATACCGTATCCGCCACCTGAATGTCCTGTAACTTATAATATATCCCCCCCCCCCCCCCCCCCCAAGAAAAATGCTGAATACAAATACCGAACTCAAAATTCCAGTACCCCCATCCCAAACTCTAAGCAGGAAAAACCTAAAACACAGTGAGGAGAAAACATCTGTATTTGCCATTGTGCCCAAATTAAACTAATCAAAAGGCCTACTGTAGTATAGAGTGAAGCCAACTTAATTGGATATTGTAAATTGAACAACCCTGTTTATTGCATATAATTGATACACCAGACTATTTGCCATATATTTAGTACAAACCTGATCTATTAATTGTACATCATTTATAGAGTACACTCATGTAATTAGAATAAAAAAAATCTTGTGATAAAAATGTCTGTATGTTCACTTCTGCTTGTCCAAGTAATGATGTTGTACAGATACCATTTTTGGTTGTGGCTTGAACCTGACTTTCAAAAGATTGTTTGCATTCTGGCATATCCATGAATGGCTGCCATCTTGAATTTTGGGGGATTTTTGTTTCCCAGAGAAGTAACTTGAAAGAAAAACAAATGGTGCATTACTATTGACTACAGGAAAGTTCCTCTTAATAAGCAGCATTTTGTTATATCTAATATGGCTGCCATGGCAGCCATCTTTGATTTTATGAGATTTTTGCTTGTCCGAGAAATAATTAAAAAAAAACAAAGGGCCAATGGATGGGGCACCACTCTTCACTCTAAGTTTTGTCAAACAAGACATAATAGAATAAATGCTCAGTTGATCGCTATAATTATATGAGAAAATACAAGAAAATGACCATGTTCACAAGCCTACAAATTTATGGCACATGAGAACACTTTCACTACACTTCTAAAGTGCTTCTTTAAAATAGTACAGAATACAGTCACAGGATTTCTAGCTTCAACTGTTGTCTTCATGTGTATCTTTGTTAAAAATGGCAGATATGTATACCAGCTTGAGAAAGAGAAATGCCACCATTGCAATGAGCAGCATATGCTATCCATGGTATTGCTGGAGGGGGCATATGAAATACTTTGCATTGCTCTTTTTTCTTGTAACAGTAGTCACATGAAAAAAACACACTGTTGTAATACTTCTTTCTTGAATTTCTTAATTTCTTTCTAGTTCAGCTGTACTGAATCATGTTTATAAATTTGTGCCTTTAGCAATAATTATGCTTGCAAATAATCTACAGATGTAGCTCAACAAGTGGCAATTTTTTTCAAATCTGAATTAAGGCCTAAATTCCTGTAAACTGAACTCTCCTGTTAATTGGATATATTTTGCTGGCAAAATGGCAGTTTATAATTTTCATATATTACTGTATTGCAGTTGTGGACTGTACAAGCACAGGATGTTTAGCCTCAAGTATCTTAATTGCAAATTCTCTGTAATAAAAGGAGATTCTTTACTTGAGATGTAATAGTCAAATCCACCCAACAATGTGTATAAAAATGGCTCACATAACAAAATTATACATTCCCATGTTAAATCTTCTTTTAACGTTCTACCTATCATGTAGAGCAGGGTCAGTGGTTATGGCATTGGACTTCAAACCGAAAGGTCCATGGTTTGAACCTTACCAGGGATAACTGCGTTGTATCCTTGGGCAAGGCACTTAATCCTGATTGCCCACATGGGAGCACGGTGGCACTGTGCTGAATGCTAAGGCATATTGCATGTCGATGGTGCACTTGCCTTCAACCAATGCTAACCCTGCTTGTGTGGAGTTAGTACATTGGGGAGTCTGACAGTTGCGTGCAACTACTCAGTGGTTCTCCTTAGGTTTTCCATCTTCCTCCACTTGTAAAACTGACCGCCACAAGGTTACCCGGGATGCCAAAAAAGTTATTAATCCCTAATAAATAAATGAATGAATACATAAATAACCCTGCTTGTGTGAAGTTAATATGTTGGGGAGTCTGACAGTTGCTCATCACTGCTCAGTGGTTCTCTCTGGATGCTCCATCTTTCTCCACCCATAAACTTTCTAACACGAGATGACCCTGTCTGTTGAATGTGTCCTCAAAACCCAATAAAAAAGTGAAAAAATTAAAAACTGTATGCAAATATATTTTATGAACTAAATACAATATGATTGTAAAGGGTTTGTAACACATAGAAGAAAAAATATATATATATATATATATACCCATTATAAATATTCCTTTAGAATAGAATAAATTGCAACAAGGCAAATCTATATAGACTAAATAATTCCACTTTGAAGATAATATGAAGCACAACTACAGTGTATACAGATTAAATCCTTTAATCTGTGGAACTGGAATTTCAGCATAAAGCCCAAATATGGGCTTCCAGCACTCTAACATTTAATTATTATTATTATTTTATTATTATTTATTGGTGTTTAAGGTCACATATTTCTGCCCAATGGCTAATCATGACCATGACAGTTTTACGGGAGGAGGAAGACGGAATACCCAGAGAGAACTACTGAGCAACAGCAAGCAACTGTCAGCTTCCCAACATACCAACTCCACACAAACAGGGTTGGCATTGGTTGAAGATAGGCTCTAACAGTTAAAGCTTGTAAATTAATCCAGCATTCAACCAGCTGGAGAGGTAAACCTAGTAATTTGTGCTACTTGTCACAGAGCGAGAGTGCAAATTAACCATCTCTCTCAATTGTAAAAGATTGTTCAGGAATCAAATATTTCTATATGCTGTTGAGTATATGTCTAGGTTCATTAGTCTAACATCAGATTTCCATTCACAACATGACAATTAGAGAAATGTAACTAATTCTTCCTTTTTTACATGTATTATGAATGATTATGTAATATACTTACACCAGTACAGTACATCCACACCAATGACCAAGAAAATTTCTCTGTATTTTTTTTTTAGCTCAATTTGACAACATCAAGTATGAGCTATTGGGATGGTCTGCAATCCCATTGGGGTGGATGCATCAGCCCACCCCCCCCCCCCCCCCACACTTTCCCTCAAAGTTGGTCCCAGAAATATGTCAAAAAATGGCAGAAAAATGGGAAGGGGGTTTGGTCCATGGGGGTTAGGTTGTAGATTTGTAGATTGTTTGTCCTAATATATGTGTCGGTGAAAAGCTATACAGTCATCAGTACATGAAAAACCTCAAAATATCCGCTCAGATGCAAGGAGATGGGGGGATTTTAACCCTAGAATTCAAAATTTTTCAACCACATGCCAAACCATGGTCAGCCCATGGTACCGACGACCCTTTGCCACCCCATTTTGGACACATTTACTTCCCTCTGGTGGAAACCCTGATTACTGTTACCTTGGGTACCTATCTCATATTTTAGGGACACAAAATTCTGAAATGTAAAGGCCTGGGAAGCTTTTCTGCACACACCACAGAACCACTGAGCACCAGCGAGCAACTGTCAGCTCCCCAACTTACTAACTCCACTCAAGTAGGGTTAGCATTGGTTGAAGACAGGTGCACCATCGACGTGCAGTACGCCTTAGTACACATTGTCACCATGCCTCCACGTGGGCAATGGGCATGAAGTGTCTTGCCCAAAGACGCAACGCGGTTGCCGCAGGTGGGATTCCAACCGAGGACTTCTTGGCTTGCAGCTTGCACCTCTACCAACTGCGCCACCGTGCCCCCCATTAATAATAAGTCCAGAATTTAGTGTTGTAGAATTTCCACATATTTTGAGTTGGCATATCTGCAAAAATTAAAAACTTTTCTTCTCCAGAGCCTCTGATCAACTGATCAGAATATTTTGATATTTGGTATACAGCGTCCATAGGAGGGAGTAGGGGGGGGGGGGGGAGGGGTGGTGTCAGATAGAAGTTTGTTAAAATGAATGAAGTCCCTTGGTTCATATTTGGGCTGAACACAAGAGCCCAAATCTTAACTTAGGGCAATATGGAGAATAATCTTTAAAAATCTTCTTCAGTACCACCAGTCAGAATCTTTTAATGTTTGGTACACACAATTGTTATGTGAGTCAGGTTAAAGATTGTTCAAGTCAAATCCCTCAGTTAATATTTGGGCTTCTTATGAGGGCCCAAATTTTAACTTAGTTCAATGTGGGGGATAATCTTTAAAAATCTTCAGATCCACCAGTCAGAATCCTTTGATAATCGGTTTACAGTATCCTGAGGGAGGTTAGATATAATTTTGTCCAAACCAAGTCCCTGGATTAATAATTGGGCTCCCTCTTGGAGCCCAAATTTTAACTTAGTCCAATATGAGGAATAATCTTTAAAAATCTGCTGCTTGAGATACAATCAGAATCTTTTGATATTTGGTATACAGCATCCTTAGAGAGTTCAGATTCAATATGTTCACATAAAGTCCCTGGGTTGATACGTGTGTTCCTGGGGGGAGGGAGATTTTAACAAAGTGTAAAATTGGTAATATTCTCAAAATCTTCTTAAGAATCACCAGTCAGAATCTTTTGATAATTGGTATTATTAGTTACCCCGTGTCTGATCATGTGGTACGGGTTTTTACCTACCCGAAGCCAGCCGTATCCCATGAGGCCTTGGGATAACAAATTTATCTATTGACTTTCCGTTTTAGAAGTACAATCTATTTCATGTGTGAACACACACAGCAAAAGATCTTTTATCTTCCATTGTTGAGCCATACAGGTTTCTGTGGAATTTTTGTGCAAAAGAGTTTTTGTGAAAATATGCCGATATGACTAGTATAAAAAAATATTGAATTTCTTTTTTTCTTTTTTGTCTCAAAAACATAGCTTATGAACCCCACATTGGAGGGTACCCGACAAGCTCATTCCAATAAGAGGTCATGAGCTATATTTTGGAGATAAAAAATTAAAATATAATACATGTACACTGTAAAACTGGAATGATGCATCTTCTACGTGGTATGGACAATTTGTAGATTTCGGAACGAGGCTTTCACTGGGTATGGGAAATTTGTCAGTGGCTGGGCGGACGTATCGTGGGTTTCAGTGAATATGGTCTCATACCACATATATATCAACCAATCAAATCAAAAAATTCACTTTAGTCAATAGATAAACAACATTCTTCAGGTTTGTTCAAGTTAAGTCCTAGGTTGGTATTTGGAGTCTGTAGTTTTGCATTACTGAAAATCTGGGCATTATTTCTGTGGTAGCATTCCAAAACTAGAAAAAAAATCATCTGGTATGGACAACAGAGGTATAAATAATTAAACAACCTCATTCCTCTGTAGTATTAACTAGCCATAGATGCAAATTAAATCCTTCATTAAACAACTTTGGTCAGGTGTGCGCCTCAGACCCCATGGGGTCTCTTGTTCCCACTGTGATGGCTTAAGTCGCAACTGATAAAATAATCCAACTACATCACCAAAGCATGCCTTGATGATGTAATTGGAATATTACCCTGTAAGGATTACATTTCATTATCAACATTGCTTAGAAACCTTAAATTTGCATTTAACAGTGTATTTGATAGGGAATGAATCGGGCAGCTGATTTTGAATCAAACCAAATATCTACTTAAGCTTCAAAATCAAATTCAATCTTGAAGCTTCGCAGTGCCCAACTCAACAAATTTTGAATCGAGTGACTGTGGTAAACATTTAAAGGCCTGTTAAGTAAGCATTTATCTTGCAGTTTGGGAGTGCAGTGGCTCAGTCGTTTGAGTATCAGACCTCAAACTGAGGTCCACAGTTCAGTCCTGACAAGGGGTAACTGTATTGTGTTCTTGGGCAAGTTACTTAACTCCTTGCAATGCTCCTGGTGAATATTCCTGCCCAGAACAGGAAATCTCTTGCCATGAAAATAAATAAAATTTGGGCATTTGAAACCAAATTGACCACTGTAAATTGAATCAACATTTCAACCAATGATTTTGTGGGTTAATTTTTTGTGAATTTTTCAGCAAATCTAGTCATGGCTGCTTTACAGCAGCCATGAGTAGATTTGTTAAAAAATATTTTTAAAAATACTCAGCGAGTTAACCCTTTACCCAACACAGACGATATCAAAATTTATTTTAAATATCATTTTTTTTAATTTTTCCAAAAATTTCAACAAAACCATATCATGTGACCCCTCGTTGGAACGAGCTCGACGAGCTCGTTCCAACGAGGGTTCACATGATATGGTTTTGTTGAAATTTTTTGAAAAATAATATTTTTTCAACTGCTGAATTTGCATATTACGCGGGCGGATGTGGGCGATTCATTAGGTAAAGGGTTAAGAGTTAATTCTGATTGCCCACATGTGGACAAGTGTACTAAGGCATACTACACGATGATGGTGACTGTCTTAATGCTAACCCTGCATGTGTGGAGTTAGTACATTAAGAAGTCTGACAATTGCTTGTTGCTGCTTGGCATTTCAAGTGTACTGAGGCATACTACACGATGATGGTGACTGTCTTAATGCTAACCCTGCATGTGTGGAGTTAGTATATTAGGGTGTCTGACAATTGCTTGTTGCTGCTTGACATTTCTTTCTGGGTACCTCTACCCATAAAACTGTCTGACACAAGGTGATCCTGGCTGTCAAAGTAAACTCAAAAAAAAAATGAAATAAAATAAATATCTTTCCATTGACAAAGATTATGATACTGCTCTTACAGAAAATGAAACACTTTTTTATTCACAGCTGTTACTTTTTTTCTATAAACATGCCAGCACTTGTGTTTTGAACACTGTACACTGTGAATTTCCAGTATGTATGTAAATTTAAGTACTAATTGGTAAACAAAGATTCCATGTAAGGCTAATATTGTCAACAAGTCGACATATTATTGGGTGATTGCCCAGCTGTATGACAGATGATTTGGTTCACAAAAGAGGATATAATGTAATGGATCACTGAAATTTATTCTGTTTACATAACACCAGAGGCATTAATTGACATAAAATATGTCTAGTTACTCCAACTGTACATTTTGTTAGTTCATTCTGACCTGGGAAGGATAAGTAAGGTATGTTTAAACATATAATATTTATTGCAATCTGACCTTCAGTAAGATGTATTTACATTTTTCTGTCCAACAAATCAGTTTTCATTCCCTATGGAAATCCTGGGAAGTGAAGCAGTGCTTGTTTACTTTACTGTGATAAACAAGCTCTCTTTTACTGGTAAAATAGGACCCAGTTGCCAATGCTTGGGGTAACTGACTGCATTGTTTCCTTAAGCAAGGTGCATAATCCTGTTTGCACATGCGGGGGCATGTTGGTGCTGGAATTTTTTAACCAGGGTTAAAGTTTTGGAAAAGTCGTGGAATTCATAACCAGGTTTAAAAGGGGTCGATTTTGTGTAAAAATTACGTGTGACTTGCGCAAAAATTATGCAAAAAACGAAGCTTTTCTGGGTTCGAACTAAACCGGTCATGGGGAATTTTTTGAAAAGTTTTGGAAATGTCAGGGAATTTGATTATCTGAAAAGTGTATGAACCCTGTGCTGTGTTCCAAGGCATGGAGCATGTCGATGGTGCACTTCCTCTCAACCAATGCTAACCCTGCTTGTGTGAAGTTCGTACGTTGGGGGCATACTGCAGTTGCTTGTCGCTGTTCAGCATTTCTCTTCGGGTACTCCAGCTACCTCCACCTGTAAAAAGGTCCGATATGAGGTGACACTGGCTGTCGAAAGTGTCGTTAAACCCCAATAAATAAATATTGTACACTAGAGCTTATGAGTCAAGTTCTCAGTACATTTGGGGCAAATTGTTGTTGCAGATGAATAGGTATATAGAGGTTATCTAGTCTTTTTGAGTGTATACTGAAAATTATCTCCTGAATGACCGAGACAAAAGTTTATATTTTTGTGAGTGCTTCTCAAAAACACTAGATTTTCTTTTTATTATATGCTTTTTATAAGAATCTGATATTCTTATCGATAATTCCACTCATTTCAACCCTGAATTGATGCATGATAGTAATCAGCTGATGTGCATTGATATGCAGAAGTGATTTGATCAATACTCTGAACAAGTAGCACCTTGCAGTCTGATTCAGCTGGCAGGTTTCATGCATCAATTCAAGGTGAATATGTGTTGAATTATTGCTGGAAATGATGGGTATCCACTCAAAAACACTAGAACAAATTGATCATTTGCAGTGATAATTTGACTCGTATTCACCTTGAAATAATGCTTTGAAAGCCTGAATGATACTGTGAAAGTGAAAATTTCTATATCTTCACAGTGGGGGATACGATTTCTATCTTTCTGGAATTTTTTCGATAATCTATCAAGTAGCGTGTAATAAAAATGGGTGTAGTGGCACAATGCAGTTCAATGTCAGGGTTTTCATACCTCCTGAAATTCCTGGGAACATCATGAATGTGACAAAATAAATTCCAGAGGCCATGGAACTTCAAGCTTGAATGCTGATTCCCCCATGTAATCCCTGGGAAGTGATAAACAAGCTCTGTTTCACTGGTAAAATAGGACCCAGTCCCTACTGCTTGAGGTGGAATTATTCTAAAATGTTCAGTATCAGTATAAATGATTGACTATCTTTCAATTTAAACTGTTTGGTCCATATGAATTTTCCTTGTTAAAATTTATGAGAGTGCATTGCACTCTCCCATAAATTATAACAAGTCAAAGACTGGTGAACAAATTTTGATGACTTAAAATAATTTAGCAATCTCCCAGTTAATAAAACTTGAAAAGTATCTATCATACCTGATAACTAACATCATGTACACAGATATCAAAATGCCCAAATTTTGCTGCACCATGTCAAGCAAGATTGAATTTTTAGGGGGTGTGGTGGCATTGCGATAACTGGTTCTCGTCAGATCACCGAAGTTAAGCAACGTTGGGCGCGGTTAGTCCTCGGATGGGTGACCGTCTGAGCGATCGATTCGAACTCCAGCATTGTGTCCTTGGGCAAGGTACTTCACCCCGATTGTACACATGGGGGTACGATTATGCTGTGTACTAGGGCGTACTGGATGTCGATGGTGTGCATGTCTTCAACCAATCTAACCCTGCCTGTTCTGCAGTGCGATCGAGGCACGATGTTGGGGAGCTGCCAGTTGCTCGTCATTCCTCGGTAGTTTTTTCTGGGTACTCCAGCTTTCTCCACCCATAAAACTGTCACCGACACAATATAACCCCAATAAATAAATAATTGATTTGGTTAACCCTTAAGTTCCCAGACAGCCACAAACTACCCCTTTTATATTGCACTGCATAATAATTTTCCAAAATAACTCGAATGGTAGGCTGCATTTATTTTGATAGTGTTTTAACATGTACAGGCAGCCAACAATGATGTAGAAACACTGTTAAGTCATCTGCAGTTATGTACATGTATAGATGGTAGTTATTATCAGAGAATTAATATGAGGCTTTAACCCTTTACCCAACGCAGACGATATCAAAATTTATTTTTTTAAATATAATTTTTTAAAATTTTTCAAAAAATTTCAAGAAAACCATATCATGTGACCCCTTGTTGGAACGAGCTCGACGAGCTCGTTCCAACGAGGGGTCACATGACATGGTTTTGTTGAAATTTTTTGAAAAATATTATTTTTTCAACTGCAGAATTTGCTTATTACACGGGCGATTCGTTGGGTAAAGGGTTAAGGGTTAAATTCCTAGTTGCAGAAATATGTGAAATATTTGCAAGCTAAAATATTGATATTTTGACCTCAGTGTGCATGGGGTTTAGGCTCCTTGACAAGTCATTGAATATTCCTTGAAGTTATTTTTTCTCATTTGGTGGAACCCTGGTTAGAGCATAGTGCAGCATCAATTATCATTGCTGTGACAGTCCAATGAGAGCAGAGACTTTCCCAAGTTTTCGATTTGGACTTCCCCAGTTTGTTAGTTCATTAGAAGTGAAGCTCAACTGGTAGAGTGCTGGAAGCCCATATTTGGGCTTTATTCTGAAGTGTCAGTACCACAACTTAAAGGCTTCATATTCTGTGGATGTTATTCATATCACCTTTGAAGTGAAATTATTTAGACTGTTAGCATTTATATTGTTACAATTTATGGGAGAGTGCCTATTGGCACTCTCTCATAAATTATAACAAGGCAAATATATGTGAACAAATTTTGATGACCAAAAATAATTCAGCACTCTACCAGTTAAACAAAGTCCAATACTGACTCAACAAACAGAATTAAGTGAAGTTCAAATCAGATGACAACAGTATTTGACATATTTTGAACCAAACTGTAGAAACTTCAGCAGTTTTTCACTCAGAATATTTTTGAGGAGAGATGCCCAAAAATGATTTACAATTGTTTTTGTTCCTTCTCTAGATTCATCTGTTCTCACTTCAGATGAATGGAAGTTTTTCTGTTAAACCAATAATAAGACTTCTACTAGATTAATCCCCATATCCATTAGTCTAAGCTTGAAAATAAGCAGACTGTCATCTGCAGAATGAGGTCCACAGAGGGTGAAATTGGTGATGCTACCCTGCAAAGCAGGGTAGCATCACCAAATTTACCCTCTGTGAACCTCAATCTGAATCAAGGTCTCGGGCCTAAACAGAAAGCGATACCTGGAGGAAAAATGGGGTGATTCAAGCCCACTGTATGGCACAGCGTCATCAAATTCACCCTCTGGGGACCTCAATCTACAAATGACAGATTGCTTATTTCCAGGCTTGCATGAGTCCCAAAATCTAGCGGTCTTAACACCGACAGAGTATCAGCAGCTACTAAATGAGGCGCCAATCAGAATTACATGGGTTAATTCAGCCAACAAAATTATCTCTTTCACTCAAATTATATTCGTTTGACTCCTCAGATTTTGCATGGAAGATGATGCTACAAAAAAAATACTGAGCGAATCTTTGCAAATTTGGAGATTCCCCCTAATTCACCCCTGCTAATTCTTAGAACAGAATGATTAAATTAGAGTGAGAGAGAAAAGTTATATTAGTTCTCATTATTGTAAGTGTTTATGACACCTGTTTTGGTCAAGATTACCTGAACAATTAGCAACTTGAACTTTTAGACTTGAGAGATTAACCATCTACCCTAAGGTGCGAGAGAGGGGCAGCTGTGCCAAATGCAGCTAGTGATGAAGATAATACACAGGTTGATAATCTATTTTAATCTAGTAAAAATTCAATGTGTTCCAAATAAAAGTACAGGTGGGAATAAAAGTATGGGGTAGAACATTTATCAAAATTAAATAAAAGTACAGGCCCAAATAATAGTACAGGATGGAAATCCATTGAGGGGGTGAGTAATGCTAGTTAATTTTATTCAAAATCTCATTTATTTTCCAGTATTTCAGTTGGTTTTATTAAAGAAAACTAACAGCATTTACTCATCATGATTACAACAATAAATACACTGTGCTAAACAAAGGACTAGCACACAATCTAGCGAAGATTTACTAATTTGAAGATCTCTTCCCTGTTGGAAAGGCAATTTTAATAAACGTACAGGCCCAAATAAGGTGCATACAGGGTGGAAAAATTCCCCAAAATTAATAAATATATATGTATGTTTATTAGGAACACAAGAGTATGTACAAGATGCAAATGGGTAAAGTTCTCATTACAGCAGGAGAAAAAGAGTGCTGATGATGAATACAAGATATAAATGGCCAGTCTGGAAATTTATTTATTATGGTTTAATGATACTTTCAACAGCCAGGGTCACCTCATGTTGGACAGTTTTTATGGGTGGAGGAAGACTGAGTATACCCGGATAGAACCACTGAGCAGCGACGAGCAACTATCAGACTTCCGAATGTACTAACACAACACAAGCAGAGTTAGCATTGGTTGAAGACAAGCGCATCATCAATGTGCAGTACACCTTAGTACACAGCACCACCGTACCTCCACATGGGCAATAGGGATTAAGTGCCTTGCCCAAGGACACACCACAGTTACCCCCGGCAGGGATCAATTTGTGGACCTTTTGAAGTCCAATGCTGTAACCACTGAGTCACACTGAGCTCCCTAAGCCTAGAAATAAGCAACCTGTCATTGACAGGCACAACTTGCATGTTTGACAGGTTTCAGTTCACATGCCGACATAATGACCAGTGCAATTTCTTGGAGTTAATGGTGTGCTGTACCCTGTGGGAACTCTGGGAAGTGAAGCAGTGCTTGTTGACTGTGTTAAACCAGCTCTGTTTCACTGGTAAAATAGGACCCAGGCACTAGTGCTTCGAGTGGAAGTCCTCTAAAATGTGCAACATGGTTGTAAATGATTGCACACTCATTATACATCGTAACATCTAACTCGGCGATTGTGAAAATAATTTTTGCATTTGTAGATTTTATCACAAAGTAAAAATCTCTAATCAATTCCAGCTATTGCATAGTGGCTCACAAGTTTTGCTTCACATTTTACGATGCGAAACCGAACAAATCACAGTCTGGACGGTACTCAATAATTCTTAACTTCACACACATGAAGTAAAAATGAAGAAACAGTGGCTAACACTTGAGGTTGTTCATAGAACTGGAGCAAAAAATGTGTCCCGTTGAACCTTACAGCAGGCTATACACCATACCTTTCATAATGATTGGCCCATGGGATATATTTATGCAAATAGATTTGACAGTTAAGATAATTTTTTTTTATGACAGGTCCCTGTATCTGATGAGGTGCTGAGGGCATTTTCTTTCAATTCTAATGCCTGCAGTTATTTATTATTTCTCAGTCTTTCATGTATGCTCATTTGACAAATGGGCATGTTCATTATTATCAGTTACTTCTAATTTATTGTACATTTCTGTCCAGATCTTGTCACTGATAGCTTAACAACCATATGTTTTTTGATGATATATATTTGATGTTCCATATGCATTCTTATTTTTTGAGTTTTCTTCACTGGAGTAGAAGGTATATTTGATTTTATTGATTTTACTCTGCAGACTAGTTAAATTTATCAGTGCTGTGATTTTTCAGGGTTTTTTGGTCGAGTTGTGTTTACAACCTAGACCTATGGTTTGGCGAAGGTCGGTGTCTTTCCAGATGGGCATCTGGGCATCCTCACATTGTTAGCACAATACTTTGAAAAAACATTCTCTGATTTGACTAATATTTGCCATACATGCCTTTTGCAATAATATCTCAAGCGAGTTTGAAAGCTGGCCCGGACTGATTTTTCATTAAAGAGTTATTGGCCTTAATTGGTAGAGTTCTGGAAGCCCATATATTTGGGCTTTACTCTGATGTGCATGTACCATAACTTACAGGCTACATATTCAGTGGATATGCTTCATTCATATTGTCTTTGATGTGAAATTATTTTATCTGTATGGATTTGCCTTGTTATAATTTATGGGAGAGTGCCTACTGACACTCTCCCATAAATTGTAACAAAGCAAAGATATGTGAACAAATTTCAGTGATCAAAAATAATTTAGCACTCTACCAGTTAATTAGTCAATTTTTACTAAATTTGTTTTTTTTATCTGATTTCATTTCTTTTCTTACTCAACTTCAAATTTTTTATTTCTTTGAATTTATATGAAAATGGTCTTTCAGACCATTTTCATGTAAATCAAAAGAAATAGAATTACACCAAAAGCTTTATTTCTACAGGATTTTAGTTAAATGGGGAGATAAAGCTTGATTTTGAAATCTTTCCCTCTATGCAAACATGATTGCAGTTTCTTTTATACAAGCATAATCACAACCTTGAGTTATTTTCATTCATAATCTTTATCCATGCTCTCCAGTGGGTTTGAGAGAACTATGAAGTTTTTTAGGGAGTTTTTGATTTTCCTCATCCTGAAATTCCCTGAATATTTTACTTCCTGGGCATTAATTCATGAAATATAAAGCACTGCTGAGTAAGTCAATTAACAAAATCCACCTGTGGGAACTGCAGGAAGTGAAGCAGTGCTTGTTTGCTATGGTGTGGTAAAAAAGCTCTCTTTTAGTGGTAAAATAAGACCTAGTCACCAATGCTTGGGGTCGACGTAATCTAAAATGGTGAACATGGGTATATATAGTTGACAAAACATGCCCCCGTTGGACAGTGCTTGTTTACTGTGGTAAACAAGCTCTGTTTCACTGGTAAAATAGGACCAGTCACCAATGCTTGGGGTGGATATCCTCTAAAATGGGCAACCTGGGTATAAACATTTGACAAAACTTGACTTTATCTCCATGTTGTGGTCATGGTTAGCCATTCTGCAGATATATGTGACATTAAACACCAATAAATAGATAAATAAATAAAAATTAACTAAGTGGAATATTCCAGAATGGAATCCAAGAACTTTGGAAGCCAAATTGCTTTAACCCTTTACCCAACACAGACAATATCAAAATTTATTGTTTTAAATATTATTTTTTACCAAAATTTTCAACAAAACCATATCATGTGACCCCTCATTGGAATGAGATGGACAAGCTCGTTCCAAAGAGGGGTCACATGATATGGTTTTGTTGAAATTTTTGGAAAAATAGTTTCTTTTAAGCTGCTGAAGTTGCATATTATGTGGGTGAATGTGGCCGATTCGTTGGGTAAAGGGTTAAACTCTTCTATCATCAGTTCACCTGAACAAGGAGACCTAAAGAGAGAAGGGAGTTCAAGAGGGGACACTTGATAAGATTTGGAGAACATCTTAACCCTTTACCCAACGTAACGGCCAAAACCGGCCAGCGCTATTCTCAAAAATCGCCAATTAATTTTCATTATTTTTTTCATTTTTTGTCTCAAAAACATAGGTTATGACCCCTCGTTGGAACGAGCTCGTCGAGCTCGTTCCAACGAGGGGTCATAACTTATGTTTTTGAGACAAAAAATGAAAAAAATTAGTTATTCAAGAATTATTTTTGCAAGTGTCGTCTGCTTTCCACGTTAGGTAAAGGGTTAATGAACTGGAAAGTTTCCAAATGAGCCTGAATCGAAGCAAATTGAACCACCGGGATGGCTTTGAAATGAATTGAATTGAATTTCAAAGCTTCACAGGGCCCTAGCAATCACCTTCCTGAAACCTATTCTAGGAAGGCATGAATGTCCATTCTGTGATTTTCAGAGGTGCATGCCCATTATGCAGCTTTTTCTGTATCTCAAAAAGTTAATGATCTCTGCTGCATAACCTCAAAAAGCTCTGCTGAACCTGTGAACATAACAAATTATAACCTAATATTTTGTCAATTTTTCTTACCTTCTCCAGTTCTAAGAGCAAGAAAACATGTGAATATTTTTAGTTACATAATCATACATGAATACTGGCATGGGGTGGCGTGGGGTGGAGAGCAAGGTTTCGTGAGTTATTTTTGGTTTGAATGGCTATCTATGCTGAAAGTATGTTAAACACCAATTAACCCTTTACCAAACGCAGATGATATCAACATTTATTATTTTAAAAATCTTTTTTTTTTAATTTTTCAAAAATTTTTAACAAAACCGTATCATGTGACCCTTCATTGGAACGAGCTCGTTCCAACAAGGGGTCACATGATATTGTTTTGTTGAATTTTTTTGAAAAATAAAATTTTTTCAACTGCTGAATTTGTATACTACGTGGGCGGATGCTGGCGATTCGTTAGGTAAAGGGTTAATAAAAATAAATATATCTAATGATAAAATACTATTTTAAACTTTATGGGTTAATGTTATAAAAGAAAATATCTTTTATTTCTTTCAGTTTGCTAACAGAAGTTCTTTGAGGAAGTCAGGAAGTATGGAGGGAAATACCTCTGGTAAGTAGTCATATTTATATAATAGAAAAGATTTTATTACATCTGTACAGTCGTCTTCCTGTACATCCTTATCAAAGTTTCCAGCTCGTTCATGCCATAGATCTCCGATGGATAACCAAAATGCAACTTATTTTTCATTTTCTTTATACCCTTAAAACACATTGTAAAGTCTCCTTTTGTTTCTTTGCCATGTCCATGTTAATCATTAACTTTGTGGACAGTGTACACATGTTTGGTAATATGGGAAGCATTTGTCACAAATTAACAGGTAACTACAGTCACATCGTAGAATTATTTTTGTATATATCTCTCAATCAATTTCTTGTTGTGGCACCTTAAAAAGAAGAATGTAGGAAAAAAAGTAACAGGAAAAAAAGTAACAGGAAAAAAAGAAACGGAAAAAAAGAAACAGGAAAAAAAGTAACAATTATAATAATACAACAGGAAAAACAGTAACAGTGTTTTTTCATTATTTCATTTTTCATTATAATAATTATAATAATAATTTTATTTTTTATTTTTTCAATTATTTTGTAATTGGAGATCATGTGTGCTATGACAATGTTGTTACAAGGATATCCATCATGCTTTCTTTGATGTACAACAATGTTCTTGAAACAAATGAACACACATTGTAATAAACACACAGCAAGTGTGGTTACTTTCAAGTATTCTCTTCTGTGAAGGCTGGAACAACAAGTTCTACAATCTTGTTGGCCACCAGCACCCATCAGTCTGGAAAACTATCCAATGGTTACAAAAAGAGCAAGCTCTGACCAATACAATTATTCAACAGGTGTCAGTTGGTTTGCTGCCTGTTATCCGCAAACAGAAGTCAGCTGAATCCCTGAATAGAAAACTGAAAAATCTGTGTGGTTTATATTCCCAAGGTTCACTTACTATTTCAGCTTTTCTTACTGGCATTGGCCAGAATATTAGATTACACAAGGTGTGATATGTAATAATCTTAACTAAATCATAATTAAGTTTGTTAAATTATTTTATAACTATGTACTATGTAGTACTTATACTGATATGTAATAATCCAACTAGTTTCAAGGTGTGATATGTAATAATCTAACTAAATCATAATTAAGTTTGTTAAATTATTTTATAACTATGTACTATGTAGTACTTATACTGATATGTAATAATCTAACTAGTTTCAATAATATAACTAAATCATAATTAAGTAATCTATCACTTTTATGAAATAAAAATAAGAAAGTGTGACTCTTTTTCCTGTTTTTTTTTTCATACCCAAATCTGTTACTTTTTTTCCTGTTACTTTTTTACCTTATAAAAATAAGAAAGTGTTACTTTTTTTCCTGTTTCTTTTTTTCCTACCCAATTCTGTTACTTTTTTCCTGTTACTTTTTTTCCTGTTACTTTTTTTCCGATTACCTAAAAAGAAAACATAGTATCGTGGGGTGTTGTGATGATTACCGATTGGTGGAGGTGGGGGAGCTTAGTTTGGTAAATCTGATGTGTCCAGACTGTCATGGCTCAAGTCCAATCGGACTAATATTCCAACTACATCATCAGGCATGCCTTCGTTGAAGGCATGCTTTGATGATGTAGTTTGAAATTGAATATTATTCAGTCAGGATTATAATTATAAAATTCAAGACTTCTTGGAAATTTATTTGTGAATAAATAAAATATACATGAAGTACATGTACTCCTGACAAAACTTCTTGTTCAAGAGAAATTGCATTACTTCTTGTCATATTTTAAGGTCATGAGTGATACCATATATTTGGATAATCAACAGGCCTGCATGTGGACAAACATACGCATGCTAAATCAAAACATGAAATCGATGAAGGGATCATTCACGTAAAATGTTAACTATTGTCACCAAAAAATGCATAGAAAATGTTTTTCAATGAAAATTTCCAGTTTTTCTGATATTTTGGAGAGAATTTCATGATTTAGATGTATGTTAACAAACGATTTCAAACACATTTCACCATTTTATCATCATACTGCATTTGTTTGACATGGCTAACTCTTTTTTTTGATGTTGTCCAGTTGAGGTAATTTTCGAAGTGCAAAAAGCATCAGATTAAAGATCTTTATAGTCATTCTATGTGCCAACACATTTACTACTAAAATAAAATTTCTTATTCGTGTACGTCAATCAACCCATTGTTGCATTTAAAGATAGGCAACAAAGAAACAGAAATATGTTTTCCCAAAGCCGTAAAAGTTAGTAAAATGCAACTGAAAAATCATTTTGGTCTCCCACTTTTGCACATAATTTTGGACATTTAGGCCACACAAAGTAGATCTTCTGTTTCTTGGGCCATTATTTGTGAAATTGCATGCGGGCGAGCGGTTTTATATTTTATTTTTTATTTCAGTAATTACTTCTTTGCCATCAAAAGTTCATGTTCTTGGTTCAAGTTTTAGGCCTCATAAGCTACAGAATAGCATGGGTGGTGGTGTATTTCATCCCTTGAGTGCAAGAAGGCTTTGCAATGCTAAAGCATTGCAAAGCCTTCTTGCACTCAAGGGACAAATTCATCAATTTTTTTAACTTGGGTAAAATATCAGACATAAACCATTTAATTTTAATTTTTTTTTAAGTTTAAATTGGTTATAAAAAGAGAGCATGCGGCAGCCAAAAGGACCATGCGGGAGGGCCTGAGAAACAGATTTTTTTTTTTAGGCCTTATCACAATTTTGGCATCAAAATCAATATTCTTTGTCCATATTTTAACATAATTCAACTTGAAGGTTGATTTTTGATTGTGTTACCTGGATATACAACAGCCTTCAACCCCAAAACAGTTGTGAAAATAGTTGGATTTATTTTATTTAGCTTAAACAATATTTATTCAATAATTGACAAATGCTTACATTTCACAACAATAGTTGAGTAACAAAAAAATATGAACAACAACTGAAGACAGGGAAATTTGTTGGTACTGTTTAACCCCCTGCACACTGATGTCGAAATATCTAAAGTTCAGGGTGCAAATATTTCCCTTAATGCAACTAGAAATTTAACCAATTCAGTTTTGTTTGACAGAGCTCAATGAGCTCTGTCAAACAAGATTGAATTGGTTAAATTCCCAGTTGCATTATGGGAAAAATGGCTACTTCAGATCTGGATATTTTGACATCAGTGTTTAGGGGGTTAAAGGAGGGATTTTATTTAACTCTTTACACTATTCTTTTGAAAGACCATTGTTTTCATTAGTGAAAATTTCCTGCACAGAAGTTTCAAATTTAACCAACTATATCTTGTTTGACGGACTCTGCGCTCTGTCAAACAAAATGTAGTTTAAATTTTCAGTCCTACAAATGCAAAATAATATCATTAAAGAGAAAAAATGAGAGATGAGGCAGATTTTCAGTGATGAGAGAGAAACAAGAATTTTTTTAGCTCCACTTTGACATAGTCAAATTTGAGGCTATGCCATGGCCCATCGTCCACCTGTCCGGCATCAACAATTTAATACGGCTCGGGCTAGAGGCCATATTTATGAACCGATCTTTACGAAATTTCATGGGTACCTTTGTTATCACCATGGGACAAGAACGAGTGTTTTGGGGTGCGGTCGAAAATTCAAGATGGCCTCCAGCAGCGATTTTGTACGGAAATTAGTGCAATCAGTTTTTTGTACAGAACTTCTGTATGAAAGTTCTGATTTGAATAAATGTTTGTATGAATGGTTAGTAACATGGAATACATCACATATAATACAGGTTTTTTTCTCGTGCGGAAATTATGCAAATTAGATGAACTTTGATTTATTCAGTCCTACTTAGACACAGTAAGTGCACATGTCAGTATGGCTCATGCTAGGGGCTGTATTTATGAACCGATCTTCACGAAACTTCTTGGGTACTTTTGTTATCACCTTGGGACTAGAACGAGTTTTTGGGTGTAGTCCAAAATTCAAGATGGCTGCCGGTGGCCATTTTGTACCGAAATTAGGTACAATCATTTGTTTGTACAGAACTTCTATACGGCTTGAGCTAGAGGCCGTATTTATGAACCGATCTTACAAAACTTCTTGGGTACCTTTGTTATCACTGTGGGGCGAGAACGAGTGTTTTTGGGTGCAGTTCGAAATTCAAGATGGCCACTGGCAGCTATTTTGTACAGAAATTATTGCAATCACTTTTGTATGCAAGTTCTGATTTGAATAAATTTTTGTATGAATGTTTAGTAACATGGAATACATTACATATAATGCGGGTTTTTTTCTCGTGCAGAAATTATGCAAATTAGATGAACTTTGATTTATTCAGTCCTACTTAGACACAGTAAGTGCACATTTCAGTATGGCTCATGCTAGGGGCTGTATTTATGAACCGATCTTCACGAAACTTCTTGGGTACTTTTGTTATCACCTTGGGACTAGAACGAGTTTTTGGGTGTAGTCCAAAATTCAAGATGGCTGCCGGTGGCCATTTTGTACCGAAATTAGGTACAATCATTTGTTTGTACAGAACTTCTATACGGCTTGAGCTAGAGGCCGTATTTATGAACCGATCTTACAAAACTTCTTGGGTACCTTTGTTATCACTGTGGGGCGAGAACGAGTGTTTTTGGGTGCAGTTCGAAATTCAAGATGGCCACTGGCAGCTATTTTGTACAGAAATTATTGCAATCACTTTTGTATGCAAGTTCTGATTTGAATAAATTTTTGTATGAATGTTTAGTAACATGGAATACATTACATATAATGCGGGTTTTTTTCTCGTGCAGAAATTATGCAAATTAGATGGACTTTAATTTATTCAGCGCTGCTTATACACAGTAAGTGCATGTCAATACGGCTCTGGCTAGAGGCTGTATTTATGAACCAATCTTCATGAAACTTCTTGGGTACCTTTCAAGCCAGAAAATAAGCAGACTGTCATCTGAAAAATGAGGTCCCCAGAGGGTGAATTTAGTGATGGTACCCTGCACAGCAGGGTAAAATCACTAAATTTACCCTATGTGAATCTCAATCTGAATCGGGTCTCAAAACTAAACAGAAAGAGGTACCCAGAGGATAAAAAAGCCCACTGTACGGGATAGCATCATCAAATTCACCCTCTGGGGACCTCATTCTGCAAATGTCAGACTGCTTATTTTCAGGCCTGGTACCTTTGTTATCACCTTGGGACGAAACGAGTGTTTTTGGATGCGGTCTGAAATGCCGGCAGCCATTTTATACCAAAATTAGGTGCAATCAGTTTTTTGTACAGAACTTATAGGACTGCGTTTGTCATCATCATGGAATGGTAACGAGTGCTTTTGGGCTCAGCTGTGTTAATATTTGGTGTTTGGGGAGGGTAAACATTATTAGTACAACCCAGTTTTCTGTTTCCAATGAGAAAAATAAAACTTCCTCACCCGTGGGAACCCTATGGGCTGAAGATAAAAAATTCAAATACCTATATTTTAAGAAGGACTGGACAAATATTTATTAATTAGTAGGAATCAACCGTAGAGGGTTTGAATCAAACAGGCCAAAACAATTGCTAACATTTGGCTTATGATGCACCATACAAGGATCCCTATTGTAACATTAACTCCATGGAGATTTCTTTTCTAGTTTAGTATCTAACTGTCACCCACCTTTTCAATACTTTACCTGTACATTTGTTACAGGCTATGGTCAATATTTATGTACAGACCTTTACAATACTTTACATGTACTTTGTTATCAGGTCATTACCTAGGTGTGTGTCATTGCTGTGTCACATACTATACATGTACATGTCTTACACAATTTGAGCTACAGTGTCATTGACACTTTCATTTAATTGCCTATATTATACATTAATACATAATAACAGGGGTCCAGTTTGTAACAGATTCTCTTCCTTTCATCTATATTAGAGGGAAACAATATTATGAATTACATTGTCTCTTCTAATTAAGTCTACCAGTACTGAGGTCACAGGCCTGGCATTCTGAAAAATGCTGGAGGGCAAAAAATCGCTCTCCTCAATCAGCTTAGGAGAGCAATTAGCTTTACACAGCATTTTAAGTATCCAGTTGAACGAACTCATTGAAACTGAAACCAACAGGCTACATCAGTGATTTTATTAACTTTACTAACTTAAAGGTAAAGCGAAATCTCTTAGACATCTAGATGTCTCACTCAACAACCGAACACACACTTGACAAGACCTGTGTGTGTACCCAGACCTGTTGTCCTAGAAAGTCATACGCCTACCACTACCACCTTCAACCCCCCAAAGGGGGTTGAAGGTGGTAGTGGTAGGCGTATGACTTTCTTGGACAACAGGTCTGCTTGAATCTACAGCCACATCCTGGTGCAAGTGCTTCAAGTGACAGGATAGTAGTAATGGTAGTATTTTATAGTGTCAATATTCCTTGAATAATTACCCCTCAAACTGTGATGTCAGTTGTTGAACTTGAAACTGACAGAAAAAAAAAATATTGCTGTGACCCATTTTGCTTCAAATGATTGCAACTGTGTTTTGGTATGGTTGCAGCCATTACCTTTCACCACTAAACCACTTTCAAAATGAAATTACGTGATGTTATGTGACTTCGAAGTTAAATTACATTTTTGCTTTACAACAAAAATTTAATGTGAACATAATACATGTAATCTCAATCATCCCAGACCAAAATATTTAGGAGGGCAATTTTTCACTCTCCTTAATTCTTTCAGGAGGGCAGTAAGGAGAGCTAAAAAATCACTCTCCTGAAATTGCCAAGCCTGAGGTCAGAAATATTTATACCAGTATAAGAACAGCCAAGACGTATTATAAATTGTACTGATCAACTACAATCTATCACTGTCCTCTAAGTCTTCAAAAGTCTGTGCATTTTGTCATAAATTTTATTATATTCAAACTTAAATTGTCGGTCTTATGGCTTGGCAATGCATTCTGGTCAAGTCTTGGCTACCTGTACGGGCAGATGAGACCTGAAGAGAAACCTTTGTCACAATGCTTTATTGTCTGAAAGATTAACCCTTTACCTAACATGAAAAGCAGACGACACTTGCAAAAATAATTCTTGAATAACTAATTTTTTTCATTTTTTGTCTCAAAAACATAGGTTATGACCCCTCGTTGGAACGAGCTCGACGAGCTCGTTCCAACGAGGGGTCATAACCTATGTTTTTGAGACAAAAAATGAAAAAAATAATGAAAATTAATTGGCGATTTTTGAGAATAGCGCTGGCCGGTTTTGGCCGTTACGTTGGGTAAAGGGTTAACTCAAAGTTGTTTACTGGAGCATCTGTTCCAAGGAAAAATAAGTTGAAATTGGTTCCCAGGGTTAAGACACTATATAATGTATTTACCATATGGTATGGTTGACCTCCCCCACTCCCCGAACCTCACATCCTTTATAATAATCAATTTTCAATGGTTGGATTTTCAGAGAAGCACTTACCAGTAACGGACAATATATTTCTTGTTTATTGTCAAAGGGAGACAACTCTCAACAGACTTCCACAAGGTAACAATAGTAGGCAAAGTCATGTAACATCAAATAATATGATCCCTTTGGCTGTATACTTATACCCAACCAGTCCCCGGTGGCATTTCTCTACATCTACAAACTTGTCAGAAAAGATGCAGTGAAATACAGAGCATAATTTATTATAATTAAATGAATATTGTAATTTAATATTTGAATGTTTTTTAAGTAATTGATTTGTTTGATCAATAAACAGCTTTAATCTTTCAGAGTTATCACCTCCAGACACACCTTTACCTGACTATGATGACAGTGGCTATGACCTGTCTGTCAAGTCGGAGAAAAGTTTTGACACAGTAATTTCCAACCATTGTTTAGGTATCAGTTTCATCATGAAATTATTCTTATCAGCCATATCAATATTAGCAAGTAAATTATAGTAGCTGTGTAATAACACACTAACTTGCTGTATCATTACTATGTGTACTCAAGTTATAATGCTGATAGTATTACATTGCTTTAGCAGGTATATATATATATATATTTATAGATCCAGATCTGTAGTTTTGAGATGAGTGATCGACAAAGCCTAGGCCTGTCATGATTAATTGAGAAGTTGACTAATCATCAGAAACACCCATAATTGACTACAATTTCAAAGTCGATTATTATTTATTACTGTTTTTCTGACGAATTAGTAGTTATTACTCTCCTCCCCTTCCTGCTCGTAAGAAGTGTCAGGGCTGTAGAATATCAAAATACATAGTAATTGATATGGCAAAGAAGTATAAGGCTAAAAAAAATAATGTTTTGATTCTCAGGCCCTCCCTCGTTGGATCTGAACCTCCTCATTAGACATTTTTATTATGTCATGTTTTTTAAAGAATTTGTGAAAACTTGGAATGGTCATTTTTTCACATTTCTCGACATATAATTATTTAGCTGTGTTTGCAGTAAAATGGTTTTTCTTGTTGCAGTTTATGGGAGAGTGCCCAGAGGCACTCTCCCATAAACTGTAACAAGGCAAATTCTGATATACTGGATCATGATTTAATTATTTATTTATTTGCTGGTGTTTAAGGTCATATATTTCTGCACAATGGCTAATACTGGCCACAACACCGATATAAACTCAACTTTAACCAATCATTTAGAGCCATGTTTCCCATTTTAAAGGACTCCTACCCCAAGCATTGGTTACTGGGGCCTATTCTAATGGATCATGATGCTTGACAGATCTATACCACTAAAAAGAACAATAAAATACAAATCCTTTTAGCTGTTGTTACGGCAGTTAGTTATAAAAGGTATACTATAATTATACTAAAATACAACCTTTTCTCTTTTTCAAGTGGAAAGACAGCAAAAAGATTTACTAAATATACTCAACCCTTTACACGAAAACAAAAAAATAAAAAATAAAAATAAAATCCTCCCTCCCTCACTGATTTGAAAAAAAATTTTTCTGAGAATCAATTCATTTTTTTTATTTGGCCTAAAGATACAACACATGACACTAGGTCTGGCATTCTAGAACATATGGGAGTTCAAATAATTGCCCTTTTCAGTTTGCCAAGGAGTGCAATTGCCTTCTTAAGTCTGAATGCAGCTACAGTACATGGAGAGTGTATTATCACTAAATCACTCACAGAGTGGAGATTCCACCCAGGCAGTAATTGCAAATTTGTTGCAAAGCATAACCAGCACAAGCAAAGTTTCAGCCAATGGACCCCCGGGTTAAACCCGGAGGTCCATTGGCTGAAACATTGCTTGTGTCTTTTGTCGATATGTACAAAATTTGAAAGTTATAGCTTGGGTGATAACTCCACTGTGTGGGTGATTTAGTTGCAATCCACTCTCCATGTACTGTATTATTAGACTCTTGAACACCTCACGTCCATGCTTAGGTTTGGGCCTGAGGTGGTCAGGAGTCTGAATTTTTGTCGAAGAGCAATAGGCATGTAGTATGTCTGCATGCCAATAGAATGTCCGACCTGAGGAACTTATGAGCAATATATAGTTTTCTGTTTTGTTGTTTCTAGAGGTTTCAGAGTACGATTAATCAACTTGAAAATCGATTATTCTTCAAAAGCCATTCATGAAATTTTTATACCCGTTACAATCCTAACAAACCCTCTATGGCCCACCTGATTTGAAAAATAAGAGATTGGTAATAGATGCCTGCAAAACTTTTTAAATTTGACTGGCCTGCAAAACTTTTTAAATTTGACTGGATTTTAAATCGATTTGAGTCAAGCTGATTCAGAAATTTTTGAATTGTCTAGATGTTATCAAAACCTACCAAGAGTCTACACTTGTACTCTTTATCATCATGAGGTTCCGCTTCCGAAACGGCTTTAATTCAATTTCTAGAATATTCTGCTTTTTTAATTGATTTGCTCAAACAGATGAGTCACCTTTAATACAATACTTTGTCCAAGTTACAACAAGAACATAGTCCCCACAATACAAGTAAAAATGTAAAATACAAAACTGTATTGAGGGTAGCAAACACATGTGTGATCATTCATTTCAGAAAGTGAATGTTTTTTACCTGCACTCATTAACTGTTTATACAAGTCGAGGCCACCATTTTGATAACAGTAATTAAATGCAAATCACCAACTCAGTGAAATAAATTGAACTACAGGAGATAATTTTGGCCTTGATGACCTTTTTAACCCTTTACCCAACGAATCGCCCTCATCCGCTCGCGTAATATCCAAATTCAGCAGGTGAAAAAATTTTATGTTTCAAAAAATTTCAACAAAACCATATCATGTACCCCCTTGTTGGAACGAGCTTGTCGAGCTCGTTCCAACGAGGGTTTCACATAATATGGTTTTGTTCAAAATTTTTGAAAAATTTGAAAAAATGATATTTAAAATAATAAATTTTGGTATCGTCTGCGTTGGGTAAAGGGTTAATTGGGCCAACTGTGCATTAAACCCAAAAATAAAACAACAAAACACACAGGAAAAACACTACTGCAGTGGAACCCACTTAATTGGATATCTCTTAATTGTATATCCCTGTTAATTGAAAAAAATTTCAAACACAAAACCATTTACCATACCTTCAGTGCAAATGTGATCTGTTAATTGCATATGGGTTGTAGAGTAAACTCCTGTTAATTGTATATCAATTTTTGTAATATGTCGAAAAAATTACTGTGACATGCACCAAATTCCCCTTATTTATCAACCTTTTTGGCCTCACTACATCCAATGCAGGCATTTATTCTATTATATCTTGTTTGACAGAGCTCTATGAGCTCTGTCAAACAAGATATAATAGAATAAATGCTCAGTTTACCTCCAGAACACAGGAAACTGACCAAATCCCTGTTAATTGTATACTCCTGTCAATTGAATAATTTTCACTGGCAAAATGGATATTTAATTAAGAGGATTCTACTGTACTATAAAATCGGGTTGTAAAAGTGCATGTGAAACAATCTGGATATATACCTTTCACCCTTACACAATGTAACGGTCAAAACTGGTCAATTTTATTCCCAAAATTCACCATTAAATTTTCATTTATTGTCTCAAAAACATAGCTGAGTGAGCTCGTTCCAATGGGGGGGTCACAAGCGATGTTTTTGACGCAAAAATGAAAAAAAAATAGTTATTCAATAATTTTGTTTGCAAGTGTTGTCTGCCTTTCATGTTAGGTAAAGGGTTAACCCTTTACCCAACAAATCACCCGCATCCGCCCGCGTAATATGCAAATTCAGCATCTGAAAAAATATTATTTTTCGAAAAATTTTAACAAAACAATATCATGTGATCCCTCTTTGGAACGAGCTCGTTCCAAAGAGGGGTCACATGATATGGTTTTGTTGAAATTTTTTGAAAAAATTTAAAAATGATATTTAAAATAATAAATTTTGATATCGTCTGCGTTGGGTAAAGGGTTAAAAGCTAACAGTTCTCAAGTAATAGTTAAGAAAGGCAGGGACCGACCTGGGCATGCGCCAGTGCGTATTTGGTTCTGAAACATCACGACCTGGCTCTTAAATCTCAGAAATAGGCTTCTCAGTTGGCGCGCAACTTCTCAGATCATATTTTGATATTCTTTCGATGGATAATCGAGAGAGACACTCTTACATGTATTATATATATGATTATCATTTATCATTGTTGTAGAGTGCTTAAGTTAATACTTCAAGTCTTAATTACCAAGCATTAATCTTCATAAATAGGCAACCAAGACTTGATCAGAAACCACAGTGAAGATTAATGTTTGCTATAGTGTACTGAATGAAAATGAGAGCTATTACATACTTGCTGTGTGTGTTACAAACAGCAGTGTGACTCCGTAAATTGAAATCTGGCGCATGAATTGACAAAAATAGGCTCCGAGGCTAGAGCATATTTTAAATAGTCCTGATCAGTCCCTGGAAAGGCATATATAAGGTATAAGATTTGAAATGAACTACATGGGGGTAATCGCCCTCCTGAAGTTTATTCTAAGAAGGTGTTTGTCACCATCCTGTGATTTTCAAAACTACAGACCTGCAGGTATTGGTCAGATTGTCTTGTGCTTATCAACAGTGCTGGTATCATTTAGCTTGCTATCTCATTGTGTACAACATAAAACTGGTGTGTAAATGTAACACAAAATTTAATTTGGAGTTAAAATATAGGGGAAGGAATTATGATTGTGTAATATCAAAGAAAAATTTCTTTGCAGAGAATCAGAATCAAGGAAAACATGTCGTTCAGATGTTCGTTATTCAAAAAGATTTTCTCATTGAAGAGGTGTACATGATTCCAAAATGATTTTTCATGCCAGATTGTAAAAATGAATACATAAATTACATGTTTTCTTTATATATGTTGGGGTCAAAATGACTGTGTGCTGGGGCCAAGGTGACCAACTAAGATTTGCAGCAGACATGACTAAGATTGAAGCGACATGGACATACATGACGTATTGATGAGATGACTTGAAAGTTCTATTTCCAAAACAAAATGTATAAAAACACTCATCCGATTATTTTGTAATGTTTCGAGTTTTTCGTTTTTAGAAATTTAACATTTTTTCACCTGCTATTTGCCCTCGGTCTCTCTTCAAAATTAGGAACCATGAAGCTCAAGATGGAATAATTTTTTACTTTTCATCTTTCCTGAATTCTTTCTTATGTCTGTAAACCTGTTGAGAGCTGGAAGTCCATATTTGGGCTTTATTCTGAAGTGAAGGAACTGCATCTTAAAGGCTTCATATTCTGCGGATGTGCATCATATTATCTTTAACACTGTGACTCAATAGGTAGAGGTGCAGGCTGCAAGCTGAGAGGTCCTCATTTGAATCCCACCTGCGGCCACCGCATTGTGTCCTTGGGCAAGACACTTCACCCCCATTACCCATGTGGGGGCACAGTGGCATTGTGTACTTAGGCGTACTGCACATCAATGGTGCGCCTGTCTTCATCCAATGCTAACCCTGCTTGTGTGGAGTTAATATGATGGGGAGCTAACAGTTGCTCATCGTTGCTTGGTGGTTCTCTCTGGGTACTCCAATTTCCTCCACCCGTAAAACTGTTGTGGTCTTGATTAGCCATTGTGCAGAAATATATGACCTTAAACACCAATAAATAAATAAATAATTATCTTCAAGTGAATTTATTTTGTCTATATGGAATTGCTTTGCTACAATTTATGGAAGAGTGCCCTGGGCACTCTTCCATAAATTGTAACAAGACAAAGATATGTGAACAAATTTTGACAACCAAAAATAATTTAGTACTCTACCAGTTAAAAATGTATTATGAAGTGTGTGTGACTTGTGCTCCACTTTTCTCAGTTCATTTCAGGGATTTTGTTATATTTTGTTAAAGCAAAAACTGATTTATTGATGTTTTTATTGATGTTTTTTAAGGTCATATATTTATGCACAATGGCTAAACTTGACCGTGACAGTTTTATGGGTGGAGGAAGCCGGAGTATCTGGAGAGAACCACCGAGCAACGACGAACAGCTGCCAGCTCCCCAACATCATAACTCCGCACTGCAGCACAGGCAGGGTTAGATTGGTTGAAGACATGCACACCATCGACGTGCAGTATGCCTTAGTACACGGCGTCATCGTGCCCCCGCACGGGCAATGGAGATGAAGTGTCTTGCCCAAGGACACAACACAGTTGCCGCAGGTGGGATTCGAACCAAGGACCTCTCGGCTTGTAGCCTGCACCTCTACCTACTGAGCCACCGCGCTCCCGAAGCAAAAACTGAAATTCATCAAATGCTCAGATAACAAAATGAAAATTTCCCAGCTTTCTACTGCACCCTAGTATACAGCTCTTGAGGCTATGCATTGATTTCTAGCAAAGTCTTGAAAGGCTATAGAGGAAGCCAAGATGTGACTAGCAACCACTGCAACAGAGACATTTGTCAACAGCATAACTTTTTGACTGTATGCTAAACTACCTGTTCTCAAACCACAAGATATTTTAATGTTTAATATTGGCATTCAAAGCTAGCAGGGGGCACGGTTGCATTGTGGTAACTAGTTCTCATCAGATCACAAGTTAAGCAACGTCAAGCCCAGTTAGTCCTTGGAGAGGTGACCGTCTGAACAATCGACTCGGATTCCCGTGATTTGCCCTTGGGCAAGTCACTTAACCCTGATTGTCCACATGGAGGCACGATGATGCTGTGTACTAATGTGTACTGCACATTGATGATGCGCATGTCTTCAACCAATCTAACCCTACCTGTGCTGAAGTGCGGAGTTACGATGTTGGGGAGCTGGCAGCTGCTCATCGTTGCTCGGTGGTTCTCTCCGGGTACTCCGGCTTCCTCTACCCTTAAAACTGTCACCGACACAATATGACCTTGGTTGTTAACCCTCCACCCACGTAATATGCAAATTCAGCAGTTGAAAAAGTATTATTTTTTCAAACAATTTCAACAAAACCATATCATGTGACCCCTCGTTGGAACGAGCTCATCGAGCTCGTTCCAGCGAGGGGTCACATGATATAGTTTTGTTGAAATTTTTTGAAAATTTTTTAAAAATTATATTTAAAATAATAAATTTTGATATCGTCTGCATTGGGTAAAGGGTTAAAGTGTCGTTAGATCCTAATTAATAAATAAATAAATAACAAAGATAGTAACTCCCATATGATGTGACGACTGCTTAATTGTGAGTTTTTTAATACAGTTCATTCCCAGCAGTCAATTAACCAGGTTTGTTATAATTCTGTTGAATTGACAAGACCCGATCAAACAAGACAACATGCACATTATGCTTAATCTGGCTGACCTGGTCTTGTCATTGAGATGGAATATTACAAATCGGATTGATTTACTGTTGTAATAATGTGTTTTGAGACCTGGCACAGGGCTTTCTTTTTCACTAGGCCTATCAGCGCAGGCCTGGTAATCAGCCTCAAAACATTTCTCATCAGGCTGATAAGTCAGCCTGGTCGCCAATCTATCAAGCCGGCAAATGCATCTGCGACAGTATGTAATCGGCGAAATCAGCCCTGAACAGTACAAATCAGGCCTGGTGGCCCTTTTAACCTGTCCCAGGGCTTAAAATTCGTCTGGCATCACGCGAATCTAACATAATTCTCGCGAAATATTTTCACGCGAATCCATTTAAACTATGATATGAAATCCCCCGTAGGAACCCGGGAAGTAAAGCCAATGATTGAGGTGGAAATCCTCTAAAATGTGCTACATGGGGTATAAATGATTGAAAACCCTTGACTTCATATCCATGTTGCGATCATGATTAGCCATTGTGCATAATTATGTGACCTTAAACACCCTTAAATAAATAAATAAATAAATAAATAAATAAATAATGATATGAAATTCTGCAAAAACTACCTGAATGTTGCTAGTGAGATCACGAAATAAGTTGTCAAAATTTCCACCCATGATTTACCACATGCTTCACATTTTCTTGAGTTTGGTATCAAATCAAGTCATGATTTACCACATGCTTCACATTTTCTTGAGTTTGGTATCAAATCAAGTCATGGCTGCTACAGCAGCCATGACTTGATTTGATACCAAACTCAAGAAATATCAATGGACAGTTTTTCAAAATTATATATTTTATGATAACCCAGGTTGGAACTTCATCATGAATCAACGACATCATACATAAAGTGAATCCAAGCAGTAAATTGACGCGAATCCACTTGGATTCGCGCCAGTGTAGTTTGCCAGAATCATTACGAGGATCGATTCGCGGATTCGCGTGTAATTTTAAGCCCTGCTGTCCTATTCATCAGCCTGGTCATGGTTCTAAAATGCAAGCCCTGCTGGCATGAAATAAACAAGTTAGGTGCAGTTAGTGGTTAGATAATATGGCAATAGATATTTAACTCTCAACCCTCTGAATATTTTTAAGATATTTTTCATCAAATCTAGTCATGGCTGTTATGAAGCAACTATGACTAAATTTGATGAAAATTCAACTAAATTCAGCTCAAGAAATCAATTGTTAAAAATTTCATGCCATTTACAGGGGGAAAATTCAATTGAATGCGCCCAAATTATACTTATTTCATTGTCATGAGAAATCATGTCCTGTATGGGAATATCTGCCAGTGCAAGGAGATAAGAAATGAATGCAACACCTGAATATAAAAAAATATGAAATTATAGATTGATTGTAAAGAATGTTTAGCACAAAGGCACTCAAGTTTTTATCTCACATTTGTAAAATTGTCGCCTTGAAAATCTTTGCCCCTTAGTGATGTCACGCAAGCCTTTTGAAACCAGTGTGATATGGATTTGGAAAAGTTGTTGTGCTTGTTTTTCAGCAAGGCAGAATTGATGAGCAAAATACAGCAATATTGAGCTATTCATTATTTGTTATTTATTGAGATGTTAGTCATATAATAAATTGTAATATTTCCCTGTGCAAATTAGTATCATTACAGCTCCATCAAACATATTCTTTATTAGAATAGTTTGCAATACTTTATTAATAAATGTATATATATACAAATGAATTTTTGAACTCATATGATTTGAGGAATTGTTATAAAGTAGTTGAAAAAGTCATTTATTCTTATGTGCAATATATAAGCATGGATAATTCTCATACTAAACCCTTAAAGGCCTAAAGCTGACTTTTACAATTATTCTTGTATTTGAACTTTTGAACAACAATTTTGAGTTAGTCTTTCAGACAATGCATAAAATACACTGACATTGGTTTCTGGACAAGTCTTGGCTGCTTTTGCAGGCAGCCGAGATTTGACCTAAAGCCACGGCCAACCCTCTGGACATACAAGTTATAGTGTGGTACATTTTCTGAAAAATTGTCCAGGCCTTTAAGGATTAAAGTGTATTTTAGTTGTGTGATAATAATGGTTGCTTTTGATACATACAGTTAAAGGCATGGTATCATAATTTAATGTTACAAAGTGGTGCTGAGATTGCTGGCCAGATAACTGTTTCACAGTTAGTTGTACTGAGCTAACTGGTTGGAAAAGCTGTCCACTGGTTATCTGCGACATCGATTCTGATTGGATTTCATTTCCCGGACGAAAGGAATGATTTCGTGCGCCGAAGGCACGCAGGGACAGTATGGGGGACAAGCCCCTTTCGACCCTCGTTGACTGTAGGTGATTCGTTCTCACATGTCTAGGCGTGTTGAAGGAGGAACTGCTTCTGGTACTCGGCCGGTGTCACCAGTTGCATCGTGATGGTCTCTTGGCTGATGTCGGTTGAACCCTTGGGTGAGGACCAGTGTGAGAGGTTGGGTCCTCTCACAAAGGTACTACCTCTCCCCGAGGGTGCAGTCGATCTGGATTTTTGGGCAAGTATAGTCTGCCACTTCCAGGATGATTATGAGTGATGGCCATCACTGGCAAGTATAATCTGCCTCAGGCTGTTTCTGTTTGGTTGGACTCTTAGGACGAAAACAACAACGACCCCTTTCGGGGACCACCAAGAAGAAGAAGGCCCGAACTTCCCTGGTTCGGGGGCAGGATTTCCTTTGGTAAAATAATTGTATTTTATATTGAAAAATTACCAGTCCCATGATGCACAATATTGTACTAAATTATGGAGTGTTCTCAATGGTGTATGAAAATCTATGAGCTAGATTTGATGTCATTTGCTACATGGTGCCTTTATTGCAAGCTTTTCGTAAAAAAATTCTTAACGTCTTTTACTTCCTTTACTTCCTGTGCAATGTGCGGGAGTACTGAGTATATGTAGAAAAAACTAATTATTCTGCAGTGTATACTTAAAATAAATGTTGAGTATTACTTGATTGTTCATTTGTATATGTACTACAGTGGAACCCTGTTAATTGAATAGCCACTTTGCAAATGAAAATTATTCAATTAACAGTAGTATTAAATTAACAGGGATTGTGTCACTTTTCTGTATTCTAAAGATAAAATTTGCATTTATTCTATTATATCCATGAGCTCTGTCAAGCAAGATATAATAGATTAAACATTTGCTACTGGAGCCGTAAACATAAAAGAAACTACACCAGCTCTCATCCAATCAAAGGGTGAGGATTTTACTCTTATTGGTACATAAATAGTTTCAGAAAAACCTCAAAATCCTGACTGTTTTGATCCCGCAATCAATGTTATAATGGTCATGGATAGCCAGTTATTATCCAGTTATAGCTTGCAGTTAAAGTGGTTGCGAAAATGGGTCATTTGCTGTTTCAGCACTATTTTTAAATACTAATTGCTTTGTTGCATCATGTTTTTTATTTTATTAATATGTGTATTTCAGGTGACAAAATTTACAGATAAAAAGCACTATATTTTATCATTTGGTGTGTCTGAGTGCCCACCAACACAATTAATATAGCACTTCCCCTTGGGAACACCAGGAAGTGAAGCAGTACTTGTTTATTGTGTGGTAAATGAGATCTGTTTTCCTTTTAAAATAGGACCAAGTCACCAATGCTCAGAGTGGAAGTCCTCTAAAATGGGTATGGGTATAAATGATTGGCAAGACTTGACTTTATATCCATGTTGCAGTCATGATTATCCATTGTGGTGAACTATGTGACCTTCAACACCAATAAATAAATAACGTAGCACCGCAGCTTGTTTCGAGGAGACTGATTACTTTACCTTGCATAATGGCCAAAAATATCAAGTGCTAGCCCCAAAAATTTTCATTGAAATTTTTTTTTTTTTTGACATTTATTTCCAAAACATAGCTTATGACCCCTCATTGGAATATGCTTATTGGGGTTGTCCCATTGAGGGGTCATAAGCTTTTTTTAGGCAAAAAAATGAAGTTTTTTTTTGTTCTTATAATTTTTTTTTTTACAAATGAGCTCTCAGTTATGTTAGATAAAGGGTTTACCCCTTAATCTATATAGACAGTATCAACATTTATTATTTCAAATACAAGTGTTTCAAATTTTTGAGAAAATTTCAACAAAACCATATCAGCAAGCTCTTTCCAAGGAGTGGTCACATGTTATGGTTTTGTTGAAAAAGTTTGAAAAATAATATTTTTTTAACTTCCGAGTTTGTAAGTGATGCTGGTGGTTGTGGCTGATTTGTTAGGTAAAGGGTTAACCCTTTACCCAACGCAGATAATATCAAAATTTATTGTTTTAATTACTATTTTTTTTAAATTTAAAAAACAAATTCAACAAAACCATATCATGTGAGCCCTCGTTGGAACGAGCTCGATGAGCTCGTTCCAATGAGGGGTCACATGATATGGTTTTGTTGAAATATTTTGAAAAATTAATTTTTTTCAACGGCTCAATTTGCAAATTACGCGGGCGGATGCGGGCGATTCGTTAGGTAAAGGGTTAAGGATCATCATTATAGACTTGGCATTTTTTTTCAGGTAGAGAAGCACTGGATACCCTGAATGATACCCATCCTATCAAAATGAAATAGTGTGATCAATATTTTTATTTCAATGATCTCATGATTTCAGCAATAATAAATTTCTTTGTTGTTATAAATAATCTTTCAGAATCCGAATTGACACCTCCAGACACACCTTTGCCTGACTATGATGCAAGTGGCAATGACCTATCAATTAAGTTTGATGAAAGTTTAGACGCAGCTATAACCGACCAGTGTTTAGGTATCAGCTTCATCCAAAAATTACTTAACATAGCTCTATTCATATCATTAGCAAGTAAAATAGTTGCTGCTATTATAATACTAACTTGCCTACCCGTACTTAGATTGTAATGTAGGTAATATTCCTATGCTTCGGTAGGTAAATATGAAAATTAATCTTTAGTTCAGAAAGTACTTCATATAGGAGTGAGGAATATGGGTACAAAATGTGTGTATTAACCAGTTTTATTAATTATCAAATAATAATTTCAGAAACTTTAATTTCTTTGTTATATATTATAAAGCAACTAGTATCATTAGAAACTAAAGCAATTTCTATCAACTCTCAAGCAAAATCATCAGCATCATCTTAACTGGTTGCCACCTGCGGCAATCGCGTTGTGTCCTTGGGCAAGACACTTCACCCCCATTGCCCACATAGAGGTACGGTGACGTTGTGTACTAAGGCGTAGTGCACATCGATGGTGCACCTGTCTTAACCAATGCTAACCCTGCTTGTGTGGAGTTAGTATGTTCGGGATCTGACAGTTGCTCGCCATTGCTCGGTGGTTCTCTCCGGGTACTCCAGCTTCCTGCACCCATAAAACTGTCGTGGTCATGATTAGCCATTGTGCAGAAATATGTGACCTTAACCCTCTTTACCTAACACGAAAAGCAGTCAACACCTGCAAACAAATAACTATTTTTTTCATTTTTTGACTCAAAAACATGGTTTATGACCCCTTATTGGAACAAGCTCGTTCCAATGAGGAGTCATAAGCTGTTTTGGGGACAAAAAAATGGCAAAATATTTAAAATTGAATGGTGATTTTTGTGAATCACACTGGCTGGTTTTGGCCGTCACGTTGGGTAAATGGTTAAATACCAATAAATAAATAAATAATCTTAACTGGTAGAGTGCTGGAAGCCCATTTTTGGGCTTTATCCTGAAGTGCAGGTACCACGGCTTAAAAGCTTAATATTCTGTGGATGTGCTTCAATTAATTCTTGATGTGATATTATTTATTCTGAATGGAATTGCCCTGCTACAATTTATGGGAGAGTGCCTGTAGGCACTCTCCCATAAATTGTAGCAAGGCAATAACATGTGAACAAAATTTTAACACCTCAAAAAACTTAGCACTCTACCAGTTAACTGGTTGAGTGCTAGAAGCCACTATCATGGCTCTATTGAAAAGTGCTGGAAGCCACTTTACTGACTTTACACTGTATGCATTACTTTGATGTTTGGTCAGTAGTGGAAAAGTTATTTTTAAATAACATGGCTTGGTTGCAATTTATTGGAGAGTGCCTATTTGCACTCTCCAATAAACTGTAACAAATTAATTATCAATGAACATCTTGCTAAACTAAGGTTACTGTTGCTGGTTGTGTGGTATCTCTAAAAAAAATGCCCATGTTTCAAATCACCTATGAAAAATAATTTAGCACTCATCCAGTTAAATAACCTTTAATTCCAATGATATTGCTATGATTCGGTTCTCGTCCGATCACCTAAGTTAAGCAATGTCGGTCCCGGTTCGTCCTTGGATGGGTGACCATCTGAGCGATCGATTCAGACTCCTGCGTTGTGTCCTTGAACAAGGCACTTAACCCTGATCGTCCACATGGGGGCATGATGATGCCATGTACTAATGCGTACTGCACGTCAATGGTGCATATGTCTTCAACCAATCTAACCCTGCTTGTGCTGTGTCGCCGATGCGATATGACCTTGGCTGTTAATGTGTCATTAAACCCTCATAAATAAATAAATTGCTATGATTCAATCATGATTATCTTGTTGGAAATATCTCCCAGTGCCTCTCTTACTTGGGTATACTTGATTCAGTTTCTTAACTGAGAGAGGGCTGGAAGGACATATTTGGACTTTATTCTGAAGTATCACAATTTAAAGGCTTCATATTCTGTGGATGTGCTTCATATTATCTTTGGAGTGATATTATTTTATCTGCTAGGATTTGCCTTGTTACAATTGATGGGAGAATGCCCACTGTTACTCTCTCATAAATTGTAACTTGGCAAAGATGCACGAAATTGTAAGGACCAAAAATAATTTAGCACTCTACCAGTTAAGTGTTGTGAATAAACCAATATGGTTGATACTAAACTCTCATTGGAAGCAAAAAATTAACACAGGTCTTTGGGTGGGGGTGGGGGGGGGGGGTGGGGTGGGGGGGGGGTGGGGTGGGGGGGGGGGGGGGGGTAAAAGATTTTAAGAGATTCCCAAGCTTCTCTATGTGGGAACCCTGACAAGTGGAGCAGTGCTTGTTTAACTCTTAATCCACTGTGTATATTCAGAATATTTTTCATCAGATCTAGCCTTGGCTTCTTTGTAGCAGACATCACTAGTTTTGATGAATAATTTAACTAAATTTAACTCCACAAGTTTCCAACATGAGGTGACCCTATGACTGTCATTAAACCCCAAGAAATAAATAATTCAAGAAGTCATTGGTAAAAACATGTATTCAGTCTACAGAGGAGAAATTGGGCTAAATGTGCCCAAATTCTACTTATTTCAGTGGCAAGAGGTTTTGTGTCCTGGGCAAGCCTGAAAATAAGCAGACTGTCTCCTGCAGAATGAGGACCCCAGAGGGTGAATTTGGTGATGCTACCCTGCACATCACTGAATTTACCCACTGTGAACCTCATTCTGAATCAATGTCTCAAGCCTGAACAGTAAGAGGTATCCAGAGGATAAATTGTAACACTGTATGGGATCTAGCCTGAATATAAGAAACCTGTCATTTGCAAAATGGGGTCCCCAGAGGGTGAATTTGCTGATGCTATCCCATACAGTGGGCCTATTTATCCTCTAGGTACATCTTTCTGTTTTGGCCTGAAACCTTGATTCAGACTGAGGTTCACAGAGGGTAAATTTTGTGATGCAGGGTAGCATCACCAACCTCACTCTCTGGGGACCTCATTTTGCAGACGACAGTCTGCTTACTTTCAGGCTTGGTCCTGGGCAGGAATATCTGTCCCAGCATGTAAGGTGTTAAGTGTTTATACATTTTGTTTTCAACAGGTGCGATTCTGTAAAATTATGGGGAAAGAACTTCAACCTGACTGCAATCCCGTCATGATCAGGCACATAGGTATCTATATTGGGGTGGGAGGAGGTGTCGGCACAGGCAGTGCTTATATTTCGGTGCAAATCCGAGAATACAGTCAGGCAAAGATTTACGCAACAATGCCAGTGAGAATCTATGTAGATTCTTTCTGCGCCTCTACTAGGATTCGCATGAAAAGAATTGAGTCAATTTGACCCTTTACCAAGCAGCAGCAGCAGCAGCAGCAAATTAACCAATACAAAGCTAACATGACCTGAAATATCCTTTCACTTTGTCAATAAAATTGTACAAATATGACGGTCATTGGAACCAGCTCAATGAGCCAGTTCCAATGGCATCAATATTTGTAAGGCATTATTGATAAATATTGTTTATTTTTTTAAAACATTATCAAATTCAGTTTATATTTGAAAAATGAAAAAGTTATGTTGGGTAAAGGGCTAATGTCCCCGTGGGAACCCCGGGAAGTAAGCAGCACTTGTTTACTGTGGTAAACCAGTTCCGCTTTACTAGTAAAATAGGACCCAGTCACCAATGCTTGGGGTGAAAGTCCTCTAAAATGGGCAACATGCAGATCAACGATTGACTAAACTTGACTTCATCTCCATGTTGTGTCACGATTAGCCATGGTGCATAAATATGTGACGTTAACCACCAACAAACAAACAAAGGGCTAATGTGTATCATTCCTAGCAACCATTTTCGTGAGAATTCTCCCAAATTTAGATGAAATATAAGCCCTGATAAGGATCTTGTAGGGGGGGGGGGGGTCCAAACATTTTTATGCCGCAGCATATCTCGAAGATCGGAATCTTGAACTGGGGAATAAAAGGTATAGAGGTGGTATCACACGCATTAGTGTGGCCTGGGGAGAGGGATATTTTTAAACAACTACTTTAAATTCTTTGTCTGCTTTGACTGTAAGCAAATATCAGACACGATTAACCTTTAGCCAGTACACAATTTTAAAATTTGTTATTTTAATTATTTCCTTTTCAAATTTTTCAAAAAATATCAACAAAACCATATCATGTGACCCCCCCCCCCCCCCCCCCCCCCCATCCTCATTGAAATGAGCTCGAAAAGTTTGTTCCAATGAAGGGGTCACATTATATGGTTTTGTTGAAATTTAAAAAAGAAATTTTCTTCAACTGCTCAATTTGAAATTTACATGGGGAAATGCAGCTGATCCATTAGGTAAAGGGTCAAATAAATTCAGATGAAGGGAAAGAGTGGTTTTAAATTTCCGAGAAAGATGCCTGAAGGTTCTGGATTTTCTTTCTGCAAAGTGTGTATGAATCCTTGATTGATTAGTGCATTAAAGTTGAAATGTCCGCCATGTGGTCTCTGTTGTACTTGGTGGTTGTCTTTAGGAATGCTGGCTTTCCCATCTGTAAAAATGTACAGTATAATATGACCCAGGCTGTTGAAAGTGTTATTAACCCTTTACCTAACGAATCGCCCGGATCCGCATGCGTAATATGCAAATTGAGCAGTTGAAAAAATTGAATTTTTCAAAATATTTCAACAAAACCATATCATGTGACCCCTCATTGGAACGATCTCATTGAGCTTGCTCCAATGAGAGGGTCACATGATATGGTTTTGTTGAATTTTTTTGAAAAATTCAAAAAAATTATATTTAAAATAATAAATTTTGATATCGTCTGCGTTGGGTAAAGGGTTAACTGGTTTAGTGTATCAGGAGGAGTGCAGGGTTTGAACCATCGACCTCTAGCACACAAAGCGACTGATTTACCACGAGACTAAGAGATCTGAACCAACCAGGCTGGTTTGTAAATGGCCTTTATACCTCAACTGCTACTCTCCTCTCCCCTTCTTTTGAGATTCACCCATCGTGAATCTCACCCCAGCTTCCACCTCAGAGCGGTCGAAACATCCACCATGCTTCACCACAGCACCCACAATGCCACCAACTGCTGAGGATTGGACGAGCCTCCAAGTTTTAACAGGAGGAGAGATAAGTACGTGAGCTGGGGTTCGAACCGTCAACCTCTAGCACACAAAGCGACCGATTTACCACGAGACTAAGAGATCCGGACCAACCAGGTTGGTTGGAAATGGCCTTTATACCTCGCCTGCTACATCAGTTCTGGAGGCCACTATCATGGATCTATTGAAAAGTGCTGAAAGCCACTTTTGTGGCTTTACAACATATGCATTAGCTTGATGCTTGTTCAGCAGTATAAGAAAAAAAGTTTGATATGAAATTGTTTGGTTACAATTTATTGGAGAGTGCCTATTGGCACTCTCCAATAAATTGTAACAAAACAATTATTTATGAACAAAATCTTCCTAAACTTTGGCTACTCTTGCTTAAAAAAAATGCCCATGCTTCAAATCACCTTTTAAAAATAATTTAGCACCTGACCAGTTAAATCTCTGTAATTGAATTATTTATTTATTTATTGCTGTTTAAGGTCACATACTTATGCACAATGGCTAATCGTGACCGTGACAGTTTTACGGGTGGAGGAAGCCGGAGTACCCGGAGAGAACCACCGAGCAACGACGAGCAGCTGTCAGCTCTCCAACATCGTAACTCTGAACTCTGCACCGCAGCACAGGCAGGGTTAGATTGGTTGAAGACATGCGCACCATCGACGTGCAGTACGCCTCAGTACACAGCGTCATCGTGCCCCCATGTAGGCAATCGGGGTGAAGTGTCTTGCCCAAGGACACAACGCGGTTGCCGCAGGTGGGATTCGAACCGAGGACCTCTCGGCTTGCAGCCTGCACCTCTACCAACTGAGCCACCGCACCCCCCTGTAATTGAATAAATGAATACATAAATACAGTGTCAAACTGGAGACAATTATTCATTCTTTGTTGGAGGGTCAGTGGTTTCTCAGGTACATATAACTTGATCATGAGCTGTTTGTGTAATCAGGTGTAAATTGAGATACATGTGTGGCAATGATTGATTTCATGTCAAGTGATTTTATGTTGATTAATCTCTCTATTATGCTGTACAGTCAGATGGTCTTCAAATGGTTTCAGTGTCACTGATTGAACAAACAGATTGGATTGAAGCTTCCCCATGGGAACCCTCAGAAATGGAACAGTACAGGCTCGCGATATGGACAAAATGTTCTGTCGACTTTAACCCTTTACCCAATGTAACAATCAAAACCGGGTGTGCGGTGGCGTCGCGGTAACCTGTTCTCGTTAGATCACCGAAGTTAAGCAACGTTGAGCAAGGTTAGTAGTTGGATGAGTGACCATTTCATCGACTGATTTGCGCTCCTGCGTTGTGTCCTTGGGCATTGCACTTAACCCTGATTGCCTACATGGGGCCACAATGACGCTGTGTACTAAGGCGTACTGCACGTTAATGGTGCACATGTCTTCAACCAATCTAACCCTGCCTGTGCCACGATGCAGAGTTCAGAGTTACAATGTTGGAGAGCTGACAGCTGCTCGTCATTGCTCTGTGGTTCTCTCCGGGTGCTCCGGCTTCCTCCATCCATAAAACTGTCACCGACTTGATATGACCCCAGCAGTTAAAGTGTCGTTAAACCGTAATAAATAAATAAATAACAATCAAAATCAACCAGTGCTGTTCACAAAAATTATCATTCAATTTTCATTATATTTTTATTTTTTGTCTCAAAAACATAGCTTATGACCCGTCATTGGAATGAGCTCATTGAGCTCGTTCCAATGAGGGGTCATAAACTATGTTTTTGACGAAAAAAATAGGTATTCAAGAATTTTGTTTACAAGTGTCGTCTGCCTTTCATATTAGGTAAAGGGTTAAATGTGTACTTACTGTACTGTATTCAGTCAGATAATGGTCTGGTGAAGGGGCTCTGGGTGGGAGCAGGGGCTTCGAAGGAGGATAGCTCAGTGGCTCATTGGTTAGAGCATTGGACTTCAGATCAGAAAGTTGTGAATTCTAGCCCACTCCCTGTGAATCTCAAATGTTGAATCAGGAAAGAGTTTACAAATTGAATCAAATTTTGAATTGATCTCACAGTTCTTCAGATTCTAAATACTAGTGGATGTACTCACTAGGGCTGTCACGATTAATCGATTAATCGATTGTTGATCGATCACGGCGAAATCGATTAGTATATTTCGTTGTCGAATAATCGGTAAATTATATCCCGTTTTAGACGTGTAATAATTAAAAGAAAATATGTTGAAAAAACTATTGTTTCTAAAGGTAAAGAGTTAAGAACATCGATGTTAAACCCCAAGAAGCTACTGGAAGCATTTGTCTTTCAGGTACAATCATCAAAGCTTTGATGTTCTGAACTTTTGAACCGTCAGTGTAATAATCAAGACCGGTCGGCAGTTGCGAAGTTCGCAACTGCCGACTGGTCTTGATTATTACACTGACGGTTCAAAAGTTCAGAACATCAAAGCTTTGAATGTAACTAAAAGAGAATCGTCTTCGTTGTTTACTTGAGGTAGGTCAACTCACTTCAACTTCATTTTTATCGACTTCAAAGAGAAGGAGATGGGTGTCATCTAGGTACGATCAATCGATTATCATCGATTATTTGCGACGATTAATCGATTCCTAAATTAAAAAATCGTGACAGCCCTAGTACTCACACTAGGTACGTTTTATTTTTTTCATTGGTGGCATTCACAGGATGTGACACAATTGCCGCTTTTGGGGAATAACTTAAAATATTTCCACCAAACATCTTGATTTAGTTTTATTAGTTATATCAGATAGAATTATTTGGGAGACGACACACTCAAGTTTGATGCTTCCTGTCGAATCCCTCATCTTTACAATAAATTATAAGTTGTTACACTGTGTATGTCAGTATTTTGTATTATATTTTTTATTATTATTACCTGCGTCGCCAGCGGCTGAGCAGGTCTAGTAACCGCTCGACTCCGTCCATCCGTCAGTCCGTCCGAAACACTTCTTCTGTCAAAGTTTTCTTGTCTTCTATGAAAGGGAATGATTTTATATTTGGTCTGCTGCTTCACAATGATGAGTTGTATCGTGTATCTAATTTTCAGATCTGCCGTGTAGCCACTTCCTGTTTGCCGATACTTTGAAATTTTACTGTACCCACTAAACATTGAAATTTTCCGTCAAGGTTTTCTCGACTTCTATGCAAGGGATTGATTTTATATTTGGTCTGCTGCTTCATAATGATCAGTTGTATCGTGTATGCAATTTTCAGATCTGCCGTGCAGCCATTTCCTGTTTGCCGATTCAATTGCATACAGCGACGCAGGTCCAGACCCGGTATTGGTCTTGGCTTGTTTTTGTTAACAATGAAATGTATGCATGTAACATAGATTCTAAGAATAAATGTTGTTTAAACTAGATAGAATTACTTACACCTGAGTATGAGGTTTATCAGGTCCGTGGAAGCTGAGGACATAGGGCACATCACGACAAGCAGAATTATAGTAAGATTGCACCTACAGTACGTGGAGAGTGTATTATCACTAAATCACCCACAGAGTGGAGATTCCACTTAAGCAATAATTAGTTATAGCTTGGGTGACAACTCCACTCCACGGGTGATTTAGTTACAATCCACTCTCCACGTACTGTACTTACAATCATAATTATATTGCCAATCTCCACTCAAGTATCATCTGTTTGGGCATATTAATCAAAATGTGGAATATTCCAGAACAGAATCAATGTAATTTTGGAAGAGGAACATTCTTGACAGGTTTGAAAATAAGCAGTCTGACATTTGCAGAATGAGGTCCACAGAGGGTGAATTTGATGATGCTATCCCATACAATGAGCCAATTTATCCTCTGGGTACCTCTTTCTGTTTACTTTTGAGACCCTGATTCAGACTGAAGTTCACAGATGGTACATTTAGAGATGCTACCCTGGTATGCAGGGTAGCATCTCTAAATTCACCCTCCGGGGACCTCATTTTGCAGATGACAGACTGCTTATTTCCTGGCTTGATTCTTGAACTCTTCTTCCATCAGGTCTCCACTGCTGGAGACCTGATGTTAGAAGAAGAGTTCAAGAGAAGCACTCTTGGCAGGTTTTTGACAGCATCAAGACAGTTCAGAAATGTTTGAGTTGACGTAACTCCGTTTGAATTGCATCATCAGGATTGTTTAAAATCAAATTTTGAAGTCAGTTGGGCCCAATACTGTATGTTTGACCTTCACTTGTATCATTCGCATTGTGTCCATGGGAAAGACAGTTATTTCCAGTTGCCCAAGAAGGACTACGGCAGGTGTACTGCATGCTGATGGTTCACATTCCTTCAACTGACGCTAAACCTGTTTTTTCAGTATTAGTACAGTGAAGCCAACAGTTACTTGCTGCTGCTCAGTGGTTCTCTCATGCTACTGAAGCTTCTTCCACCCATAGAATTGTCTGACACAATCTGTTCCTGGCAGTTGAATGTGTCTTTAACCCTTTACCCAACACAGACGATATCAAAACTTATTATTTTAAATATCATTTTTTTCAATTTAAAAAAAAATTTCAACAAAACCATATCATGTGACTCCTCATTGTAACAAGCTCAACGAGCTCGGTCCAAAGAGGGATCACATAATATGGTTTTGTTGAAATTTTTTGAAAAATAATATTTTTTCAGCTGCTGAATTTGCATATTACGCAGGCGGATGTGGCCGATTCATTGGGTAAAGGGTTAAACCTCATGCAATAAATATAGTCAGATGACATACAGTATGTGGAGAGTGTATTATCAATAAATCACCTGCAGAGTGGAGGTTCCACCCGAGCAATAATTGCAAATCATAACAATCAAAAGCAAATTTCCAGCCAATGGACCTCCGGCTTAAACCCGAAGGTCCATTGGCTGAAAAATTGCTTATGTTTTTTGTCCACATGTACAGAATTTGAAAGTGATACTTTGGGTGATTACCCCACTCCACGGGTGATTTAGTTACAATCCACTCTCCACGTACTGTACTTGACGCATGATATTCAGCCAGACATTGGTCTCAGGCTTTGTACGTAACCATGGCCGAAATTCCTTTACATAAGTGCTTCTGGTGAAGATGTTTCACAAACTCCCACATTACACCTTCAGTCCTGTCAATCTGCCCCATCCCCCCACCCCAGTTGTTTTGTGCTTAAAGGTATTTTGCATGTAATTTGATTCCTGAGAGCTTTTCCCAAAATAGGTCAAAGTTTAACCTTCAGCCTACTGAAGTTGAAACATCAAAACTTCAAGCTGCAAAGTATTACCATAATGTAGCTAGGATTTAACCCCAGTGAAGTGATCAAAGCAGTGCTTGTTTACTTTGGTAACCAAGCTGTGTTTTACTTGTAAAATAGGAAGGACCCAGTAACCAATGTCCTGGGTGGAAGTCCTCTAAACTGGGCAATGTGGGTATAAACGAATGGCTTGACTTCACTTTATATTCATGTTGGTGTCAAACTTAGCCATAGCAGGGGGCGCGGTGGCTCAGTTGGTAGAGGTGCAGGCTGCAAGCCGAGAGGTCCTCTGTTTGAATCCCACCTGCGGCAACCGCGTTGTGTCCTTGGTCAAGACACTTCACCCCCATTGCCCACATGGGGGCATGGTGACGTTGTGTACTAAGGCGTACTGCACGTCGATGGTGCACCTGTCTTCAGCCAATGCTAACCCTGCTTGTGTGGAGTTGGTATGTTGGGGAGCTGACAGTTGCTCGCCATTGCTCAGTGGTTCTCTGTGGGTACTCCGGCTTCCTCCACCCGTAAAACTGTCACGGTCATGGTTAGTGTAGAAATATGTGACCTTAAACACCAATAAATAAATAATAAATAAATAGCCATAGCACAGAAATATGTGACCTAAATAATAAGCCATGATTTTAACCAATTCAATCTTAATTGGTTACATTTCTTGTTGCATTAAGGGAGAAATTTGCTTATTGAAATTTTGGTATTTTACCATCAGTGTGTAGAAGGTTAACTGGATGAGTGCGTAGATGCTGCAATCATGGAAATGACTTTGAAAAGTGCTGAAAGCCTCTTCGGTGGCTTAAATGCAAACTGTAAATGCATGCTTATTATTTGCTCAGTCTTAGAACAAATTATATACAACTAGCAGACCCTCACATTCGTTGACAGAAAAGATACTTCCCAGCAGGCAGGCCACCCTGTGCAAGAGCTGAAAAGTATCCCATTGCATATCAAGGGAGATATCCAAGCTTGAATTTCTTGCTGGATGGAATGGATGTAATCACAGACACTTCTCCTTTATATAATAAATAGTACTGTTAAAGAGAACAGGCAGCACTCTCCAATAAATTGTAATAAAATAATTACCTTTGAACTATTTATTTAATTATTGGGATTTTAATGACACTTTTGACAGCCAGGGTCACCACGTGTTGGACAGTTTTATGGATGGAGGAAGCCGGAGTGCCATTAGAGAACACCTGACCAACATTGAGCAACTGTCTTGACTCCACAATGAACTAACTCCACACAAGCAGGGTTAGCATTGGTTGAAGACAAGTGCACCATCGATGTGTAGTATGCCTTAGTACACAGTGCCACCATGCCCCCACATGGGAAATCAGGATTAAGTGTCTTGCCCAAAGACACAACGTAGTAACCCCTGACGGGGATCGAACTGTAGACCTTTTATTTTAAGTCCAATACTGTAACCACTGATCCACCACGCTCCCTATCTTTGAACTAAATCATGCTAAAATAAGACTACCCTTACTGGTAGTAGGGTCCTGCGAATATACTCAATTCAGTTCGATATCAATATCATACCTCTGCTTCGAGAACGATCCCAAATCAATCTCAAGGTTCGATTTTTTTTAATCACTCGTACTAACTTCAATTTTTTACATTTCCAACAAAAATTGTCCGACAATTCATTCATGTAGTCTCAATTCAATTTCATATTTAATTGAGTAATTGACAATGTTTAATTGCTGGGAAAGTAATGAATTTTGCCCAGAACATTATCCATAGTTATAGTTTTTGAAGGCTTAACTTGTTACTATTCACGTTCTTAAGAACGTGAATAGTAACAATTTAAGCCGTCAGAAACTAAAACTATGGATAATAGGGCTAGCAGTTTCAGCAAAGGTGCTACAGAGAATATTTATTTATTGGTGTTTAAGGTGTTCACTCAGTCTTGTAAGGGTCATCACAGTGTTCCATAACTTCCTTTTGGTGCAATATGAAATAAGTTGTCTTTTAAGATTTGGTTCAATTTGATATTGATAGCAGAGACACAATTCAATCCGAGATTCGATTCAGAAAAAAAATTTATTATTAGCCGATCCCTAGCTGGTAGAATGGTATCTTTGAATAAAAATACTCTTGCAATAAATTGCACTTTTTAATGTAATTGAGCACGCTGGTCTATAAGTGTACTCATATCAAGATATTTTGCATGTGATTGCTTATAGTAAATAGCTGATTGTTGAAGGCTAGTTTGATAAAAAAGTGTGAATAATCCTAGAGAGTTAACACAAGTGTGTAAGATTGTAACAGTAGTTTAGCTAGCTAATATTTAATCATCGTGTCCGAGCATAATGTGGTAATTATTGCGAGAATATTAATGTTTTGTCTGTCATTCACAACTGTTGCTATTTAATTCTCACATCAGTCCGTACTTTGTTTGTTAACCTGTTAACCAACACAGTTGTGTTCAATGCATTAACCAATACAACTTTCAGGATTTACAGCAACTGAGAACTGACTTCATGCGAAATCCCCCCACACAAATTAGCAATTAACCCTTTACCTTACATGAATAACAAACACCTGCAAAAAAAAGTCTTGCATAACTAAAATATTTCATTGTTTGCTTAACCCTTTACCTAACATGAAAAGCAGACGACACTTGCAAAAAAAATTCTTGAATAACTTATTTTTTTCATTTTTTGTCTCAAAAACATAGGTTATGACCCCTCATTGGAACGAGCTCGACGAGCTCGTTCCAATGAGGGGTCATAACCTATGTTTTTGAGACAAAAAATGAAAAAAATAATGAAAATTAATTGGCGATTTTTGAGAATAGCGCTGGCCGGTTTTGGCCGTTACGTTGGGTAAAGGGTTAACTCTTTACTAAACACGAAAGGCAGACAATACTTGCAAACAAAATTCATGAATACAGTAAAACCTGTCTTGAGAGACCGCTGTCTTGAGAGAGATTGTAGGATAAAATACCCTCGGACAGAATACCCTTAGGACATAATACCCTAAAAAAAATACCCTTACGACATAATACCCTCAATGGGTAGGACAAAATACCCTCGGACAAAATACCCTCAGACCAAATGTATATAAAGTTTTTTTTTTTTTTTTGGGTGGGGGGGGGGGGGGGGGGGTCAAGCTTGTTTGTAAAGTATATCTTTGTTTTGTACTTCATTTTTGATTTGTTTCATGTTCTGTGCTATCTGCCATTTATATTGTGCTTCATATACAATTGCCATCTGCCATCGGTATTGTGCTTCATATCTATTTAGTTTAATAATTTAGGTTAATAAAAAAAATTGAAAGTATTGGTACTTGTTATTTCAAACAAAACACCTGCTAGTGCCTTAGATGCAATTACCCCCCCCCCCCCCCCCTCCCCCCTGCCCAACACCAAAAATCCAACTTTATATACATTTGGTCTGAGGGTATTTTGTCCTACGCATTGAGGGTATTATGTCCTAAGGGTATTTTTGTTGAGAGTATTATGTCCTAAGGGTATTTTGTCTGAGGGTATTTTGGCCGGATACCTTGAGAGACCACCTGTCTTGAGAGACCACATCTGCCAGGCACCGAGTGGTTTTACTTTATAATGGACCTGCTATGGGAGACCACCTGTCTTGAGAGACCACTGTGATCTGGTTCCAACTTGTATTTTTATGCCATAATGAACCTGTCTCGAGAGACCGCCCCTTTGAAGACTGAAACCATGACAAAAACTTTTTACCTGTCCTAGAATTGGAAAATCCATTGTGGTTATACTAACAAAATTAAAAGTATTAAAAGCTTTTAATTGGGTTTCAATTGCTAACTCATTAAAGATTGAGATGTTTTTATAAGACCCCTGTGAAAAGATTAGGATTATTGCTGAATAAACAATTTAATACATACCTGAAATGTGACAGATAGGAATAAAAATAAATTTGTGTTGAAAATCTTTTTGTAACAAATTGAAATGGACCTTTATAAAAATTATAAAAATAAATTAGTGTTGAAAATCTTCAGTGAAGATTTTCAACACTAATTTATTTTTATAATTTTTATAACAGTCCATTTCAATTTGTTACAAAAACTTCATAAAAAACAACTACTACAAAGTAATTACAAAAATCTATTCTTCTCCATTTCTGAATTTTGTGGTTGGTTTATCCACTGACTTGAGAAAACCTGAAACCTGTTATGAGAGACCACCTGTCTTGAGAGACCACTTTTGTGTGGCACAAAGGGCGGTCTCTCAAGACAGGTTCTACTGTAACTAATTTTTTTCATTTTTTTGTGTCAAAAGCATAGCTTATGACAACTATGACAATGAGCTTGTTCCAATGAGGAGCCATAAGCTCATTTTTTTGTGAATAACGCTGACTGGGTTAGGAAATGGGTTAACAGTTCATAAGTCTGTTTACCATTACAGTTCTGTTCAATGCATTAACTAATATATTTTTCAGGATTTACAGCAATGTCGACTTGATTTTATGAGAAAATAGAAAAAATACCAGTTTCAGAATTAATAATTCAGTTTAATTAAACAATGCTTACACATTTCTGCAGTCAGGGTTGTTTTCAGAGGAACCCAGTGCTGGAAATGAACAGAATTGATAGGTGCAGTTTTACGCTCTCGTTAATTCAGAGACGGGGAGTAAATTGCACCTGTAAAATGTTAGTATATGAATTTTCAAGGGAATACTGTCACCAAACACCAAACACTTAACCCACTGAACTCTTGTGGTATCTTCCATGCCAGTTCAATGGCAACAATTAGAAGAAGAGTCCATATTCATTACTTGGGGTAGACCAATCAATATTTTCAACCTGCAGCCTCAGGGCTGCACTTTGAAAATATTGATTGGTTTACCCCACACATTCACTGAACAGCCATTCTATTTAATGACGTTATGACGTATCATGATCCTGGCCAGAAAAGTGGCCAATCAGGTTCAAGGGGTTAAATGTATAAGCAATTGCTGAATTATGACAGTAACTTGCCACTATCCGCAGAGTGCTGCTTTCTCAAAACAATTGTGTCGATATCACAAAACCATATCATGTGACCCCTCTTTGGAACGAGTTCGTCGAGCTCGTTCCAAAGAGGGGTCACATGATATGGTTTTGTTGAAATTTTTTGAAAAAATTTAAAAAATGGTTTTTAAAATAATAAATTTTGAAATCGTCTGCGTTGGGTAAAGGGTTAAGCATTTCTGTGTATCTTTGTTTATCCGATGAAATGATGCCATGAGATAAACAATTTGGAAGTGCTCCGAGTACTAAGTTCCAAAATAATTAAACCATTTTGTAAGCAGTTAACCAGATAATGGGGAGTGTGGTGGCTCATTGGTTATGGCATTGAACTTAAAATGAAAGGTCCATTGTTCAGTCCCTGTCAGAGGTAACAGCAGTGTGTCCTTGGGCAAGGCACTTAATCCTGATTGTTAAGGGGCACTGTGGACTAATGCCTACTGCACGTCGATAGTGCACTTGTCTTTAACCAATCCTTACCTTGCTCGTGTGGAGTTTGTTGGGAAGTCTGACAGTTGCTTGCCACTGCTCGTTGGTTCTTGTCAGGTACTCTGGCTTCCTCCAACTGTCCATCACGACCTGGCTATCATAAGTATCATTAAACCACAATGAATAAATAATTAACAGATAATAAGGCCCCCAAAGTTGATCATTGGTTTCTCAGGCCATTTTAAAACAAATTCCATGTGGGCAGGTTTTTTTTTCTTTTTTTTTTTTTAGTAATTATTTCTTTGCCATCACAAGTTCATATTCTTTGATTGTTTTATGTTTTAGGCCTCATAATAATCTACAGAAGAGCATGGGTGGTGGTGTATTTCGTCCCTTGAGTGCAAGACCCTCAAGAGACAAATTTATCAATTTTATTAACTTGAGTAAAATATCAGACATAAACCATTTAACCTTTTACCCCACGTAAGGGCCAAAATCGATCAGCGCTATTGGCAAAAATCGACAAATAATTTCCATTATTTTTTTATTTTTTGTCTCAAAAACATAGGTCATGACCCCTTGTTGGAATGAGCTGATTGAGCTCATTCCATCGAGGGGTGAAAATCTTTGTTTTTGAGACAAAAAATGAAAAAAATTATTTCTTCAAAAATTTTTTTGCAAGTGTCGTCTGCTTTTCATGTTAGGTAAAGGGTTAATTTTTCTTTTTTTTTAAATTGCATTGGTTATAAAAAGAAAACATGCGGCAGCCAAAATGACCATGTGGGATGGCCTGAGAAACAGATTCATAACTTTCTTAGGCCTCAGAGTATGGGGACTGAACTGAACGACACAGATTAGAGTTTTTCTGCATTTCACATGTGCCAAAGGCACGTGTGAAATACAGGAAAAATGACAACCAGGGTTGTTGATTCATGTCCTAAGTTGTGTTCTGTATATGTACGATTATTAAACCTTAATTAAGTAAACAATTAATTAATTATCTTCAAAGAATAATTCACCTTTTGCTGTGTATTTACTTTGAAATTCTCAGATTCATTCTTAAATGACATTCTTACGCTTTATCCAGATTCCACAAGAGGTGTATCTTAAACATTTTACAATGCCTGTATTGTATCTCATAACGTTGAATACTCGCAGCAATCATGGTATAATGTTGGTTCACACACTTCGAATGTAGTAATGACGAGTGGACATGGATAGGCAATAGCAATGACCAGCATAAACTCTTTTTTTCATTTTCCAGTTTTATACAGCAAAAGAGCACATGAATGGATTCCAGGCTATAAAATAATTATTTTTATTGATACCTGCAGGGATTCATTTGAGTGTCTACAGGGGCTGAATATCGGACCCTTTCCCAATGGCATTTTGGCATAACTTTTCCCAGTTAAAACCTAAAATTTACCAATCTAGGTCCTCAGTCAAATAAAAAATTAATTCTTCTTTAACCCCCGGAGACCTCTTTTTGACCACTTTTTACTCCAACAAAACAGGTGCCCCAACAGACAGTTTTTAGACACAGTTTCAAGTTATAATCCCAAGCACATTTTCAGTTGTTTCAATGCAAGTCTTGTCTGCCTATATACAGTTAAAACTAGAAGTCCTGTCACTAATAGTGCGCTTATCTAGGCTTAATTGCGCGTTGGAATTGCGCGCAATTACCATATCGAATGGCATCCAAAGCACGGCAGGTTCTCCTGGTTACTCATAGCAAACACATGCAATGTTTCTGCCAATGGACCTCTGGGTTACCCGGAGGTCCATTGGCTGAAACATTACTTGAGCACAGGCCATATGTACAGAATTTGATAGCTTTACTTGGGTCATAACGCGCACCTTAACGCGCATATCAACATGCTATTTTTGCGCATTTCATGACAGGACTTCTAGTTTTAACTATAGACAGCCAAGACTTGTCTAGACACAACTACAAAGCCACAGAATGTAGACTGTTGAAGTGTAGGAAAATGCATACATATCTTCATAATTCCTCCATGGGAACCCTAGGAAATGAAGCAGTGCTTGTTTACTGTGGTAAACAAGTTCTGTTTCAATGGTAAAATAGGACCCAGTCACTAATGCTTGGGGTGCGAGTCCTCTAAAATAGGCAACATGGGGTATAAACATTTGACTGACCTTGACTTTATCTCCATGTTGTGGTCATGATTAGCCATTGTGCAGAAGTGTGTGACCTTTTAAACACCAATAAATAAATAAATAATCTTCATAAGGCCTAAAAAAATAAAAATCTGTTTCTCAGGCCCTCCCGCATGGTCCTTTTGGCTGCCGCATGCTCTCTTTTTATAACCAATCCAAATTTTAAAAAATCAAAATCAAATGGTTCATGTCTGATATTTTACCCATGTTAATAAAATTGTCCCTTGAGTGCAAGAAGGCTTTGCAATGCTTTAGCATTGCAAAGCCTTCTTGCACTCAAGGGATGTAATACACCGCTACCCATGCTATTCTGTAGGTTATGAGGCCTGAAACATAAAACAAACCAAGAACATGGACTTTTTAATGGTAAAGAAATAATTACAAAAATAAAAAATAAAATAAAAAAACGCCCGCCCACATGCAATTTTACAAAAAATGGCCTGAGAAACAGAAGATCTACTTTGTGAGGCCTAATTTATTAGTGTAAGAACAATTTATTTATTAGAGATTACATTGACTGATCATTATTTCATGTGACTGTTTGTTATAAAACTTCTGACATGTACTATACATGTAGTAGCCTCTGTATTAATGTTCTCAATTCAGTATGACCGGCAGGAATCTACCCGCGCGGTGGGGTGCTTGGCAAGCTCGGGATCAGACCAGCTCTTTTCTGTTAAGGGATATTGCTCATGGAACACCGTGTAATGTTCGGAGAGAAATGTCTATTAATGGGAGCAAGCTGACCTGCAGGGGTTTATAGGATACATTAACGTTGACGGCACGACTGGGGTCCCATGCACTATGTCGGTAATCCTGATTAGAACGTATCACCCCGCAGCTGATATAGGCTTTAGATCTTACCTACATGCCATTGTGTGCATCACTCGGGAATTATACACTAACGATAAGACGGATCAACGATTATGATTCATATATATATATTTACAACTCAATATTTCTATAAATTATCCCAATATTACAATACATCTCAAATCATATGACTAGCCACACCCTGTAAATAATACAAATATACATTAACCCTTTACCTAACGTGAAAAGCAGACGACACTTGCAAAAAAAATTCTTGAATAACTAATTTTTTTCATTTTTTGTCTCAAAAACATAGGTTATGACCCCTCATTGGAACGAGCTCGATGAGCTCGTTCCAACGAGGGGTCATAACCTATGTTTTTGAGACAAAAAATGAAAAAAATAGTGAAAATTAATTGGCGATTTTTTAGAATAGCGCTGGCCGGTTTTGGCCGTTACATTGGGTAAAGGGTTAATAATTATGTTAAGTTTATATTTCCCAAATTCGTATTCGTGAGAAGATATCAGGGCCGGAATTTTGTAGGGTCCGTTTATGAATATCCGCAGGTTATTGTTTCATTTAATTATTAACCATTTGCATCTTAATATACTTGTGTAACGTGACTTCAGTAAAATTTAATATTAATTAATAATTATTATATCAATATGAAGGTAACATTTCATATTTTTTGTGTTTTTTTTCTCCCAAACAAATTCCCAATTGGATCCTCCATGACACGAATTTTCCAATTGCATGGATCATGGACCCTTTGCCAAAGAGGGCAGAAGAATCCCTGATCTGTTACCAGTTGTATGCTGATCATAACCGGTTGACAGCTTTCCCAACCAGTCAATGCATTGGTAACTGTAAGCCATTTATCTGGTTAACTATTTCAGTACAAGCTCTCAGAGTACCTTCCAGTGGTATATCATGCAACAGCATAGCATCAGCTTCAGAAAGAAATTGTGTGTTGATTTGTGATATTCCAGCTTGATTAGCTCAAATCTGAATTTAACCCCTTAACTATGACATGAGGTGACCCTGGCCGTTAAAAGTGTCACTAACCCTAATAAATAAATCAATAAGGTGACCCTGGCCATCAAAAGTGTCATTAAGCCCTAATAAATAAATAAATAAATAAATAAATAAATAAAGTGACCCTGGCCGTCAAAAGTGTCATTAAGCCCTAATAAATAAATAAATAAATAAATAAATAAATAAATAAATAAAGTGACCCTGGCCGTCAAAAGTGTCATTAAGCCCTAATAAATAAATAAATAAATAAATAAATAAATAAATAAATAAATAAATAAGGTGACCCTGGCCGTCAAAAGTGTCATTAAGCCCTAATAAATAAATAAATAAATAAATAAATAAATAAGGTGACCCTGGCCGTCAAAAGTATCATTAAGCCCTAATAAATAAATAAATAAATAAATAAATAAATAAATAAATAAATAAGGTGACCCTGGCCATCAAAAGTGGCATTAAGCCCTAATAAACAATAAACAAATATCCCCGTGGGAACCCCGGGAAGTAAGCAGCACTTGTTTACTGTGGTAAACCAGTTCCGCTTTACCAGTAAAATAGGACCCAGTCACCAATGCTTGGGGTGAAAGTCCTCTAAAATGGGCAACATGTTGATCAACGATTGACTAAACTTGACTTCATCTCCATGTTGTGTCACGATTAGCCATGGTGCATAAATGTGTGACGTTAACCACCAACAAACAAACAATAAACAAATAAATAAATACCCCTTATCAACATGTGACACAGTGCATGGCTCTGTATTTTAAGGTGTATTCTACATTGATGATGCACTTAATTACCTTTAACTGCTTGAATTCTGCTGGTAGATACTCCTGCCCAGGACAGGATTTCTCTTTCCACTGGCACATTTAATCAAATTTTACTACTGTGAACTGCATGGGATATTTCACCAGTGATTTCTAAAGTCAAATTTAGGTGAATTTTTCATCAAATATAGTCATGGCTGCTATGAAGCAGCCATGACTAGATTTGTTGAAAAATATCTTGAAAATTCCTCGTGGGTTAAGAGTTAGCCAATACCAACCAATACCAACCCTGCTTGTATGGAGTTACTACTTCAGAAGTCTTGACAGTTGCTCCTCACCACACGGTGGTTCTCTCTGGAGTATTCTGGCTTCCTCCACCCATAAAACTATCAGACACTAGGCAACCCTGGCATTGAACTTGTTGTTAAAACCCCAGTAGACAAATAAATAAAAAAATAAATAAATAAATGATCCCTTATCAAACAGAATGGTCATATCTGTCCAGTGCTATTCACTAAAATCACTGGGATGCCAAAAACTTAACCCCATGATATAATTCCCTCCCCCCAAAAAATCCTTCCTTGCCAAATCTCTCCCTGATAAAATCCCTCCCTGAGGTTTGTTTTATATATATTTACAATAACCTCTCATTGGAATTCATATTGCATGCAGTTTAAACATTAATTATCAAAGGTATAATTATCAAAAACTATAAAATATGACCAGAGAAGCCTGGAAATAAGTAATCTGTCATTTTCAGAATGAGGTCCCCAGAGGGTGAATTTGCTGATGCTATCCCATACAGTGGGCTAGAATCCCCAATTTATATTCTAGGTACCTCCTTCTGTTTGGGCCTGAGTCTTTGATTTAGATTGAGGTTCACAGAGGTTAACTTTAGTAATGCTACCCTGTTGTGCAGGGTAGCATCACCAGCACCCCCCCCCCCCTCCTCTGGGGACCTCATTCTGCAGATAACAGGCATGAAAAATTGCCATGCATATGTCATTGTTTAGATGTACTGTGTTCTTCATTGCTAATTTTCTCAGCCAATAATCAGAGTAAAACCTACCGGTAGTTACAGACTGCCTTTTAATCAGTGCATTTGTGATATTTATTCCTGAATACTTAAAAACCTTTGGTACTAAATTATAGTGTATGGCCCCTCATTAAAAGGTCATAAAGTGTGCTTTGGAAGACAAAATTGAATGACCAAGTAAGTTTGAATGGAATTTCTGTATTGAGTATAGAGTTGATATCTCCATTTGTTTGGTAAGTGAATTTACTATTGGTTCATGAACCAGTGTCTGCGCCCAATTTTGGTTAAACATTCACTTCTTTAACGAATTGGCCGCATCTACCCACATATGCAAATTCAGCAGTTGAAAAAATATTTTTCAACAAATGTCACCAAGACCATATCATATGATCCCTCATTGGAACAAGCTCAAGGAGCTCATTCCATTGAGGGTCACATGATATGGTTTTGTTGGAATTTTTTAAAATTTAAGAAAAATGATATTTAAAATAATGAATTTTGACATTGTCTGCATTGGGTAAAGAGTTAACCCCTTTACCTATTGTATTATGTGGCCAGTGTTATTTGAAAAAAATTGCAAATCAGGAGACTATATGTGTTCTCTCAGTGTGTGTAGGAAAACAAAATGATAGAAAAAACCTGACAAAAATCATATGGGGAGGAAACCTCCTAAAAAATGTTTTTCACAAATCCATGTGGTCAGAAAAATATACACTACACTAGCACATGGATTGTTAAAAATTTATTCCTGTGGGTACTCTGTGAAGTGCTGGAAAAATAGGACCTGAAATCAATGCCTGGGGTGGAAGTCCTCTGAAAAGTGCAACATTGGTATAAGTGATTGGCTGAACTTGCCTATGTTGCAGTCAAGATTTCACTAAAGATGCTGAAAATGACCTCTATAACTGGAAGAGAGCTGGAAGCCCATATTTGGGCTTTACAATAAAGTGCAGGCGCCCCAGTTTGAAAGCTTCATATTCTCTGGAAGTGTATCATATTATCATCTGAAATGAAATTATATACTCTGTATGGATTTGCCTTGTCACAGCAGCCATGACTAAATTTGTTGAAAAATTCAAGTAAATTTAACTTAAAGAAATCAATTGTCCATAAATCCTTAATATTTACAGAGGGAAAATTTGGTTGAATGTGCCCAAATTATACTTATTTCATTTTACTGATAAAATAGGACACAGGCAATAATGCTTTGGGTGCAAGTCCTCTGAAATAGGCAACATGGGGTATAAACGATTGACTGACCTTGACTGTATCTCCATGTTGTGGTCACGGTTATAGTCATCGTTCAGATGTATGTGACTATAAACACCAATAAATAAATACAGTGGAGCCCACTTAATTGGCTATCTCTTAATTGTATATCCCTGTTAATTGAATATAATTCTCAAACACAAAACCATTTACCATACCTTCAGTACAAATTTGATCTGTTAATTGCATATGGGTTGTAGAGTAAACTCTGTTAATTGTATATAAATTTTTGTAATATGTCGAAAAAATTACTGTGACACGCACCAAATTCCCCTTATTTATCAACCTTTTTGGCCTCACTACATCCAATACAGGCATTTATCCTATTATATCTTGTTTGACAGAGCTCTATGAGCTCTGTCAAACAAGATATAATAGAATAAATGCTCAGTTAACCCTCAGAACACAGGAAACTGACCAAATCCCTGTTAATTGTATACTCCTGTTAATTGAATAATTTTCACTGGCAAAATGGATATTCAGTTGAGAGGATTCTACTGTACTTATTTCAGCAAGAGCAGAGATTTTCTGCCCTTGGCAGGAATGTCCACCTGCTGCATACAAGGAGATAATCTTGATTGTCCATCTGGGGACATGGTGGCACTGTGTACTGAGGCATACTCAACATCAGTGATACACTTACCTTCATCCAGTGCTGAACCTGCTTGTGCAGAGTTCAAACAGTAGTGTGCTTGACAGTTGCTTGCCAGTGCTCAGTGGTTCTCTCTGGTTAATCCAGCCTCCTCCACTCACCAAAGGCTCCGTCCAGACCTAATTGACTGAACCTGTTTCATAGATTTCATTATAAACTTGTGACTTGTCCTCAATGCATGTAGGCATGTTGATAATTTATAGGCCTGTCATGATTAATTGAGAAGTCGACTGATTGTCAGAAACATCCACAATTGACTATTACTTCAATGTTGACGATTATGGGTTTTCATCACTAATTTATTGATAAATTATTATTTATAACTCTCCTTCCCATAAGAAGTGTCAGAGGCTGCAGAATAGCAAAATATATTGCAATTGATATGGGAATGAAGTACAAAAATACAACACATGACACCATAGTACAAATAATTGCCCTTCTCAGTTTGCCCAGGAGTGCAATTGCCTTCTTAAATCTCAATGCGGCTATTATTAGACTCACTCTTGACCACCTCAGTCCAAACCTGAGCCGAGGTTTGGACCTGAGGTAGTCAAGAGTCCAAATCTTCCTTGGAGATCAGCATGTGTGCAGCAAGCCTGTATGCCTAAAGAATGTCCGACCCAAGGAACTAATGACCCAAATTGTTGTTTTCTATATAGTTATCCCCCAAAAATATTTTTGGGCATGTGTCCATCCATCCATGTGTGCATCTGTGCATGCATCTGTCTGCCCCACTTTAGTTTCCTGATGATAGCTTTAGTTATAGTTAGCCAAATCAAATGCAATTTGGTATGTAGGTGCATCAACATAAAATACAGGTCAAGTTCGAATCGGGGTGCATTGTGACAATTTTTGCCAGAGTTGTGCCCCATTTTTGACTTCAAAAATTCATTTTTTCAGCTCACCTGGCCTAAAAGGCCATGTGTCAGCTTTTCTCATCACTTGGCGTTAGTGGATTTTCAAAAATCTTCTCCTCTGAAACTGCCAGGCCAAATGTTTTGAAACTTCACATAAATGAAGACTGGGACCCCCTCTACCAAAGATCCTCATTTAATGTTGATCGGGTTGTAAACATGGCCGTAATTGCAGCTTATAGTTACTATAGAAATCCCATGGCAAATCATATTTTCATCTTCTCTGGAACTACTAAGCTGACATGAACCAAACCTGGCAGGGATAGTCTATGGGAGGTCCTCTACAAAACAAGGCTCATTTTGTTCCGATGGGTTTGAAAACATGGCCGCCAGAGGTATTCTTTGATTCTGATTGGTGGATTGGGACACCTATCAATGATCCTCATGTAATGTTGATGTAATGCTGCAAACATGGCCACAATTGCAGCTCATAGTTACCATGGAAAAGCCTATGGGGAATCACATATTTATATGTAGTTCCAGGTGAGAGATTACAGGCTCTTTAGAGCCTCTAGTTTTGATTTCCTGATGATAACTTAAGTTACAGTTGGCCAAATCAAATGAAAATTGGTATGTAGGTCTATCAACATTAAATTCAAGTCAAGTTCGAATAAGGGTGTAGTCTGACAATTTTTGCCAGAGTCATGCCCCTTTTTCAACTTCGAAAATACTTTTTTTTGTGGTTTCCCAATAACTTTAGTTGTTGAACAATTCAAATAAAATTTGGTATTTAGGTGTATTAATACAACATACATGTCAGGTTCAAATCAAGGTTTGGTCCGATATTTTCTGCCAGAGTAATGTCCCTTTTTCAGTTTCAAAAAATTCAATTTTTTTCAAATACCTCAAATTGTACACTTTTTTCGGGGATGTGTGGCCAGAGGTCACAGAGTATGATTAAAGTTGAATTTAATCGATTATTCTTCTTCAAAAGTCAATCATGAAATTTCATTATCATGCCAGCCCTAATAATTTAACCGGTTTAAGGCTAGATTATTTTTGATGGTCTGATCTTGTTATTCAGAATTTGTTTTATTACAAATCATTGGAGAGTGCCCATAGGCCCTCTCCAAAGATTTGTAATAAAACAAGTTTATATGAACAAAATATTATTTGCGTTTGATAGAGCTGTAGGTTTTTAAATTTCTTGTTCGGTTTCGGTTTTGGTTTTTCAGGTGGAGTAAAACCTCGGTTCGGTTCGGTTTTCAGTTTGTTCATGAGGCCAAATAAAATTCAATAAAACTCATTCTTATGTCCAGAGTCATAACTGACTGGCAGTGATATTGAGTGAAACTCAATGAATGCCCGAAATAAGCTATAATACATGAAGAATCAGGAAGGCCAATATACTAAATACCTAAATATACAGAACTTTTATTGTGCTTGGCCATTTTTCGAGGTCTGACACCTACACGCAACTTGAGGAAAGCTGCAAACACAACTAAACTGAAATGTCAGAAATTCACAGAATGTAGCCTTCCCAGAGTAGTGAGAGTACCCAGACACTGCCACTGGCAGTGTCTGAGTACTCTCACTACTCTGGGATGGTTACATTATGTGAATTTCTCCAGCAAGAGTATTTAATAAAAAACGAAAAACCTTATATTACAGGATGTCGATGGTTTCGGTTTTTAAAAAGAACCTAAAAACCTCGGTTCGGTTTCAGTTAACCTACAGCTCTAGCGTTTGACTGAATATGAAACATAAGCAAGGAAAATAGTGGTTTTTGCTACGGGTACTCTTCTTTTTTTGCAAGCCCTGATATTGGTTTCTAGCACTCAACCAGTTAATACACAGGTGTGCAGCCTTGGTAAATTGTTATGTTTGTTTTGATGTTTGACTCTAATTATGTAGTTGACAAACTAAGCCTGTCTATCTATAATGTTGTTTTATGTTGTCAATATAACTATCGTTGATGCAAATGATTGGAACACAAAACTTTATCATGAATTTTAGGGTTCAAGAGCTTTTTAGGTTTTTTACTCTCATTGATTTTTATAGATTTCCAAGCACATAAAAATTTTAATTTTCTGTTTTAAACACACTATTAATTGAAAATAGAATATGTCTTCATTTTTGGAATTCACATTAAAAAACTTCCACAATCCAGTGTAAGTATTTCCAATAGTTCCTTGAATCTAGCACCCTATGTAATGACATGTAACTAACTTACTCAAAGCATTTTTTCAGCCTTAGTCATTATATATTTATATTTTCGTGTAGCATGTGATTTGGCAGTTACCAATTTTTACCTGTGTCGCCAGCGGCAGAGCAGTTCTAGTAACTGCTCGACTCCGTCCGTCCGACAGTCTGTCCATCCATCCGAAACACTTTCTCCATCAAGGTTTTCTTGGCTTCTATGAAAGAGAATGATTTTATATTTGGTCTGCTGCTTCATGATGATGAGTTGTATCATGTAAGCAATTTTCAGATCTGCTGTGCAGCCACTTCCTGTTTGCCGATACTTTGAAATTTTACTGTACCCACTGAACATTGAAATTTTTCGTCAAACTTTTCACGTCTTCTATGCAAGGGATTGATTTATATTTTATCTGGAACCTGATAATGATCAGTTGTATCGTGTATGCAATTTTCAGATCTGCTGTGCAGCAACTTCCTGTTTGCCGATTCAATTGCATGCAGCGACGCAGGTCCAGACCCGGTATTAGTCTTGACTTGTTTAAAACCAGAAAGTGTGACTAACTCTGTGCACTGCACAGGGTTAGTCACACTTTCTGGTTATAAAAAAAATTCATTTCTAACTGAATAACTATCCCTGTACATTGTACAGCCTTAGTGTAAATGTCATCTATATCAACTCTTTACCCAATGTAACGGTCAAAACCAGCCAGTACTATTCAAACTCCACTTAAGAACCCTTGTTGGGTTTGTTTTTAGTGAATTCCAAAAAAGAAAACATATTCTATTTTCAATTAACCCTTTACACAACGATTCGCCCGCATCTGCCCGCGTAATATGCAAATTCAGCAGTTGAAAAAATATTATTTTTCAAAAAATGTCAACAAAACCATATCATGTAACCCCTCATTGGAACGAGCTTGTCGAGCTCGTTCCAACAAGGGGTCACATGATATGGTTTTGTTGAATTTTTTTGAAAAAATTTAAAAAATGATATTTAAAATAATAAATTTTGATATCGTCTGCGTTGGGTAAAGGGTTAATAGCTTGATTTTATTTACTTATTCAAGAGATCATCTTGAATGACGTGATTTTTTACTTACCGTAATGCCCAACATCATTGTGTACAGGTTGAAGAGTGAAAAGTGGTGATTTGTTTTTACCACATTGCAAATCAGTAGCTTTAGAGAACATTTGTTAATCAGTGAAGTTTCTGTAACAATGTTTCACATTTTTGATACTTTCTGTAATTTCCAGACTTTCTTGTTTCACTGTTATCTCACCATTAACCCTTTACTCAATGCACCCCCTTTGGGAACCCATGGAATTGGAGAGGTGTTTATTTACTGTGGTAAACAAACACTCTTGTACTGATAAAATAGGACCCAGTCATCAATGCTTGGGACAGAAATCCTCTAAAATGGGCATCATGGGTATAAACAAAGACTAAACTTGTCTTTATGTCCATATTGCGGTCACGAATAGTCATAGTGTAGTAATATGTGACCGTAAACGGCAATAAAATAAATAAATGAATTACCCAACTTACACAATATCAGAATTTGTTATTTAGGCCTAAAAAAATAAAAAATCTGTTTCTCAGGCCCTCCCGCATGGTCGTTTTGGCTGCTGTATGCTCTCTTTTTATAACCAATGGAAACTTTAAAAAAAAAAAATTAAATGGTTTATGTCTGATATTTTACCAAAGTTAAAAAAATTGATAAATTTGTCCCTTGAGTGCAAGATGGCTTTGCAATGCTTTAGCATTGCAAAGCCTTCTTGCTCTCAAGGGACAAAATACACCACCTCCCATGCTATTCTGAAGATTATGAGGCCTAAAACATAAACCAAGATATGAACTTTTGATGGCAAAGAAATAATTACAGAAATAGAAAATAAAATTAAAAAACGCTCGCCCGCATGCAATTTTACAAATAATGGCCTGAGAAACAGAAGATCTACTTTGTGGGGCCTTAAATAATATTTTTTTCAAAACTTTCGACAAAAGCATGTCGTGATTCCTCATTTCTATTAGCTGTGACTAAATTAATCCAGCTTAGAGACCTGCTTATAGTGGCTTTCAGATTGAGACAGGTAAACAATTTAGTGGAAGCAGCAGTAATTTTTTATCTTTTGTTTTACAGCTCAAACTTACCTGGGTGGTGACATTGATGAACCTGATCCAGATTACCTTAACGAGGATGAAGAAGACATTCATAATGGTGGTCGTGATTATGTGAAAAACAATGGTCATGTTATTATAAAACCATCTGATACTAGAGAAAGGACACACTCTGGATCTGATACAGACGAGACAATAATAAGGGCTAAAAGATTGTATAATCCTTGTCTGGAGTCCAAAGAACGTCAGGATTTACATAAAGAATTGTTACTCAATCACAAATTGTATGTGGTAACCATTTTGCTAAAATCACATTTTGCTAGAGTTTTTATATGTCTGTTTGTAAAAACAGTCGTGTTATGTAAATGATCCGTCTGTCCATCCATCCATCCATCAGTCCGTCCATCCATCCATCCATCCATCCATCCATCCAGGCTTAGCAGAGGTACATTGTGGGGTTTACAATTTGGGGTCAGTGGTAGTTGTGGGGTTGGGTTAGTACAGTGGCCACTTGTGGGGTTATTTTTAGCACTGTGGGATTAATTTTTTGACCTTGTGGGGTTAGCGTTTAACATTGGAAAACCCCCACATGTAAGAACATGTTAGAATGTCCATCCATCCATCCATCCATCCATCCATCCATCCATCCATCCATCCATCCATCCATCCCATCCATCCATCCATCCATCCATCCATCCATCCATCCATCCATCCATCCATCCATCCATCCATCCATTCTTCTCGCTGTCCATAAACATTTGGTTTCCAAACAATAACTTGTGTTTGGTTTATTTGATCTCAACTAAAGTTTGTATGTGTATTACCCAGTTAGTAGTAGAGGCCAAGTTCGATTATGGCTTCTGTCCAATTATTTTTACATGAGTTATGGCACTTTTTCAACTCAGAATTTGACCATCTATTAACATTTTTGGTTTCCAACCGATAACTCCAGTTTGGATGACTTGATCTCAACGAAAGTTGGTATGTGTATTACCCAGCTAGTAATACAGGCCAAGTTCAATTAGGGGTTCTGTCCAAGTATTTATACATGAGTTATGTCCCTTTTTTGACTTAGAATTCGGGTGTCTATTAACATTTTTGGTTTCCAGTGGATAACTCCAGTTTAGATTATTTTGATCTCAACCAAAGTTGGTACAATTCAAAATGGCTAATGGGCATATTTAGCCACGTCTGGTGGTACTCTTGTTTATTTAACTGGTTGAGTTCTTGAAGCCACTATCTTGGATCTATTGAAAAGTGCTGAAAGCCCCTTTATTGGTTTTACCCTGAGTGCATTAGCACGATGTTTACTCAGCAGTGGAATAAAAAAGTTTCATATAAAATTGCTTTGCTACAATTTATTGGAGAGTGACATTAGGCACTCTCCAATAAATTGTAACAAATCAGTTATTTGTGAAAAAAAACTTAACTAAGGCTGGCCTTGCTGGTAGCAATAGAATGTTTGGAAAAAATACTTACCAATCACCTTTGAAAAATAATTTAGCACTCAACCAGTTAACCCTTTACCTAACATGAAAAGCAGACGGCACTTGCAAAAAAAATTCTTGAATAACTAATTTTTTTCATTTTTTGTCTCAAAAACATAGGTTATGACCCCTCGTTGGAACGAGCTCGACGAGCTCGTTCCAATGAGGGGTCATAACCTATGTTTTTGAGACAAAAAATGAAAATATAATGAAAATTTATTGGCGCTTTTTGAGAATAGCGCTGGCCGGTTTTGGCCGTTACGTTGGGTAAAGGGTTAAATACCTTTTAATTCCAATTTTAATTGATTGAAAGATAATGAATGTTTATGGTAGTTTCAGATTCAGTCATATGGAATATTTCGCTGAAATATTTCAGACGAGTGAATCTAAACCATAAGATGAACTATTTAATCCTTTACCCAACGTAACGGCCCAAACCGGTAAACACTATTCACAAAAATAAACATTCGATTTTTCTTCAGTTTTCATCTCCAAGCATAGCTTGTGACCCCTCGTTGGAATGAGCTTGTTGAGCTCATTCAAATGAGGGATCATAAGCTATGTTTTTGATACGAAAAATGAAAAAAATTGGTTATTCTAGAATTTTGTTTGCAAGTGCCGTCTGCTTTTCATGTTAGGTAAAGGGTTAAAGTCTAGACTGATTCCAGGCCTCAACAGCATCATATTCCTCCTGTAGTTTGACTGATGGCCAGAGAGCTTGTCACTTTTTCTAACAAATCGGCTGCATCCACCTACATATTTTACAAATTCAGAACAAAAATTATTTTTCAAAACATTACAAAAATACATATCATGAGACCCTTCATTGTACTCCTATTTTCCAAATTCAGCAGAAGAACGAAAATTATTTTTCAAAACATATCATGTGACCTCCTCATTGGAATGAACTCGTCAAGCTCGTTCCAATGAGGGGTTTCACATTATATGGTTTTACTGAAAGAGTTTTTGAAAAAATTTTAAAAATAATATTTAAATAATAAATTTTGATACTGTCTGTGTTTGGTAAAGGGTTAAACTGGAAGAAGCTAATATAGGCCTAAAAAAGTTAAAAGTCTGTTTCTTGGACCCTCCCGCATGGTCCTTTTGGCGATCGCATGCTCTCTTTTTATAACCAATGCAAAGTTAAAAAAATAAAAATTAAATGATTTATATTTGATATTTTACCGAAGTTAATATAATTGATAAATTTGTCCCTTGAGTGCAACAAGGCTTTGCAATGCTTTGGCATTGCAAAGCCTTCTTGTACTCAAGGGACGAAATACACCACCACCCATGCTATTTTGTACTCAAGGGACGAAATACACCACCACCCATGCTATTCTGTAGATTATGAGGCCTAAAAAATAAAACAAACCAAGAACATGAACTTTTGATGGCAAAGAAATAATTTCAAAAATAAAAAATAAAATAAAAATGACTGCCCACTTGCAATTTTACAAAAAATGGCCCCAGAAACAGAAGATCCACTTTGGGGGGCCATGTAACCTATTCTTTTCTCTTGTTTTTATATGCCTGTTTGTAAAAATAGTTGTATTATGTAAATGGCCTGTCTGTCTGTCTGTAAACATTTGGTTTCTGACCGATAACTTGAGTTTGGATTATTTGATCTCAACCAAAGTTGGTATGTATATTACCCAGCTAGTAGTACAAGCCAAGTTTGATTATGGTTCCTGTCCATTTATTTTTACCTTAGTTACTGCACTTTTTCGACTTAGAATTCGACTGTCTATGAACATTTTTGTTTTCTGCCCGATAACTCCAGTTTGGATTATTTGATCTCAACCAAAGTTGTTATGTGTATTACCTAGCTAGTAATACAGGCCAGGTTCAATTATGGGCTCTGTGAGTTGTAGACCTTTTTCGACTTAGAACGCGACCATCTGTTAACATTTTTGGTTTCCGCCCCAAAACTCCAGTTTGGATTACTTGATCTCAACCAAAGTTGGTACAATTCAAAATGGTAACAAGACATAATTGGTTCGATTTCTACTTTTCTGATAGACTAACAGACCTGTTGATGGGTTAAAACTGACTTCTTTAATGAAGGGAGTAGTGATCAACCGATTATATGATAGGTCCATGAACCGATTACTGATTATTCAGTCATAATTAGCCGATCCCGATTATTAATTGAGTTACCATGTTTAGGGCTGCCATGACTATTTGATTAATCAAGTTGACTAACCGTCGGAAGATGCTATAGTCGACTATTATTTTTCATAGTCAACAATTTTTTAGCTATGTACATCATACCACTGAATGATGATAGTGGTCCGCGAGGGGCACGTAAATTTTTCAGTAACTGTTATTCTTCGTATTCATTGTTCATATCACGAAAATAGGCAGTAACTTTAACTTTACCCTCGCATGTTATCTCATAAAATGGTCATTGTCATACCTAAACGCTGCACTGGATCAAGCTACTGTGAACAAATTGTTGATAATCCATGTTAATTGTTGCCATTTTAAATCCAATAATTTTATTATCAGTGTGGAATTTATTGACATCAAAAATTTCCAAACTTGGAAGTGTCAGCATCACGTGACACAAAATGATTACGTCACTGAGAAATTCCCATTAAACCTTAGTATTTTTCTGAACATCCATAGACCACAGGTACTCGTCACAAGCTGAGAAATCAAAAGAAAAATGATATCTGATAGCATTTTCGAATCGATGCTGACGTGCCCCCATAGTGGTATGTATAAATATTATGGGGGCACCAGTACCTGTGGCAAAGACCAGGGGAAATAACAACATTTAACCGATCATTATGACGATGTATTGTCAATCACTTGGTGGGCGGAGCTTACTTTTATTCCCCCCCCCTCCCCAATTTAAATTTCGGAAGATATAGATATAGCCGTGGCACTCTCCATCAGTCTGTCTGTCTGTCCATCTGGCAGCTTGTAGACGGAGTTGGTTTCTGCTCTCTAATTAAAATTCCGCTTGGCCAACTGAAACCAAACTTAGCATGTGGGTTAGGCATGATGAGAGGAAGAACCCTGTTCCTTTTGGGATCATTGTGCCAAAGGTCCAGGTCACAGTGACCTTGAACTTCAATTTTTATCAATGCTGGTTTCCACTCTGTAATTGAAGTTCTGCATGGCCGACTGAAGCCAAACTTGGCATGTGGGTTAGGCATGATGAGAGGAAGAACCCTATTTATTTTTAGATCATTTTGCCAAAGGTCAAAGACACAGTGACCTTGACCTTAAACATTTACCAGAGTTTGCTTTTCTAATTGAAATTTTGCTTGTCCGATCGATACTAAACTTGGCTTATGGGTTGGGCATGATGGAAGGAAGAACCTTATTTATTTTTATGTGTACCCTTACTATGTATGGTACACATAATACCGGCATCCGGGGTGGCCATCCGTCGTTCGTCTATCCTTTGTCTGTCCATCCGTCCAGCATCCATATCTATTTCTTTGGCATTCGATAACTTGAAAAATATGGCTTGGATTGTCAAGTTACTTTATATTTGTGTTCAGGTTACTGATGTGCCGAGCTGTATAGTTTTTGGTGTAAATCTGTTATTTTGATCCTGAGATATTAACCCTTTTTCCTTCAAATAGAAAATTCCTCCAGTCCCTTTGGCATTCAATAACTTGAAAAATATTGCTTGGATTGTCAAGTTACTTTATATTTGTGTTCAGGTTACTGATGTGCTGAGCTGTATAGTTTTTGGTGTAAATCTGTTGTTTTGATCCTGAGATATTAACCCTTTATCCTTCAAATAGAAAATTCCTCCAGTCCCTTTGGAATTCAATAACTTGAAAAATATTGCTTGGATTGTCAAGTTACTTTATATTTGTGTTCAGGTTACTAATGTGCCAAGCTGTATAGTTTTTGGTGTAAATCTGAAAATTTGATCCTGAGATATTAACCCTTTATCCTTCAGATTGAAAATTCCTCCAATCCCTTTGGCATTCGATAACTTGAAAAATATTACTAGGATTGTCAAGTTACTTTATATTTGTGTTCAGGTTACTGATGTGCCGAGCTGTATAGTTTTTGGTGTAAATCTGTTATTTTGATCCTGAGATATTAACCCTTTATCCTTCAAATTGAAAATTCCTCCAATCCCTTTGGCATTCGATAACTTGAAAAATATTGCTTGGATTGTCAAGTTACTTTAAATTTGTGTTCAGGTTACTGATGTGCCGAGCTGTATAGTTTTTGGTGTAAATCTGATAATTTGATCCTGAGATATTAACCCTTTATCCTTCAAATTGAAAATTCCTCCAATCCCTTTGGCATTCGATAATTTGAAAAATATTGTTTGGATTGTCAAGTTACTTTATATTTGTGTTCAGGTTACTGATGTGCCGAGCTGTATAGTTTTTGGTGTAAATCTGATAATTTGATCCTGAGATATTAACCCTTTATCCTTCAAATTGAAAATTCCTCCAATCCCTTTGGCATTCGATAACTTGAAAAATATTGCTTGGATTGTAAAGTTACTTTATATTTGTGTTCAGGTAAGTGACGTGCCGAGCTGATTAGTTTTTGGTGTGAATCTGATAATTTGATCCTGAGATATGAATCCTTTATCCTTCAAATTGAAAATTCCTCCAATCCCTTTGGCATGAGATAACTCAAAAAATATCATTCCGATTGTCATGTTACTGCATATATGTATTCAGATTACTGATGTGCAGAGCTGTATAGTTTTTGGTGTAAATCTGATAATTTGAACCTGTGATATTAACCCTTTATCCTTCAATTGAGAACTCCTCCAATCCATTTCTTTGGCATGCGATAACTCAAAAAATATTAATCCGATTATCAGGTTACTTTATATATTTATTCAGGTTACTGATGTGCTGTATAGTTTTTTATGTAAATCTAATAATTTGATCTGGAGATATTAACCCTTTATCCATCAAATTAGGAACTCCTCCAATCCATTTTTATATGTACCCATACCATGTATGGTGTACATAATGTCGGCATCTGGGGTGGCCCTCCATTATAGAGCTTTCTACTAGTTGCGCGTATGGGTACACATCTGACGATTTCATCGGCCTATTTTTAGCTCACCTGAGCGAAGCTCAAGGGGAGCTTAACTAATCACTTTCTGTCCGTCGTCCGTCGTCCGTCGTCGTCCGTCCGGCGTTAACTTTACATTATCGACTTCTCCTCCTAAACCACTAGCCCAATTTTATTCAAATGTTGGCTAAATGTTTATTACCTAATGCCAATTCAGATTTGTTCAAATGAAGTTGCCCCTCCTCCTGGGTGGTGCCACACCCCCAAGGGGCACCAAAATCTTTGTAAATCTTCTTCTCATGAACCAGCAGTAGCAGAGACTTGATATTTGGTGTGCAGCTTCCTTTTGAGGTGTAGACTCAGATTTGTTCAAGAGAAGTTTGTGGGGCTATACTTGACGTTGTTATGAGAGGGGCAAAATTTTTTGCCCCGCCCAAAATTTCTATTTTCCAAACCGAGAGGCTGATTTGAACCAAATTTTATGTGAGGGCTTATTGGGTCATGAGTACTTGATTTATGCAAAAAAAAATTTTCCCGCAGCCCCATGGGAACCGCAGGAGCTAAAAATAGAAAAAATTTAAAACGCCCATATCTCCAAAACTGCACGGCACTGAGAATTTTTATTTGGTGTGCAGCTTCCTTAGGACCAACAGAAAGGATTGGTAAAAAAAAATTGCCATCGGTTTTATCATAGGGTACAGTTTCGGGACTTTGAAAAAGTGCTGAGTCAGCACTTTTTAACACTGTAGGCAATGGGAAAAACATTAAAAAATCTTCTTCTCCAGATCCAGCAGGCAGAATCTTTTGATAATTGGTATGCAACATTGTAGGGTGGATCTGATTCAAGTTTGTTCAAATCGGCCCCCTGGGTTCATATTTGGGCTCAGTATAGGAGCCCGATTTCGAACTTAGTGCATTTCAGGCAAATTTCTTAAAAAATCTTCTTCTCCAGATCCAGCAGGCAGAATCTTTTGATATTTGGTATGCAACATTGTGGGGTGGATCTGATTCAAGTTTGTTCAAATCGGCCCCCTGGGTTTATATTTGGGTTCAGTATAGGAGCCCAAATTTGAACTTACTGCATTTCAGGCAAATTTCTTTGAAAATCTTCTTCTCCAGATCCAGCAGGCAGAATCTTTTGATATTTGGTATGCAACATTGTAGGGTGGATCTGATTCAAGTTTGTTCAAATCGGCTCCCTAGATTCATATTTGGGCTCACTATAGGAGCTCGAATTCGAATTTAGTGCATTTCAGGCAAATTTCTTCAAAAATCTTCTTCTCCAGATCCAGCAGGCAGAATCTTTTGATATTTCGTATGCAATGTTGCGGGGTAGATCTGATTCAAGTTTGTTCAAATCGGCCCCCTGGATACATATTTGGGCTTACTATAGAAGCCCGAATTCGAACTTAGTGCATTTCAGGCAAATTTCTTAAAAAATCTTCTTCTCCAGATCCAGCAGGCAGAATCTTTTCATATTTGGTAAGCAACATTGTGGGGTGGATCTGATTCAAGATTGTTCAAATCGGCCCCCTGGGTTAATATTTGGGCTCAGTATAGGAGCCCGATTTCGAACTTAGTGCATTTCAGGCAAATTTCTTAAAAAATCTTCTTCTCCAGATCCAGCAGGCAGAATCTTTTGATATTTGGTATGCAACATTGTAGGGTGGATCTGATTCAAGTTTGTTCAAATCGGCCCCCTGGGTTCATATTTGGGCTCAGTATAGGAGCCCGATTTCGAACTTAGTGCATTTAGGCAAATTTCTTAAAAAATCTTCTTCTCCAGATCCAGAAGGCAGAATCTTTTGATATTTGGTATGCAACATTGTGGGGTGGATCTGATTCAAGTTTGTTCAAATCGGCTTCCTAGATTCATATTTGGGCTCACTATAGAAGCTCGAATTTGAACTTAGTGCATTTCATGCAAATTTCTTAAAAAATCTTCTTCTCCAGATCCAGCAGGCAGAATCTTTTCATATTTGGTAAGCAACATTGTGGGGTGGATCTGATTCAAGTTTGTTCAAATCGGCCCCCTGGGTTTATATTTGGGCTCAGTATAGGAGCCCAAATTTGAACTTAGTGCATTTCAAGCAAATTTATTACAAAATCTTCTTCTCCAGATCCAGCAGGCAGAATCTTTTGATATTTGGTATGCAACATTGTGGGGTGGATCTGATTCAAGTTTGTTCAAATCGGCTTCCTAGATTCATATTTGGGCTCACTATAGAAGCTCGAATTCGAACTTAGTGCATTTCAGGCAAATTTCTTAAAAAATCATCTTCTCCAGATCCAGCAGGCAGAATCTTTTGATATTTGGTATGCAACATTGCGGGGTGGATCTGATTCAAGTTTGTTCAAATCGGCCCCCTGGATTCATATTTGGGCTCACTATAGAAGCTCGAATTCAAACTTAGTGCATTTCGGGCAAATTTCTTCAAAAATCTTCTTCTCCAGATCCAGCAGGCAGAATCTTTTGATATTTGGTATGCAACATTGCGGGGTGGATCTGATTCAAGTTTGTTCAAATCGGCCCCCTGGATTCATATTTGGGCTTAATATAGAAGCCCGAATTCGCACTTAGTGCATTTCAGGCAAATTTCTTCAAAAATCTTCTTCTCCAGATCCAGCAGGCAGAATCTTTTGATATTTGGTATGCAACATTGAGGGGTGGATCTGATTCAAGTTTGTTCAAATTGGCCCCCTGGATTCATATTTGGGCTTAATATAGAAGCCCGAATTCGCACTTAGTGCATTTCGGGCAAATTTATTAAAAAATCTTCTTCTCCAGATCCAGCAGGCAGAATCTTTTGATATTTGGTATGCAACATTGTGGGGTGGATCTGATTCAAGTTTGTTCAAATCGGCTTCCTAGTTTCATATTTGGGCTCACTATAGAAGCTCGAATTCGAACTTAGTGCATTTCAGGCAAATTTCTTAAAAAATCTTCTTCTCCAGATCCAGCTTCAGAATCTTTTCATATTTGGTAAGCAACATTGTGGGGTGGATCTGATTCAAGTTTGTTCAAATCGGCCCCCTGGGTTTATATTTGGGCTCCGTATAGGAGCCCAAATTTTAACTTAGTGCGTTTCAGGCATATTTCTTAAAAAATCTTCTTCTCCAGATCCAGCAGGCAGAATCTTTTGATATTTGGTATGCAACATTGTAGGGTGGATCTGATTGTGATTCATGAACGTATTTATTTGTAAAGTTGATAGAATCTTAGACAAAATTTGCAGAAAAGATCTACTATAGAAGGGGTGGTATCCAGGGTGAACCGTTTACCCAAATCTAGCAGTACTAATGCATTATTCACACAAATCTTCGTTCAAATTTTATGACCCCTCATTGGAACACACGCATTCAGCTCATTCCAACAAAGGTCATATGCCATGTTTTCGAGACAAAGGAATAAAAATTTTAGTTATTCATGAAATTTTTAGGCAACTGTTGTCTGTTATTCACATTGCTTCATGAAATTTCAGTACTTTTAGAAGTTACCTCAGTAATCAAGGGTTAATTCCCCTTAATTAAATGTCGCCTCTAAAAAACAACCACTTTGCATATCTTACCTTTTTACCAGCATAACTGCCAAAACTTGTCAGCATTCTTCGCAAAAATCGCTATTCAAATTTTAATTTTTGTCTCTTAAACATACATGTACTTATCGCTTGTAAATACCCCATTGGAATGAGCTTTTTGAGCTCATTCCAATGAGAGGTCGCACACCATGCTTTTTGAGACAAAAAAGCAATTTTTTTAGTTATTCCAGAATTTCGTACGTAAAACACAGCTTTATGACTTCACATTAAAATGAGCTCTCTAAGCTTGTTCCAATCAACATTCACGCACTATGTCTTTCACACAAAAAATAAAATTTTCCATTTATTCAGGAATTTTGTTTGCAAGAACACTCTTACCCCCCCCCCCCCCCCCCCCCCCCCCACAAACACACACACACAAACACACACACACACACACAAACACAGACACACACACCTAAAAGTTCGTCAGCAAAAAAACAGTTACTTCAATTTTTAAATGCATTATAGGAACAACTTGCCTAATCAAATTTAAATACTTTTGCATCATTCTGTATCTAGAACAAACCATTTACCATATCTTTACGCAAAATTCTCCAGCATCATTCACAAAAAAACACCATTATTTATATATTCACATTTCTGTCTCAAAAATATACCTGATCTTCCCATACCCCTATTGGAATAAGCTGTTTGAGCTTGTTCCAATGATGATAAAAAAAAATAAAATTTGTGAAAATTTTTGTTTTCTTGCATGCAAATATATACATGTAGCACATGGAAGATATCCACAGTTGGGGAGAGATGTCCAAGGCTATCTCTTCACATTCCTTGTTTGTGCTTCATGCTAAACCAGTTTGTCTGCAGAGATAAATTTGCTTTATTAAAAATCATTGGAGATTGGCCACACACCAATGATTTTAAATAAAACTAATTTTAGGTAACAAATGTTGAACTTCAAACAAAATCTATCACTCAACCAGTTAATGTTGATGAGGCATGACATGGTGAAGGTGACCTAAAATACTTCTTAGAGTCACTTTGTCAGGTGAGCGATTAAGGCCACGTGGGGCCTCTTGTTTAGTTGAGTTTTGACGAAGTCAAACTCAACTTATAGTTTGGTGAATGGTGGGCGGACGTAAACAATTGGTTTCTGGATGATAACTTGACAATGGTTCGACCCACATTCATGAAACTTCATAGGTAGGTTGGCATCGTGAGCAGAAGAAGCCTATTTATTTTGGACTTGCTTGGTCAAAGGTCACAGTGACCTTGAACATAGTAAATTGTAAACAGTTTGTTTCCAGATGATAACTTGACTATGATTCAACTCACATTCATGAACCTTCATATGTAGGTTGGCCTTCATGAGAAGAAGAACCCTATTTATTTTGGACTCACTAGGTCAAAGGTCAAGATCACCTTGAACATAGTAAATTGTAAACAATTGGTTTCCGGATGATAACTTGACTATGATTCAACTCATATTCATGAACCTTCATATGTAGGTTGGCCTTCATGAGAAGTAGTACCCTATTTATTTTGGACTCACTAGGTCAAAGGTCAAGATCACAGTGACCCTGAACACAGTAAATCAAAACAATTGGTTTCCAGATGATAACTTGATAATGGTTCGTCCCATTTTCATGAAACTTCATAGGTAGGTTGGTATCAGTGAGAGGAAGAACCCTATTTATTTTGGACTCGCAAGGTGAAAGGTCAAGATCACAGTGACCTTCAACATAGTAAATCGTAAACAATTGGTTCTTGTTTACTGCGGTAAACCAGCTCCGCTTTACTAGTAAAATAGGACCCAGTCACCAATGCTTGGGGTGAAAGTCCTCTAAAATGGGCAACATGTTGATCAACGATTGACTACACTTGACTTCATCTCCATGTTGTGTCACGATTAGCCATGGTGCATAAATATGTGACGTTAACCACCAACAAACAAACAAACAAACAATTGGTTTCCGGATGATAACTTGATAATTGTTTGACCCACATTCATGAAACTTTATAGGTAGGTTGGCCTAGGTGAGTGACCTTGAACATAATAAATCATAAACAATTGGTTTCCAGATGATAATTTGACAATAGTTCCACCCAGGTTCATGAAACTTCACAGGTAGGTTGGCATTAGTGCAAGAAAGAGCCCTATTTATTTTGGAATCACTAGGTCAAAGGTCAAGGTCACAGTGACCCTTCACATAGTAAATTGTAAACAATTGGTTTCCGTTACCAAGTTGATAATGATTAAACCCACTTTTGTGCTGTCACAACTCAACATTGGATCGGTGATCCTATCGTCATTTTTATGTTATAATGCCAAAGGTCATTACCTTGAAATTGAAATTGTATCGATTGGAGCTTGTTTCGGCTCTCTTAATTATTAAAATTATGCATTCTCGATTGAAACCCAACTTGGCATGTGGGTTGAGCATGATGACAGGAAGAACCCTACATATTTTTAGATCATTGTGTCAAAGGTCAAGGTCACAGTAACCTTGAAATTTTATTGGTCCCGATTGAAACAAAACTTGACATGTCAACAGTGGCTTTGTTAATTTAATGTAATATATTACCAAGGTTATTGTGTCAGGGTGATTTTTCGGGGGGATTTGCCACCCTTGGCGGCTACCTCTAGTTCAGTTCTCCGTTGCAAATTCTGATATTGATAACTTGATATTTTGATTTTCTCCCATCGATGCTTCTTTCATTATCTCTTAAGAGTATTAGTGTTGTTTAATAATAGAGTTATTATGACTAGGTGTCGCTTCATCTGGACATTTGCCGGGACAGAGTTATTGGTTGGTGTCAATGTTGTTTCCTTTTTTGATCACATGGTTGTGCCGTTTTACAAAACATGTGTAACGTAAATTGTAGTCAGCTCTGGACATGATTCCAATAGACCAGCATTTCGTTAATTTGATGATGAATCCATCGAAACAGTGGGTAATAAATCTATCTGACCAGTCAGTAGGTAGTATAATATAAGTACTCTGCTGGTTTCTTGCTGTCAGCAGGCACTTTGTGAAATTGCCATCTATGATTTGTGACTTGTGTTCGAAAAAAATGACAATTGGTGAGAACCGATATTTTTCTGGTAGTGCCGATTCGATTCCGATAACCTATAATCGGCCGATTATGTCATCCGATACAGTTAACCGTTTGAACACTAGAAGGGAATGAAATAAACCAGTCAGTTTGTATTTCAAGCAAGAAGTGACCATACCTTTTTTGCTTCATGCAAGAAATGACTACTGTAATGAATTCTGGAACAGTAATGTATATGTGGCAGTTGCCGTTCTTCCCTCATACAAGATTGGGCTGAGGGCACAGTGGTGAGAGAGGACCGCAGTGTGGAGTTGACACTTGTTACAATATTCTATTCTGACAGTCATAAATGCCATTTTCTATAATATTGCCTGGTCTCACCACCCATTGGGTTAAAATGTATTTAATCAAAGCACCAGAGCTAGAGGATCAGATAAGTTTTGTATGCTGATGCCAAAACTAATTATGTTTTGCATATCTCTTGAATGCGGTTTGATGAGAATGTTTAATCAGTTGGAACATCTAACACCCGGTATATGGACTGAGATATTCATTAAAGGCCTTCTCGGGAGAAAAAAATGTAGACCTACTTCAAGGAAAATGATCTTTGCCCCTATGACATGATCTCCCACTCAATGCTAAATATTTAACCCTTTACCCAACGCAGACGATTTAAAAATATATTATTTTAAATATAATTTTTTAAATTTTTAAAAAAAATTTCCAACAAAACCATATCATGTGACCCCTCTTTGGAACGAGCTCGACGAGCTCGTTCCAAAGAGGGGTCACATGATATGGTTTTGTTGAAATTTTTCGAAAAGTAACAATTTTTCAGCTGCCGAATTTGCATATTATGCGGGCGGATGCAGGCGATTCGTTGGTTAAAGGGTTAAGTCACTTCTGTGTGTTTTTGATTCAGTAAGTCCGAGAAGTAAATTTTTAAAATTGAACAACAGGAATTTTTTTTTTTTTTTTGAGATTTAATGACATTTTCAACAGCCAGGGTCACCTCGTATCAGACATTTTTATGGGTGGAGTACCCAGAGATAACCACTGAGCAGCAGTGACCAACTGTCCGACTCCCCAGTGTACTAACTCGGCACATTGGTTGAAGACATGTGCACCATCGATGTGCAGTATGCTCTAGGGCATGGACCACCATGCCCCCACATGAGGATTAAAGGCCTTGCTCAAGGACCCAACACAGTTACCCCTGGTATGGATCGGACCATGGACCTTTTGATTTGAAGTCCATTGCCAAAACCACTGAGCTACTGCACTTTTAACCCTTTACCCAACGTAACTGCCAAAATCGGCCAGCGCGAATCTCAAAAATCGCCAATTAATTTTCATTATTTTTTCATTTTTTGTCTCAAAAACATAGGTTATGACACCTCATTGGAAGGAGCTCGTCGAGCTCGTTCCAATGAGGGGTCATAACCTATGTTTTTGAGACAAAAAATGAAAAAAATTAGTTATTCAAGAATGCTTTTCATGTAAGGTAAAGGGTTAACAGAGGAAATGGAATTATGCATAATTCAGTACTTGTACAAACATGCCTAGTGGAGAATTAACATGTACAAGCCTCCCTAGTTGAGAATATAAACAGATCCATCATTTCCTTTTCCATACAGGAATAGTCAACACTTGTGCGCATCAAGGGAGGTAAAAAGACTAGAAAAGATATAAACTCTTAACCTGCCATATAAAAATGGCTAAAAATAGGTAAACAGTTTCATTTTGGATATCAACAGTCTTAAAGTTTGTTATAATAGATTTTAATTGCATTTGACTGAATATGAAACATGAGCAAGGAAAATGTTGGCCTTTCCTCTGGTACTCTCATTCTTTCAAAGCCCTGATTGTGGCTTCCAGCACTCAACCAGTTATGGTACTCTCATTTTTTCAAAGCCCTGATTGTGGCTTCCAGCACTCAACCAGTTAATGTTCCTTGTAATAGAACTGTCAGCCTCTCGATCCCAAGTCCAAGTGCTAACCAATGAGCTACCAAGCTTCTAGAGCTGTGAGGCTTTAATTTTTAGCTGACTTGGCCTAAAAGGCCATGTGAGCTTTTCACATCACTTGGCGTCCGTCATCGTCCAGCGTCCGTAAACTTTTCACCTTCTCTGTAACCGCTGAGCTGGTGTGAATCAAACTTGGCAGGAATGGTCTATGGGAGGTCCTCTATAAACGATCCTCATTTTGTTCCCGTTGGATGTAAAACATGGCTTCCAGAGGCTTTCTTTGATTCTGGTTGGTGGATTTTCAAAAGTCTTATCCTCTGAAACTGCCAGGACAAATGTTTTGAAACTTCACATAAATGATGACTGGGAACCCCTCTACCAACAATCCTCATTTAATGTAGATCGGGTTGTAAACATGGCCACAATTGCGGCTTATAGTTACTATAGAAACCCTATGGGAAATCACATTTTCATCTTCTTCTCTGGAACTACTGAGCCGACGTGAACCAAACCTGGCAGGGATAGTCTATGGGAAGTCTTCTACAAATGCACTTCATTTTTGTTACCATGCATCAAAAAAAATGGCTGCCAGAAGCATTTTTTGATTCTGATTGGTGAATTTTGACAAATCTTCTCCTCTGAAACCACAGGGCCAAATGTTTTGAAACTTTGGATGCTTGATGACTGGGACACCCTCTTTACAATGATCCTCATTTAATGTTGATCGTCTTGCAAACATGGTCGCAAGTGCAGCTTATAGTTACTACAGAACCCTATGGGAAATCGTATTTTTCATCTACTGAGCTGACATGAACCAAACTATAAGGAATGGTCTATAGGAGACCCTCTACAAACGATCCTCTTTTTGTTCCCGCTGGTTGGAAAATATGGCCACCAGAGATATTCTCTGATTCTGATTGATGGATTTTGCAAAAATCTTCCCCTCTGAATCTACAAAGTCATATGTTTTGAAACTTCACATGATTGAGAACTGGGGCACCTTCTACCAATGATTATTTATTTATATTTATTTATTGGTGTTTAAAGTCCCATACTTACGCACAATGGCTAATCATGACCGTGACAGTTTTATGGGTGGAAGAAGCCTTCTACTAATGATCCTCATGTAATGTTGATGTAATGTTGCTATGCCACAATTGCAGCTCATAGTTACCATGGAAAGCCTATGGGAAATCACATTTTGAATATGTAGTTCCAGGTGAGCGATTACAGGGCCTCTAGTTCAGATTTGGTTTAGGTTTCAATTTGGTTTCAGGAAAAAACCTTGGTTTCAGTTGAGTTTTCTATGTCTAACGAACATATTGTAAATACGCAGAACGACACAGGTGTGTGAATGAGTTAATCGATATGGCACAAGTGCCAGTGTGGAGGAATAAGTAGGCCTTGAGTTTTATCCATCCATGATAGTGTTCATCTGTGTTTATTATATGCCTTTACATCTTTAAAAGCAATTATTAGGACACCCAGCAATTCATTTGACAACTCATCCCTTGACTTCCACATTGGAACTCCGGGGATGAACTATCAACACAAAGAACACATTTTATGATATCGCCAACCAAATTTACGAGGGGAACCTGTGCTACTATTTTTAGCTATCGCTAGTGATTTAAATTGTAATTCCGGTGCACGATTTGTAGAAAATTCCAGTGAAATTTCTCTTCTATTTAAAAATAGTTCGTCAATGATTTCCATTCCACACATGTGTGCGGAATGGATTTTCATTTTCCGCATGGTTTAGTGTTGCTGTAGATGGGGAGTTCATAGAACAGGCATGTAATAAATAACATTTCAAGCTCTTTAACCCTTTACCCAACGAATCGGCCGCATCCGTCCGCGTAATATGCAAATTCAGCAGTTGAAAAAATATTATTTTTCAAAATATTTCAACAAAACCATATCATGTGACCCCTCGTTGGAACGAGCTCATCGAGCTCGTTCCAACGAGATGTCACATGATATGGTTTTGTTGAAATTTTGGGAAAAATTTGAAAAAATGATATTTAAAATAATAAATTTTGATATCGTCTGCGTTGGGTAAAGGGTTAAGTGGTAGAGTGCTGAATGATGTTTGGTCACCAAAATTTGTTCGCATATCTTTGCCAATTTATAATTTATAGGAGAGTGCCCAATAGGCACTTTCCCTTAACCCTTTACCTAACATGAAAAGCAGATGACACTTGCAAAAAAAAATTATTGAATAACTATTATTTTAATTTTTTGACTCAAAAACATAGGTTATGACCCCCTCATTGGAACGAGCTTGACAAGCTCTTTCCAATGAGGGGGTCATAACCTATGTTTTAGAGACAAAAAATGAAAAAATAATGAAAATTAATTGGTGATTTTTTAGAATAGCGCTGGCCGGTTTTGTCTGTTACGTTAGGTAAAGGGTTAAACAAGACAAATCCATGCAGGCTAAATAATTTCACTTCAAAGATAATATGAAGCATATCCACGAAATATGAAGCCTTTGAGTTGTGGCTTCTCTACATTAGAGTCAAGCCCAAATATGGGCTTCCAGCATTATACCAGTTAACTTGGAAAAAATCCACTATAGTTTGTATGACACCACTCACCACCAAGCCTGTAAATAAGCAGTCTGACATTTGCAGAATGAAGTCCCCAGAGGGTGAAATTGATGATGCTATCCTATACAGTGGGACAATTTATCCTCTGGGTACCTATTTCTGTTTAGTTTTGAGACCCTGATTCAGATTGAGGTTCACAGAGAGTAAATTTAGTGATGCTACCCTGCTGTGCAGGGTAGCATCACTAAATTCACCCTCTGGGGACCTCATTTTGCAGATGACAGTGTGCTTATTTTCTGGCTTTCTCATCACAGAAAGTCCTGTCTGTGAGTATCTCCATTGGATTCAACCCAACTTCTCTTTAATCATTCTTAGGGGTTCTAGGGCATCAGTTGCTGAGTCTGATGAATCAATAAAAAATACATTAGGATAACAATTGAATTAAGTTCATCTGATCTGTGTTGTGTTCTCATTGTCACAGTTTCTCCCATGTTGACTTGTCTCGTGGACGACTTGTCATCCATCGGAGAAGTCAATACTTTTGATATGGTTTTATTGAAAGTTTTGGGCGCGGTGGCTCAGTTGGTAGAGGTGCAGGCTGCAAGCCGAGAGGTCCTCGGTTCGATTCCCACCTGCGGCAACCGCGTTGTGTCATTGGGCAAGACACTTCACCCTGATTGCCTACATGGGGGCACGATGACGCTGTGTACTGAGGCGTACTGCACGTCGATGGTGCGCATGTCTTCAACCAATCTAACCCTGCCTGTGCTGCGGTGCAGAGTTCAGAGTTACGATGTTGGAGAGCTGACAGCTGCTCGTCGTTGCTCGGTGGTTCTCTCCGGGTACTCCGGCTTCCTCCACCCGTAAAACTGTCACGGTCACGATTAGCCATTGTGCATAAGTATGTGACCTAAAACACCAATATCTAATAACTATTGAAAGTTTTAGCTGCGACTAGCAGCTCTATAAGTGGCAATGTCAGTCTGTTGGTCTGTCTGTCGGTCTGTGTCCAACGAGTTTAAAAACTCAATAACTTTTGAAATACTTGATGGAATGACTTTATATTTGGCATGTAAGTGTATCTTATTGTTGTCTAGCCACTGTTCAATGCATGTGTTCTTCCAAATATTTTTCTTGGAGTTATGGCCCTTGATGAACTTGAAATTTTTTATTTTTTTTTAATTAATTTTTTTTTTTATTTCACTATTATCTGCAGATTGCTTCTGAGAATCATTTTTTCACCCACAGATTGCATCACCCATCGCAGCTACGGTGCCGATGTTGCGATTTTTTTTAGAAAAGTTTTTTTTTTTAAAATAAAACAAATTTTGATATCATGTGTGTTAGGTAAAGTTGAAAAATAATTAAAATTACTGTTCAAGCAGAGTGGCATTAGCATTCACAAAATGTAATCTATTGTGTTAGGTACTTGTATGTATGTATGTAATAGGCTTGGAAATTGTACTTTAATGCTGATTTGATTGAAAATTATTACTGGATGATGGAAGATGGTAGAAAACAGACAGCTCAATTGGGAATTTTTGTCCTATTTTGCATTGAGAATTTCTGTTAAAGCAGCCAAGACTTGACTAGAAATCACTGGTGAGCCACTGGACGTTTTAAGGCTGTGGGATGGTGGGAATTCAGGATACTTGCCCAGACCCTTTAGAGTTAAAGTATCTGTTCTCAAACCACAAAGTTTGTCAAAGTTGGATCAAGAACATTGACAATTAAATGGTTGAGTTCTAAATTATTTTGGAAAGGTGACTTTTTTTTTTAAAGATCCCATGCTACCAGCAAGAGGTGCTTTATAGTTTAGCAAAATTTTGTCGGGAAATAATTTTCTTACAATTTATTAGAGAGTGCCTGTTGACACTCTCCAATAAATTTTAACCAAACAAATTGTATTTGAAGATTATTTTTTCTGCTACTGAGAAAACAAGAAGCCAACGCATATGATGTAAAGCCAATAAAGAGGCTTTCAGCACTTTTCAATAGACCAATTAAGAGCTCTCGATGGATGGTATTAACTGGTTGAGTGCTGGAAGCCACTATAGTGGCTTTTGCCTTCAGTTCAGTAAAACCTGTCTTGAGAGACCACCTGTCTTGAGAGACTACATCTGCCAGGCACCGAATGGTTTTACTCTATAATGGACCTGCTATGGGAGACCACCTGTCTTGAGAGACCACCTGTCTTGAGAGACTACTGTGACCTTTCGAAAGGAAAGGAATGGATTCGCGCGCCGAAGGCGCGCATGTGCGGTGTAGGGAACAAGCCCCTTTCAACCCTAAATGTCTGTAGATGATCAATTCTCACATGTCTAGACGTGTTGAAGGAGGAACGGGCTCAGGTACTCGGGATGGTCTCTGTGGCTGATGCCGGTTGAACCCTCGGGTGAGGACCAGTGTGAGAGGTTGGGTCATCTCACAAAGGTACTACCTCTCCCCGAGGGTGTAGTGGTTCTAGGTTTTCAGGGCGGGTAGATAGGTTTTCAGGCAAGTAAAGTCTGCCACTTCGAGGATGATTTTGAGTGATGGCCATCACTGGCAAGTATAATCTGCCTCAGGCTGTCTCTATTTGGTTGGACTCTTTGCAAGAAAGCAACAACGACCCCTTTCGGGGACCACCAGAAAGAAGACCCGAACTTCCCTGTTTCGGGGGCAGGCCTGCATTGTAATCCTATTGGGTTGGGACAAAAGATGCACAAGGCGCTTACAAAAAGGGGTAAAGGCGGGAAGCAGGACCAACGCTCGCCTCCCTTAAAGTGGTCGACCACTTTTAGGGATGGAGTGAAGGATGTTCAGGAACCATGGGGGTTACTGTTTCGGTAACGGTTAGACTGTCCATAGTGGTTATTGGGACGCTGGTCAAAAAGCATCTTCTGTGTACCTGCTTAAAAGAAGAAGGTAGAATTAGTTTTCATTAGAATAAGTAAACTTTAAAAAGATAAAGTAGCACATTTTGTTTAATTTTAGATTTAATCTTTAGCTGAGTCGGTGAAGGCAACCCTTTCTGGTAGAAGGCCACAGTTAAGCTGTTAATCTGCCTATTAGCTCACCTTCTCGTTCCCTATTTGTCCTCAAACATGTTTGGTTTTTAAACCTGATGTTATCTTAGTTGAGTTGGTAAAGGCAGCCCTTTCTGGTAGAAGGCCACAGTTAAGCTGTTAATCTGCCTGTTAACTCACCTTCTCATTCCCTATTTATTATTTAGTTTTTTACAGTATTTAATCGTGATGTAATTTTTGTTGAGTCGGTGAAGGCAGCCCTTTCTGGTAGAAGGCCACAGTTAAGCTGTTAATCTGCCTGTTTATTCACCTTCTCGTTCCCTATTTATTATTTTTTTTTTTTTTTGTTTTTTTTTATTAACAATATTTAATCCTGATGTAATTTTAGTTGAGTCGGTGAAGGCAGCCCTTTCTGGTAGAAGGCCACAGTTAAGCTGTTAATCTGCCTGTTAGTTCACCTTCTCGTTCCCTACTTTTTTCGAGCGGTCTTAGTTTTGATTGGTATTTTTGGGCTTTTGTCGGCTTTTGCAAATGGCTCCAAGTTCAGAGATTAGGATGCTGTTGGCTAGCCGATCATGATTTTTCGCGGCTAGGGTGGCTAGGCAGTCTTTGGTGGCGGGGATATCGGCCCTATCGTGGTGTGTTTTGATAGGTGTGTCCCACGGGGTGCGGAGGGTGACTCAAAGGGCATGATTTTGGACCTTCTGGAGTTTCCCCATATTAGTTTGGTTGAGGTCAGTTAGGATGATTGCCCCGTATTCGAGTACTGGGCACGCAAAGGCTTTGTATAGTTTGAGTAGGGTGGACTGGTTGGCTCCCCATGAAGTTCCCTTAAGCATTTTCAGTAAGTTGATGCGTTTAGTTGCTTTTTTCGCCATGTCGTCGGCGTGCTTGTTGAAGGACAGTTTTTGATCAATGGTGATGCCGAGGAATTTCGCCTCTTTGCATTCTGGGAGGACTTTGTCCATTAGCTTGATGTCAAAATCACGTTTTTTTGTTTTGCAGGTAAAGGTGATTCATTGGGTTTTATTGGCGTTTAGTTTTATTCTCCATTTGGCACACCAGTGCTCTAGGTCGTCGAGAGTGCGTTGCAGAGGTTTTTGGAGTAGATAGGCCGTGCTATTAGAGTCTCAGAGGCCCTTATCGTCAGTGAATTGTGAGACTTGAACGCGATCCTCGGTGAATTTAAGATTGTTGACATAGATGATGTACAGGAGGGGACTGGGGACAGACCCTTGGGGAGTGCCTGCTTCTAGGGGGACACTGTTGGACATTTCGTTGTTAACTCTGACTTTAATTTCACGATCATTTAGGAAGGAGGAGAGTAGTCTAAGTAGTTTCATTGGGAGTTTCATTTTAGATAATTTGAGGTGCATTCCGTTGTGCCATACAGAGTCGAATGCTTTTTCGACGTCTAGCAGAACAGCCACTCCTATTTGTTGATTGTTGATGGCGGTTTTCATTTGGGTCACTAGTCGGTGTACATGCTCGATGCCTTCTTTACGGTTTCTATAGGCTCTTTGCCATTTATTGAAAAACTTGTTGTCTTCGAGGTGCCCCCTCAGTCGATTGGTTCAAATACCTTACCAATGCAACTGAAGAGGCTGATTGGGCGGTAACCGGCCGGATCGGAGAGGTCTTTGTCAGGTTTTGGTATCATGACACCGATGGCTTTTTTCCAACATTTGGGAAAGTAGCCATGGGTGAGACAAGCATTGAACAGTTTGTTTAGTTTTTCGATTAGGGAATTTGGACTTTGTTTAAGAATTTTGTAGCTCACTTCGTCTTCGCCAGGTGAGGACAAATTTTTGCATTTTTTAATGACGTTGATGATTTCGTCATTGGTGATGGGGGTGACGAGGTCATCGTCATCCCCGTCTTCTGGCTCATTATCGAATTTGGTAACGGTAGATTTCAGGGTGTTCGTTGATGAAGTCGTCAATTGCGTTTATGACAGCGTCATCATTGCCCGAGTCTTGATAAGGGTGATCCGTTTTTCTTAGAAGGTCGGCAAAAGTGTCGGCCTTGTCTTTGTCAGTGCACATAAAGGAACTGTCTTCCCTTTCAAGAGGTTTGGCAGCGGCTTTGCCACCCTTGTTTTTTTGCCCTGTTAGGTTTTTGAAAGAGTCCCAGAATTTTTTAGCATCTTGGACCCCATTTAGGTTGGCTGTTACCTTTTCCCAGTTGGCTAGTTTTTCAGCTTTGAGGGCTTCCTTGACTTCGCCATGAAGGCGGTTTTATGTTTTTTTGAGGTCAGCTTTCTTACCGGGGTCAGTTTTGGTTTTAAGAGCGCAAAGAGCTTTCCGATTAGTTTTGATTAGTGACAGTGTGTCGCCCGAGATGGTATTTCTCCAGGGGCGCACTTCTTTTGGGCATATTTCGTTTAGGGTTGAGTTAATGATTTTTTCTATGCCCTCGCATTGGGTTTCGAGTTCCGCTGCATTGGATGGGGGGTGGAGGGGGGGGGGGGTGTTTGTGAGTTTGACATCGATGATATCGCGGTAGAGGTTCCAGTTGATTTTTCTAAAATTCCTGCGGAGGGTGGGGGTACCTGAGGGGGCCATTGCCTAGCTGCAGTGAGGCTTTGACCGGGAGGTGATTGCTGCCTAAGTCATCATTGCCGACCCAGTGGTCATCGATATGGTTTATCAGAGAGTCATTGGCGATAATTAGATTGAGGATATCAGATGAAAATAGTGGGTTGTTACTGATATAGGTTGCTGAGTTGTCATTCATAACCACATGGAGGTTATGTTTTTTTGTTATTTCGAGTAGGGCTTCACTGTTGGGGCTGGTTTTGTTACAGCCAAAGTATAGGTGTTTGGCATTGAAGTCACCGAGGAAGATGCAGTGTTTGTATTTCCTCATAAAGAATTCAAAGACGGTGTCAGAAACCGTCTTGCTTGGGTCATTGTAATAACAAACAATAGCGATGTTTTTATTATCAACTGTTATTTCAGTTGCAATCACCTCAGCATCGAGGTGATCAGTTTTAATGGTTTTGGCTTTGATGTTCTGCTTTATTAGAAGAGCAACACCACCGCCTTTTGTGAGCTGTCGGTCTCTTCTAATAATGCTGAATCCACTTAATGAAAAATTTTTATTGGGATAGAGACAACTCTCGCAGATGCAGATAATGTCTGTATTTTCGAAATATCGGCTCATTTAAAGTTTTTTGTTATTAACGCTTCTAGCATTCCACACGGCTAATTATAGTTTATCCATGTTATGGTTTGGAATAAATCGCATTGCTCAATTAGATGGAATTAGGTTGGCAACAGTTTTAATTGGTGCTAATTGCGGCTTTGATAAGTGTTTCCGATATTTGGGTTTTAAATAGGCGAGACGCCGAACGGCTTACGTCTTGACAGATGTCAGTCAGATTGGTGTTCACGTGTTTGTTTAGCACGGAGTAGAGGGCCCCAGCTACAAGGGAGCATATTGTATGAGGAGAGGATGCATTAGCCAGTTTTGTCAGATTTAACTTTTTTAGTTCAATGTTTGTTTTTACTTTTTTAAAATGAGGACATCTGCGATAATTACTTGTGTGACTTCCCTTGCAGTTAGGGCAGGAGGGGAAATCAGACTTGCATGCTTTTGTGAGGTGATTTCCACCACATTTCATGCAGGTCAGTGTCCCCCTGCATTTATTAGCAACGTTCCCAAATTTCTGACACTTATGGCATTGGACCGGAGGAGGGGTAGATCTATACTCCTCTGCTTCGTGCCTCCAGCCATTTATGGTAATCCCGTTAGCCATAAATTTATTTTCAATTTCGCGTCTAGGGCAGGTCACTTTCAGTTTCCACATGCTTTTGCCCATGTCCTGGAAGTGAACCTCTTCCACCTGCAGTTAGGGATGCCCTGGAGGATGGCCTTGTTGGCCGTGTCAGGGTGAACCCTGGTGACCACAACTGTCAGATTAGCACCATTGCTAGCGCTGTTACCAGGACTACGGCGAGCTTGTTTAGTAGTGCAATTTTCACTGACATTTTGGACGGGGGCTTGTTTTTTAACCGCTGCTGCGAAGTTTAGACCTGAGGAGGGGGTAGTAATTGATTCAGATGACTCAGATGAGGAGGGGGTAGTAATTGATTCAGATGACTCAGATGAGGCAGCGGGTGAGGAGGGACAGTTCCTCACTTTCTTGACTTGTCTGTCAATTGTGTGTGAAAATCCCTGATCGTCCGTAATCTCATCTGAGTCGATCTCCAGATCTTGGGAGTTCCTCCTTTTACAATTGCTTTTGCTAGGTATTATGGTTGGAGTAGTACAGGTTTCCTGAGCATAGGAGACTACCGAAACCCTATTGACGGACCCACAGCTAGGTTTTACTCGTGGAGTCTCAGTTAATTGGCTAAGAGTTTTATCAGGGTTGAAACTCTTAGCATTGAGAGGATCAACATGGTCCCTAATTGTAACATTGCTCGCAGCTTCAGCATAGGTTTTCGACTTGCGACCTGAGACCGGTGCCTCAGCCGACTGAGTGACAGATGTTTTGTCATTGGAGGTAGCCTGGATCTCAGCTGAACTTTCGGCGATCTGTCCCTCTGTTAGTGAAATGCCTTCAGGGGTGTCTAGGACCTCCGTCAGGCTCACAACTGTAGCTTTATCAGCTGGAGCTGTGTGAATCTCCGCGACTACCTGGATTTCCTTCACAGGAGATATAGGATATGACGGGGCGAAAGTCCCTCTAATCATATCAGCAATCATTGCATCCTTCTCCTTGATTACCTTTTTTAGATCAGCAATCTCTGCAGTTAGTTTTTCTAACTGATCCAAGAACAAGGCCTTAGAGAACTCGTCCAAATCCTGCTTTTCCTGCCCCCCAGAAACTAAACTTTTGCTAGGATTACTTACCTTGCTTTCATTTGAAGATCCCCTTCTAGCTGCTCTTTCCCTCTCTCTCTTTTCCTTCCTATTTTCCTTTATCTCTTCCCTTCTTTTCATCTGGCTGTTAGTTGTAGATATTTTTGTGAATTGAGACATCCTTCAGTAATTTTGCAGAAGATAAATTAGATAGTGTAATTGTAGGTTAAGCTCTTTTAGTGCTCAGAAATATGATTAAAATGTATGATGATTGATCATAAATGATCTGTGACCTGGTACCAACTTGTATTTTTATGCCATAATGGACCTGTCTTGAGAGACCACTGTGACCTGGTACCAACTTGTATTTTTATGCCATAATGGACCTGTCTTGAGAAACCGCCCCTTTGAAGACGGAAACCATGACAATAACTTTTTACCTGTTCTGGAATTGGAAAATCCATTGTGGTTATACTAACATAATTAAAAGTATTAAAAGCTCTTAATTGGGTTTCAATTGCTATTCAGTTACATAAATCATTAAAGATTGAGATGTTTTTATAAGACCCCTGTGAAAAGATTAGGATTATTTGTTGCAAAAACTTCATAAAAAAGAACAACTACAAAGTAATTACAAAAGAAGCTACCAGATCACAAACAGTCACTGAAAGTTGAAAGGAGCTTGCCCCCACAGTGTCCTTGCATGCCTTTGGCACGCTTTTACCATTTCCGATACATTGGGTAATTATAAAAAAACATTCTTCTCCATTTCTGAATTTTGTGGTTGGTTATTCACTGACTTGAGAAAATCTGAAACCTGTTATGAGAGATCACCTGTCTTGAGAGACCACTTTTGGTTGCCCAAAGGGCGGTCTCTCAAGACAGGTTCTACTGTAATAGTTTTACAGATTATTCGTAATACACAAATTGGGCAGTTCCAAAAAAAGATTTTTCAAAATATTTCGACAGAACCATGTCATGTTATCCCCATTTTCCACTGAGGGGGTCACTTGATGTGATTTTGTTGAAATTTTTTTTAAAAAAATGAAAAAAATAATATTTAAAATGGTAAATTTTGACAGTGTGTGCATTGGGTAATCATTTAAATGACTGCTCCTGCAAATAGTGTTCATGTTGTTTTCTATTTCAGAGGGCTTAAGCCAGGTGATAAAAAGTCAGAATTAAATAAAATTTTCGAAAAACGGAAACATGAGCAGAAGGTGAAGGAGTGGGAAGAAAATCAACTTGACAAACGAACAAGTTTAGAGATGAAATTAGAAAAACGTGCTAATAAACTGAAAGAGGTAAGATGTTCCGAGATTGGAGAAACCTTTTTATTATATGCTACCTTATAAGACAGCAGTAGGGATGGGAAGATATATGCCGTTCTCCATCTGGCCTGAACTTCACATTGTTGATTTCTCCTCAGAAATTACTGGACCAAATTTAACCAAATTTGATTTAAACTACTAAAAGTTTGCAATGCACCAAGTATATCCAACTACCTGTTTTACGTTTTAGTTAAAATATTGTTATGAAAAGTGTATAGATTTTTTATTTAATAATATCTTTAATGATTTAAGTACAGAAATTAAGATTTTGTTTGTGTTTGACATTAAAATATTTTGGGGTTCAGTCAGACCCACTCTGGGACTCAAAGATTTCTTTTCTAGTTTAGCATCTGACTGTCATCCACCTTTACAATACTTTACCTATACATTTGTTACAGGCTATGGTCAGTATTTATGTACAGACCGTTGCAATATTTTATATGTACCTTTGTTATCAGGTCATTACCTAGATGTTTGTCTTTGCTGTGTCACATACTATACATGTACATGTCTTAACAAGTTGAGCTACAGTGTCATTGACACTTTCATTTGGCTTTTGAATACGATAACCTTGGAAAATGGATATTATTGTTAAAACAGGAAATTTTTCAAATTTGCCAAAAAGTTGACGGAGCGAACTGGTATGCGTTCAATATCGGGTATGAGACCAATTACTGTTAATTACAGTTTGACAATGCCTTCTCATGCTCCCAATCCGGTTCCTGTTGGTCCTTTGTGGGATGTTGTTCCATTCTTGGACCATCATGTCACCAAGCTCCTGGACACTTCTTGGATTGACTGGATGGGCTGCAATTGCAAGCTGCAACTCATTCCCGACATGTTTGATTGCATTGAGGTCAGGGATCTTGTTGGTCAGTCCATACGCTCAATCCCCTCCCCCTGTTGGTTCTCCCGGACAGCATAGGCAACATGAGGATGGGCATTATCGTCCATCAGAGTGAATCTATCACCCACTGCACCTGCATACAATCTGACGTGGGCATCCAGGACCTCATCAATATACCACTGTGCAGTCAATGTACCACGTTCAAGGACACAGAGCTCTGTACGTCTATACCAGCTGATGCCGCCACAGACCATTATTGACCCTCCACCATAGCCATCATGTCCAGCAATGTTGGCTGCATGGAATCGCTCTCCTGGACTTCTCCATACCCTAGAATGCCTATCTGTGTAGTCTAGGCAGTACCTTGACTCTTCTGTAAAAAGGACAGGTCGCCAATCTTCTCTGGTACATCCAACATGGTCGTATACATGTTCCTTATCATATGTCAATTCAGGTTTGTTCAAATAAAGCTGTCACGCCATGGAGGACCCCAAATTAAAGTCTCCAGAACCACCAGTCAGAATCTTTTGATATTTGGCATACTGCATCCTTTGGAGGGTCAGATTTACTTTAGTTCAAATCAACACCTTAAGTTTATATTTGGGCTCTCGGTGTGAGCCCAAATTTTAATTTAGTGCATTATGAGAAAAGTCCTTTAAAAAACTTGTTCCTCAGATCTACTAGTCAGAATATTGTGATGTTTGTGGTATAGAGCATCCTTTTTATAGGGGTCAAATTAAAGTTTGTTCAAATCAAGTCCCTGGGTTCCTTTTTGGGCTCTCTATGGGTGTCCAAATTTTAACTTAGTCCAATATGAGGATATTCTTTAAATATCTTGTTCTTCAAATCCACCAGTCAGAGTCTTCTGATAAGTTGGTACACTGCATACTTATTGGAGCCAGATACAGGTTTGATCAAATCAGGTCCCTGAATCCCTATGGGGGTTCTTTATGTTGGCCCAAATTTTTATCTTTGGGACATACGAATTGCAAAATCAAGCTGGAAAATAAGCAGACTGTCACCTGAAAAATGAGGTCACATGTGTAGGGTATTCAATTTAGTGATGCTACCCTGCACACCTCTATGAACCTCAATCTGAATCAGTTGAAAGGGGTACCTAGAGGATAAATTGGCCCACTGTATGGGATAGCATCATCAAATTCACCCTCTGGGGACTTCATTCTACAAATGCCAGATTGCTTATTTTCAGGCCTGTGCAAAATACTTTTTGTTGATTGCAAAATGTCTTTTGCCAGTTACTAAATGCGAATAGAAAAATGCATTTTGTGAACAGCGAAAATGCTTATTGCAAAATCTTTTCACAACATGTATCATTATTTCAATAATATTTATCACAAAAAGTTATAAAATATAAAAATACAGGACAACTTAAGAAAACAGGTTACGACCACTAAATTAGGCTATGAACCTGATTCCCTATTTCCAGGCCTGCTCTTTACTAGCCTCATATGTTCTTATTATCCCTTTACCCAGTGTAACGGTCAAAACAGGCCAGAGCTATGTACAAAAAATCACCATTCAGTTTTCATTGTTTTTTCATTTTTGTTTCAAAAACGTAGCTTATGGTCTCTACTTATGAGTGGTCATAAGCTATGTCTTTGATGCAAAACATGGAAAAAATTAGTTATTTTAACCCTTTACCCAACACAGACGATATCAAAATTTATTATTTTAAATATAATTTTTTTAATTTTTTCAAAAAAATTTCAACAAAACGAGCTCGTTCCAAAGAGGGGTCACATGATATGGTTTTGTTGAAATTTTTCGAAAAATAATATTTTTTTCAGCTGCTGAATTTGCATATTATGTGGGCAGATGCGGGCGATTCGTTGGGTAAAGGGTTAAGAATTTTGTTTGCAACAGTCTTCTGCCTTTCGTGTTGGGTAAAGGGGTAACTTGCATTCCTTTTTTGACTGGTAGAGTGCAGGAAGCCCTTATTTATGTTTTATTCTGAAGTGCAGGTACTGCAAATTAAAGGCTTTGAAATCTGGATGTATTTCATATTACCTTTGAAGTGAAATTATTTGGTCTGTATTGATTTGCTGTGTTACTATTTATCAGAAAATGCCTACAGAAGACTTGAGAACAAATTCCGGCCACCAAAAATAATTTAGTACTCTATACTTTTAGTACTCTATACCAGTTATAGCTTCTAGTAGCAGAGTGGTGTGCATGGTATAGTATAGTTTTGCTAGATGGTAGGTGTCTATGGAAACTCTTTATCAATGTGGGTTTGGGTACCCACTTTCTTGCCTGGAAAAAAAGCAGACTGTCATCCGCAGAATGAGGTCCCCAGAGGGTGAGTTTGGGGATGCAACCCACACAGCAGGGTAGTATTTCTAAATTTACCCTCTGTGAACCTACATCTGAATCAAGGTCTCCGGTCTGAACAGAAAGGAGTACCCGGAGGATATTTTGGGAGCACGGTGCTCGGTAGGTAGAGGTGCAGGCTGCAAGCCGAGAGGTCCTCGGTTCGAATCCCACTTGCAGCAACCGCGTTGTGTCCTTGGGCAAGACACTTCATCTCCATTGTCTGCGTGGGGGCACGGTAGCGTTGTGTACTAAGGCGTACTGCACGTCGATGGTGCACTTGTCTTCAGCCAATGCTAACCCTGCTTGTGTGGTGTTAGTATGTTGGGGATCTGGCAGTTGCTCGCCGTTGCTCGGTGGTTCTCTCTGGGTACTCCGGCTTCCTCCACCCGTAAAACTGTCATGGTCATGATTAGCCATTGTGCATAAATATGTGACCTTAAACACTAATAAATAAATAGATAAATAAATAAATAAATAAATAAATAAATAAATAACCTGGAGGATAAATTGGGGAATTCTAGTCCACTGTGTGGAATATCATCAGCAAATTCATCCTCTGTGGACCTCATTCTGCAAATGACAAATTGCTTATTTCCACGCTTGTCCGCTTTCCTGTTTGTTTGATTTCTGTCTGTGAGTTAATATTTTAAATTTATTCAGCAGGAAGAAGAATTAGGCATGAAACCTATTACTGAAGATGAAACCAAGCAGCCAGAGTTCGTCCGGTTACATCGAAGAATTACACATAAACAGAAAGATGAAAGTGAAGCCACATGACGGAAGCATTTGGCACAGCATTGTAAACATTCTGTAAATAAGTATGGATTAAAAGTGGTGTGCTGCCAGCTATATTATGCATGAATGCATATAAGAGAGGGACTTGAAACAAATCTAATACAGAAAGGGAAATATGTCGACGATTTCTGAAATGTGTTGCATTCTTTTGATAATGATTGAAGGACAGTTTATTAATAAGCTTATTGCTGACATTGTCGCTGGAGGGACCAAGTGTAACTAAAAATACCTCATATCTTCCAAGCAGTATGATCCAGGAAAAATAAAATGTGTCATAGTTTTAATTTCACCTGTAATAATATTTTTTTGTTTCATATTTTTCTTTTTCGGATTTTTAACTGGTAGAATGCTAAGTTGTTTTTGATCATCAAAATTTGTTCATGTGTCTTTGCCTTGCTACAATTTATGGGAGAGTGCCTCTTGGCACTCTCCCATAAATTCTAACAAGGCAAACCCATATAGATTAAGTAATTTCACTTCTAAGATAATATGAAGCACATCCACAGAATATGATAGCTTTAGGTTGGGATACCTGCTCTTCATATTAAAGCCCTGATAGTGGCTTCTAGCACTCTACCAGTTAATGCCCATTTTTTTGTGTCAGATAGTTTTCAGAACGTGGAAAGAGAATTACCCGTAAAATTCCTGTGAAGTGAGTTTCCACTTGTGCAATAACACTAGTTAACCCCATTATCTAATCACCATTTAAATTTGATCATTTTTTCAACTTTTGCTTCAAAGACATTGCTTATGACCCCTCATTGAACTTATTCCAAGAGATATCATAAGCTACAGTACAGGAGAGTGGATTGTAACTAAATCACCCATGGAGTGGAGTTATCACCCAAAGTATCACTTTCAAATTCTCCACACATGGACAAAAACACAAGCAGTGTTTCAGCCAGTGGACCTCCGGGTTTCACCCGAAGGTCCATTGGTTGGAACTTTGCTTGTGATTGTTATGCTTTGCAACAAATTTGCAATTATTTCTTGGGTGGAATCTCCATTCTGTGGGTGATTTGGTGATAATACACTCTCCACATGTATACTGTGTACTTTTGAGACAGAGATTGAAATGTTTTGTTACTCAAAAATAATTATTCAATTTCAAGAATTTCTTTTGCAAGAGTTCAAATAATATTAAAAATCACATGAGCACAAACAGTAAGGTTTGAATGATAGGTCCTTGAAACTGCTTGTATTTTACTGTTTTCCTAACGTGAAAGTCAGATGACACATGCACACAAAATTCTTGAATAACTAAATTTTTCTCATTTTTCACGTCAAAAACTTTGATCCCTCATTGGAATGAGCTGAAAGAGCTTATTCCAGTGGGGGATCATAAGCAATGTTTTTTAGGCAAAAAAAAATGAAAATTTAATGGGGATATTTTTTTAATAACTCTGGACGGTTCTGGCCATTACATTGGGTAAGGGGTTAAACTGTTATTTCAGGCCAAACATGCTGAATATTTGGAAATTGTTGGAAAAAATCTTCGACATTTTCTGAAAATTATGATAGGCTTTTGTTTAACCCTTTACTTAACACAAAAGGCAGACAGCACTTGTAAACAAAATTCTTGAATAACTAATTTTTTTTCATTTTTTGCATCAACAGCATAGCTTATGACCCCTCATTGAAACGAGCTCAACAAGCTTGTTCCAATGAAGGGTTATAAGGTATGTTTCTGTGACAGAAAACAAAAAAATTATGAAAACTGGATGGTGATTTTTGTGAATAGTGCTGGCTGGTTTGGGCCATTACGTTGGGTAAAGGGTTCGGCATAGTGCTTTGTTGTGTAAATTTTTATCCACTTGAATCCTCCGCGGTAAACCCGGGAAGTGAAGCAGTACTTGTTTACTGCTGTAAACAAGCTCTGTCTTTATCTCCATGTTTCTGTCACGATTAAACATTGTGCAGAAATATCGGCCCTTAACCCTTTACCCAACGAATCGACCGCATCCGCACAAGTAATATGCAAATTCATCAGTTGAAAAAATATTTTTCAAAAAGTTTCAACAAAACCATAGCATGTGACCCCTTGTTGGAACGAGCCCATCGAGCTCGTTCCAATGAGGGGTCACATGATATGGTTTTGTTGAAATTTTTGGAAAAATTTGAAAAAATGATATTTAAAATAATAAATTTTGATATTGTCTGCGTTGGGTAAAGGGTTAAACACCAATAAATAAATAAATATCTACTGGAATAATACATGCACCTGCATGACCTCAATCCTTTGGAAACTCTCAGAAAGAGTTTATTATTGTATCATCAAGTACAAGAATTATTGGGTTGAAATATATGTACAAGTTTAAGAAGTGTGAACTGATGTGTAAACAAACACCAAAACATGATTAACCCTCTAAATAAGTGTGAAATGGAGAAAAAAACTCGGAACAATGGTCATTGGTTGATGTCCCTCGTACTCCACCCGAGTTGTTTTTATACCATGATTAATCCTTTACCTAACATGAAAGGCAGACGACACTTGCAAACAAAATTCTTGAAAAACTAATTTTTTATTTTTTATATAAAAAAAACCCAGCTTTTGACCTCAAATTGAAACTTGATCATTGAGCTCGTCCCAATGAAGGATTATAAGCTATGTTTTTGAGACAAATAATGAAATACTAAAGAAAATTGAGTGATAATTTTTGTGAACAGCGCTTGCCTGTTTTGGTTGTTACGTTAGGTAAAGGGTTATTAACCTTGAATTAAGGGATTCAAACACAGGTTTTTTTAAACAAATAATGAAAATTGAATGGTGATTTTTGTGAAGAGTGCTGGCTGGTTTTGGTCATTACGTTGGGTAAAGGGTTATTAACCTTGAATTAAGTGATTGAAGCACAGATTATTTGAGAAAAATAATTAAAATTGAATGGTGTTTGTTGTGAAGAGCGCTGGCCAGTATGGGCTGTTACATTCAGTAATGGGATGAAATCACAGATTTTTAAAGAAAAATATCACCATCTGTGGTCTATATTTATGTATTGGGGTTTAATAACACTCTTGACAGCTAGGGTCACCTCGTGTCGGGCAGTTTCACAGATGGAGGATGTCAGAGTACCCGGAGAGAACTACCGAGCAACAGCAGGCAACTGTCAGACTCCCCAACCTACTAACTCCACACAAACAGGGTTAGCATTGGTTGAAGACAAGTGCATTAAGTGCCTTGCCCAAGGACACAACACAGTTACCCCTGGCAGGAATCGAACCATGGACCTTTCGGTTTGAAGTTCGGTGCAATAAAGAGTGTGCTCCCATTCTGTGGTCTGTTTACTTCCTTATGTGACACTGTTTGTGTTGAAGCATTTCATTCACAGTATAACATCAGTCAGGTGCAAAATGATTAACCCTTTACCCAACGTAATTGCCAAAACCAGCCAGCACTATTCTCAAAAATCGCCAATTAATTTTCGTTATATATTCATTTTTTGTTTCAAAAACATAGGTTATAACCCATCTTTGGAACGAGCTCGTTCCAATGAGGGGTCATAACCTATGTTTTTGAAATAAAAAACGAAAAAAATTAGTTATTCAAGAATTTTGTTTGCAAGTGTCATCTGCTTTTCATGTTAGGTAAAAGGTTAACCCTTTACCCAATGCAGAAGATTTCAAGATTTATTATTTTAAATACCATTTTTTAAATTTTTTCAAAAAATTTCAACAAAACCATATCATGTGACCCCTCTTTGGAACGAGCTCGGCAAGCTCGTTCCAAAGAGGGGTTACATGATATGGTTTTGTTGAAATTTTTCGAAAAATATTATTTTTTCAACTAATGAAATTGCATATCACGCGGACGGATGCAGGCGATTCATTGGGTAAAGGGTTAATCAGATGCATTCTTACATGATGTTCTTACATGTAAGCCAGATTCCATGGGTGGTTTATCTAGCACATTTCTTAATACTGTATTGTATCAGGTAATGTTGAATACACACAACCATTGTAGTATAATAATAAAATAAGGCCTAAAAAGTTAAAAATCTGTTTCCCAGCCCCCCCCCCCCCCCTCCCCACATGGTCCTTTTGGTTTTCTCATGCTCTCTTTTTATAACCAATGCTAACTTTAAAAAATTAATATTAAATGGTTTTTGTCTGATATTTTACCCAAGTTAACAAAATTGATAAATTTGTCCCTTGAGTGCAACAAGGCTTTCCTGTGCTTTAGCATTGCAAAGCCTTCTTGTATTCAAGGGATGAAATATACCACCACCCATGCTATTCTGTAGATTATGGGGTCTAAAACTACAAACAAACCAAGAACATGAACTTTTGATGGCCAAGAAAATAATTACAAAAATAAAATAAAAAAATGCTTGCCCGCAATTTTACAAAAAATGGCCTGAGAAACAGAAGATCTACTTTGTGGAGCCTAAATGTATTATGTAATGTGTGACAAAACTCCATGAGATCTTTCGCAGTGGAATAACTCCTCAGTTTATCACTAGAATATAGGAGAATGATCACTTTCCTACTCAGTGAGTACTCCTGTTAAACGAATATTTTCGCTGGCAGAGTGGCTATTAAATAAACAGGTTTTCACACTACCTTCATGCATTTACAAGGGCAGATAAACTTGTTTTGTCTGTGTAGCATTCATAAACCGCGTTCTTCTTTAACTCCTCCCACTGATGTCAAAATAGTGAAATTTGAAGCTGCACATTTTTCCCATAATGCAACTAGAAATTCAACCAATTCAGTCTTGTTTGACAGAACTCATTGAGCTTCTTCTTCTTCTTCTCTATTTCTGCCCGCAGTCAATTCTGACTATTAAGGGCAGTCTGGAGGACTAAGAAAGTAAGCTCAGGTGTTAGTCAGCCGACTGTGAAGAAAATGAAGATAATGGTTGTTAATGACATAGGAACATTTAACAGAGATGGAGTTTTTTTATTTATTTATTTTTTTCTTTTTATTTTAGTTAAAACTATATACAATATACTATATATTTATTTCGTGGTTTTTTTTGTGGCCAGCAGTATGTTGTTAAGTACTGAAGGCTTGAGTTCGGTTTTAAAATTTTAAAATTTTTAAGCTCTGTCAAACAAGATTGAATTGGTTAAATTTCTAGTTGCATTATGGGAAAAATTTGCAGCTTGAAATTTTCATATTTCGACATCATTGTGCAGAGTTTTTATTTTATTGAGGTTTAACAACACTTTTGACAGCCAGGGTCACCTCGTGTTGGACAGTTTTACTGGTAGAGCAAGCCAGAGTACCTGGAGAGAACCACTGAGCAACAGCAAGCAAATGTCATACCCCCCAACATACTAACAACACACAAGCAGGGTTAGCATTGGTTGATGACAAGTGCACCATCGACGTGCAGTATGCCTTAGTACACAATGCCACTGTGCCCCACGTGGGCAATTGAGATTAAGTGTCTTGCCCAAGGACACAAAGTGGTTGCCACATGGGGGATTCAGACTGAGGAGCTCTCAGCTTGCAGCCTGCATCTCTACGTACTGAGCCAGTGCACTCCCTGTTTATCGGTAAATGACCACAAAACTTTATCAGACACAAAGAGAAGAGACACTTGCAAATATTATTCTTTAAGAACTAAAAAATTTCATTTTTTCATCCAAATCATATCTTGTGATCCCGAATGGCTGAGTTCAATAAGAGCTAATATGCTATGTTTTTGAGGCCAACAAATTTTCAGCTTTAGGCCAAACAAAATTAAATGATTGATTCTCAGGCAATTTTTTTCAAAATGAATGAGGGAGGGTGGTTTTTAATTTTATTTTTTATTCCTGATGGAATGGTCGCCGATATCTAAAATCCAGTTGTGAGAGCCTAAAATTAAATACTAGAGCTTCCATGTTGATTTAACTGATAGTTTTCTTTTTTTTTCTTTTTTTTTTTGTAACAGTGATCATGGTTCGATCCCCACCTGCGGCAACCACGTTGTATCCTTGGGCAAGACACTTCACCCCAATTGCCTACGTGGGCGCATGGTGACGTTGTGTACTAAGGCGTACTGCACGTCAATGGTCCATGTGTCTTCAATCACTGCTAACCCTGCTTGTGTGGAGTCAGTATGTTGGGGAGCTGGCAGTTGCTCACTGTTGCTCAGTGGTTCTCTCCGGGTACTCCAGCTTCCTCCACCCGTAAAACTGTCGTGGTCATGATTAGCGATTGTGCATAAATATGTGACCTTAAACAGCAATAAATAAATAAATAACAGTGATCATACAACACAAAATCAATATAGAACAACTTTATTTATTTATTGATGTTTAAGGTCACATATTTATGCACAATGGCTAACCATGACCGTGACAGTTTTACGGGTAGAGGAAGCCGGAGTACCCGGAGAGAACCACCGAGCAACAACGAGCAGCTGCCAGCTCCCCAACATCGTAACTCTGCACTGCAGCACAGGCAGGGTTAGATTGGTTGAAGACATGCGTACCATCAATGTGCAGTACGCCTTAGTACACAGCGTCATCGTGCCCCCACGCGGGCAATGGAGATGAAGTGTCTTGCCCAAGGACACAACAAGGTTGCTGCAGGTGGGATTCGAACTGAGGACCTCTCGGCTTGCAGCCTGCACCTCTACCTACTGAGCCACTGCGCTCCCTATAGAACAACTAAAATGGAGATAAAAAATAATGAGTTTTTTTTTAACCCTTTTCCCAACGTAATGACCAAAACCGGCCAGCGCGATTCTCAAAAATCGCCAATTAATTTTCATTATGTTTTCATTTTTTGTCTCAAAAACATAGGTTATGACCCCTCATTGGAACGAGCTCAATGAGCTCGTTCCAATGAGGGGTCATAACCTATGTTTTTGAGACAAAAAATGGAAAAAAAATAGTTATTCAAGAATTTTTTTTGCAAGTGTCGTCTGCTTTTCATGTTAGGAAAAGGGTTAACTTGTTGAGTGCTAGAAGTCAGAATCAGACCTTTCAAAAAAATGAGGGTACCAGTGCAAAAGCGGGCATTTTCCTTACCCTTGTTTCATATTCAGTCAATGTAAATGATAGTTTGTTTATACAAATTGTTCTGTTACAAATTATTGGAGAGTGCCTGTTGGCACTCTCCAACAATTTGTAAGAAAACAATTTTTGGGGAACAAATTTAGACCACTAAAACTAATCTAGCTCTCAGCCAGTTAAATAAATATTTATTTTGAACATACATTTGAGAATTCTGTCGCATTTAGGGAAGAGAATAACAATGCATCACAAATCTTGATGTGATACCACTAAAGTCACAAGCTATGATAGTTTTATACATTTTGAATTTTGCCTCCAAAATAGCCATGACAAATGCAAGCCGAAAAAACAAATGCGCCAGTACCTGAGAATCAAAAGATTAATTTTCTTTAGGCTTAAATGGTGATTATTGTGACCTGGTTTGGTGGTTTCATTAGATAAATGGATAAATGCCAGTAGATCCCCAATTGGATCCCTGGGAGGTGGAGCAGTGTCTGTTTATTGTGGTAAACAAGTCCTGTTTTACTGGTAAAAATGGACTCGGAACCAATGCTTCTGAAGTGGACAGCATAGGTATAAAATGATTTGCAAAACTTGACTTCCTAACCTGGTTGCTGTCCTGATACATCCAAAGATGCTGAAAGTGACCATAAACATTAATAAATAAATACCAGTAAATAAAGTGAAGTGGTCATAATAGTGGTCAACTCTACACATGGATACAAATGGAGATGACTGAACACGTGACCTTTTAAGTATTTTTTTTCAAACTTTCCATAAAATCCATATATTGCTGCTTCCCAGCAGCCATGACTGAATTGGATGAAAAATTCAAGCGCAAGAAGCTTAGAAATAAGTTGTGAAATAATTGATCCAATTGTCTAGAATATATTTTGTTAATAAGGGGCAGGATTATCTGTATTCTGGTGCTGAGTATTGCGGTCCTGGGAGTGGGGGCGGGGTATATCTGCCTGCAGCATCTGAAGAGTTACAGTGTTTCTACATCATTGTTGGCTGCCTATTTAGATGAGTATTCTATAATGATGTAGAACAGGAAGGCAACAATGATAAAAATAGACAGAATGCAATGTGTGTTTGATTCTGTGGGTGTTTTACATAACTTGTTGGAATGACGTAGTCATATTTAGCTTGAGCTGAAGGCTCGAGCGAAATGTGACTTTTCCATTCTAGCGAGTTAGGTAAAACATCCATCGATTCAAACACACATCATGTTCATGTTTATTATACATCCCCATGCATTAAAATTCATTTAAATAAACAAATTTTAATTCCGTTGTTTAAACCCAAAGCTGAAGAGTCTGTTATTTTTGTTTCAAGCAGTACTGATCAAATGGATCGATAAAAAATCAAAACATCCTTTAGGGAACCAGTCTGAATTACATTCGTTATCTTTTCTCTATTGGGCGTGTTTGTTGAAGTTTGTATCACTGTTTGTCTTCAGCTGGTTTCCAATCATGCCTAACTATTTGGTGGCTATTACTGATCTAAAAATATAAGTACAAATTTGGGTGGATTTGCTAAACAGCTGGGAGAAACTACGAGACAGATGATTGATAATAGTATAATGAAATTTGGAAACTTTTTGAAGCGTAACTAATGCCTTGACGGGAAAGGAACTAGTCTAAACGGTACAGGGAAAAAAGTTCTGGCCTGTACATCACCAGTTAACCCTTTACCTAACCTGAAAAGCAGACGACACTTGCAAAAATAATTCTTGAATAACTATTTTTTTCATTTTTTGTCTCAAAAACATAGGTTATGACCCCTCGTTGGAACGAGCTCGACGAGCTCATTCCAACGAGGGGTCATAACCTATGTTTTTGAGACAAAAAAAATAATGAAAATTAATTGGCGATTTTTGAGAATAGCTCTGGCCGGTTTTGGCCGTTACGTTAGGTAAAGAGTTAAATACAGAAACATTTACGTCACAGCAGCAATTCTGCTGTATACAAAAGTTTAAAATTTAATGGATGTGTAATAGAAACATTGCCAAGATAAATACAGCCTATAAATCGAGTTCTCAGGGGAATAAGACACTTGGGAGCAACTTTCTCAAAACAATACCAAAGTTGCTATTTGTGGTTGTTTTAGGATTTTGGTTCAAAAATACTATTTTGAATAGATAAATAATTCTTTTAATATGCCTGTGCTAACATCTGTGTTCATGTAATTTTGTTCTCCACTCTGTGACAAGAGATTTTGTGTCCTGGACAGGAATATCCGCACAGCAGTATGTAAGGAGTTAACCCTTTACCTAACCTGAAAAGCAGATGACACTTGCAAACCAAATTTTGGAATAACAATTTTTTTTCATTTGTTGTCACAAAAACATAGGTTATGACCCCTCATTGGAATGATCTCGATGAACTCATTCCAAAGAGGGGTCATAACCTATGTTTTTGTGACAACAAATGAAAATATAATGAAAATTAATTGGCGATTTTTGAGAATAGCGCTGGCCAGTTTTGGCTGTTACGTAGGTTAAAGGGTTAAAGAGTACACATATTTTGGTCACTTTTTATCCTCTCTGTATCGTGTGATTTTTTTTATCTGATTAAGCGCTACATTATTTTTGGTGGTCTGAATTTATTAATCAAAATTTGTTTTATTACAAATTATTGACGAGTGTCCACAGGCACTCTTCAATAATTTGTGATAAAACAAGTTTACACCATAAACATCAACGTTTTTGCCTTTTCCACGCCGTGGATGCGTTGCTTGATATTTTTCATGAGGTTCTTACATGATTATTTCTCGATTGAATCATACCAACACTCGCTGACAAACCTTTGCCTTCAGTGCACCTTAATTCCCGGCGAATCATCATTACATAATAATATGTTGCATGTCAATAGACAGCAAACACGACCATGCAAAGCTAATTACAAAACACTATGGCGAATTCTGAATTCAGTCAGGAGTGTGTTAGCAAGTATGAATTCTCGACCTCGAAACTTGTCACGGTGAGAGAATCATATCAAAGGAGATGGTGTTGGTATGCGTCCGCGAGTGAAACCCAATATGAAGAGGAATGAAAACTTCATAACATGAGTTCTGAATTTTGAATTACATGGTAGACCACATTGCCCGTGTGATGGAAGTGTTGAGGTAAACTACAAGTCAAAAGTAATTGTACTAAAAACCACAGTACAGTTAAAACTAGAAGTCCTGTGAATAGTGCGCTTATCTAGGCTTAATTGCGCATTGGAATTGCGTGCAATTGCCATATCGAATGGCATCCAAAGCACGGCAGGTTCTCCGGGTTACTCATAGCAAACACATGCAAGGTTTCTGCCAATGGACCTCCGGGTTACCCGTAGGTCCATTGGCTGAAACATTGCTTGTGCACAGGCCATATGTACAGAATTTAATAGCTTTACTTGGGCCATAACGCGCACATTAACGTGCATATCAACGTGCTATTTGTGCTCATTTCATGATAGGACTTCTAGTTTTAACTGTATAGTCAGGAATTGAAACACATAAGTAAATATTTAAAAAAACAGGTACTCTGCTGGAAAATTGTTCATTATTTCGTGTATATAAATAAAATATTGTTTGTGTTTAACTGAACATGAAACAAGGAAAATGTTGGCTTTTGCTCTGATACCTTCATTTTTTTGGAAAGCCCTGATGGCGGCTTGTAGCACTCAACCAGTTAAATATCTCTCTTCGTTCACACCACTGTAATATTTGAAGATTAAAATATAAGTGATGCTAGATTAATTAAAGATAGTGCTGAAACATATAGCAGATTTGGGGGTTGAAATAGTCATTCAAAAGCATACAATAGTATTTGAATGTTCATATCCTTTTGCTTGTGTGAAGTGGCATCATTATGTATGAGTGTTACATGTTAAGTACAAACTTCGATGGTTGGGTCAACATTTACAAGTTAATCCTGGGAAGTGAAGCATTGCTTGTTTACTGTGGGAAACGAGTTCTGTTTTACTCACAGGTCCTCGGCACAAGCTGTGAAATCAAAAGAAAAATGATATTTGATAGCATTTTTGAATCAATGCTGACGTGCCCCCATAATGGTATATAAATATTAACAAGGTACACAACTCACTTTTCGAAAACGATAGCACTCATCTTTGTTATACCCCCCTGAAATTTGATTCACATAACGTATCCAGCAGTGCCTGGTGTCAGTGGAAAGAGGAATGAATAAGCTTTACCGTGTTGTATTACATGACTGTCAGGTGTTCTTGGGTTGTTCATGATAACTGGGAGAAGTCACAGAAAAGGCAAAAAAACATTTAGTCGGACAAGATACTGTTCGGTGGAAAATGGGTTAAGAGCGACAATTCCCCAATTTATTATGAATAATTTGTTGTCCCATTGTCTATGGAGGGCAGATTCAAATATTAACCGTATACCTTTATCAATTTTCAATCTTGGCTTGACATTTATTGATTTCTAGCGCTCACATTTACCGTTTACACATTTTCAGCCGTCACTTGAAACCTCATGAAGTTGTTGGCGTCCATAGATACGGCGACTCACACTAAAATTCTCCCCATTCTGCCATTGGCTTGTTTTCATATATGATTTTCTCGACATAAATAGTAGCCAATGGGATGTTTTTGTGAGCATCTTCGCTTCTATGGATGCTGTTTGCTTGTATAGTTTCCAAGGGAAGGTTAAAAAATGTACAAACGGCAAATGTGATCACCAGAAATGAATAAATGTGGATCCAAGACTAGTAATTGATAAAGGTATATGGTTAATATTTGAATCTGCCCTCCATAGACAATGGGACCTCGAATTATTTATAATAAATCGGAGAATTGTCGCCCATAACCCACTTTACACTGAACAGTATCTTGTCTGACTAAATGTTTTTCGGCCTTTTCTGTGACTTCTCCCAGTTATTATGAACAACCCAAGAACATCCAACGATCGTGTAATAAACCACTGTAAAGCTTATTCATTCCCCTTTCCACTGACACTGGGTACTGTTGGATACGTTATGTGAATCAAATTTAAGGGGGTATAACAAAGATGAGTGCTATCATTTTCGAAAAGCGAGTTGTGTACCTTGTTAATATTTATATACCATTATGGGGGCACGTCAGCATCGATTCAAAAATGTTATCAAATATCATTTTTCTTTTTATTTCACAGCTTGTGCCGAGTACCTGTGGTTTTACTAGTAAAAACAGGACCAAGTGACGAATGCTTTGGGTGGAAGTCCTGTAAAATGGCAACGTGGGTATAAACGATTGACTGAAATTGACTTTATCTCCATGTTGCAGTCATAAATGTGACCTTAAACATAAGTGAATAAATAAATAAATAAATAAATAAATAAATAAATAAATAAATAAATAAATAAATGAATAAAGTATTTCATTTGAAACTTGTGTTTAACTCTATTGCAAAACAATAATAAAACAACATACAATACAGTGAATGAAAATGGATTCAGCAGCAAGCACAATGCTTATTTTAGCTGACTATGAGTACAAGTCGTATCATGCCAACAAATCAACTTTCAGCCTTACTACATGTATTCAGTTACAAGTATAGATTTAATATGTGTTGAGCCTTCTGGAGTCAACATTAATTTACAAAACTTCTTTGAGATTTTAATCCTTTGCCTAGCTCAATGTCAAAATGTATTACATAAAATAAGATTTTTTCAAATTTTTCAAATTTTTTATTAAAAAACCATATCCTGTGACCCCCTCATTGGAATGACCTTGATGAGCTTGTTCCAGTGAGTGACCACATGGTATGGTTTTGTTGAAATATTTGTTTAAATAATTTTTTTTCAACTGATGAATTTGCATATTATGCAGGTGGATGCGACCGATTTATTAGGTAAAAAGTTAATCAGGAAGACCAATCAAAAGAATGCTAATTTTGCCCAAAACCAGGTATTGTTGCAACATTTTGTCCCTTGAGTTCCAATGTGTTCTATGTGCCTGCTGGCACATAGAACACATTGAAACTCAGGGGATGATTTGCCTGATCATATTTCTATTAAGTCACATTTGGGGGCATGGTGGCTCAGTTGGCAGAGGTGCAGGCTGCAAGCCGAGAGGTCCTCGGTTTGAATCCCACCTGCGGCAACCCCGTTGTGTCCTTAGGCAAGACACTTCACCCCCCATTGCCCATGTGGCGGCATGGAGATGCTGTGTACTAAGGCGTACTGCACAGCGATGGTGCACCTGTCTTCAACCAATGCTAAACCTGCTTGTGTGGAGTTGGTATGTTGGGGAGCTGACAGTTGCTCGCCATTGCTCGGTGGTTCTCTCCAGGTACTCCGGCTTCCTCCACCTGTAAAACTGTCGCAGTCATGGTTAGCCATTGTGCAGAAATATGTGACCTTAAACACCAGTAAATAAATAATAAATAAATTAAGTCACATTTATATTATTGCTTTTGCATACTAAAGGAGCAAGGGTCATAACTGTTGCTTATTCAGTGAGAAGTGAAGTAATGCTTGTTTACTTTGCTAAACAAGCTCAGTTTTTGGAGGTAAAATAGGACTCAGTCACCAGTGCATGGGGTGTATGTCCTCAAAAATGGGCAACATGGGTAGGTCATTGTTCTGCAAGTGTTAACAAATGAATACCAAACATAATGCATTTAATTTTCTAGCTATTCACTGGATCATTACCTGGCTAATTGAGAAAGGGTGAGGGGGTCAAATGATTTTTATGCTGTCAATAGCAGCAGAAAAATACCCCCCCCCCCCCCCCCCCTTTCCACTTCACTTCACCTTGTGCTGGGTTAGGAGTGTGTGTGTCCATAGGTGAAGGTCTGGCATCTACCCAGGGATAAAATTATAATTTATTAATAAAATTTGAATTTCTATTTTTTGTGAATATTACTGTGTTGTGAATATTACTGTGTTTGGACAAATAAACAGATCACAACTCTGACTCACTAGGGCCTGTGGCCTGAATCGATGGAGTGGTGGGGAGGGGTAGCATCTATTCTGGGGATAAAATAACATATTAAAGAAATTTGAATTGCTATTTCAATTAATTATTTATCCATATGAATTGCTATTTTGTGAATTGTACTGTGTAGTTATGGCTGTAGATTTCGGACAAATAAATAGATTGCGACTCATACTCACTAGGGCCTGAATCAATGGAGTGGTGAGAAGGGGTAGTGCATATTTGTACACTTGCTGATATTAGATTATAATAAAGGGTGTGACAAAAAATGATGCGAGTTGTTTTGCTGGTCTATTGTATTAACTGGTGGAGTTATAAATTATTTTTAAAGGTGATTTGTAAGGCCACACAAAGTAGACCTTCTGTTTCTCAGGCCATTATTTGTAAAATTGCATGCAGGTGATTATTTTTTTATTTCTGTAATTATTTCTTTGCCATCAAACGTTCATGTTCTTGGTTTATGTTTTAGGCCTCATAATCTACGGAATAGCATGGGTGGTGTATTTCGTCCCTTGAGAGCAAGAAGGCTTGGCAATGCTAAAGCATTGCAAAGCCTTCTTGCACTCAAGGGACAAACTTATCAATTTTTTTAACTTGGGTAAAATATCAGACATAAACCATTTAATTATTATTTTTTTAAGTTTACATCAGTTATAAAAAGATAGCATGCAGCAGCCAAAAGGACCATGCAAGAGGGCCTGAGAAACAGATTTTTTATTCTTTTTAGGCCTGATGTGACTATTTTTATCTCAAAGATATCATGCTACCAGCAAGTAGAGCCTTAGTTTATTATGATATTGTTCCACATGCACTCTCCATTAAATGATATCAAACACTTTTTTCTGCTAATGCAGATAGCGTAAAGCCACGAAAAGGGCTTTCAGCCATGATAGTGGCTTTTAGCATGCAACAAGTCAGTTATCCCCACACTGTTAAACATCTTACGTCCTACTTAACAAGACCTGAAAATCATTGAAATAGCATTCATGTGGGTCCATTATTTTTTTCACCGTCGGACCAAACCATATTAGATACAGCATGCCTGGGATATTAATGCACACCTCGTCCCTAATGCACACATACAATTTCTGAGCTTCTGTCATCTCAGAACAGAACAGTACAGGAAACTCGGTGTCCAGATATTAAGGGCCTAATATTTAAGTAATATACTCCATCCAACTGTGTTCCATGAGATATGTTATCTTAAAGAAGCATTATGTATTTAATTGTTAAAACGATGTAACTTAATGTTGTTCACAATATTAGCTTTGTTATGTTTCTCATCATTAATGTATACTTTTAGCAAAACACAAGTTGAGTTATGCCAGGTCAACTTATTTTGACTGCCGTTGTTCTACAATACCACCAAATTACTTATGTCATTAAATATTCTTCATGTACCCAGGTCTTCGCTTTCTTCTGTTCCTGTTGTTAGACTCTCTAAATACCTCGCGCATCCCAGGCCAGCCATTTCCACATTTTTCACACAATTTTATTTGGGCCTCACCACCCCTATAGTGATCACTTCCCTTTGGGAACCCTGGGAATGAGGCAATGCTTGTTTACAGTGATAAACAAGCTCTTTATAAGTTTGGTGCTAATAAGGTCATACCTGTCCCCTCCGAGTTGTTGGCGTTATTCCAACGCCGGTCCTGTACCTGTTACTCTTCGAAGCTGCACCATATGTTCTAGGCACTCGACCAGGTCCCACTGACACGTCTCTCCCCTGGTGGGCAACTATGGCGTTCAGCATAAAATTTTCTCCTATATCTTGGAATACCTTGACGTTGCTACCGATACTTAAAGATAAATACCGAGCAGCTGTGAATCAGTATAAGTTTTTGCCCTTATGGAACCTCCAAGGAATAGCACTATCATGACCCCTGGAGACATGTCAATCCCAGCTGTAATACCCTGATATTGCAGTGGACACCGTCATGCTACTAAGACTCAATTCAACAATACAATAACTTGTTTTTCCGTCGACTATAGAATTAATATGCATGATAAATTGCATACCACGACGGTTCTGGACTTAATATGGGGTCCTTGGTTGATGGTCACTACTAACGCCTTTATAAATGCATACCAGTATCCGACCGATACCGATAAACAGTTATCGACGATTGATCCACCACTACTCATTCCGCTGGCCATGCACATCCATAGAATCTGTCCTGGGCTCTTCTTGCTGGCCTTCGACTCGGTGAACTGTTGAGGCCTCTAAAAATTATATCCCATCAGTACTACCTCTTTCACCTGTTCTAACTTCTTCACTCTGTTCAACTTGAAAACCAGTGTAGTAATATTTGTTTCCAAAATGACTGCATTCTGATAGCATATTGAATAGAACACACTCGACAAATCAGGGGGTATGTATGGTAAATGTTTGGGTCATAGAAGCCATTTAATTAACATCTCGCGCCAGCACAGTTGTAGGCGAATCTTTAGTGGAAACGACATTTATAAGCTTCGAGCTTACTGTCGAATCCACACATATTTCATTGTTGCAAGTGTTTTTCTCTGATAATTGGAAATAAATATTGTTTAAACTAAACAAGTTCTGTTTTACTGGTAAATTAAGACCCGGTCATCGATGCTTGTGGTGGAAATCCTCTAAAATGGACAACATGGGTAAAAGCGATTGGCTGGACTTGACTTTATGTCCATTTTGCGAACACGATTCACTGTTGTGCAGAAATATGTTACCCCAAACACCAATAGATAAATAAATAAATATAGGACGCTCTGTCGGACTGTGTGCGCGTCTGTGCATGTGGCCTTTCGTGCATCCATGAGTGCATTTTGTAATTGCCAGATTTGACCGACAGACTTGAAGACATTGTTACGAACCTATAACGTTACATTAGGAATACTTTCGGAAGTGATTTTTCACTCGCCAACGATGCAAAAAAAAAAAAATGCTGTACGGCAAGAGACGTAGTCAGCACTCAGGGCTGACCAACGGGGTCATCGAATTAATAAGAGATAACTGACTTGCGTTTCTGACAATTCTAAAAAATCAAACTTCGACTGAGGGACGTTTGACTTTACCTAAAACGGATGCAATTGCAAAAAAAAAAACCCTGATGGGGTACAGAGGGTGAATTCCTCGAAAACAAAAAGTGTCAACAAAAAAGCAAGGCTAAATGAAAACCGTTGGCACTGAGTGCAAATGGCTAAAAAATATACTGTATGCACACATATACTAAATACAAGCTGCAGCTTTGGGAGTATCGGCACAGCCGAACGATACTTATCACAGCACGCCACAAAACACTAATAGCGGCATAAAGCCAACAATGGCAACTGGCAAAAGTTCTGGCGGTCCAAAGCCGAGATAATAGTTGATGGGGGTTTTATTTTTATCAAATATTACAGTGATCTGTCTTGTGATACCCAATTAGCACTTACGCGCTTCGTTCAGACACCGATGTTGCATATTAATTACAAGGGAGCCCGGTGGCTCAGTGGTAGACTGTTGGACTTCTATGCTTGAGGTCCCGAGTTCGATCCCCGTCCGGGACGACCCGCGTTGTGTCCTTGGGCAAGGCACTTTATCCCGGTTGCCAAAATGGGGGTACGACGACGCCGTGTACTAAGGCGTACTGCACGGCGATGGTGCACATGCCTTCTACTGCTGTAACCCTGCTTGAGAGGAGCTTGAACAGAGTTAGAATGTCGAGGAACTGACAGTTACTCGTCGATGCTCGGTGGTTCTGTCCTGGTACTCAGGCTTCCTGTCACGGTCACGATTAGCCATTGTATGTGACATTAAACACCAATAAATAAATAATATATTAATTACAAAGCTACCTACTAAAGGAGCAGTTTTCGGTGACAACTCGGTCTGCATACTCGAACAAATCAACGGTTATATCACATATATTGCTTCAGAGGACTAAACTATATGTCTGCACGTATATTTAAACCTTTTAGACAACTCTTACTTATTTTCCTTCATCTAGGTATCCCTCTGTATCCCTCGGTGTTTAGTAGAACTGGCTCCAATCTGAAAACTGTTTTCAGACCAAGTTAACCACGCTTTGATCTGGGATCATGAAGCAAAACAGATGCATTGCCTGGAAGACGGGGATTAACCATATCGATTTGGATGTCGACAAAGCTTTTGCCTGTGGTCATAAACTTCGCAGATACACTGCTTAGGGGGGGCGGGAATGAACCCTGCCGATTTGATTTGAGTGGCAAAATTCAAGCCCACAGGATCTGATTTGGCTTCCAGACTCTAACTTGACAACACTTTGGTCTAGGGTCACGGTACTTCACAGGTATACTGTCTGGGGGAAAGGCAGGAACCCTATCGATTTAGGTTCAAAGGTCACAGGGTACTCTAAACTGAAATAGTTTCAAGACTCCAACTTGACAACGCTTTAGCCTAGGATCAAGACACTGAAAAGGTACACTGCCTTGGGGCAAGGGTCCAGTCATCTCGATTTGAATGTCAAAAGGTGAACTTCATCGGGTGTTCTACCCCGAAAACGATTTCAGGACTTGTACTCGACAATGCCTCGGCGCAGGATCATGACATTCACAGATAGACTGCCTTGAGAGAGGGCAGGAATTAACTCTGTCGATTTGTTTGCGGGGGGGGGGGGGGGGGGAGTCAAAAGGCCACGGGGTGCTCCAGCCTGACCCGCCTGTCTGATTTGTGGGTTCAAGGGTCAGAGGGTGTTGAATCCTGAAACGGTTTTCATACTCGATTTCTTTGACCCTGAATCACGAAACTACAAAGGGACACAACCTATGGGGCAGCAATGAACCATGTCATCTTGGGGTCCAAAGGCCAGGATCACAGGTGGCCCGGGCCTAAACTCAAGAATGCTTTGGCCGAGGATCATTTGCAGGGCCCCGTGAAAGTTTCCATTTCAAACGGTCAGGCGAGAAACCTCCACACATCTATTTTTTCGTACCTCTCACCCGCAGGGAATGGTCATAGTAAAGAGCTCTATCTTAATGTCATTTTCCGTCCATCCGTCCGTCCGGCAGTTTGTTCATGCAGTAACCTGAACAATAGTGAGGCCCCTTAAAGTAGATCTCTGTTTCTTCTGCCATTTTTTGTAAAATTACATTTGGGCGGGCGGTTTTTTATTTAATTTTTCAATTTTGTAACTATTTCTTTGGCACCAAAAGTTCACATTCTTGGTTTGTTTTGTGTTGTATTCCTCATAATCTACAGAATAGCATGCGTGGTGGTGTATTTTGTCCTGGGAAACAGATTTTGAATTTTTTGGGGGGCCAAATCAGAGTTCAAATTATTTAGGTGTGCTGCTTTATATTAACATTGTCCAGGGCGAGTTCAATAATCACCATTAATCAATAAAAACTAGATTAGTTTAACATCACGATCGCAAATCAAATTTCCATATGTCATTCGACGAAGCACAGCCATTACCGAGTTGGCCGCTACCAAGAGGAATGTGTTTTCGGTTGTTTAACCCCTTGAACCCTCGTTTCCTGGAATGGTGTCGCCTTTGTGTACACTTACAATGAGATAGGTCAGTCCAATATCATTATACAGGGAGGATAATATAATAACTTCAGTCTGCAGCGTCTGGCTGCAGACTGCAGTTATTATTTTATCATCAATGCCCTGTGTATAGACCTGTAACAAAAAGACAAAAATGGGACGAAATTATGCCTTGGACCGGCAAATCGGTCTTTCGGGTCCAAAAGGGTTAATGATACAAAAGCCTTTTTAGCCCTTACTGAAATGAATGGTAACTTTGTGCATTTTTGGTGATTAAATCAAATCTCAGGTATTTGGAGTCGCCTTTCCAACACCTTTTGTGGCACCTCAAATGCTATCACATTGAGTACTTTTAGCTCCGTGCGATAAAAGTTCCATTTTGACGTTTTCGCAGGTTGTTATGCACCCAGTCTATTCATGATGTCAAAATATAAACGTTTTGTTACGTTTTGCAATCAAAAGAGTTTCTTGCACCCCTTCTGCCAGTTGTAGAAATTCCATGGAAAAGTTGGGCTCGAGATCATTCAGATTTTTGTGGAATGCATATCACAAAGAGACGGGGTATCTCCTTGACGACAATGACGGCATATGTCCGTAAGTGACAGCCTGGCTATTGAATGTCCTTTCAACTACTTTTAATACACTCGCTTCAAAAAAGCAAGACAAAACCCGGGTGTATTATGTTATGGCGTGGTCTGTTAACTTTACCAATGTTAAGGTCATTGTCGCCGAATGTGCCACCACGTGGGACAGTTGGGAGAAATAGGCTCAATCCCACTCAGCTCCGGCTTTGGGAGTGCAGCCTGACTCTGCGCGTGAACCTATGCCTCGCCGCCTCGGAACCCCGTGGTGTTATTCGCTATTTAGGGGAATCTAGTCCTGTAGGTGTCAATGACTTTTCCTCGGAACAATAATCAACGTGATTTATGAAAATGACAAGTTTATTACATAAAACAAAAAATAAATTTCTTACATACTTAGGCTCTCAACAATGAATTCGTTTTTCACAAAAACAATGTCACTATAGCGTCTTCTTCCCTTCCCAGTGCTAGCACTGGTTTGGTCGCCGTTCTCCTTGTGCACTTTTAGATATTTGAGTGTCACTTATCTACCCGCTATTCGTCCAGAAATTCATCAACACTTCCCTGACTTTGATGTGTAGAGTCTCATTAAGTTAACACGTTTCCACTCTGCACCACTTGCTATCTCATCACCACTCTCAATCGCCACTTAAACTACCGAAACTGTTCATACGGAAGCTCACTCGCTAGCCGTCCCTCATCCAACGTAGTTCAACTACCTGGCCACCAATCTTTGAGCTCCCTGCGCTACCGAGCTATCACTACTACCACAAAAACCTCTCAAACTGGCTCCGATAAATGAGATCTACTCTCTGTCAATCAGAGGAAATATCTCGCTTCAGCTCTCTCTCCGAGACACCAAACACTGTCTGCCCGACATCTCCCTTAATCCGGTATTTATGCAGAACTTTAACCAACTGATGCATTTTAATGACTTTATTTAAAGTTTCCGACACCACAGCGCAAATGAAAAATTGGTTACTTTGAACTCCTAGCCTAATTCCAAGATGTGACACTAAAAATTCGCAACGCTAGCTGGCATCGAGAATGTTTGAGATGATTATTTAAGCGACCTGACATCCTGTTCGAATTGCAGATTAATTAGTCTCTCAGTTCGCGAACAGTTGTCTTTTAACGGATTACAAATTAAGCGAACCCGATATCTTTGAATTTAACCGGCGAAATCGTCTGTTGCGTGATATGAAACACTGCAAAAAATATAGGTTCTCTTTAGAACCAAAACTGGTTCTAATCTTGTCCCTGAGATGGAACCCGTTTCTGTATAAACAGCATTTATTTCAAATCAAATACATTTACCAAGATTAGCATTCAATTTTACAGAATATTACATGAACTGAAGTAGATTCAGCAGTAAACTTGGAGCTTATTCAACGCAGTCGCCAAACATTTTGAAACAAAGGAGATATGAACAGTTGGCATATCGAACCAGTTTTGGTTCTGTACAGAACCAAAACTGGTTCGATATGCCAACTGTTCATATCTCCTTTGCTTAATAATGATTTGAGACAACCCCGTATAAGTTCTAAACTTACGGCTGAACCCCCCCCCCCCCCCCCCCCCCCCCCCCCCAACTTATGTTTACTTCTGTTAATATTTAATGTTAATCTCTATAAATTTATTTGAATTGAAATAAATACTGTTTAAACAGAACTGGTTCCATCTCAGGGACAAGATTAGAACCAGTTTTGGTTCGAAAGAGAACCTTTATTTTTTTGCAGTGTTCTATCGTTAAGAAAACTTGCGATAATTAAAAAGGAATTATTTAAACAAGAGATATTTTTTTTCTACTGCTACAACTAGTACCATTATTATTATATTGCTATAATTATACTTATCATCATTATTATTATATTATTATTTACATTTTTATACTAACAACGGAGAAAACAGGCCATCTCCCTGACAGTCATTCACCCCCTTGATAACCCGGGAAATGACCCAGTGTTTATTTACTTTTGCAAACAATCCTGTTTTGCTGGTTAAACAGCTCCAGGTAACCAATGCCTGGGGTGAAAGGCTAGTGAAATGAACATTATACTGCTCAAAGTTTGCTAAGCACCAAATATTTGACACATCATTGTGAAATTTGCTTGTGACATATTTGCGACATTTTTGGTGGATATGATTGAGGAATGTATTGAGGTGATCCCCAGTGTTTACATTAGCTCTCTTGACAGGCAGAATTTTCGTGACAGTCATGGAAAGCATGTACCCCTTGATTTTCATGATGTTTTTCGTGTACTGTCTACATGCACATGACATGTGTAGGGTATTCAAACTTCATTTCAACACAAACCCTTGTGATTTAATGATTGAATATGGCAAATGCAAATGTAAGAAGACATTTGTCTGAAGCAGAAATGAGGTCCAAAACGGGATCGCATGGTGAGCAGTGTGCACCCATATATATTATGTGGTGGGGCAGGTGCACACTGGCTGTGTTGATTTCCAGGTTGATTCCAAGTGTTGACCTTTATCTATAACCTTGACCCTGGAAGTTTGGTTGTGAATGTATGCACCATGTAGTGGTGGTACATGTCACTGCTATGATTCGGACACGAAAATGTTGATGTGCATGCAGATTCCTTGCATGAAGCTCTATCTGTGACTCTGGCCTTAGTGGATCACTCGAGATTTTTGCATGTGACACACCGTTTGATCAGAGGCAGTGGAAACTCGATAAAAGTGAAGGTGCACAACTTATCAAGACTACCAAGTTCGGCCCAATGAGAGAAAAGTTACAATCGTATATCGGTAAAAGTACCCTTGACACACTACAGGAGCTCCTTTAGATGAGCATGCCGCTGTGTGGTCACTGTCCTGCCCATTTCTTCCACTTTAATCATCTTCCAACCCGAAGGCTGGCCTTTTGGTTGGATGATGATTGAAGTGGAAGAAACAGACCGAAGCGACCGAAGGTGGGGTTCTTTTGCCAAATGTTGTTTGGTTTTGGAAATAATATATTACAGGAATGCCTGTATATTGACACGTTTTTATCCACCCATTTTAACTCATTATGTAACCGTGCAACACATGTATGTGGAAAAAGTGGAGGGGCACGTGTCCCCTGTGACCCCCTGGTTCCGCCGCCTATGCGTCTAATGGTGGTGGCACATATTTTGTGTGTAAGTTTCATTGTGATATCCCTTACACTAAAAGGTACAGTACATTGAGTACAACCGCCGTGGAATGGTCAAATCCACGCGTGGGCAGTGATGTCCTCGGGCGATTTTCTCAATCAATCATATCAGTAGTTTTCAGCAAATATTCAATGAAAGAAGCACCGGGTGAAAATGTGATGGCGATTCCATTGTTTTGTGTTGGAGATTCACTGTTAACGCATGCGTGGAAATACTGCCCGAGCGTGAATTTTTACTTTTCCGCGGCGACCGAACTGTATGGGGAAAAGATATGGGCGGACACGAAAAAATTGGTGTGCACGTTG